>JAITYX010000100.1:0-1200000 GCA_021018815.1 Talinum fruticosum
TGGACTTATGTGGTGAAATCCCCGTTAAGAGTCTTGGGGGTATTTTGAATCTGAACTCATTGATTGCAAGTCCAAGATCAGCTATTCAATGAAACTCTGCCTTTAAGGCATAAAGCTGTGGGATGAGATCCAACTCTGGCTTTTCGGGTAGCTAACTCTCCGATTTAGAATTCCTAACCTGATGCTTTATAGTGGCATAGAAAATCTGTTTTAGATCCCAAATCTACGCACCCTTCGGTTCTTAAACGAATGATACAACACTCGCTTTGAAGCAGCAACCTCGATTTCGATTTCTAAAGAATTCTTGGTTGTTGTTGGTTAGTAAATCCTCTTTTAACTAGCAAAACTGTTCATGAATCTCTTACAATCGGTATCTCCACAGACATAAATACTTGTAAAGTAAGAGTGTTTGCATTTGAATCTTCTCAGATCGTATAATTAGTATTCTGAACAGAATTTGAACACTAGTTTGTTGTTATTATTAAGCAACTTCCTAGGTAGCTAACTAATTAGTATTCGTTAAAAAGAAAAGTAAATCAAAGATACATGTTTTGTTGGAATAATTAAGGTTTGCTTTTGACTTTGGTCGTATCTAAATCTGCCAAAAGTGTATGACATGACTATTACTAATAACTAAATCTTAATTTCCAATCGCAAATTATTTTCTCTATATGGCTTTGTGTGCAGAAATTTTTTTCTTTTATTTAAATTTAATATTTGACCGACCTTTCTTATTAGAGAATTTAGATGGAAGAGGAGTCAGATTTCATCCATGATATGACAATAAATGATATATATTTTATCTCGAGTTTGACCTAGGTATTTTCTTAAGAGACTCACAAGATAAGAATCCACATTACAAAATATATCAGAGTAGGTACCAGGCTATTAACTAATAAAATTAGTATGTTTTGATAAAAAAAAAATTAGTGTGTTTATAGACTAGAAATATATATATATATATATATTAAATATGAATTTTCTAAAATTGCATTTGATGGTTGAGATCATGCAGATTTTACCGCGATTTAGGGTGGAGAGCAGGGGTAAATCTAGTACCAGTCCCATGCAAAAGCTCAAACGATTTCCAAATCACAAAGGAAGCATTGGAATCAGCCTATGAAGATGCCCTAATGAAGGGCCTCAAAGTGAAGGGACTAATAATCACAAACCCTTCAAACCCATTAGGGACTGTCCTAGGCAAGGGCGCCTTAAGGGACCTAGTCACCTTCATCAATGACAAAAGGATTCATTTTGTATGTGATGAGATTTATGCCGCGTCAGTGTTTACCCCTCCAAGGCTAACCAGTGTGGCCGAGGTCATAGAGGATATGCCTGAGATAGATCGCGATCTTATTCACATTATTTATAGCTTGTCCAAGGACATGGGCTTGCCCGGGTTCAGAGTCGGAATCGTCTACTCGTACAATGACAGGGTGGTCACTGCTGCCAGGAGGATGTCGAGCTTTGGCCTCGTGTCCTCCCAGACCCAACAAATGTTGGCTGTACTGCTGTCAGATGATGCCTTTGTTGAGAGGTTCCTCGCCACCGGTAAAGATAGATTATATAAGAGGTATAATTTACACATTACAACCCCGATAAAATTTTCAGAGAAAACAGATTTCTAACTCGGCTACTGCATGCAGATACCAAAATTTCACCGGGCAACTAGCCCAGGTCGGTATCAGATACCTGAGGAGCAACGCAGGGCTCTACGTCTGGATGAACCTCCGGGACCTCCTGGAGGACGGGACAATGGAAGGAGAGCTAAAACTATGGAGATTGATCATAAACCAAGTGAAGATCAACGTGTCCCCTGGCTCGTCCTTCCATTGCACCGAGCCAGGGTGGTTCAGGGCGTGCTTCGCCAACATGGACGATGACACCCTAGAGGTGGCCCTGCACCGGATCAGACGTTTTGTGAGCCGTGGATCGAGGAAGGGGGTGAAATCAACGGCCACAATTAACAAGAAAAGGGGTCAGATGGAGCTCAGGCTCAGCTTCAGCAGCTCAGAAAGTGTCAATATTTCACAGCATGGAAACTTCACTCTTCTTTCCTCGCCTCACTCTCCTATACCTCAGTCTCCCCGAGTCAAAGCGAGGACCTAAAAGCTTCATTAAATTCATTGACTTAATTTTATTTGGAGATTGTTTATGTTTTATCACTGCTTAATTTGATTATTTGGAGATTTTTTTATGTTTTATCACTTCTTAATTTGATTGGTTGGTTTAATTGTTGATTATTAAACTCGGGTGGACCTCTCGTATCCAATTTCTTTTACACCTGACTCAAATCCGAAATTTTATAACGGTAAATAAGTGTCTAACCATTTGAATCAATTATTTATGATGTTAATTAAATCACTTGTTGAACACAATAATGAATTCAAGAGGTGACTTCAGTACTTAACCAAAATTTATCTAACTAACCATTTAAATTATTACTCCCCTCCTCCAAGATCAAGATCAAGGTTGGAAAATATATAAAAAATAATTTAAAAAATAAATAAGTGAGGAAATATTCACCTTATATCTCAAAGGTTAGAAGTTCATACTATGCTATTTTTAAGGAGGGTTGTGCTTTTGAAGTGTACCTCTTATTTTAATTTTTTTTTTTTTGGGTCGTAAGTATTTGAAGTAAAAGTCCTTCCAATAAATACGTTTTCGGGGATTTAAATTTGTTTTTCTTTTTACCGAGGTCATACTACCATCTTAACTAACAATTTATTAGCTCTTATTTTATCTTTTAGGATAAGAGAATTGGGGCCACAAATTGCAAAACACCGCCCCCCAAAAAAAAAGAAAAAAAGGTGAGAATTTTTTATTTTTTATTTTTTTTTTGAAGAGGGGTATTCAAATTAAGTTATGGGACTCTTTGGGTTATAACAGAAGGTCCAAAAAGAGTGAGTGGCCTGGTATCACCAAAGTAACAGTATTGGTCCACATTAATCCATGATTATTAGAGCCTTGGGCCTCAGAATTCACAACCTCCATTCTTAAACCAGAGTTAAAGTGACCTCATGGACACCTTAATTTATAATTAGTGTTTATAAACAAAAAATTATAATTAGTGGCCAGGAAAGCGAGTCTGCTGAGGTCGATTTATTTAATATTTGGGTCAATCTTGTGTCGATTTTGCAAATAGTTCAGATTTACTCAAAAAGAAAATAACAAATTTTTACAATAAACAGTTTATTCATGTCAACTATGGGACAAAGTCGGTTTAATTCAAGTCAAGTTTGTGTTTCTCTCTATAACTTCAAATTGAGTTCAAGTTATATTATTGTATTGGATCAAACGTATCAAACTCCATCATAAATGTTCTTTGAGATAATTATAATCTATGTAACCCAAAGACCAACATTTAAACAAAAAATAAACAAAATCAAAGATCGGCTGACGTCTTGCTCTTCTCAGTTTAAAGTTTCTATTTAAAATTCATTACAATTATTTTTTATTATTTAAATTCTCTTAAACAAACTAGTGATGCATATAAATCAAGTGAGGTTGCAAACAAAAATTAATTGACAATGATAGAATTTTTCGCTTATATATATATATATTCCATTTAGTTTTAACTTACAATCTTACGGTTTCTTATAATTTTTACGAGTTTTTGATAACTAACTTTACAACTACTTTATAGTTTTTACAACTCTTTATAGTTACTTACAGTGCTTATAGCTCGTTCTAGCCTTACAGCTCCTTCCAACTAAATGGAGCAGTTTATTCCGACCTTACAACTGCTTACATCTATTTCATATAAAGATAATCCGAGAATATATTTTTGGCTAAAAGTCAAACCTACTTTTTGTCACATTCTATAAGCCACCAAACATTCTCCCTTAAACATCGAATGGGATTACTATTATTCAAAGAAATCGTCTATTTTTATTACCCTAATATGATGATCCAAAATGGTCCTCCAAAAGTATGAAACAAGAGAATGTAGATAACGAGTTTGTTCTCCTTGCCTTTTTAATTGAGAAATGGGGGAGACGATGACATTGGGTACTCATATTTCATTTCAAATTAAGGTCAGAAATTTCACATTTTATTGTAAGTACTTATTTTTAGGTGATATATTTTATTTTGTAATTTGTGAGAAAATAATGGTCAAAATTTATTTCCATTCGTTATTAAAAAGTCAAATTGGGACAGTCATAACATGATAGAGGGGGTATTTTTAAAGGTTTTTATGTTATGCCATGCGCGCGAGTATCTCCTTGAACTCAAGCAACATTGTCTTCCGAGTGCACGAAAAGAAAAGATCCGAGAGTCCAGGCTGAAAATACATGCGTAGATTGTGCGGTAATGACAAGGGCGAACAATAGAAACTTGGAACAAAGTCGTATGATTCAAAAATCATCCGCACGGTTCTCTAAGAAGGAAGGAGTAGTTACCTGCTAGAGCTTCAAATCGATCAACCACTCCCCGATCAATTCCGCTCAGGGTCATTCTTTACTCTACAATTATTATAGGGACATGAGATTCGAGATAAAGAAATTTTTTACAATTCTTTATAACCGCTTGTAGCTTAACGTTATAAAGATTAGCAAACCGATTCTTTGGTGAACATTTTCTCCATCTATATATTCTCCATATTTTTCATATAAATCAAACGACTAAAAATCTAAAAGCAGCCGCCCAAACTGCTCTACTGGTGTATGAGTCATGAGTATTTTCTGGCATATTATTATATTGTAATTGACTCTGAATATTTATACAGCTTTTTTTTTTTTTTATATATTTGGAAGGACACCAAAATAGAATGGTTTTTTTTCAGAAATAAAGAGCAGAGTCGGCATTTTCTGTTGGCCAAAAATGAGAGATATGAAGATAAAATTTTCAGCTGATGAGACTTCTGGCTTTGACCCACCAAGGTGGCATTACCGTAATTTTGTTGCTTATCCCCATTAATCACCCTTTTTAAGCCTCCAAACGGACCTTTTTCTTTTTGCCTGTACGATCTCTCATGGCCAGGAAAAAAGTCACAAATGGGGAAAGAGACATTACATTTGTGGCTATGATTTTAGTTTCATTTCATATATATAATATATATTGAAAAATAAAAAATTTAAATTTAATATATTAATATTTCTACTTTCACTTAATCCTTATTCGACAAAATGAGTTGTTTGAATAGCGGATAACTATTTAGATAATTGATAAGCTGTTAGATTTTACCTATTAACGGATAACTGCTCAAATAAACGGTTGAATAAATGTGTTTGGTAATTTTAGTAGTTAAATTAGTTGATTGTTGTAAATTGATGTAAAAGTATATAAATAATTTGCTAAATAAAAAATAATCAAAACCGTGAAAATATACACCTCGTAGTGGAAGTGTATGTGATGCAATTCATATTGGCCAAAGTGCTAAGAAATATAAAGTTTCTTCAAACTCTAGAGACGTTTCCTCTAGAAATTTCCTTGGGGGAAAGTCGACTCCTCCCTCCATTGCTTAGGTCCACGTTGAACTCTTGTATTTTCAACTTTAGTATGTTATTAGTGGAGATTGGATGGAATACTAAAATTCTCAAAAAGAATGTCAATAACCACACTTTTTTTCCATTCCTTTTCTCGGTCGTAATGTAAGACTACATAAGAAATATTTACGACATGTTTATTTCGTCATATAGATATTACTCAACATTGTCTATCGCCTCGGATCACTGTTGTACCAACCTTTCTCTCTTATTTCTCCTTATCGCTTGTCAGTTACCATTGTTTGAAACTCGGCCACTGACAGTTATCGATTTCTCATCTAGCCGAAACAAACAAACCTTTAAACTGGTAGTTTCAGTAAATAAAAACTATCAAATATACATGCAAAGATGCCAAAATCATCCCTAATGAGATCTACGATCATTCAAGCCACCCAAGTCCTATGTTTGTGCTCACCATATCCTTGGAAGTATAAAATATAAGTGCATTTTAAAGCAATTTTCTCCCCAATAGTGTCTATAGCAGAGAATCCAGGCACTGATCTGATTGACAGGAAGTCCAACGAAGAAATGGAAAAGAAAAGGGCATTAAGAATTGCGTAATTACAGTCCCAATATGATGCTGACATGAAGGTCACGAGGGGACACTAATTGGGGGGAGAGATGAATTTGTGCATGCAGATGCAGGACCAGTTCCCCAGCTGATTTCTGCATGAGCTTCAATTATTCTGATGGATACCAGATTCTGTCTTCGTCTTGCCCTACCATCTTCTTCTTCTTCTTCTTCTTCTTCGTCGTCTTTATATTCTTTTTTATTTTATTTTTAAGGATGGCAGGGGATAAATTAACACATTTTTTGTTTGGCATTGGACTGGAATTTGGAAGCTAGATATTTTTGTAGTACAATTTGTGCGAAATGCAAGGAGGAAATGCAAGGATGTACGAAGGTTAATGTAGGTAAAGTTTAAAATTACGTTTTTAGAACTCGTGAAAATAATTGTTTTTATATAAAATGACGATATATTTATAATTTTGTATTTTTAGAACTTATTTGTTTTAATGGTATAAGTTAACGGTAAGTGATAAGGAGCATAAATAGTTGTAAAAAAAAGGGGTAAACCAATGGTAAGTAGATGGTGATAAATAGCAATAAACAACAGCTAGAGTTAGCTATATATAAACCGTAAGAGGTGATAAACAGTATGCTATTGATAGAGTAAGGAAAGGATCCAATAAATTGCTTTCTAAATTACCTTATTACACAAAGGAAATAACAAAAGATGGGTAAAAATGTGCAAGGAGGGCAAGTACCATAGAATTGTGTAAACTAGTGTGCCCCAAGATTGAAGTAAAAAGACTCATAAACAAAACTATTAAAACAAGGACATTGCTTCCAACTAGCGCTGACAAATTTCGTCCGATCCGATTATCTAAATTTGTCCGACTCGAAAAAATCGAGTTCGATCATGAATTTTTCTATTTCTATTTTTGAACCCGATTTTAACCCAAATTTAAGTTAGTCCCGAAAAACTTGGGTATTGAATAAAAATTTCTTTCGATAAGCGATTTGTCTAACTCGATTTCGACCCCAGTCCGAATTTTTGCAAGGCTACTTCCAATCACATAAAGCTCCTCCTCCTAGTAAGGGTTATCTAGCTAGCATGCACCACCTTGACCCAAGTTGAGCTTTTTTTTTTTTTTTTTTTGGCCAAAACCAAAGAGAAAAAGGCCAGAAATTCCCATCCCTAGGATCATCATCATGAACAACATTCATAGCCATATATGGAGATGCATGATACTTACACTCTCCTCTGCCCCATCCCAAAACATGACTAGAGAGAGACTAGAGAGAGAGAGAGAATGAGCATAAAGGAAGGGGGGTGGAGGGGGGTGGAGGGTGGGGATGAAATTGTCAGTTTGCTTTGCTTGTGCTTCCATCACATCCCCATCACATTGTATTGTATTTGTACCACCCCGTGAATAATGAGTGAATGTATCCTCTCTCTTTTGGTTTGCTTGTTTGCCTTTGCTCGCCCTTGGCTTCCTTCCTCCACCTCCCATTACACATTTCATTTCACCTCTCCTTTTACTTTTTGCTCCACCAGAGCTGACAAAATTTCGCCCGATCCGATTATCTAAATTCATCCGATTCGAAAAAAATTGGGTTCAAGTATGATTCAGACATAAAATTTTCCTATTTCTATTGTTCGAACTCGATTTTAACTCGAACTTACGTTTGCCAAATTGTCCAACCCGAAAAAATCGAATATCGAAAAAATTTCGTCCGAAAACCGATTTTTCCAACCTGAATTCTTACAAGCGTTGGCTCCCACTATTACCAAGCATCTTTTCTAGTCTTGAGTTGAGGACGAGCTCTCATGTCTCATCTTAGCTCTTCTTTTGCATTATGTATGGGTCCCGATTTGATTTCTCATCGTGTTTTTCATTTTCAATGTTAACATTAGTACTGCGTACAATTGAAGCGACTATCTTTCTTCTTTTCTTTTTATGAAAAATCGGCTCAATTGTAAAAACATATGCCACAAAATTAGTCGCATTTGTTGTTCAGATGATGTGAAATGTATAAAGTTTCGACTACATGATTCACAAATTCTTCCAAACCAAAAATATTTACAAGAAACAAGATTTAGATGTGGAAAACAAGAGGGAATTTTACTACCTACACAAGTTCACTACCAAAACTTTTTATTTAGGGTACTTTACATACATACATTATACATGCAATGATCACAGGAAAGCCCACCTTCGAAGACATGGATCAGAGAAGCAGAGCATTCAACTTCTATACAAAGTACAACATCTTCCTGCTCAAGAATCACTTCCTCTCAGCATAATTAGGATGCAATACTCAAAAGTCGACCTTCGATATGAAACAAATTAAGCCAAATAAGTCACCGGTTTCCTGAATAGTTCATGATCAGCATATAGCACAAGCATTAGGGTTCTCTTCCATGCTTTGAACATAGTAGTATGTGGTCATTTGAGGGTTATATGCCTTGTAAGCTTTGACAAGCTCCAACACCGGGTCTGGTTTCTTCTCTTCCTCCTTTTTCGGTTCTTCTTTCTTCGCGTCCTCTTTCTTTTCCTCCTCCTTTTTCGGCTCTTCCTTCTTTGGTTCGTCTTTTGGGGCTTCTTTCTTGGGTTCTTCTTCCTTCTTTGGCTCCTCCTTCTTGGGCTCTTCCTTCTTCTCTTTCTCCGGCTCTTTGGCCGGCCCCACAAGTATTATGTCTGTTGTTGGCCAGTGCTTACGCAGCTTACTCACTACACTCACCGGATCAACTGTGCCAATCACGGTTAGTTTCCTCTCCTTCATGTCCATCGCTATAGAATCGATCCCTACATGTTCAAGGTTCCCGTCAAGGGTTGGGTTTTCAACCAAATTATCATGAAAACGGGCGAGCAAATGACAAGCTTCACACAGCGGAATCTTTCGAGCTACCAGGCAATTGTCATGGACGTAAATGTAGGAATAAGAAGACTCGCAAAAACTAACAATGCCTTGGCATTATTGATGTAAATTCTCAAGTTAAGTGTTCTATAAGCATTCTTTTAGATGGAAAATGTCCTACAGTATATGACTTGGAGGAAAAATTTAGACAATTTCACCATACACCCACATTGATCATGTTCGGGTTTATTTTCAAGTTTTTTTTTCTTTCCACCTAGCGATTTCGACCCAGGTCCTTGACAACAACTTCCAAAGACATTACCAAATGTACCAAGCACCCGCTTGCTTTCAAGTTCGTTGCGTTTATCTAAAAAAGTTTAAATCTCGAGCATTGTAGCGGTTATCGAGCCTAAGTTGGTTGTTACATATAGATACATAACCACATTTATATAGATAATCACAACATCTAAGTAAGGTCTCAAACATAGGGAGCTTTTCCCATCCCCCTAGAGACCAAGGGAGGTATCGCCAAAACATATAGTAATTTTTTTATGTTGGTAATTAAAGTATCGAGTATGATGCTTAAAGTACGTTTGATTTTACGCTCTCACAAGAAAATTATTTTACAAGAATTATCATGCACGTGGCGGTTTGGTGATTGAGATAGCATGATATAATTTTCGATCACAAAAGGATTATTATACTATATTGGAAGGTAAAAATTGGAAATAGGACCACATGATGAAAACTGATCGACAGTAATCAGGTTTGAACCACAAAAATTCCAGACAGAAGTTAATTCATCATTTTAAAAAATGAAAAATCTAACACAAGAACAGAAAAAAATAAAAGAAAATTATTCAAATTCTTGTTTGGTACCTGGAAGTGTAGAAACAGTCTTCAGGGCTTTTTGCTTGGCCTTATCATCATGCAGGTCCAATTTCAACACAATTTTCTGCCAAAAACCAGACAAATTTCATCTACAGTTGATTAATTTCACTGCCCAGAATTCCCCTGTTCATCACAGAGAATCACACCCCAAAAAAACAAATTCCATGGATTAAAACCCAACCTGGGTCTTAATTTTTTGTTCATTGAAATGGGTTTTTAGAAGAAAAACTGGGTTTTGACAGGAAGAGAATGATGGTGGAAATTTAGAAACTTCGATGAAATCTCAAGGAAATTTGAAGGAAGATTCAGTTAACAGAGGAACAGAATCCAAAGGGGGAAAAGGAATTTATACCTTCATTCTTCTGGAGCTTTGATTTTCCTTTTTAGAGGATCTGAATCAGAATGAGGAGTAGATGAAGAATGTGAACTCTGAACAGGGACAGAGAGAAAGAGAAGAACAACTTGGTTTTGTAGACAGAGAGAGAGAGAGAGAGAGAGAGAAGGGGGAATACGAAATCGAATAATTTTGATCTTCTTGGGAAGATATCAAGGACATTTGGACTAGGACGACGTAATAATGCACAGAAGGAAGGAAGGAAGAAAAAAAACAGAGAAGGAAATTTTCATAAGCAAACAAGGAAAAAAATTGAAGTATAGAGTATAGTAAATAGAAAACCAACCTAAAGTGGTACAGGTTTGACATTAATTCATAAGTTTTGTTCAAACCACGTGTATTTTTATAAATTTTGAATTAATTTTACGGACGTTGATGATTGTTGGATATCGTAATCACCATTGTGTTTCGTAATTGTTTATAGATTTGGATTACGTGGAACTTTCCAGTAACAAGAAGCATTATTTGTGTTATTTTGGACTCGTCGGAATTTGTTTTCCTATATCTAATGTTTAACTCATAGAATGAGTAATATTCTTTGTGGATAACATATTTGCAGGATCTTTTCTCTTATGGTATGTTCAAAATGGCTTATAAAATCAGTAGTAATAATTATAATTGTGTATGTGTAACTGTTTATATATTTGGGTTACGTGGGGTTTTCGACAAGAAGAGCATTATTTGTGTTATTTTCAATTCGTCGGAATTTGTTTTCCTACATCTAATATCTCTTATAGGATAGTCATATTCTTTGTGGATAACATATTTGTAGGATTCTTTTTTCTATACTCTGTTCAAAATGACCGATAAAATCAGTACAAATAGCTATTGTAGCCTAAGAAACCTTAGTGCCTCGTTTGCTCGATTGGAAGATGAAGCGTTAAAGAAGCATCGCTTTCTGTGCGAGTGTGAGAGGAATGGGAGAAAATGATAGTAGTAGTAAATTTGAATCTCATCATCGCCACGCGCGAGTGCCTTTCGCGTGGGATACATGTAGTAAAAAAGTATTTCTATTTTGTACCTAAAAGTATGGTGGGTTAATGGATGGGTTTGGGCCTTGGGAATCTGAATGTCTTCTCGTGTTCATGGGGCTGTAGATACCACATTTTTACCTCCCCATAACTTGTGGGATGTGACCTATCAATTTGACATTGACATTTCTCACATTTTCATTATCCCCAGTTTAGTGATAATTGATAGTTAAGGACATGTTTGAACCATATATTAATAGAAATATAAATAGAAACGAATAAAAATGAATATAAACGATATAAAAACGAACGAAATGAGTTATTAAACAAACATAAAAGAACATAAACCAATATAAATAAACATAAAATAACAAAAATAAACATAAACGAACATAAAACATAAATAGATGTTATTTTTATGTAAAGTCGAACAAGTCATAAATAACTATTTGTTTCAACGTTTATAACAGACTAATAACTCTTAACAATATATAACAGTTAGTTTCAATTAAGCGCAGCGGTTCATACAACTTATAATAGTTTATAATAGCTCATAACAACTTGTAACAACTAACAATTAGTTTGTAACAACTACAATGGACAGGTCCTAAGAAAATGTAGAGAGATTATTTTTTTATTAATCAAGTGTTCCATTGAGGTTGTGTTTTGAAGAATAGAATATGATGAAATACGTGATGAGTTTTAAAATGGGACTTATATTAGCACATAATTATTCAAAATGGGACTTATATTAGCACATAATTATTCAATGTCTTACTTTAATCTAGTGAAGTATCTAAATATGCCATTGTATAATAAACACTCCATACAAAATTATAATCAAATTAAATTTATGCTTTTTAGCTACATATATTGATATCTAGTTACAAACAAGTCACACAAAATACGTTCTATGACACTTTAATGGAGGAAGAAGTAACTAGAGTTAACAACACACTACATTCAATACATAATACAATCGTATATTTTTACATGGATTTATGGTACTTGTTTTCATCTTATATATTCTTCAGAAGACTTATTCGAAATTACATTTAAAAGAACAAACAGAAATAGCATATATAGTATAAATGAATAGAAAGGAGCGAGAAAAGATTAGAAGCGAACATAAACGATTAATTAAAAAAGCAGAGACGAACAAAACAACTAAAAAAAACAGAAAAACATAATAAATGACGGTTTTTTATAACTTCAAACAGACCCATAAAAATTACGGTATGATTTTAATTTACAGACTAAATAAAATACATTATAAACTCCTTTTACACTTGGCCTTTTTTTATTATTAAAAGGGGAATACAACAACTTTATAATAACTAAAATTTAAAAAATAGATTTGAGAGGGGGTGATTGTTGATGAATGGATTTGAACTTTCAACCATAAAATTAAAAAAAAAAAAAAAAGCGTGTGGTTTTTTTTTATTTTTTAATCAAACAATGTGGTCAAATTCACAATCATGGGGCGCCGGCCGTATGAAATAATACGAAGCCAGTCAGCCGGCTCTAAACATTGACAAGCCATACCTTCACTGAACCACGCGCTGGCGCGTGGCTATGATGATAATTTTTAACCTCAAAATAAAAATTTCTTCAGAAAAAAATCCATTGCCTCCATCATTTATCACTGTAGAGGGGATCAAAAAAATAAAAAATAATTTTTATCACTGTGGCTGCCCACTTGTCCTTAGAATTTTTTTTTCCCTTAGGTATAAAGACAAATGTGTTATCATATCTCTCATCAAGTTGTTCTACTATCTTGGGCAATTTTAATAACATTGGACTTCCTCAATCATGATAACCTTATATAGGTGCTGTAACTTGGCTATTTTTTTGACCTTGGACCTCCTCAATCATGTACATCTTATAACCTCGTAAATATTCTCTTCCTCTCATATTACTCGTCTTTGTTAGAAACATGAATTTTATTTATGTTTCATAAAAATATAATTTTTAGTTCGACATATTTAAAGTTACATACAAAACATACGTAAACAAAAATAAAAATGTAAACGAATAGAAAATGAACATGAACAAACATAAATGAACATAAACAAACGAACATAAAATAACATAAACGAACATAAAACATAAATATATGTTTTTTTCATGTAAAGTCGGACATGCCCTAAATAATATAAGATGAATGACATATAAATTTTAGTGACATAAACCTTATATAAGAGGATTGTGGAGATTCAAAAAATGAGAATTTTGTCTTTGAAACTACATTACCATTTACTATATAGTCTCGTAATTTTTTATCATTATTTATAAATTATGACAATCTAACTACTTTTAATTTGAATTTACGGTTTCTTACGGTTTACTCGTTACAATTACTTACAGATTGCGTACAAGCTCTTTCGGTTTCATCGCCTCACAGTTCATTACGAGATAAAGCAAGTGGGAAGTAATTACGAGTTATTCAGGTGAATTTTGGAGTTGTTGTCAAGCTTTTCTTTTCTATCATATCTATTTAGGTGTAGTGATTAATTACAAGTTGTTTTTGAATTGATTTTGGGTGGGAGTTGCCATCAAAATCTTTTGATCATCATCTTATCCCCTTTCTTGCTTTTTTTCTTTTTCTTTTGTGCTGTTTTTCTTTAGTGGACAGCCTTCTCTATATTTTTTGTGGGTGTAGGATTTTTTGTTGAATTTCATGATGTAATCTTATTCTTAATTATCCATAAAAAGTTCTTGATTTGAAAATTTTTAGCTTAAGGTTGGATATACCATGTCCTCCCCCCTAATTGGGATTATGGAGCTAATCATCACATTGAATTTCAGTCTAACTCCAATTTCTTTCCCCCTTTGCCTAACCTTCGAGTATAGATCCTATGTCACTAGTCCCATCAGAAGTTCAAATTCCTAAAAATGAATTAGGGCTTATTCAACTTTACTTGAAAAATATAATTTATTTATATTTTACGTTCGTTTATGTTCTTTTTATGATCGTTCGTTTCTTATTTAACAACTCATTTCTGTTTCGCTTATGTTCATTTATGTTCGTTTACGCTCTTTTATGTTCGTTTATGTTTATGTTTATGTTTATTTTGATATATATTTTGTATGTAAGTTCGAACATACCCTTAATTAGAGAGCTTTTACGAGGCTTAAAAATAATTATACCTTTGTTAAATACATCTCCGATATAATAGACAATTGTTTTTTAACAAATGATAGCCAAAACAAACCCAATTGGGGGATGGGGGTAGAATGGATACATCAAATTCCCCTCAAAGTCAAATCGGATTAGAAAATGGGCCATGACACTATACCTACTTTTTGGAAAGCCTAGCCCAACAAGATTGGACTCTAATTAGTAAACAAACATTTGAATCTTATCTCGAGCTTTCGATCAACAAGCTCATGATAATGTTCATCAATCATAGATATATAGGATGTGTTTGTTTCAGTGAAAATATTTTTTCGAAAAGTTATCATTCTATTTTTGGCGTTTGATAGCATAAGTGGTGGATAATTATTTTCCGGGAAAAATAATTTTCCGGGAAAATAAATTTCCTTTTATGGGGAAGGAAGTTAATTTTCCTTTGCCTCAATCAAGGGAAAATAAAGTCTTATTAATGGGAGTTTAAGTTCTAAACTTCTCTTACTTTGACACCTTCAATTTTTTTTTCCAAGTTTTGTCCTTGTCTTTTTCCCTTTTTTGTTGTAAAGTTCATAAATGAAAAGTTTTTTTTTACAATATTTGTTTCTTTTCTTTTTAATTTCTATTATTTTATACATGAAAAAGTTTGATCATAAAGGAAATGTAAAAATTTATCAAATTTAGGTACTCAACATATATATATATATATATATATATATATATATATATTTGGGTTTTGAAGTTGAATTAATTATTTACCTTTTCTTTTCATGTTTATGGGGTTTTTATAGTTGGATTTTGCATTTAAGTAGTTATTTTAGAAAATTATTTTTCTTCTACCAAATAAAGGAAAATGTGAATGGAAAATGTTTTTCCTTGGAAATTCATTTTCCCATGAAAAATAATTTCCTGGGAAAAATATTTTTCCCTCAACCAAACACACCAGCTTTGCGAATTTCCATGCTCTACAAGGACCATATCTACCAAAAATTTAGACTTGGGTCAAAATTGGGTTTGACAAATCAGTTATCAGACGAATTGTTTCGTCCGACACTAGACTTTTTTGAGTCGGACAATTCCGACAAGTCTAAATTCGAGTTAAAATCGCATTCGAACAACAGAAATAGGAAAATATTATGTTTAAATTTAAAATCTGAAAAAAAATCCCCAACCTCCCCTAAAAAATGTGGACATGACTAGTTGATTAACCCCAAAACTATTTTCACTAAATACCTTCTTCATTGTCGAAATTGTCCATAACCTTTATAAAGTTTCGGTTTATTAGGAAAATTAAACAAAATATATAACAAATTGTACAAGAATAAAGGTCAAAGTTGAAAATCTAGGCAAGCCTTAAATTGAAAAAGATTGAGAAAAGCATTAAAAAAAAGTATCATATGTTCTATCATTAAGTTATGGAATAGGAACGGAAGAACACTTTGCTCCATAATCATAGATTGGGCTCAAATAAGTGAGTTGTTACATATGACTCGGTTAAAGGCCTCGACAAGGACCAAAGTTCAGTTGCGACTTTAGTCATGAGCCGAGTCCAGAATGTTTGATTATGGATGCCCTTATGCCTCACCTCTAGGCCATATAGACAAGGCAAACCTAACTAACTGTTCGGTTCAGCGACTAAAACTAGCAGTTAGGAGTGGTTAGAGTTCATAATAGTATGAAGGTAATTCGACTATGAAGTTATATATACAAATAGTAGTTATGAACGATTCAAAATGGTTAGTAGTGAATGAGAAGGGTATAGAAGCATGTAAGAGTAGTTAACGATCACAAACTGGTAAAAGTAGTATGTAGATTTATTAGACCGAAATACAATGTAATTTCATGCTAAATTGAAGATAACCCGAGAAAAATTGATTTAGTTTTACCCAAACGGATTGGATTGGCAAGGCTAGCAATGAAACTATAACATCAAGAATTAAGAATTGACGGAGATAAGAGGGCTTATCCGAACGTACCAAAACAAAGGGAGCACAAACCACCTGCTATCCTCAACTACCTCACATTATCCTCACCCTGCCACGTCACCACCCCATTATCTGACATGTAATCAAACCTGGCCTATCAGATGAAAGCAATAGATCTTCCCCACCAATCAGAGCCCAGGGCTGTGAGTCCTACGTGGCACCCCCATATCCACCAAATCAAGCATTTAGCTCACCCTCACTCACTCAACCCATACTTCACCTTCACAAACCAATCAGCCTATCAACCGTCAATCAGTTCTCTCTCTCCAGCGGCGGAAGTGATGGCGTCCGTGGCGGCGACGACGGCGGCGGCCTGCCTAGGCAAGTCTGAGATGCTGGGAAACCCACTTAACTTGAGAAATGCCACCTCTGCCCCTGGAGTCAGTGCTGGGTCTAGCGCTGGTGCTTCCAAGATAGTGGCCATTTTTGGTAAGAAGAAGGCCGCGTCCCCTGCCCCTAAGGCCAAGACCGCCGCTGTCTCCCCCGCCGATGAGGAGCTTGCCAAGTGGTACGGCCCCGACCGTCGGATCTTCTTGCCTGAGGGCCTCTTGGACCGCTCCGAGATCCCCGAGTACCTCAACGGTGAAGTTCCCGGAGAGTAAGTCTCACGCTCCTTTCCTTTTTCATGATATAATAGTAGTCCACAAATGCATATATATATATATATATATATATATATATATATATATATATATATATATATATATATATATATATAAGAGTATAAAACCATTCCCGACCCTCAACTCAATATTTAGAGGTGTGTTAGAGTGTAAAAATTATCATCGGGCTTTGAATTATCGGTTTAAGTATGTAATGTATATTTAGTACTATAAAAAATATGGGGTTTAATGATAAAAATTAAATCGAACCAACCATGATAAGTCGGTATAGTTTTTGTCGGTGCAAATGTAATTTCTTTTTAATGTGTTTGCAGCTATGGGTACGATCCATTCGGTCTAGGGAAGAAGCCAGAGGATTTGGCCAAGTAAGAACGAAATTAGACCTTAATTTAGGCCTAATTAATTATTAATTGAGGAAAATTAATTTAAATTTGATTGAAAAATAATGCAGATACCGAGCATACGAGTTGATCCACGCCAGGTGGGCAATGCTTGGAGCAGCTGGGTTTATTATTCCTGAGGCCTTCAACAAATTTGGTGCTAACTGTGGCCCTGAAGCTGTGTGGTTCAAGGTTATATTTTCTTTCAATAACATTGATTTAGTTTAATTAATTAATGTGAATATAATGGACTCGGGACCCTAAAAGATACCCCTATTTCCCCTCACCCTGACTATAAGTCTCGGGTCTACGACATAACTTCTGCTATATCATATTGTATTCGGTTATTATAATTTCATTTGTTATAATTATGTAGACTGGTGCACTGTTGTTGGATGGGAACACCCTGAACTACTTTGGAAAGAACATCCCCATCAATCTCGTTGTTGCTGTAGTTGCTGAGATTGTTCTTGTTGGTGGTGCTGAGTACTACAGGATCATCAATGGCTTGGTATGTCCTGATCTCTACATTACTTGATGAAATCAGATGAATTTCGAGTGGTTACTTTTTATAAATTAGTTTTTTATTTTACATTTTTTGAGAAATAGCAAACATTTTTTCTGAAAATGGCTAAATGTTAACAGCTAATATAAATAATTTATCCAATCAGTCAACAGTTACTCACCGATTGCCAAACATGGTCGTAATCTTCACTCCTAGAGTTTTTGCTAATTGATATACATGATAATCGGTAGACTTAATTCTACTGAAATCGAACTACTGATATTTACGAGACTCAAACATGATACCTTAAACTACACTACTCGATTCGAATTCGGACCTATATTGATGAATGATGTAAATGGGCAGAACTTGGAGGACAAGCTTCACCCAGGAGGGCCATTTGACCCATTGGGATTGGCAAATGACCCAGACCAGGCAGCCATATTGAAGGTGAAGGAGATCAAGAATGGAAGGCTTGCAATGTTTTCAATGTTGGGCTTTTTCATCCAGGCCTATGTGACTGGACAAGGCCCAGTTGAGAACTTGGCGGCCCATCTCAGTGACCCATTTGGAAACAACTTGCTCACTGTCATTGCTGGCAATGCTGAAAGAGCCCCCACCCTGTAATTTGGGTTTTTAATTAATTAATCAAAATTATTATTATTATTATCTATTTTATTTCCAAACCTATTTCCTCACCAGGCTCACCATGGCTTTTGGTTTTGTACATCTCAATCAAGACTTAGTACCTTTTTTTCTAAGGACACCTTCTTGATCATCAATTTCTATCTTCTCTTATAGAGTGAGGGTAACACTATGAATGGCTACCACATATTTGTTCTTTTGCTACAAGGTTTCTTTCTTGTTTGATGTTTTGAATTTATTTTATTTTATTATCGCCGACATATTATAAATGAGTGGCTTTTTAAATTTATAATCAAATTAGGATCTGCTCAAAATGGATGTTAAAATAATCTGTTATAGCTATTACAAATAAAATTAGTCGAAATGAAATGAAGTGATTAGCTGTTGTAAGTTTGGAATGAGCTAAAATGAAAATGTTATAGGTAAAATAAGCTGAAATATACTGAAATGACTTGAAATAATAAGCTCTTATAGCTGCAAAAATAGGTTAAAATTGTTATAAATATTGGTATAAACGTTATTTTAAACTTACTCTTAATTGAGTAAATATAAAGAAAGTAAGTTATGGAAGTTAAAGGTGATTATTCACAAGTTAAAAACAAGATAGTATATTATTGTTAATTGGTTTGATATTTACTCACATTAGAACATCTTTAGGATTGAATTTTGAAAATAAAGAGCACTAATTGTTGGATTATTTATGTATTATAATATGAATTGGTACCATATTTGAATTTAAAATTATATTTATTTATGTAAGTTGATACAAATGATTATTCTTTTACAAAGTACACCACCACAAAATGATGCTATATGAATGATAGATAAGTTTGGATTTAGTACTCTAAATGATGTTACATGAATGATAAATAAGTTTGGGGGTGCAAAATCTAACTTGTAGAAGTGGTAGCATCATATATCAAAAACATAATCAAATTCCATAAAAAACTAACATTCCCCTCCCCCAACCCAAACCTTAGGCTATCTCTAATGGAAAATTGCTCCCATGTGGAAGAGGACTTTTTCCATGGAGTTGCTCCTTAGAGCAACCGGCCAAGGGGAAAAAGGAGGAGAGAGAAGGAAAAAGGGGAGAGAGAGGAAAAGGCCACGTGAGACACGAGTCCTAGCTAGGTTGTGCCTAGTGTGTGTTCCGCGCGCTCGCGGAGGGAAGTGGACATGCTAGACGCGCGGCCCCCAGCTGTGCAAGTGGTTGTGTTCGTTGTTTATTTTCGAATTTTTTATGGAGCAACTCACATGAGTTGCTATCATCGATAATAGACAATAAAAGGAAGCAACTCCCTTTCCTATATAAGCACTTGGAGCAACTCCAAGGGAGTTGCTACCATTATGGATAGCGTTAGCAACCTTTCTTGGCCTCGAAAAACCCATTGCCACTAGCCCCCTAACAGAACCACCCTTCTTCTCCTTAGGCTTGTACCCCATTACACAAACCATGAAAACCCCAAAATTGATGAAACCGAGCATAGCAAGCAAGCCGTAGAAGTAGTCGAGCCTTCCGTAGTTGATGTTATCAGCAAGCCAGCCATAGCCGTGGCTGGAACCAATGATGACGATCGATGACCGAGACTAGGAAGTCGGCGATAAAGCACCCAAGAGAGAGGGTGGTGAGGACGAGGCCGGTGCTCATAGTCTTCATCCCTTTGGGCGACCGAGTTATGAAGAAGTCCAGCTGCCTCGTGTAAATGAAGGCTTCCCCGCACCCACTAGAAAGAACCGTGGGATCGAGCAATCGGACACTTATCGGTAGTGTTTGCGTGTTCCTTCTCACCGCCTCTCGCCACTCGATAGCCTCTTTTCTCAGCCACTGCTGCCGCCGCCATTCCTAGGGTGGAGAGGACTAGCCCTATTGTCTGTCCTTTGCAAGTTCATGAAACCTGAAAATTGAAGTCATATAATGTATTGCATATATGAGTCAAGGAAGCTGCCTTCAATGGAGACTTGGAAAATGGAAAATCTTCAATCTAAGTTGAAAAGAAAATTTTGGCCCGATTACGCTCTCTAGTCTCGTTAACTTGTTTAATTTTAAATATGTCAGTTTGTTTAATTAGTAATGTCATCGGAGTCGTTACAAAGATGTGGATTGAGTTTGTCGAAGCAATCGCTTGAAATAAGCACATCTCTTATTAAGCTAATCATCTTAACAATTTACTAAAGGTTGAATTAGGACCCAACTCTTTTCTACTATGAACCATCTTTTGAATTGAAGATTTATCCAAAAACTCTTTTACTTGTAAGTTTCTTTAGAGTATACCAAGGTAGTGGTACCATCACTTTATTCCCTTTACACCGTTGCAAAGGGCCAAACCACATGTTACTCATTTTTTGGTTATATCCATTCCCAAAATATGCATGGGACAATGGTCATGGGCAACAAAGGAGTCAAATCTAGTAAAGGGTACAAACCTGGTGTGCCCTTCCATCTCTTCCAAAGGGGCATAATGAGGCGGTCATAGATGGCCAAAGTGATGAGAATGGCAGCCATGAAGAAGACGGTTAGGGATCCGGCTGGGATTTTGAAGCTCCCGATTGAACTCTCCATGGTTGAGGCTTGCTCAACTGAAAATGTGGTCATTTGTGCATAGGTTGTCCAAAACATTATGGTTGTGGCCCATACTGGTAGCAACCTTGGCATCATCTTCACCTCCTCCACCCTTGTCGCCGAGCACAACCTCCATGGGTTCGGTGTAGGGGCTGAACCACCAACTACTTCAAAGTCCCCTTCTGCGACTAGGGCTGCCTTGTCCTAGCACCTGATTATGCATGGTCATAAGTATTACCCATTTATTAGTTTGTAAAGACAAAGGCTCGCAAAACTGACTCATATTTAATATAAGTACTCGAAACTGATGCATGGTCTCAAGTATTAGCCATTTTTTTGTTTTTTGATGAAAAGAATTGACGCTGAGGAACTCACCTAAACTGCTCAGTGTGGGGAATTCTTGATGCCTCAGGGGCATCCTCATACAGCATTCTCACATCATGAGTCATTGGGAGATTTGCCTTTTTCATAGAAGCCACAATAACTTGGAAAATATGAATAATAGGGCTTCCCACACTCTTCTTGTACCTGTACCTCTTAGTCCCAGCCAAAAAGATAGCAATTGCGATCCCCATTGAAACAGAGCAAATCCCATATGCCCAGGTCCTCCCCACCTTATCTTGCAACCAAACAAGCACTGTCACCGCCATTAGAGTCCCGAGGCTAATGAAGAAGAAGAACCTGCTAAAGAAATAGGTAATCTGGCTTTTTGGCAAGTTTGGAACTTGTGTATCATTTGCTTTGGTCTTTTCTATTTTTGGCCTTGGCAAATGACTTTTTGAAAAAAAAAAAACTTTTGAGGGAGTTTTGACTTTTGACTTGATAAAAAGCTATTCAAGTTGTTTCATAAGTTGACTTTTTATAATAACTTTTTACTCAAAAGTCATTTTCAAAAGTTAATTTCAATAGCTTTTAATGTTTAGCTTTTTGTAAATTAACTCTTTGTCTCATATCTTTTTGAGAAATAACTAATTTTACCAAACACTTTTTCTTCCCAATAAGCCAATAATTAACATCGAATTTAATCCGCCAACAGATAACAACTAAACTAATATATGAGTATATGTTACCAACAAGGCAGTGTTTGGTTGGTATTACTATGACTATATTTCTTCCCAATTCGAATTTAATCCCAAAGGAAAACTCTTTACTCCCGAATGGGGTGGACTTCAACTTATGCCTTTGTGGTTTCCCATACCCTTCGAAACGGTTAGCCCATTTCAAACCTCTAAGATAAGGGTTAGGGATTCAGTAGGTGATTAAACTTATCAATTAAAAAAATTATAATATATAAACATAGTAAAATTAAATACATTAAAAAAAAACACGTCTCTATTCTCCCTAACGTGTATTCTCTCTTCCCCCTCTACCTGTATTCTCTTTCCTCATTGCCATTACTGATGGACCAGTCGGTGGCCGATATGCCCTGAGTGATGGGTTTTCGGGCATTATGCTGGTTGTTTGAGGGGCTGTAGTTGGACTTTTCTTTTGGGAGAAAATATAGTAGTACTAGTATCTATTAATGGCCAACTATAGGGTGAGACTCAAGCTGAGCCCGAGTTACGCCTGGCTGGCAAGTTAAACATCTCAACCGACCTTAGCCAAACCAAGTCCAAGCCGAGCTCAAACTTTCAGATATTGTACCTTGTTATTATGATTTGAATTTTCACAAATTGATTTGAAATATATTTTAATTTTAGAGGATTCTAATACCAACTCGAAACAATAAAGAGTAATAGAATAATTCAATGTTAAAATACGGGTATTCAAATATGAGTACATAAACTCAATCTAGTCGACCAAACATCTCTCAAATTTAAATTGGATTTACAAAGCATACGAATTAAAATTTGATCAAATTGAAGTCAGACACTTGTCAAATCGGCTCGGTTCGTTTTCAACCGAAACCAAAGAGTTTTATCCAAAACACTAGTGAGTGGCAACCGATAAGGCCACAAGCCGGGATGGAGGGAGACAATTGAATCAACCACATCCACGTAAGTTGTTGTGACTTTTTTTGTGTACGTGGATGGGATTTTGAGGGGCACTTCTTCCCGCTCTTCCACAGCCTCACTTTTGATTCCCTTTTATTTTCAAAAATCACAAGTGGACCGTTTATTATCCCCAAACCATCAATTTAAGATCTATTTTTCAGCCAATGCCCATATCTTTTAAGATATCCAATCCATAGACAATCACACATTCTCAATTTCACTAATCTTAATTTGATTTATAACAAATAAAAATACTTTTTTTAATAAATTTAACGAAGGCTTAGATTTTATTTCAAACTTATTCTTTTAAGATGAATTTTAAATTATGTTGAAAAAAAAAGAAAAAGGCCGATGAAAAGTTTATATGTATACTAAAAAGGCCGAATTCAGGTGTTAATCACAAAATTCTAAATATTTCTTATTCATTTTGTTAAAAATGGTAGTCCATAACTACAATTTATTATTTATATTTCATAAAATCTGAATGTTTCATTCCGAAATGAACTGTTATTTTGTGACAAATAGAGTATATAACTTTAAGAGAATGATTTATATTTATATATCTTACCTACTATATAATTAAAATAATTAATTTATATATAATTTTCAATATTTTGGATTAATAAGTATGAAATTCTCCTCTTTATATGGTACTAACTTTTAGAACTTGTCATGCTAAAACCATTCAATATTTCTAGAAACAAATATCTAACTATTAGAGATACTTCAAGGCCCTTTTTGAGGGTTGATGTTTGATTTTTATAAAAAGACAAATTTCTTTTCTAAAATTTCTCTTAAAGTTATATATGTGTAAAATTTGGCTATTGTTTTTTTAATAGAAAATTTGGGTTGTTAGACACGACGTACATATTTGGTGGAATAATTTTTTTATTGAAATATGCACCATTTGTTTATATAATTATATTAAAAAAACACACTCTTCTCAAATTAGCACGGTGTAACTTCACCTACAATACTTACATTTTTTTCGATTTATTATAAAAATATTCATAACATATTATTTTAATTTGTTTTGACACCTTCAGTGTTATTATTTACGTCTTTCTAATTTTTATAAAAATATATAAAAAAATTTAATTTTTAATATTATAAAAATTTAATAACCATCAATAATACCAAGTTCATTAGTAAATGTTATGTTTTGACAATTATAGATCTCAATATCTCATATAATACATTTAGAGACAAATTATACTATCACAAATTTTATATATATATATATATATATATATATATATATATATATATATATATATATATATATATGATTAATCTATAAAAATAAACAGAATTTTTATCAAAAAAATTATTACACGCGATGCACGAATTAGCTTTCATAAAAATAACGAATTACCTTTTTTTAAAAAAAATATTAAATAAATAAATAAAAATTCACAGCTCCTGTAGTGGTCAACTCCAACGTATCTACCTTAAAATACTCGCGCTCCCACAATCGTCCTTCTCTCTCCCCCGCCACCCCGACACCCTCCTCTCTCACCTGTTGACTCTCTCTCCTCTCTCCCTCCTCTGTTCCCAGCCATTTTTGCTAAACCCTAACCTAATTACGATGCTCAATCTCTGACGATAATCATTCAATTTCATCTGAATTTCTCAAAGATTTCCTTCCTTTTGATGTCTGATCAATAGTGGGGAATCGGAGAACGATATCATAGTCATCATTAATGCCGTGGAATTCGCCAAATCAGTACCGTCTAACCATTGGCGGACCTCCGCCGAAATCGCTGCTCGAAATCCGGTTGTTTTACGTCCGAATCGGCCCCTGCGCCGTCGAAGACGCGCCGGAGTTCCTCACGCTCCGGCACCTCCGCGACGAGTTCGGCGTGCCTTTAGAGATCAACGGAAGCCGAGCTCCGGCGTCGGAGAAGGTATCGTCCACTCTCCGGCGGGATCGCGTCGACCGGGACTCGTCGGAGGTGACCTACGTTGGGACCGATAGCGTGAGGATCGCCGGTAGCGTGGGTTTCGAGGTGTACGAGGAGAAGGACCTGCTGTTGTGTGGATCCATCAAGCGGCTTGAGTCTGATTGGAGCGTTGATTGCTATGCAGCGGCGGCCGCTCGCGGTGGCTCGTCGGCGTTTTTCCGGCCAAAGCGCGGGATTTCGGCCCAGTCGATTGAGGTTTACGTAGCCGGGAGGTGCTCCGATGTGCCGGTGATTTTGACGAAGATGATTAATGTTAGTACTCGGAAGAAGCACCGCCGGCGTTGCCTGTTGGACACAATTCCTGAAGTTGATGATGAGATTGAGGAGAAGGTTGGAAATGGTTTGATTTGGCACCAGAAATTACCGGTAATTTGATTGGTTTGAATTGAATTTGTTCGATTTTCAATCCTTTGCAATAATAATAATAGCAATAATAACGAACATATCTTATCGTGGATTTTAGGGAGATGGTTGTGCTTTTGATTGATTTTATTTTGCTTGATGATTGTTATATGATAATAAAAGAACAGAGCTTTTGATACAGGGGTTGAAATTGAACTTGATGGCTCACATATTTTGGGGATTCAATTGGGATATATCATTTGGGTTGAAAATCAAGTATTGGTCGTACTGAAGATATTTGGAAAGTTTATTTGTATCCTGGCTTATTAGTACTTTTTGTTGGAGGTTAATGCTATTCACGAATCATGACTTTATGTTTTGAGTATGTACCATAGTTAGTGACTGAGTTGCTTTTTCTTGGTTATTTTTCCTTAAAAATACATATGTGGATGTCGTATACATTTGTGTCTGATGCCCCATTAGTGATCCTATCCGAAGTAACCATGTCATTGATCTTAATTGAACAATGATTGATGACCGTGGCATTAGCATGGGAAGAATGAAAACCGCGTGATCAGTTTTGACAGCTTGTTGTGTCTTCGTCGTACAAAAGAAGCTGGTTGAATAGGCATCACATTTCCGGCTAGCTTACAAATCCTTTTAAGGTCCAACGGAGCAATTCCTTAGATAACTTTTTAACTTTGAAGTCGAATTACTTGAGAGAACCAGTGAACAAACAGATGGTATGGATCCTATTCCAGCTTGACATACCGTCCTGATCCTGGCTCAAACAGTATGCGTTATAATGGGCATGAGAACGGCCAGGACAATGTGATTTATGGTTGTTGTTACTGGTTCTGAGAGGACTGTACTACAAGGGAATAGAGGACAGGCTACTAACATCCTCTTTTGTTTGGTCTGAACTCTACTTCATCCAACATATGCAATAGAGAACATCTAAGTCCTGAAACTCCTGGGGTGCTCCTTCCCCAGGCTTGTTTTTCATGTAACATATTATTTTGATTCAGTAATTGTTGTCTCTCTTTTCTTTCTTTTGATGTGAATTAGACCTTGGAGCTTCTTATGTAACTTTCACTGTTCCATATGATACTCTTTTATCCTATACCCTCTGTGCTGCAATGCTCTGCCTGCTGCTGTTTCTCTAATTCTCTATCTCTATGTATTGGCATATTGCTGACATTTGATATGCTATTTTTGATATTCAGCTCACCGAGACTGAAGAAGAATACGAGAGGGAGGGCAAAATTGCACATGATTGGTATCCAGAAGGCATGTATGAAGGAGAGGACGGTCAGCTTACTTGGTTCAATGCTGGGGTAAGAGTTGGTGTTGGCATTGGCCTCGGTATGTGCCTTGGGGTTGGTATTGGCGTTGGACTACTAATGCGTTCGTATCAAACTACTACTAGGACTTTTAGGAGGAGATTCCTCTGATGTTGCTGTTTACATGAGTGCATGATTTGAGGTAGACTAGATGTGAGAAGAAAGAAGAAATACATAGCAATATCTGCAAGATTTCGTGATGATGACAAAGAGTCACGGGAAACCCAAATCACCGTGGAAGACAAGCAAATTTTCAGTTGACTAGTGACATTAAGCCACCAAAAAAATGACTGCATACTTCCAATTCTTCCCATGAAGGACAGGTATGCTTCATTTGGGTGAAATGTCAGAGGCTTCTCCTATGTGATTTCCCGACCTAATCCAGAACGCCCCCAACGCCACATAAGTGTCTTTGTCGCATGCTTTCAGTACCCAGATCCACGACTCGATCAAGCATTAGAGCATTTCATACAGGAAGAGGAAGGTGGTGTCTAAGTTATGCATTTGGCCAAGTAAGACAGGTTTCCATATTCATTTGTTCATTTAGACGTATGTGATTTTGACATGGTCGAATGAGAGTGTGTACATATATATCTTGCAGAGTTACAGTACTTATTCAGACATTGTGTAAAGCCAGCTTGATGGCATTAATAGATATGTATAATAGATATGGAGTGTATAATCTGAGTGTACATAAAATATAAATACGTATTGTGCTTCTTTGATAGAAATGGTATTTGTATGAGCAGAGCACTACATATACTCATATATTCTTTAGGGCTTGTTCGAAGTTACATAAAAAAACATACGGAAATATAAATGAACAGAAACGAGTAAAAAAAAAGAGAAAAATAAACAGAAAACATAATTAGATTATGATTTTATGTAACTTCGAATAGACTCTTAGTCTTGTCGGGACTTTCTCCACCCCACCCTTTTATAGTTTTACATCCATGACTATCTGTTGTATTAATGTATTCATGTAAGATTACTCCTCTTTTGTTCAGCTATGTAGTTTCGTGTGCAAGCTTTTGCCTCTTGTCATACGGGTGACGATTTCATTTAAAGAGAAGTTGTAATGGACGGGTTTTTATAGAATATTGTGATTAAAATGGGCGACAAAGTTACAAAGGGAAACATAATACTATTGCATCACAATGGGAAGACGGAAATATGAGATTTAATATATCCAAAATTTCAACTTTAATCAATAGGTCCGTCCTCATTGACTAATTAGTTGTAATATATTTTCATGTGCGACTATGTGTATATCATTCTCTTAACCACGACAAAGTATGTCATATACCTCAGATTGCGTGCTTTCTTGTGTCACATACATAATTTTGTTTTATAAAATATTTTATTTACCCGATAGACCTTTTCTATTCAGTAATATTATATTTCTTAACGGTAATTTAACATAACTAAAAATATAAAATTAACTCAACTAATTTTAGGAACTCGAGCGCTAAAATTTCAAAATCTATGTGTCAATTCTCATGCCATCACTTTAACTTAAAGAAAGTAGGGTAAAACTCAACCATCACCCAACCACTCTCTTCCTCCTGTTGGTAGGGTAATATTTCCATCTTCAGATTATGATTTTTATGTGGAAAATTATAAGGAACTCTTTTGCCCCATTAAAAGGTGTCTTTTTGTGTAGAAAGTTTTTCAATAAATTATCATAAATATGTGATAACATACATAAAAACTTTAAATTTTGATTAGTTTAGATTCGAAAAGGGTTTGAAATTCACAAACTGTTTAGTTTTCTATTGCCTAACAATTATAATTTGTATAAAGTAGAAAAATAAGTACAACTAATATTCTTAAAACTATTATATATGAACTTAATTTAGTCATACACGTATTGTATATAACTCAAAACTAGTATTCTTAAACCGACCCCTCTTTTTTTCGTTTATTAGAATTTCGCATGTTTGTTTAACTTTTGTTAGGATTATATAAAGAATAATAAAGAAATGATTTGCTCCCCCAACTCTTTTTTTTTCCAATCAAGGTATCTACATGAGAGATTGAGATAAACTTACCGATGTTAAAATACTCAAAACATGTAAAAAAATATAGGAATTTCGAAGTTATGAAATACCTAGTTTGTAAACAATAATAACGAAAGCATTTTAATTTTTAAAAATTAAGATAAAAAATTTAACGGTTCATAAAAATCCAAAAAAAATTCACAAATATTGTTGTGTAACCGAAAAAAATAGTACCTATCAAATTTTTAGTATGATCAATTTTAATTTTAATTATTTAATTAGTTAGGCAAATTCATCCTGTTGATAAAAAAAAAAAAATCACCCCGAATGAAGTGCAAAATGCGAGAGACAGAGAGGGGTCCCATTTGCATTTGTGGGTCGTTTTCCCTCCCTCCCTCCCTCCCTCCCATTTTCGAAGAGCGAGAGAGAAATAGAGCGAAACAACCCCCGCGTCTCCAGATTCAGAGCAGAGTTTAGGAGGAGAGAGAAAGTCTGCTACTGGTTGGTGGAGACTGAGATAGATTATGAATCCCTAGGAAAATGTCGATCAGGGAGCCCAAATTCACCTCCACCTCCTCCGCCGTCGCCACCACCACCGGAGGCACCAAATCCACCGCCGCTATGCCACGCCACAAGAATTCCCCGCCGCTCCCCTTAGTCGTGACGCTAAATTGCGTCGAGGACAACGCTTTCGAGCAGGAATCACTCGCCGGCGTAGCCATCGTCGAGCATGTGGGCCTCAACCGCCTCGCCGACGGCCGAATCGAGTCCGCCGCCGCAGTGCTGCTCCACTCGCTCTCTTTCCTCCCACGCGCCGCCCAGCGTCGTCTCCGCTCCTGGCAGCTGATTCTGTGCCTCGGCTCCTCCGACCGCGCAGTGGACTCCGCGCTCGCCGCCGATCTCGGCCTCCGATTGATCCACGTGGACGTTTCGCGCGCCGAGGAGATTGCTGATACTGTTATGGCTCTCATTCTCGGACTTCTCCGGCGAACTCACCTGCTCTCGCGCCACTCTCTCTCCTCCTCTGGATGGCTGGGCTCCGTCCAGCCTCTATGCCGTGGGATGCGCCGATGCCGTGGCCTTGTGCTTGGAATCGTGGGTAGATCTGCCTCTGCGAGATCACTAGCTACTCGTAGCTTGTCGTTCAAGATGAATGTTCTCTATTTCGATTTTCATCAGGTATTTAATATCATCATCATCACCTTATTCTTTAGTTTCTCCTTTGAACCCATTGGATTCAGTTTTAGTTCTTACATTTTGTTAGAAATTTGAATATTATTAAAGTTAAATTTGCTGCATTGTTTATGAGATTAGTTTGGAATGGATCTGGGTTATTGGAATTCTGATTTGCTATAGTTCTTAAGGGGTAGCTTTTGGGCTGACTGGGAGAGAATTCAAGCTCTCCATTTTCTTTTGCGGTGTCAGTGAGCGTTTATAGTGAATTAATCTGCTGCATGAGAAATTTGGGTGTGGATAGAAGATCGAACCAACTAAAATGTTTCAATATTCAAAGTTACACCTGGGGCGAATTGGTGTAGGTGCAAATGGTGTTGACATTGTATATGTTGCAGTAAAATGGATTTGCAACTTATTATGATCAGGGGTGTTATTTGGTGGAAGGTCAATTATTGAAATTGTTGGTATACTTTTGCTGGTGAACATGGGATTGAGAATTCCATAGCTTGAGAGGAACATCGACTGTAACAGCTAAAGTGACCCCCCGGTGTGCTTCTCAAAAGACACAGAATAAAGCTGGAAATATCAATTATAAGAATTTGGAGCCATGCCAGCAGTATGTAGTTTGGTTGTTTGAAGGATGAGAGCATTAAATTGAACTTCAATCTTTTGATACGGTGACGCCCTGTAGAGTTTGAGTTTGTTTTTTGAAGAAAATGCTGATTATGGTAAAAGTTATGCTGTATGAATGTGAACAAACGCTGTGTTTGTGAGCATTACTCTTCAATATGTTTCCACGGTGTTGCTTGAGTACCAACACCTTTTTTCAGATTATTCTTCTTTTTTCTGGGTGGTGGCTCTCTCAAGTGTAGCTGCTCTGTCTTGCATACATTGGATCTCAAAGGAAATTTACGGTTGGTTGTGGTTGCCTTTTTTTTAAGCCGTCGTTATTGTTGCAGAGTTTGCTATGTACATGTGGCATTCATGGTTTATGTACTCTAAGAGCATGGGAGAGATTTAGTATTTTATCCTGAACTCATTAAGGTTGCTCTGAATATTGTCCTCATGTGTAAATGTTTCTGCTATGTTTATTCTGCTTAATGTTTTAATTGAGCTAATGGGGATGCCTGTTCTAGAGTCTTATGATTTTTCTCTGGATCAGATGTCTCAGCTAGCAGTTAGAGGTCCTGTTGGATTGTTTTTTCTTCTTTGCCAAATAATCTCCACTTCTTTCGCTTTCGGGGCAGGGACAAGTGAGATCTTCCATAACATTCCCCTCTGCTGCCAGAAGAATGGAGACCCTTAATGATTTGCTGGCTGCAAGTGATGTGGTATCCCTCCACTGCACGTTAACAGATGAGACTGTCCAGATTATCAATGCTGAATGCTTGCAGCACATTAAGCCAGGTAACCAAATACTTCTGCATAGTTTATCACTCCCTTTTGTAAGAAATTGTTATCTCTCCTTTTTGCTATTTAAAGTGTATTAGTATGTCTTTTCAGGGGCATATTTGGTGAACACCGGGAGCAGTCAGCTTTTAGATGATTGTGCTGTGAAACAACTTCTGATCGATGGGACCCTTGCTGGCTGTGCACTGGATGGTGCTGAAGGGCCACAATGGATGGAAGCATGGGTATGCTGACACTTGGAATTATCAATATATGTGTGAATATTTTATAATTGCAAATAATTGATTTAGTGCTGTACTGGAGATCTTTGACCGGTGCATCTTCACCTTTGGACTTCTGAATCAACTTCACAATGTGATTTGTCGTTCATTTGGTGCATCCTTATTCTTCTTCTGTCAAAATCATTATGTTTTCCGTTCATAAAAAAGTGTGCGTTCTTGTTTCTTGAAAATTTGGGTATATTTGTTTAGTTTTGGACTTTGTATTTGATTGTTGTCATATGATTTACACTAGGGGTAGTGAGTTGCTTGTCACCTGAGGTAGACTGATTCAATGCCTGCTCCTCTCCCAAAAGAAAACGTGTGGGGAGGGGGGCGGTGAGAAGATGAGCAATGAAAATGAAAGAAAGGAAATACATGGAAAGAGAAGATGAACAATGAAAATGAAAGAGGGAAATATATGGAAGTCTCCTTGGGCTGAGAGTGGTTGATTTTATTAACAAAATTTTAATGATGAGATGGAATCACCCACTGACCCACATATATCACTGCATGATGAGAAGAGAGGGTGTATTATCATTTCTACCTTTTAAAGTTTCTTGCTATGAAGTTTGAATTCACGCTCTGCCTTGTTTTAATTTGGCACGACGTTGGTTCAGGTCAGAGAGATGCCCAATGTGTTGATTCTTCCACGTAGTGCAGATTATAGTGAAGAGGTGTGGATGGAGATAAGAGAAAAGGCACTTTCCATATTGCAAACTTACTTTTTGATGGAGTTGTTCCAAGTAATGCCGTCTCTGATGAGGAGGAAGAGGAAAGTGAAATAACATTCGAAAGTGAGCAGCTTGACAAACAAGGAAAAGAAAGAGTATTACAAGGTCCAGTAGCTGAACAACTAACAATTAATAATTCTACGGGTCCGACAAGTTCTCGGGAAAAGGTCCTATACAATCAGATTCTCCTGGAGAGCATCACGACACTCCTAATATTTCCACTCGATCTGAAGGAAAACGTAGCAGATCAAGTAAGAAGGCTAAAAAAGGCGTTCCCACCAGAAGTCCCAGCAGAAATCAGATGATATCCTGGAGAAAGAGAGTACGTCACAGAGGGAAGATGATACTGCTATGAGTGGTACTGAAGAGGTTCAAAGTTCTGGTTCACGTTGTGCCTCCCCAGAAGATTCAAGAAGTAGGGAAATGCCAATAGAATTGGCCCAAGAGTCACCATTTGACCTGCTTCAGAAATCAGCCAAGAGCAGTGATAGGAAGTCAGCTGAGCTACTTAAAGATGGTTGTGTTATAGCTTTACATTCAAGGGAGCATTCTGTGTTGCATGCCTCAAGACAAAGGATGAAAGGGGGCGGTTGGATCCTGGACACCATCTCCGGGGTAACCAAAAGAGATCCTGCAGCTCAGTTTCTTGTTAATTTTGGAAGCAAGGTCAGTGTAAATCCACATTTCTATGTTCAAATTTATCTCCATATATGCTGCCTGTCTCTTTTGTCATTTTGACCTATAGATTATGTGTCTATATTTTCCAGAGCACCATTGGTTTGCGATCTTTTGCAGCCGGTGGGAAGCTGTTGCAGGTAGTTCCAGTCATCAATTATCTTTTCAAGTTCTGTCATATGGATTATTAAAGTGTGGCTTTTCTGACTTGCTGAATCCATTAGTCCGTCTATTGCATAAGATTTCTAAGAACTGTGCCACTGTTTTCAGACATTTTGAAATAGTTTGTTTATTTCTGTATTGCTTTGTGACTGTATTAAATATTATTAACTTGTGGAAAATCAAATAAAATCAAAATGTAACTGAGATAGTTGCATGTATATTTTGCCGGACTAATGTCATGCTACTATATACATAGTCCACTTTGCCCTAATTGGCAGCAAAACATTTGTGAACTTACTACTGTTTGTGAATTCAGGTCATCTGCAGTTGATTGTCCCAATTTTTGGCAACAACTCAGTACAGATTCCCCAAGCTATGATGTAGGGAGACAATTTAGGTAGCCCTACATCTGCAAGCAAAGGGGCTGTTTTACTTCTAGGAGACCCCATATAGACAGCTCTACTCCTGCAAGTAAAGAGGATGTTTTACTTCCAATTTGTGCCACTTCAACAAATTTTTACAATAAGAGCATCAAAGTGAAAATTAATTGGACTTCGTTATCCAACAATTAGCCCTGATTTTTCGTCCAATTAGGACCCAACGTACTTATTATCACAATTATTTTTCAAACAAGAAAGATTAAGAGGTAAGAAAAAAGAAATATATAACCTTCCAGCAACCTATGTGCCCCTCCCCCTCTTTCTGCTACATCCCCCGCCCTCTAAGGTCGTAATTGAGGCTCCCTTGCCCACTTAGAGCTGCCTCTGGGGAAGGGAGGGGGAGGGCGGTTGACAGTTGGTGTGGAACATAGTCCTAAATTGAGACAAGTGAAATTCATGCCAGTTGACTCCTGCTTTTTGGCAGGTCGTTTGTGTCATTTAGAACTGGTGTCTTGTTTTTCATTGTGATTATTACTATGCTGTACAAGGTGTAAATTCACTTCGTCAAATTCTTTGATGTTACAGATTAATAGAAGGATGGAATTTGTATTTGCTAGCCATAGCTTTGACATATGGGAGAGCTGGTCACTTGAAGGTCCTTTGGAGGAATGTAGGCTGGTTAATTGTAGAAATACCCAGGTAAGTATTTGCACAATCACACACGCAAATTCCTTGAAGAACTTATTTGGATATTGGTCAATAACTCTCCATCTCTATGCCATGAGTAGTTTAGTGTTAGTGCATTACCCTCACTTCTGATGGGAATGGGAGGATGTGGGTAGGTTCCCAAACTGCAGAACATGGGAGAGCAGTGATTAATGGGCCTTGCAGTCTAGGGCCACAGAAACTTGCAGGACAGTGGGCGGTCTTGTCAGTTGTCGCTAGACTCAAGAAGATTGTGATGATTATGATCATTGCTGAGTGCTATCTCTTTTATGGAATTTTGACATGTCATCTGGAAGATGATTATGACGGGAATTAGAGAGATTCAAGTTTAGCAAATGGTGAATACTTTCCAGGTAGCTGATAAGGGACTGGGGAATTGTTTTTCAGCTATGGATGATACTAGGGTGAAGCAAGATATCTGACTTTGTTGTCGTGTATTTATATTATCAACTTTTCTCAAACCTACAGTCCAATGAAAAATTGAAGGGCCAAGACTACTATACCTGGCCCTGTGCTGGGGGTTATAGACTAGTTTGGTTACCACTTGCTCAGTGTTTGCAAATTAAACAATTCTGAAGTTTAGAATTCAGTCAATTCCGAAGTTTAGAATTCATTGGAGAGTAGATTGTTGGGATGCCGTAGAAACCAGGATGAAGCTGATACAGTGTATCTTACTCGCAAGTATATGATCATGTAAATCTTGTTTAATCCTCGTCTCACTTTTTGTGTAAACCAGGCTGTTCTGGATGTGCAAATTGAAGTTCTGGCCACTGTAGGAGAAGATGGAATTCTGCGCTGGGTTGATTAGGTTGCAGAGACATTACCACCAATCTCAAAATGAATGGAATCTTTGTTTGTCATTTTTGTTTTCCTACTCTTTATTTAGGCTGATTGAATTTGGACTCTGATTGTAACTTTGTAAATCTTTCAGTTTTCATCAATCCCATCGGCATTTTGTGCATTGTGTTTGCCATCCTTCATCGCCTAATGGCCACGGCTGTTTATGGAAATTGGTCACAGTAGGGTTGAGATGACATGGTTGTGATGGAAAGTCGATTGAGAAAATCTCAAATATAAGTTATACTGTTGCGGTTTTGGTGGGTATTTGTCAAGTAGGATGTATCACTATGTGTCTTGAATAACATGACTCGTGCATCTGTATTTTACATAAAACTCGAAAATGGATAACCTTTGCTTTGGATCTTTTGCTAGAAAACTAAGTTTATAAGATAAGTTTATTATTAAATCAAGGTAGTTAATTCAAATTGACAATGATCTCTAGTTTAGACCCCATACAAATTGAAATATTATGTACAAGATAACTCATCACAATAAAGAATTGCATAAGTGACTATTCAAATGCACGACTCACTTCCCTAATAATCTTCTCCCCTTTGAATTTCTCGTGTTTTCTTGAGTTCTATAAATAGTTCTATATAAAATACAACTTTGTAATTTGAGAATAGCACAGATTTAACAGTCATGATAATTTGACTAAAATATTTATAAGGACTATAACATAAAAAAAAAGGACTATAACATAAAAAAAAAAAGTATGTATATATATTTTTGGGTTCAATATATATACTTGTATTTTTTAATAAATTCCATGCATTATTATAAGGGAGCGTAATCACCGATGTTTTGCAAATTACTTAATAAGCTTTTATTTTTTCAATTTTAGGGTATGTTCGACATAACCGTTAAAATAAACAGTTTAGAAGATTGAAATGAGTTTAGAAGATTGAAATGAGTTGAAACAAGATGAAATGCTTAGTTATAAGCTGTTATGAGTTGAAACGAGGTGAAATAGTTAAATGTTATAGATAAAATGAGTTAAAAATAATAAGTTGTTATAACTATTATAATTAAAATAAAATAAAATAAGTTAAAAAAATTAAAAATTATTATAAATACTAATTCGAAAATAAACTTAATATGAAAATGACTGGTGAAGAAAACTCATGTTCCATTTTTGTTTTCCAATTTTGTGGGACGTGGTCGTGACAGGTGATTAGGCTTTGATTGTGGTCATTTTCGTGGTTGAAAACCAAGTTTAATTCCTTGTACTTGTATGCCTTTCCTTCATCTCATGATTCCCATCAACAAAAAAAAAAAAGTAATTTAATTATGTAATTCAGCTCTTGTCTGAAGTCGTGGACTTACGTGGGATCAATGCCTGGTTTACGCCAACGCAACGTTAACCAAAAACAAACGTCAGGAGAGAGAGAGAGAGAGAGAGAGAGAGAGAGAGAGCAGGAGTAGATATTTATGAGGGGTTTTTGTGGTCCGTTGCTAATTACAATGGTCTCGACCGCACTAGAACTTTCAAATTCCCAACTAGTTAGACGATAGATAGAGACAGACAGAGGGGAGTTTGGGCAATGGGTCCCGCCGTTTTTGCCCAACTTGGGTCCACGATTCTGCTACAATTATTTTTTTCGTTTCAAAATATATGTTATTTTAATTAATTTTTTTATTTTATAATATTTTTTATTTTATTCTTATTAATTAATATATTTTTCTTTATTTTTTATTAATTTTTTTATTTTTAATAAAATATAGGGACAATTTAATCTTTTAAAATAAAATTTATCATAAATTTTGTATTTCTTTTATATTTTGGTATAATTTTAAAATAATATATATTTTAAAACGGAGGGGATTAATTAGAAAGGAGACAGACAGAGGCGATTTTGGCCAATGGGCCCTGCCGTTCTTGCCCAACTTGGGCCCACAATTCTACTACATATTACATGCAAAATCCTGCTTCTTATAGATTAGATTGCATTAATGACAGACTTAGAAATAATTCAAGTTTAGTCTTTTTAATCATACTTGCTCAGTCTTTATCTAAAAAATAATGTATTAAATTTATGTGATTTTTGGTATAAGTAAAATCGGATATTTTAATAGTTTGGTTAGATTATATTTTATAAAGGATTGGTAATACTCGATGCGTCTAATTTTATTAATGTGAGACAAATTTATGTGGTGTATTTTACGATAGTCTTGTGATAAATAAGATTTGAGTCTAGTTGAATGTGAGCAAGAAAAAGTTTATAAAATTGGTAAATATTGTTATCTTTTAAGCGTTTTAAATGATTAAAATTTTATGTATAATCCGTCGCATTCAAAAATTTCGATACAATCTTCCTGTAATATTGTAAATTATTATAACCAATGTTCAATTTTTTTGTACTCTTTTCTCCCTTTATACTGTCTCGGATTTCATATATTCATTTGTCTCGATAAAAAAATAATTATTTGTTTAAAATTTTAAATTTTTGTGCTTTAACTTCATAAAAAATAACAACAAACCCAAATAAAAGATTAAAAAATAAATAAAAAATAAAATACTATATATAATACTTAAGTCTATTAACCGGGTCTATAATATAATTTTTATAATTAAAAATAAAAAATGTGGCTGGACATTGCTTTACACATGACAAGCATATCCAGATAACGCCATTATATTCTGTACCCAATTTTTTGAACCGCCTTCTCAAATGACAACTTTACCCCTCCCCCACCCCGTCTATATATACCCTCAAGACCGATGAAAAGGCGGTTATTCTTCTGCATAAGCACCTGACTAGCCATTTTCCAGAAGCTTGCAGAGACTCCAAACCCAAAACCCCACAACACCTGAAGAACCCGAATCCGAATCCACAAACCCTCCAATTTTACTGATTTTCTCTCTCCATCATCACCATCATCATCGTCGTCATTCGAATCGATCGCGTAGATAGTAGGAGAGAGCAGGGAATTCATGGTTTCCGTAAATCCCAATCCAGCACAAGCTCAAGGGTTTTACCTTGATCCGTCTGGAATGCCTCTTCCCGGTCTGAATACGCTTCCTCTGGCGGCGGCGGCTCCGGGCTCCGGTGCTTGTGGTTCAGGCGGCGCTGCGGTGGTGTCGGCGGAAGATCAGAGTAAGAAGGTGAGGAAGCCGTATACGATCACCAAGTCTAGAGAGAGCTGGACGGAGCAAGAGCACGATAAGTTTCTAGAAGCTCTTCAATTGTGAGTACTTGTTTCCTTCTTCTTCTTCTTATAGTTCTTCGATTTTAGTCATCGTTTGGTTGTGTGATTTGTGTTTAATTGGTTCCTTTTGGTTAGCGAATGGTTGTGGCTGTGATCTCTGGCTGAAATTTGGGTTGATTGTGGCGGCTTAATTCTTAATTAGTGCTCCGTGGCGTGAAATTGTGCTGTGGTTTGATCCCCGTCTTTATTCCCCACTCCTTCAATGTTGTACGGTGCCTCAGATTATGTTGTTTTTTCCGCTTTACTGAATGAGATGAGGCTGGGTGTAAATTTGCACCTTCAATTGTATGAAATCAAGAGAAGTTATCATGTGAAAGGAAGGAATTGTCTGCCAACTGCCATTCCTCCCCCTTGAATGTTGGGCATTTTGGATGTATATGTGAGGATGAAGGCTTTACTGATCGCACTCTAGATGTTCCCTGAATTATGTTTCGGTTGGTTAGTGGACAGTGCAAACAGAACTGTCATAGTGAACGGGTCCTGTAATTAGAGGTCGAGGCAGCTGGTGTATAATTCCCCCTCCCTACTTTGTCGGCATTTCAGTGATGTTTTATCCGGTAACCATGATGGGAAATTCGAGCTACTGGCCACGAACTGAATTCAACCAGTAGACTATTAAGTTAGTTTGCAAAGTGGATTCTATCAGTAGATTTTGTAGTTAGTATGAAGTTATCAACTCTTTCAGCCCCTGCCTTGTCAGAGACCATGTTGAGCGAGTATTTGGGTGTCACTGCCTATTTCATGGGACAGTTTGAATATTGCTCCTTCGATGGTCAAATTGTGCAAGATGCTTCAATGTCTTTTGTAGATTCTTGATGCCTTTGCTTGTTGATGTGGCTCTATTGTATTTTAATTGAGCTCAAAATGATGAGAAATTAGCTATGTTGTCAGTTTCTCTATTTAGGTCTTTAACAAAACTTCCAAGAAGCTTATTTGTCTAAGTTGAGATATATGTTGATTTCCTCGTCAAAGCTGAAATGGTCTATATCATTTCGTTTCTGACATGTACCATACATTGACATATGTGTCTAGCAGTGTATGATTGGGCTAAGGGAGGAGTTGTAACTTGTAGTTAGCTAGAGGGTTATATATGATATTCCTCTACAGAAAGGCCCTTGGTTGAAGCCAAAGATACTTAATTGTCTTTGACGGGTATGAAGTTATTACAAAGCTCTTCCATTGATAACCATATTGTAAAAGTCGATTGTTTTCTGCTGCAATCCAGAATGTGAAGCCTCTGTGTAACTCTCTGTTCTTGGAGTTTGCAACTAGCTCCATAAAACGTGGCTGTAATGATAATTAATTACTTGGCTTTATTTCTTCAATGTTTGTTTCAGATTTGATCGTGATTGGAAGAAAATTGAAGCATTTGTTGGTTCTAAAACTGTTATCCAGGTAATGGGCTTGTACAATTATCCACTCAGCATGCTTCTTAGAACACTTGTGAACTGTGGCTGCCTTTGGTATATTTTCACAACTAATTTCATCATGTTATGAGGTGTTTGTGCTCTTATGATCTTGTTTAGATATTGTTGAGTTCATTGGTGGGCTTCGTAGACATAGTAACTGATGTTGTGTTTTGGACTTTCACTTTATGTAAATCTGGTGCTGTGCAATTGAACGGAATACTTTCTGCTCCTTATATTTTATTCACTTGCTAGCCTTTTGCCTTCCACCATAAGAACTCCAATTTCGTTGATTCAATTTCCTGTGTGTCGCTGAAGCTGGCTTCTGTGATGTAGAATAAATCTAGGCACTGTGAGGTGATGGGACTTGTCTTAGCCTCTTTCGTGCCCTCATGCTCTGTATAGTAGTTGGCCATTGTGATAGTTTATGTTTTTATCACTAAATTAGTTGGCCTTAGAGTAGAAGTTATGTGGGTGATGCTTGATACTACCCTTCTTTACGGCTAAAGAAAAGATGGCAGCAGCAGGCTGAGGTAGACATAGCTTATTCAGAGGGCCTTGTTGAGGCTGCTTGCAGTAGCATGTCTCTGATCATTGTGTAGCATTTTGCGAATTACTTAGTAGTTTTCAATTTCACCACCCTTTTCCTTTATGGTGTTTTAGGCATTTGGTGAAATCCTGGTATCACCTTGTTATGGGATTGGGTGTGCAGTGTTTTCCAGCCGCCGTTTGTGGTTTTGCTATTCATTTCTAAACATGTACTATTCAAGCTGTTTTGCTGCTGAATGAAAACGTCCTGTGCCATGGACTTGCTCACCTCCCCTCGTTCTCTCTCAATCTGCATTGTAGAATGTCAGATGTTGGGTTGCAATCAAGATTTTGAATTAGTTTTGAGTTAATTTGCTTGTGGTGTTGGTGGTCCAATTGTAGCAAATTTGGTGCTCTTGTCTGTGATGTCAGACTGTCATTGTTGATTACAAATTTATGATTATGCAGATCCGTAGTCATGCACAGAAGTACTTTTTAAAGGTTCAGAAAAGTGGGTCTAATGAACGTGTGCCACCACCTCGACCAAAAAGGAAAGCAGCTCATCCATACCCCCAAAAGGCTTCCAAGACAGGTTAGACTGCTCTGCTATCTTGTGCCTGCTTTGTGCTACTTAGTACTTTATTCAAAGTAGACTGCGTATTTACAGTGTGTATTTGTTGGGTGGCAGCTCCTCCAACAAGTCAACATGCAGGACAGTATCAGAGTCCACCTGCATCGGTTTTTGAACCTGGATATGTTTACCATCCTGATCCATCATCTGTGCTCACAAATCAAAGTGTTGGTGTACCTACGTCATCCTGGACTTATGGGTCTGTGCCTGCAGTTGATTTGTCAAACATGAAGACAGGTAGCTTTCTTGCACCTGGTTTTTAAGAGATCCTTGTATGATCACCCATCAGTCTTTAGCAGAGAAGGTTTCCTTAGATCTGTCTTGAGGTTTTGTCATTTGTTGCCCGCTTTTCAAAGCCATTTTGTCCAACACTAACTCCTCTGGATGTTAAGACGGTGGGTTGCGAAGTATGTGCTGTTTTCTGCTTTTTGTGCTGCAGAAAAGGCTCTGTTGTGCAGTTGTTTCTGCTAATCGCCTTCTACTTATTTATACTGGAGGAATAGGGAGTCTACCCTTTGCAAGTCTATTCTGGAGGGAAATCAAATAACTGGGGTGAGGCTGTGTATGCTCACTACCCTATTCCCAACTGAATGGTATTGGTTTGACATCGTTGGTATGGTTTGTGCTGCCAACTACCTTTTGTTGGTGGAGGATTAAAATGATGTTGTAGAGAACCTCTAAATTTCTCATGGAAATTCTTCTTACTTCTTGTTCTCTCTTGTCTTTTTGCTATTGTTCACACGTCCTTGCTCCCCTTACAAACACAAGTTTGAGTTGATCACCAAGTTTATCTCTGTGTGATTGTGTCCATCCTTGCATCAGCTGCAAGATTTAGGTGAACTGGCTGTATATACTATGATATTACTTCTTCTGTTCTATATTCATTTCATACAAGTTTATCTAGGATCTTCTTTATATGGAGTCGTACCGTCATAGAACAATTGGAATTTGGGTAGTAGTTGGCAGTGAATTTGGGGAGCAAATGCTCGCCAGTCGTGGAGCCTGCAAATGTGAGAACACAGCCCATTGTAGTTGTCAGCTCATGTGCTATTACACTTCTACTGCGAGTTACCCAGTACCAATGTTCCAGATTTCCAGTTTCTAGCTTTGATAAATGCCCAAAGCTCAAGGTTTTTGTTATGAGTTCCCAAGTAGAGAACCAGAAAGGAATCTTGTATTTCTAGTATAGTTTTCCCAAATAGAGAACCAGATAAGAAATCTTGTATTTCAAGAATAGTATATTACTTGTTCTTATCCAAAGATATGATCTTGGGTGCAGATGATGCAGCATTAGCGATGCCTGCGATAGCTTCCAATTGTTGCTGCAGCAGTAGCAATGAAAGCGTGCCGACACCGGGTCCTGTAGATCAAACTTATCAGGCTAAGCGCATCAAAGGTTGGTACATGAATGCCACTCTTTATTAGGGTTTTAAGTGGTCTTTGATTTAATAGGAAAGGAATCAACTGAACACCAAGCTCCCTCCGAGGTGATGGTATCCACTTCTCTTTGTGGGGAAGCGCCCTAGGTTCTGTTCCTAGGGTGAGCATTTTTCCTATGTTTGGGAATTATGCAATGAGCAACATGCCTGCTGGACTAGTCTGGGTCCTCTGGGGTAGGTCTCTGTTGTGCCTAGCCTAGTGATTTCACGCCCTCGTCTCCGTCCACTAGCTCGTTGGGTCTATACCGCACAGAAGGTGCCCTTTTGGTGAGCCTAACTTGATCAGGTTTTCTCCCCTTAAAAAATATAGTTCAAAGTACTTGTTCTTGATTCAGTGGTATTTCCTTTCCTTTTCTTTTAGATAAGTATTAAATATTCCTTCCACCAGTGTATCATTCATGTAGGAGCATCAGTTTCTTTTCGAGAGCATATGCAAATATGATTGCTTGTGGTATCTCTTATGTCGGCTGCTGTTAATTCATGCTAGGATTACTGCTTCTGGCTTATGTGGATTTTATTCTTTTCCAGTTCGTTTTTATTGGCCCCTCTAAATCTCACAGTGAGCAAATCTGCTATGACTTATGCACGCTAAATTGGGTTAATTTTAACGTGGACCTATTTTATTGTCATGGTTCACCATGCTTTATGGTTGAGAAATGAGATTCGTAGGTGCATAGTTATCAGTTACCATAGTTTAAAAGAAAATCAGCTTTCCATTCTCTTCAGTAGGCATTTAAAGCTCTGCCAAAATGGTCAGCTTGACTCTACACAGATTGATACTGATAAATTAAAACCTCACTTGTATAATTAATGGAGTGAAAATATTTTTCGTACGCTTGGCATGTTAAATAATTGGGGAACATGTTTCTAACCCATTTCTTTGGTAGATACCCGGTGCTAGATACCCCTTCAGTTTTTGAATCTAATAGAAATATCATCCAGTTGAAACTTGTTAATACCTTTATTAAAATGATAAGCATGAAGGGAAAACATAATTTATATGTTCCTCTTTTATTTGATGCAGTTATGCCAGATTTTGCTCAAGTCTACAGCTTCATAGGTAGTGTGTTTGACCCTGGCGCAAGTGATCACCTGCAGAGACTGAAGAGTATGGACCCGATAAATGTTGAAACTGTATGTTTTACCTCTTGATCCTTCTTTGTCAAAGTTCGGAGATATTTTTTTTTTTTTCAAAATTTTGGGAAGCACCATGTTAATTTAGTTTGTTCAGTGCTGTTTGTATTCACATTTGACTACCTGGCATATGTAGGAACAAAGTTTTGGGCTATCATTGGAAATTTTTTTATTTATTTGTGCTTTATGCTTCCTTCTGAACAAATCACTGACACTTTCTTTTCTAAATCTTTCAACAGATATTGTTATTAATGAGAAACCTGTCTGCCAACTTGATGAGCCCTGAGTTTGAGGAGCATGTAAGTGCATCTTATGTTGTGCTGGCATACATTATGTTTAGCAATACCCTTTTGGTGATTTTTATGTTCCATTGCACATACTGAAGAGAGGGATTTTTAATTGTTTGAACGTTCTTGTATGAAATGACCCTTTCGCATGGATGAAAATAACCCCTTTTATCCAAGATAGTACAGCATCTCCATAATTGACGGTGTGTTAAAATGTTCTCCTTTTTACTACTGATTAATCTTAAAAAATTGTCAAAAAGGGAAGTGAAGTACTTTGGATAATCAAGTTTCATTTGGAATCTTTTGGCTGAGATGAGAGGTCTTTGATAGAAAAGTTGGAAAACGAGTTTGTCAGCATTATTGTTCATACTTCACTTTCAATTATTTGGAGGTGCGACTTTGTTAGTAGTCTAGAGTAGTTTACTTTCAGTTCGCTTACTTTTCCATGCGTGCTTTTTGATGACGTTGATGAATTAAAATCTTTCTTACGAACAAAGGAAGGGTTTGGGAAAAAGAGTGTGACTAGCCAATGTCTCTGATGGTGGTCTTGTTTGTGGGTTTGGCTTCACCTTTTTTATTATGGAGACAAAGTGGTTTGTATGCTGGAGTCTATGTTATTTTTGCAATCCAGATATATAAAATGGTTTACTGTGCTTGCACTACTTAGATTAGGTTTTTGGATGGTTTCTTTGGGCGCTTGGGCTTAGTCTTTGCTGCTGGGTCATTGATCTGAATCTCGTGTTTCATCTTTTCATGTGAGGAATGGTGGAGGTACCAAAGTAGTTTTCTGAAATCACCTCATGTTTACCCTCGTTCTCTTACCTCCCTAGGATCTGCAATTCTATAATTCTATCCTTTTAAAATCACGTAAAATCCTAAACTGAGAGCCTTAGACGAAATTGTTCCAGGTTGCTAGTGTTCTTGCATGATGATCTGTTGCCTCAATGACCCAATGATCCGAGCACTATCAGTGTCAGTTTGATAATTGGTGTTTGTTAGCTTCTTTGCACTTTAGATATGTGTGTGGCTTAGCTAACCTTTAGAGCCAAATCAACCCTTTCTCCCCCCAAAAAAAAAAAACCACCTAGCTGGCTTACTAGCTTGATCTTGTTTACCTTTTGGAAGGAGTACAACATTCCCTGCTGAATGCGTGACAACAAGTTAGCCTTCAACCCCCCTGTTTTTTTTGGGGGGTAGAATTAACCATCCATCATGAACTTGTATGTGTTGTATATTGCGTTGCTTATTCATGATTCTGATGTTGCCTATTCTGTATGATTCCAGAGAAAACTACTTTCATCATACGATGTGGAGTCAGGGAAAGCCAAGTGTAGCCCTCTAATGCCGGCTTTTGACAACAAGAAGACTGCAATCCCTGCTGTCTAGAGGTTGTAAAGCTGGAAAAACAAGCTGCTGTTCATTTTTTCGTGTTCTTCATTTTCGCTCTTTTATTCTCACCATCATCTGCATTATTTTCAAGGCAAGCAGAGCAATGCAAGTCTTAGCTGTTCTCTGATAGGTCAATTGCTCCTACCGTTTGCTTGAAAGTATGTGGTTTCTCCGGGAGTTCGTGTGATCAGAGGCCTGCCGGAACAGAGTTGGTTTCGTGAGACTCTGGCTTAGGTCTGTAATATAAGACGTTTGTTTTGTTGTTTTAGGATTCGGGTACTGTATGTAAGTAAGTTTTAGGTGTAGTTTTCGGTTCTATATGTATGTAAATTATAGATGTAGCTTGTGTTGAGATCCTTTGGCGAGATTTCAACCTTTTGTAATAACAGGATATGTCTTGCTGTTTGTGAGTAGACATACTGCAAGTTGTGTAGATATGTTCTTTTTCTAATTCCTTCTGTTAGGAGGAACGTTTTGTACATATCCCGATCGAGAATGGCATGTATATATCAAGAGGAAGAGCTGTTTGGTGTACCAAGTCAATTGTAAGATATGTAATGTTCGAGCGCATGAATTGCCGTGTCTGGTGTTCAATGTGGCCGCTTCGTGCTGCTTAACATGTGGTTTTCTAGCTTCGGAGTGTGTATTAATCGTACATGGATTGATAACAGAATTCAGTTTCTTTTATGCGATCGTGTATATGGATGTCTTTTGAGAGTGTACAGCACAGGCGGTGTCTGGTTGAATCGAACACCAGAAGAAGAATTAGGCCAAAAATTATGATATATTCTGGGAAAATCAAACTTCCATATCAAAAAAATTATCTGTTTACGATAATTCAGTTTTATTTTGTACACAAGATCTTGAATTATCAATATTTCTATTTTTACATTGGATGATTGTTCGTGCAAAGATATGCAAACCTTTATGACTTGAATTTGTCTTTTATCCCTCGACGTTTGGACATTTGGTGAGAATAAAGAAAGGTAAAAAGGTTTATGTCTGAGCCCGGGTTCGAACCGGGGACCTCTAGTGTGTGAGACTAGCGTGATAACCAACTACACCACCCAGACCGCGTTGTTCGAGCTGTACTGAAGAAAATATTAAAAAAAAATTAATGAAATAAATATGAAATGGGTAAGGCTAATCCTCAAATAGAAGCCTAGTAGAATGTAGTGGCATTCTTCTTGGCAGCGGAGGAGCTAATCTCATATCTCTCTCTCTCTCTCTCTCCCATGGCAATGGCTTCCCCATCGCTGCTGCAATCGACATCCTCCTCCTTCCACGGCCAATGCGCCGCCGTCCGCTTCCCCGTGCTCAGAAGCTGCCCATGTCCTCGCGTCGGAGTCGTTTCGGTTAGGGCCGCTGGAGTGGCGGTTTCCGTCGACAAATCAGAGGCCGAGAACGTCCATCGTCTCAAGACTGCCTATCTTGAGAAAATTATCCCTCTCCTCAAGGAAGAGTTCTCTTACACCAACGTCCTCCAGGTCTCTCTCCCTCTCTGAATTATCTAGTTGATGGCTGAAATTGAAATGACTGAAGTAATGGAGAAATTGTCCGAATTCATGACGATTACTTGCTTTTTTTTTCCGAAATTTGGCATTGATTTTGTACATTTCTGCTTATAATGCGATCAAAATTTCATGTTTTGTTGGATTTTTATTGTTGAATTTGATATAATTCTGCTTATAATGCGAAGTTATGTGAAAATGGAAGGCGGGAAATACATGTTTAGGGTGTTTTGTAGTTGAGGAGATGGACAATTGGAAACGGGGTTTTTGCTCATTATGCTGAAGAAATGAGGAGATTGTTCAAAAGCACAAAACAGAATGGAATGTGTCTGTTTCTTCTTCAAATTTTCTCTAATTTTAATTACATGAAAAGAGGTCTTAGTTCTTCAGATAATGAGACTTTAGAGGAAAGAGGATGACAAATTTTAAGGGTGTTTGTAGTTTGTAGATTGAAATTCTATGCTTGATTTTGTGCAGGTTCCCAAGATTGAGAAAATAGTGGTGAACTGTGGAATTGGAGATGCTGCACAAAATGCGAAGGGTTTGGAAGCTGCTATGAATGATTTGGCACTAATTACTGGGCAGAGACCGGTGAAGACCCGAGCTAAAAAGCCATTGCAGGGTTTAAGATCAGAGAAGATCAGATATTGGGAATTGCTGTCACACTTCGTGGAAATGTAAGCTTATACTGCCTCCTACTTTTGTTGGTGCTTAGATCCTTATAGGTGGGAATCGTTTACAAATTGTTTTCAGTGTAGATTTGTGAACCTTGGTGCTTCATCTGTGAGTGATTTGTTACCATGGTCTAGCGGAAAAGTGTGAGCAATCAATTCAGAATTCAGAATAACAGGAGGATAGGGAAGAGGATTAAGCATGAAGTTCTTTTCTTCATAGTTTTATGCAAATCCCATGAGACCGAAAGATAATTTGGGGGCAAATTAAGGATTGGCTGTATGGATTCTTCTTGTATGGTACTACTATTGTCTATAAGAGTGAACAATGGAGCACTGGCACACAATGGATGAGACTAATTAGATTCCAACAACATAGAATTTATGCATGGACTAAGTGCATCACACTTGCAACCAACAGAATGCATAATAGATGACTGGTTTGGAGAACTTTTCGGGGTGGCTTATGCATCGTTTGTCATCAAGACTAGCTTCATTGTGCATAAAATGACTAATTTTTCTGGCATTCTGGATGCCGAGGGCATTCCTTCAAAGAAAAAAAAAAAATTACGCCATGGGCATCGACTGCATCATTTTAGATAAGCTATATATTGTATGCCAGTGCTTGGCATTGCTTTGTGTATGCACGTAAGTCTCAACCAGAATACACATATCAAGTTCTATGTTAAAACTGTGCATATATGTCCATGCTCACTCTTTTTAAATGGTTTTCTTTTTTTTTTTTTTAGGGGGAGACGAATCTTTGGGTGATCCATTTGCAAGTGTTTTTAACATCTATGCTTATGCTTTATGGCAATGGAATGTTGCAGCTTATGTATGCATTCCTGGACCGTCTTATCAACCTGGCCCTTCCTCGAACAAGAGATTTCCAAGGTGTAAACCCCAACAGTTTTGATGGGCATGGGAATTACAGCATTGGGTTCCGTGAACAAAGTGTGTTTCCAGAGATCAGACCCGAGATTGTTGGCAAGGCTAGAGGGATGGACGTCTGCATAACAACAACAGCCCAGACAGATAAGGAAGCTCATAAGCTGCTGTCCCTAATGGGGATGCCATTTAGAGAGGGCGGCGTTCAATCATCTGCCTTGCGCAAGAAGAAGTTGAAGTCCCATCACTTTGACTCCAAATCAAGGGGAAGGAGGTAGAATGATCCTTGTAGAATGTAGACGACCTGTTTTTGCATTTTCAATGTATTTGTACTCTGGCCTTTGGGCGTGCCATGTAACGGAAAAGATGGAGTTGCTTGTGTTTAAACAACCCTGTAGTTGTCTTGAGAAAGTATATGATCATTGATGATTCCATTTTGTTTATTTTCCAATAAAACATCATGTATAACAAATATATTTAGTCTAAAGGAAACACCAAAGATTTACGTAGACGAAATTTTAGGTATCTAGTACAAATTTTAAAAATCAAACTCGAATTTAGTGACATGTTTTGTAGACGAAATTTTAGGTATCTAGTACAAATTTTAAAAACCAAACTCGAATTTAGTGACATGTTTTTTAAAGAAAAAGAGCGATATGCAAGGAAAACTTGAGAAACCTCATATTGCATCTTGTCGAAATTATTAGTTCGAACTCTATGAATAGACTTGAATTTGGACGTTTGATACTCGGCCTTGTTGTCCAAATGTTTGAATTTGAGATATAGACTATTGGATATTTTAATCGAGATTATATTTGTGATTCAACTTAAAATCTATTTTTTAATATGTTCAAACTTGATCGTCCAAATTATTGATAAATAAATCAAATATTTTGGACTAAATTATATCCAAGTAGTTGTTCAATGTTTGATTGTTTAAATTCATATTTTTCGAAGAATTGAGGTATTCAATCCCAAATACTTAGACTTGAACTTGATCCAAATTTTAATATGACCTAAACCAATTGTCCAAATTTTAATTTTAAATGAAAACCAGCCAGTGACACCTCCTAATTACAAGCTCATTAATTTTCTTTTTTTTTAAAAAAATCATCTTTAAACTTTAAACACCTCCCACCTCCTGGTCACGTGATTCCTCAACAGAAGGTCAAACCCTTCTTTTTTTCAGTGGGTTCTCCGTCTTTTCTCTCTCTCTCTCTCTCTCTCTCGCTGTTTCCTCCGTCTCCTCCAAAGAGACCGGCAAAGAAACAAATACTGCCCCTGTTTGCAGAGGTGAGATCATCGTCTGAAATTGGCGACCACAGCGCAGGGATCATATACCGGGTTCATTTTATGGGCGTGAAGATGAATCTCAGGTTCTCTCTCTTCACGAGTAGAGAGAAAGAAAGAGAGAGCCCAACTACTCTGTACTGTCCTTCAATGTTTTGGGGTTCCCTTTATTCAACTCGTTGCTGTTCCTTTCCCTCTTTTCAAGGGTAGAGAGAGAGAGAGAGAGAGAGAGAGAGAGAGAGGGAGAGGCGGAGAGATTGCTTTAAAGAGAAAACTTCCCACAACCCAGTTAAGAAGTTTTAGGTATATATCTCTCTATATCTTTTTTTTTTGTAATTACATTTGATTTTTAGTAGTTTATGGTTCCCCTAATCTGTTTTGGTAATTTTTCATTTCATTTTTAGAATATGATTTCCCCATCCTGTAATTGGTTGATTCTGGTACCCTGTTAGTGTTGAGCATGCTCTGTTTTTCTAACATAAAAGTAGTTTGCTAACAGCATGACTCAATCAAACCAGATTATGGGATTTTTTTCCCTTTTTTCTGGGCAAACATCAAGTTAGTTACCATTCAACCAAAATCTATTTACAAGGCTCTCTGGGATTTTTTTTAAATTTAATTTTGGGGGTTTTCATTGCAAAAATGCCCAAATTACATGAAAAGCCTTCTGAATTTCATTCTGACATATATTTGCAACTTCCCGTTGGTCCTTCTTTGCTTGGTTCTGAAACATCCTTCTGTTTCTTTCAACCCTTTTTCGGTAGACAAGAAATTTGGGGACTCTTAATTTTGTTCCATAAAATTGGATTGATTTGGAGTAATCCCTTGTCTTCATGACAGAAATGAGTGGCTGCTGCCAAAGTTGCAAAAAAACTGGGGAGTACAAATACTGGAATGAGCTCCCTTCCGCCAAGCAAAGCTTCTTCAAGGTCATGGCTAACGATTTCCTCTCTCAAATGGTGAACTTAAACCTAATCCTTGATTAACTAACTCAGTCTTTCTGATAGTACTTCAGCATCTAACTAAATTTTTTAATTTCCCTGGCAGAAAATTCCCGAGGAATTCACGGAGTGCTTTAAGGGAAAGTTGGCAGGGTGGTGCACTCTGCGCGGTCCAACTGGGGACGAGTGGAGGGTTCACATCACCCGAACCCAAAACAAAGCTTTCTTCTCCAAGGGATGGGACAAGTTTGTTAGGGACCATGGCCTCGAGTTCTTGGACTTGTGTGTATTCACCTACTTAGGGACTTGCTCTTTTGAAGTCCTGATGTTTAAGGGGACTGGGTCTGAGCGTGAAGGAGCTTACTTCACCGCCAACTCGAGTTCATCTTCATCCCCTCTATTATGCTCAAGCTCTCTGCACACCGAGCATAATTTGTATGAAGGAACTAAACAACATCAAATTCAAACCTTCCACATATCGAGAAGACGACCTGTGACAAAAGCAGAGAAAGAAAGGGTAGATAAGTTGGCTACCAGATATGAGCTCGGGAAAGCAAACTCCGGAAACCCAACGATCAAAATCACAATGCTACCGACCTTTGTCTACCAAGGCTTCTGTGTGGTATAATATGCACCCGACATTAGTATTTCATGTATGTAATAAGTCAGGGTTGATTTTCAGAATTTTGTTGGTGCAGACCATAAACAAGACGTGGGCTTTAGAGAATATGTGTCTCGAAGATCATGATGTAAAACTGAAGGTCGCAGGAGTGAATCGGAGCTGGAGAGTCGGATGTAGGTGGACAAAGATAACATCGCGATGCTCGTTTAGAGGTGGATGGCAAGTTTTTGTGCGAGAAAACAATTTGGAGGAGCATGATGTCTGTGTCTTTGAGTTGGTCAGAAAGGGTAATGACAGAGAAAATATAGCAGCCATTTTCAATGTCCATATATTCCGGGTCGTTGATCAATGGGTTCCTTTTAAGGTGGTCCGGAAGTAGGTAGCTTCAATGTAAACTTTTTTTTTTTTTCCCGTAAGAGTTCTATCTAAATCTCAAGTAAGCTTTTTTCTTGTGCCCCTTTCACTTAGTTTCGATGAAATATAATCTTAGTAAAATTTATCTTGTTTTCTTTTTTTTTTTTGAACCAAATAGGAGCATAGTATATGCACATTATTATGATGAAACAAATCCAACTCTATATGTAAACGTAGCAAAGAAGTAGTGGCCTACATAAAACTTCAACCTTAATTCCAAAATTATCTTAGCCACTACTTTTCCTGTCCACATACATAGTGAAAAATGAAACAAATTCTCTCTCCAAACACACAAAATGGCATCCTTCCTTTCCCAGGCTTCAACTGCTCATTATCTGGGCATAGATTCCAAGAGGAAATATGCAACCTTCCGTCTTCATCATAATCATCACTCTCCGAAAATCTATAGGCTCAAATGCTTTGCCCAGAAACAGGACAATTTAACAAGCACAACTGTCGGTTCAGCACCAACTGCACAACCCCAGAAAAAGGATGAGCCTGAAAATGTGGTGCTTAAGCTAGCATGGTATGCTTCTGAGATGCTTGGCATTGCTGCTTCCCTCCTCCGGTCACCACCCTCAGAGTCGATTGAGGAACGCTCGGATCTTGCCCTTGATGAGTCGGGCCTAGTGGATCGGGGTCTGGTTGTGGAAACAATTAAACAGGACTTTCAGAGATCTTATTTTGTTACTGGTATGTAAGGTTTTAGTTTCTCATGTGCTTTGTTATTGAACCACAACACCGAAATTAAGCTGTTATGACTTCCAGCCCATCTGTTGCTGGTGATGGCTAAACGAGTGGGTTGGCTTAGCCTAGGTTAGTCAAGGTTGGCTAGTTGACTGATTCGACTTGGCTAGGTTTGGCTTGAGAAAAGAAGTGATTCCAAGCTTTATTAGACTATCTTGTATATGGTTTGCAGCTCAGTTAAGCTTCTATGATGAACCGAGCATTGAACCAGTTCAACCTTGACTCAACTCATGGTCCTTATGACCTCAATAGAGCCATGGTTAACTTAGTCTAGAGAGAAATTGATCATCATAGACCACAACTAGCTACAACCGCGATCAGAATAATTTATCAAATATTTGTGCCATGTACAAACCATTGGTGCTAAACCTCAGTATCATATCATATACAGGAAATCTGACACTGGGTGCATATGAGGAGAACTGTGAATTTGCTGACCCAGCGGGTTCTTTCAAAGGGCTTCGACGATTCAAGAGGAATTGCACCAACTTTGGTTCCCTTATCGAAAAATGTAATATGAAACTCATGAAATGGGAAGACTTCGAGGTTTGCCAAAACAAAATCAAATCACTTAACCATTGGTCAGTGTATTCTGGTGAATTGCCTAATATAAACTTGATTGATCACTTTGTGCAGGACAAAGGAATTGGACACTGGCGTTTCAGCTGTGTCTTGTCTTTCCCTTGGAGGCCTATCCTTTCCGGTACATTTTCTACTTCAAGTTTTTCTCGTTTTCTGAATGACTGACTGTTCTACTTTCTATTTTCGACTTTGTCCATCGTAGCTTCATCCTTGTATTACTCATTACATCGAAACACACATCCTGATTGGTTCATTTTACTCGATCTCAACATTTACGAGAATTCAAAGTGTGTCTAGAATTACTTTCAAAGATCACCACTGAACAGTTGAACATTATTGCAGCTACAGGATATACAGAGTACTATTTTGATCCGAACTCCGGGAAAGTCTGCCGGTAAGTTAAACCTAAGATTACAGTTAATCATGCTTAATTAGTCATTCTTAACAACACCCCCTCCCCCCCAAAAAATGCTTAATTAGTATTTGATTTTCTGTTTTTTTTTTTTTGGAAATATAGGCATGTGGAGCACTGGAATGTCCCCAAAATGACTCTACTGAAGCAGATTTTCAAACCCAGTAGACAAATTGCTGGCAAGAAGAATTAGGAGATTATACTTCCCAAATTATATATGTTAATAATAAATGGAAGTTTGTAAAACAGTTAGAAATGCAAAGTATTTGTTATAAACATATAATCGTTTACACACTCGGAGTATATAAACAAGTTGTAGATATTCTCAAAAGCATGTTATATTAGGTGTTTGCTCGAGACCGTGAAAATAGACACAAATATTAATGAGAAGGTGAATGTAAGATTAAATTTTTGATTAGAGCTAAATTATGAAATATATATATATTGATCTTTACGCCTAGCGCACAATTAGAACTAAGACTAAGAGACTATTAGGTCTTAAAATTTAGTATCATAATATTATGTTTATATATTATTCATCTTTACGCCTCATCTAAACTGATAAAATAAGAAAAATATTGAAATACAATTTTAATTACATGACCCGTGTAAAATACTTTTAGGTGCTGCTCGGAGTTAATATAACCCATCGCTGATGTTTTATATTTTAAATTTCGGAAAAAAAAATCAAAGTTCGATTCTCTCACAGTCACCCCCAAGACACGTATACACACAGACACAACAGAGTACTGAAAAAATATGCAGTAGCTAGCGATGACGTGTCATAGTTCGTTGGAGTCCGTTAGCATCTTTTTCATCTGCGAATTGGAGTTTGTTGTAAGGGTGGATTTGGGCGGGAAACTACAGCTTCTGTAAAATGAGCACCCTATTATCTCTCTCTCCCTTCTGAAACACAACTCTCTCTCTCTCGCGGTGAAATCTCTCCCAAATCTGAAATCTTGAAGTGATCGATCTCCTTGAATCTACTGCGTACGTCCATGGAGTTTTCCTATGTGGAAGCTATCATCGGTAATGTTGCCTCTTTCTCTCTCTTCGGTTCATACTTGGCGATGTTGATTTCCACTGATTCGTCAATTTGAATCTTGTTTTGAAATTCGTTTCGTTCTCATTGATTGCTGCTTCACTCAATCTCGCTCTTTTGTTTTTCTGCTTGGTCTTAATCTTGTTTGTCTCTCTATGATTCTTTCTACTTTGATAGAGATTATCGTTGAGTAATCTTGTGTGTTCTTCGTTTTATGCTGTTGTTTGCATTATTTTGCACTTTTCTTTTCCTCTCTCTTTGTCCGACTCTATGTCCTGTAACTGCAACTTAATGTTTCATCCATGTTCCTTGCTTGGGGTTTTCATCTGAATCTCCTCAGGTTTGTATGTAGATGTTTATGAAGTTTTTGATTTTTTTTTTGAAAGAATGAAGTTTCTTGATTAAACTTCTTGATTTGAGAAGTGAGAATAGTTAAAGATCAATCAAGGCACAAGTACCATGAGAAGGTTTGTTGGGATATTGGGGCGGATGCTTATGGTGATTTAGATTTTTATAATTCAGAACAAAGCAATTTTGAAGTATCCAGTTAGAGTCCAAAATTGGAAATGAAAAATTGTGTAATTATGCATAATTTTTCCTTAAAAAGTATTATGGAAACTTCCCATTTTGACCTTAAGTTTCTGCATAGAACACTTGCTTCCGACACTTGCACTTAAATCCAGACCGAAAAGAGAAGCAAAGTTCTTGACAGTGGGGTTGAGTCTGGGTACGATTGGTTACTTGATCTCATTTGGGAAAATGACATATATCATATATGTGCACTTGGATTAGCTGTTTTTTCACACTGTGCCTTCATCGTTTATGTCTTCTTTTTCAGGTTTTAAGATACTGATGTATGTGTTTGAAACCTATCTGAATATGCTTCAATATGCTGCACACAAGCTAACCACATTCCCTGAGCCTCTAGTAGGAGGTTTTAGTGTTCAAAACTATCTGAAATTCAAAAGATTGCGGGAATACAGTCTTGACAAAAGGTTTTATCTTCTCCATAGTTATTGATTATATTTGCAGGATAATTGCTAGTTTATGTCACCCAGAGTTGGTTTGATTCTTTCTCCTTTCTGTTGGCCCTGACATAGTTTTCTTCTTTGCAGCCGCTTCGATTTTGTTCGCAAGTTTGTAAGCATACTATTGGATTTAGGAATTTTATATTTCAGGATGCTGCCATGGCTCTGGAAGGTTGGTCGCTGAATTATGCGTTTGCTACTGGAACAGTTTGAAAGGATGGTCTCTGACAGTTTTCCGTCATTTTGGATACAGAAATCTGGGGAATTTTTACTGCATGCAAATCTTGACCCAGAAAATGAAATATGGCATACATTGGCTTTCTGGGGTTGTTTCATGATCTGGTCTAAGGTACTTTTATCTAGTTGCCTTGCACTCCTATAAGTTGTCTTACCTTCCCCGCCTCTTTAAATTAGTGAATGATGGATCCTACTAAGCAATAGAGCTGATTTTTATTCTAGAATAAACTAAACCAAACCAAGTCCAGAAACTAGAATAAACTAAACCAAACCAAGTCCAGAAACTAGAATAAACTAAACCAAACCAAGTCCAGAAAGTGGGTTGACACTTCTACAGGTACTACTAAACAACAAAAGAAACTATACAGTAATAATGAGAACTTTTGCTCGGTAAACTATAACAAAAATCTGAAACAATTGACAATATTGAATTCTACAGCTTCTGGAAGGTGGACATATACTTTCCGGAACTTGGTATCTAGTTTATTTCGAAGGGACGAAGAACCTTTTCTGACGTCTAGTTTATCTCAAAGAACTAGGCTATAACTAAATTAGTTGCTAGACAAGTATGTATTGCACACAAGTTTATGCTATTTTATTAGTTGGTTTGAGTATGGCATATGGAGAGAGCGGTGGAAAAGGATCATTACTGGGAAGCAAGTGGATGATCAGCAGATTGCTCTTCTGGTGTTGTTTATCTGTTGGCCCACTCGTAGTTTCCTAACAATCTTGTTAGTTTATTTTTAGGCTCTGTTGACAACTTCTTATGTAAAACTTATCTTAGGATATCTTAAAGCTTATGCATCTCCATTGATATGAATGTCACTTTATCTTTTGAGTGAAATGTCAAGAAGACCCCCTCCCCAACCAAAAAATAAACAGAAAAGTTTTCTTAGTGTGTGACTGAATTGCTGGAAACAAAACTTGACCTGAATTGGAGATAGAATGAAAATTTGAAAGCACTGGCAATGTTTTGTTAAATTTGATATTATTTTTTTGTGAAAAAAGGGGAGTACATCTTCCGGGACAGTTACTTATTGTGTGTGATTGTAAGACTGTACTTTTATCCTCAAGAAATCTGCAACCAGTTTGAAGCTCACAAGTCGAAGAATATTCTTGTGCAGATTACCAACTTTCCATTTTCTCTTTACGCAAGTTTTGTGATTAAGGGTCACCATGGTTTTTTCAAGGTAAATCGCCTTGACATATTTTCTTCTTCTTTCTGCCTCCTTTCAGAAAACTTATCCAATAACTGAAACAGAATCCTCAAGACAAATTGCTTTAGATTTCAATGACCCGTTTTTCTATTATTAATATATGTATGACTATTCTTGCATTGCTTTGCAGCCAACAAAATGGTCATTCTATAAAGATAAATTCAAAAGTATTGCTCTTTCAATTTGGACTGGTCCTCTCATTGTTGTTACAATCATTCTAATTGTACAGGTATGATCAGCAGTCACTGCTGTCATATTGATTATGATTTTCATGGAGGAGATATTGTTTTCCAGTAGTTAGACACTGATGTTCCTTTTTCATAAGTTTCTTTGTTATTCTATTTGAGAATGCCTGATTTCAGAAAGGAGGTCCGTACTTGGCCGTCTACCTCTGGGTTTCCACATTTGTTATTTCTACCGCATTGATTTCCATCTACCCTGACCATATAGCACCACTTTTTAACAGGTTCACCCCGGTAAGTATAGTGTAAATTTATACTTCATTGTTTTGTGTAGCTTCTAGTAAGCTTCACATTGATTGGTTGTTTCTTTACTTTCACATGTGGTGATGATTAGCTTCGTCAAGGAAAAGTGAGGAAGAGAGTGGAGAAGCTCGCTACTTCAGTGAGGTTTCCTTTAGAGAAGATATTTGTGGTTGACAGTTGCACATGGTCAAGCCATAGAAATGTGAGGCCTCAGTTATCATATTCACGTTTACACTTTTCTGTCCATAGAGCATTAGTTGCAGCATTCTAAAAACGTTGAAGCCCTAAATATGGCAACTTTCCTTTATTCTCCTGAAATCTCATGCCTATATTGCCATATGTCAGGATTAGAAGTTACGATTTCTGAAGTACATTTGTATTGCTGAGTTTTGTTAGATGACGGTCAACAGTTATACTGTGGCCTGGAGGTCATATAGGTAGTTGGACCGGATAAGATTAGCATATATATGTGTATTATTGGCGGTACATGTGGAGTTGAGTTTTTGCAATTTGCGTGGTGTTCCATTTGTTTCCACTGTACAAGGTGTAATCATTTATCCTGTCCTTTGATTTCGAAAATGAATAACTGACAAAGAATCAGAACAGCTGAGAGTCCATGCAATAATAGTTTTATTCAACATTTTGCAACTTACATGCTAGAGATATGTCCCCAATATTACAGTATTCTTTAAAGTTCAACATATCATAGCTATTGCACTTGTGTGAATCACAGTACGGGAACATTGGATGCTTCAGAGATTGCTTTCAAAAAGAACCTAGGGAACTTCCATTCAAGTTTGTTTCTTATATCCTTCTCATGTCACTAACGTCAACTATTGGAGTCAGCTTATGTGCTGATTCCCTCCTGCTGTAATATGGTCTCTGGTCCTCTTGCTTGGCACCTCTTCTATTGTCCCCAGCAATTTTAATTAAATTGAAAGTTGAATTGCATGCTTAGCTTCTATTCTAGACTTTCATGTTTTCTGTGTGCTGTTCTTTTTAAAATATCTATATGTTATTCTTCAAATGATCTCAATAAGCTTAGGAAATGTATTTAGATGCTTGATATGTCTTTCTGAGTTCCATAGTAATCTCTTCTGAGCTGTTTATAATTTTGCAGGCTTTCATGTGTGGTTTCTTCAACAACAAACGTATTGTATTCCATGACACATTACTTCTGCAGGTGGGATCAGTACTATTTTTATGTCCTTTGGTTTTGTACTGTTTATTTCATGTTTATTGTTGGTTGGTCTGCGGTTCTTTGTATTATTTTTCTATGGTCCGGGATAAGATTATTTTTTATTTTTAGTTTTGTTTTACTGGATCAGTTTGAAATGCTAAGTCACATGACCCTCATTTGAAACTTCTCTAAGGACTAATCTGAACTATTAATGTTTTATCTTAGTGTGTCTTCTGTGGTGTGGATGCGGGCATGTGATAACCTACAACTTCACTCAATAAGCAAGCAGCTCATGATGACAAAAGCCATTAGAGAAAAGTCAGGACGTCATAGGTTCTTAATACTGAGATATTTCCCACTAACTATGATAAATCAGATTCACAATGTTGCTTGCTTGCATCACGCCATTTTGTGGAAATTTGAAGAACAAAAGTTATACTAAAAACAAGAATTGTACTGTGAACTTCACCCTCCCCTGGGCATCCTGGAGCCCTCTTGACTAGTATGGACTCTGGTCTAAAGTATGTGCTTTAATTTCTCAATCTGTAATGCTTGTAATTTTATTTAAAAATAAATAGTTACTGTTTTTTGAAGCTCGAAGAGGTCAGGGAAGTTGTTGCTGTTTTCGCACATGAACTGGGTCACTGGAAATTCAATCATACCATGTATATTTTCATCACAGTTCAGGTATACTTGACCATACTTTTACCATGGTGTGCATGCCTACCTCACCTTTTTTATGTCATATATTAGCTATAGCAGTGTAAAAGTAGGATTGAAGGCATTTTTGTCTGGGCCTCAGAAGAAATAGCAGTAGAACATAGTAGGGAATTTTACAGGGTATGTGATGTTAAGGTATTGGTGAGGTACCAGCTTGTGTTCATATGTTATACTGATATGATAGACTCTTTGAAGAGAAAACCATACAGTGGTATCCTCTTACTTCACTGCTTATTGTTTCTAGTATGCAATATATGTCTGTAGAACTAAGGGAGAGATAACCATCTGTCTTAACTGAAAGTTAGCTTTTTCAATTGAGTCAACCTAGTCCTTGTCAGTATTGCTTTGATGACTCCAAAGATGCTCTAAAGATCTCGTTTTTAATTTGGACCTTAATTGACAATTGGAAGCGTGCCTCAACCCAGCCGTCAGTCAATATTGCTTTGCTGTTGGACTGCCAAATTCTAAATTACGACAATCTGATTTATTGTTTATGACTGGTGACGTTGTAACCTAATTGCAGCTTATTATGGCCATGGAACATGGAGTATATACACTTGTAACAAACTCGAAGGCCCTGTTTGAGAGCTCTGGGTTTCATGATATGCAGCCTGTGTTCATTGGTATCATGATCTTCAAGGTTTGTGTCATCAGTATTGCCAACAAATATACATCTTATGGATGTGCATTTTATTTGTGTTGTTGATATACATGATGCCTTGTTAATCAATGATGAGTGAAATTGGAGATCTACTTACCTAACCTCGTGAGGATCTTTCTGGGAACTTGAGAATGCACATCTTGATTGGGCCAAGCAGACTCGCTTTTCAGTTTGAATGTGATGATTGTTGTTAAGTTCGAGTTAAGAATTTTATTGTGCTATGAGTCAATATCAATTTGTGGGTTACTCCATCCAATGTCAATTCGTGCACTTGGGACTTATATGCTCTTGATTTAAGGCACAAGTAATTCCTTCTCTTCAATGCATTCGTAGTGACGTTAATCCCCATTCTTCATGTAGCTCACTGTGTATGGCCCTATGGAGCGTATTCTAAGATTTGCCTTCAATCTTATGAGCAGATCTTGCGAATTTCAGGTAAGTTGAGCTCTGTTTTCTCTTGCACTGGATTCCTTGATCTCTTTACTAAATTCCTTGGTGTGTCACAGGCCGATGCTTATGCCAAGAAGCTTGGATATGGAAAAGAACTTCGGGCTGCTCTTTCAAATACGCTGGTAACTTGCTGACTCAATCAGTCATTGTGCTTATGTTTAAGAGAGATTGGCCTATGTCCAACTACTGAAACTGAAACTAAATCCGACTCAACCTATCTGAACTGATCTGACATTGTAATCTGATCCCATATGTATTTACTCCACTAGAGTCTGCACAGTCACCCCTTTACTATACTCGCTCAGATGTTCTAAACCCAGATGTGCGAATCTCTGTGCAGGAGGACGATGACTTGGGAAATACAGATTCATGGTACTCAGCTTTCTACAATTCTCGCCCTACCGTCTTTGAAAGATTATCTGCACTTGAATAACCCGATGAGAAAGCAGACTGATGCAACACATTCAGCTGTGGCAGAAACGTTCCCAGGTGTCATTTCAGTAATGAATGACCTGCATGATTTTCGTCAATTTAGTGTTTTCATGTTGAGTGTCTCGGATTTAAATCCTGTGAATGGGCCGTAGTAAATCGATCATTTGTCTTTTGGCGGTGTCAATGTAAGCAGACTGATACATATGTAGCTGAATTTTTGTAAATAAGTTGAAGTTGTTCGTTGTGGTTTTATGCCCATCTATTTGCTCCTTCGATCCCCAAAAGAAGTGCTATTGACACCCAATGCATATTCATAATTAGAAGATAATAAATTATCTTTGAAGATTGAAATCTAAAATTAAAAAAATAATATTGCTTAGTTTTTATTTTGGAAAAAAATTCGACAATATAATTTATATAAGAGTGCAACTAAGCAATCTACATGGTTTTAAAAACACCTTCTTAAATGAGGCTTTTCAATGATTTTTCGACTTATATTTTTAATTTTTGTGTTGATCTTTACTCATTAAAATATAATATTATTATAAGCTAATAAAATGAACCCACGTAACAGAAAATATCTAGTACATATATAGTGGTATAAGAGGGGGACAGGTTTTTAATATAAAGATTTTCTTTTGAAAATATAATTATGAATTTATGAATTTTTATTTCAAAATATATGAATAAAACTAAAAATCTACTTCCACTATTTATGTTTTTAAAACAAGATTAATAGAGCGTTAGTCTTTCAAGTACATGTGATGACGTGGGATAGTTAGTTAGAGTCTGTTATAACAGTGGTTTTGGCGGGAAACTGCAGCTTGTATAAAATCAGCAGCTAATGAACGGAGGGATCAACACGAAATCTCTCTCTCTCCCTCTCTATATCCTAATTCTGAAATCTTGAAATGATCGATCTCCTTGAATCTACTACATCCATGGCGTTTCCCTATGTGAAAGTTATCATCGGTAATGTTGCCTCTTTCTTTCTCTTCGGTTCATAATTAATTGGTGCTGTTGATTTCCACCGATTCGTCAACGTGAATCTTGTTCTCGAATTCGTTTCATCCTCATTGATTGCTGCTTCACTCTGCCTCGCTCTTCTTGTTTTACTGTTTCTCTCTCTATGATTCTTTCTTCTTTGATAGAGATTATTGTTCTTCGTTTAATGCTGTTGTTTGCATTTTCTGCACTGCAATGCTTCATTCATATTTGCTAGGGTTAAGCTCAAGCTCAAGCCATATGATTCCTTCTGCTTTGATAGACATCAGAAAATTTATTGATATTTTTAAGTTTGCGGATGTTGATACAATTGGATGTAGATGCTCGTGGTGGTTTTTTTTTTTTTTTTTTTGATTTGCTTACTCCCCGGCAGTATTATGAACACTTGAAAAATTGGTCGATTCTGATGCTTCGACATCTATTTGGGTTGGATACTGTTACTCAGGGCAGTGAGTCCTGTAGGAAAATATGTGCACTTCGATATTTGATGGAGTGCTTTCTTACTCCCCCTCCCCTGATATTCTTCTTTTTCAGGCTTTAAGATACTGATGTACATGTTCGAAACCTATTTGAATGTGCGCCAATACACCACACAGAAGCCTCGTACACTCCCTGAGTGTTTGGTAGGAGTTATTAACAAAGAGAAATTTGTAAAATCTCGGGCATACAGTCTTGGTAAAAGGTTTGAGCTTCTCCTCAGCCTTTTATTATGTTTGGAGGACAATTTCTAGTTCATGCAACCCAGACTTGGTTTCATTCTTTTTCCTTTTCCTCAGCCCTTACCTCATTTTCTTCTTTGCAGCCAATTCAATTTTGTTCATCTGTTTGTAACCATAGTATTGGATTCCGGAATTTTATATTTCAGAATGCTTCCATGGCTCTGGGAGGTTTGTCGCTGAATCATGTGTTTTTACTTTATGCAGCCCTTACCTTAAAGGATTGTGTCTGACAGTCTTTCCCCATTCTGGATGCAGAAATCTGGAGAGTTTTTACTTTATGCAGGTCTTAACTCGGAAAATGAAATATGGCATACATTAGCTTTCTTGGGTTGCATCAAGATATGGTCAGAGGTATCCATATAAATTTGCCTATATGTTTTGCCTATATGTTCACCTGTTGCTTAGAGAGTGATTGAATGGGGAGGATCAATGGATAGTGGAAAATGTTGCAAATGCAGTGGCAAAATTTTTGGAAATAAGAGATTACTCGATATATGAAAATAGGGGACAAAGTAAAAAATTTTCCTTCCAATATGTTTTGAGGGATGGTTGTTCGTTGTGTATATGAGTGTAAAACTTCATCTTCAAAAAGTTATGTTCAGTTTGGAGCTCACAAGTCAAGGAATATTCTAATGCAGTTTACCAAGTTGCCATTATCTCTTTATGCTATTTTCATGGTTGGGGCTCACCATGGAGTCATCAAGGTGAATCTCCTTTCACATAAGCTATTATATAACCTGGAACAGTCCTGAAGATAAATTACCTAAAGATTACCATGCTATATAGCTTGACTACAGTTGTTTTGCTTTGCAGAAAACTATCCGCTCATTCTTTAAAGATAAATTGAAGGATATTGCTGTTGACATTTTGTTTGGGCTTCCCATTATTGTTGCAATCATTGTCATTACACAGGTGCAATCAGCAGTCATTCTTTCCATATTGCTTATCATTTTGATGGAGGAGATATTGTTTTACAGTAGTTATTAACTTAAGTTAGAGACTGATATTCTTTCTTTTATAAATTCTTTTTGTACCATTTTCATGCTCCCCTAGCACAAGGAGACTATATATTAGCTATATATTGTTGCTTATAAATCAAAACCTTTTAAGGCATGTATGAATTATTGTTTTTGAATGTTTTTGAGTTCAGACAGGAGCTCCATACTTGACCATCTACTTCTGGAGTTTCACACTTGTGATTCCTATCATGACACAGTTCATCTACCCTGTCCTAATTGCGCCATTTTTTAACAAGTTCACCCGGGTATGTCCAGTGTACAACTTAATACCTAATTGTTTAAATATATTCTAGAGAGCTTCACATTTATTGGCTGATTCTTCACTTTGGTATGTGGTGAGAATTAGCTTCCCCATGGAGAACTGAGGAAGGAAATCGAAAAAATTGCTGTTTCAATGAAATTTCCCCTGGAGAAGCTCTATGTGGTTGATCAATCCACAAGTTCAAGCAGTTGCAATGTGAGGTCTCAGTTCTTGTATTCATCTTATGTTTTTCTGTGTGTAGTTGCAGCATCCAAAAAATCTAATGGCTCCTAGTGTTAGCACTATCCTTTCTTTTCTCACATGTGATTTGTGGTTGAGTTTGTTGGATGATATTCAACAGTTGATACTGTAGGCTGTATGAGCCTTTGGATTCAGCTGACACAATTGTGGAATTGAATGCTGATACAGCTTCATTTCTAGAGTTGCATTTTTCTGTGGGCAGTTCTCTTTTGAAATATCTGCAAGTTGTGCTTCGACTGATCCCAATAAGGGTAGAAAATCTGAAAATGTATTTCGATGTTTGCTATGTCTCTCGCTAAAGAATTCCATTGTAATTTGAATCTGAGCTGCTTTCGATTTGCAGGCATACATATATGGTTTGTTCTTCAACGAACGTATTGTCCTATATGACACATTGCTTCAGCAGGTGGGCTCAGTACTATTTTTCCCCTCTTTGGTTTTTCCCCCTCTTCAGGTTTTTACAAGTTTACTATTTTTGCAGTGTCAAAGTGAGGAAATTGTTGCTGTTTTCGCACATGAAGTGGGTCACTGGAAGTTCAATCACACCACTTATAAATTGATCATATTGGAGGTACACTTTACCACACCTTTGCCCTGATCAGCATACCTTCCTGGCTTTTTTGCTACATGTATTAGCAGCATCACAGAGAGGGGAGGTTAAACTTTTAGCTAGATTCAAGTGCAACTACTGTATAAGATACTAAGACCTAGTGTAAAGCTAAATTGAAAGCATTTGAACCTCAGAAGAAACAGTAACAGAACAGTAGAACATAGTTGGGAACTGTATGGAGCTTGTGATGCTAAGGTATTGACAAGGTTCCAGCTTGTGTTCATACTTCATACTCTCCATTCATATACATAAGGGCCTCTGATCTGAAGAGATAAACATGTAGTCTTTTTGAATTTTCTTAATAGGTACTTGTTTCTGGTATGTAATGTAATATATGCATTAATTACTTGAACAAATTGACATACTATTTATGAGTAAATGTGGACATGTTCTATATGCACACTGACACATGCTCAAGCTCAACTGTACACTAGTTTTTCTCCTGGTAAAGTGAGGGAAAGTGACATTTTTATCCCTTTGTTCGCCAGCTCAAGTTAGCCTTTTGATTGAGCAACCTCATCCTCGTCGATGTTGCTTTGCAATCTTGATGCTCTCTAGGTCTCAATTTTTCATTGGGACCAATGACTAGTTGACCATTGTAAACATACTTGAAACTGAAGACACTCTGCTATACTGCTAATGAGGGGTGCTGGGTTGTTTTAAACCCAACTGCAGATTCGTATGTTCATGCTAATTGCAGGATATTGTCTCATAAGAAACTTGAAGGCTCTGTTTGAGAGTTTTGGATTTCATGATACACAGCCTGTATTCATTAGTCTCGTCATTTTCCAGGTTTGTCTAATCAGTATTGCGAGGAACTATGCAACTAATGAATGTGCATCTTATTTGTGTTGTTGACGTATACAATACCTTGTTAATTAATGGTGAGTGCAGTTAGAATTTCAGTTATTTAGCCACGTGAGGATCTTTCTCGGCAGTAGGCACTGAAAATGCACAAAGCACCTCTTGGCTAGGAATGAGGGGAGCCTATGCAGTATTCATGTTTCAAACCAAGCGAGCATTTGTATAAGGAAGCTTGTAATGAGTTCATAATTATAATATTATTTATTTACGTAGGCCTTTAACCATTAACTTAAAGACTTAAACCTTCGATAAGTCGGTTCCCCTGGAGTAATTTAAGTAGGACTCTACAAGAATTCCCTACTTAGGGTAACTTAAGACTGTTCATACTTGACTTTCTTGTAAGGCAGAACTTGTGCTATATTCCCATATGTGCTCATCTCTCTCTCTCTCTCTAAAATGGGAGTGGATATTTCTTTTTCCAAATTTTTGAAGAAAAAAATAAATTTATGCTGTCAAGGTTCTATTAACATTTTAATCTTCTTGAATGCAGCACGCTATTTTACAGCCTCTTGAGCATATTGTAAGATTTGCCGTGAATCTTATAGCCAGATCTTTCGAATTTCAGGCAATTTTCTTGTGCACTTGAGCTTTACTATCTCGTGTACTAGTTGCCTTGATCTCTGCAAAAATTCCTTCCTGTGACACAGGCGGATGCTCATGCCAAGAAGCTAGGATACGCAAAAGAACTTCGAAAATTTCTTATAAAAATACAGGTAACTCAGTACATGACATTTCAGAAACTTATGCACCCATAAAACACGTATGTGTACAATATGTGCCCTGTTTAAATTCATACCTCTCCAATTTGCTATTCTGCTAACATTTGAGAACTGGCATGTATCCAGCTACCCAAACCGAAACTAAGGATCAAACTTAACTTGAAATGTGATCCAATCTCAACATGATCTGACTCGGGTATCAGTCATTACAATCTGATCCTTTGTATATTTACTTGACTGGAGTCTACTCCAAGTGACCCCTTTACCGAGCCTAAATTCTTCAGTTCAGCATTATTATGAAAGTGAAATGTTATCTATTGATGAATTGATCTAATTATACTGAATGAAGATACAGTCTTTGATGATTAGCTTCTAAGCCCATATGTGCCAATCTTCCAGGAAGATAACATGGACACGATGAATCCAGACCCTTGGTACTCGGCTTACTATTACAATCACCCTCCCCTTGTTCAGAGACTGGCTGCACTTGAGAAACCCGGATAAGAGAGCATATCAGTACAAGTTCAACTGAGGGCAGAAATGTTCCCAGGTGTTCATAATATGCAGCTTCTCGAAAATGGATTGTTTCAATGGAGGAGGTCATTTCATTTCGGTCAGGCATTACTTTTGTCATTGTGTATCAAGCTGGATTTAGTATTCATAGTTTTGACTGTGTTTCATGTTGTGAGTCTCCTATGAAAAATTCTTGTGATTGTGAATGATCAGCTGAAGTTCTTTGTAAATGATTTGGTGGTGTAACTCTGTGTAACTTGTAGTTGTAGCCATAGTTGCTGAATTCTTGTGAATGAGTTGAACTTCTTTGTTGTGAGATCTTTACCTATTTTGCTGTTTCCATTCTCAAAAATTCTGCTTTTGAAACATGGTTTGTGAATTGTGATGAAAAAAAAAAAAAACCTTTGAGAATTAACCAAACTTACTAAAGAAGCTTTTTGGCTTCCGATAAATTTCTCCATTATATCGCGGGATTGAACTTACTTACAAAAGGTTTTGATGATTTTGTGTCAAAATATTTATTGGACTTCTATTTTTTAATGGAAAAAAAGAGTTCGCTAAATGCTCAGTAGAATAGACTTTTTAGTCAAAATTAAATATAATGAAAATGACCCTCTGTTTTAAAATACAAATATAATTGACTTGGAGTCTTCCACCCAGCCAAGCCTTTTAAAATCCGGCCAATCGCCTTCTGCTCTCAACGTTACACATACACTCTCTTTCTCTCTCTCTCTCTCTCTGACGTCGCCAGGAGCGAGCTTGCCTGAGTCAGCCATGGCGTTTCCTTATTTGGAAGCTATCATCGGTGCGGTTCTTGTCTCTTATTCTCTCTCCTCGACTTACAGTATGCGTTTCGACGGTCTTTGACTTGATTTCCACTGTCTATTCTTGCTGTTTGAAGCTCGTAATCGAGTCTCCTCTGTCTCAATGTTCTTCACTCTGAGTTTAGAGTCTCCTTTTCCCCTGTTTTTATCGTGTTTGATCGCAATGATTCTTTAAATAATTCTTCTTTTTGCTTGATTTTTTGTTTTCTGGCGCCGGTGTTCCATATTCTGCACTTTGTCCCTCCCTTTTTCAACGACTCTATTGTGGAATGTAACCTAGAAAAATGCTTTCCTTCTTAATAATTGGTTTAGCTGTTGTTGAATTGATTAAGCTTGTTTTAGGCAGATGACATGTGAATAATAGTGAACATTTTTAGAAATATGGTAAAATTGCTGTCTTACCTTTTGTTATGGAGATGACTGCTGATAATAGAGTCCTGTTTGCATTACCATGTTTGGCTATCTAATGATTGTAATCATAATTACATTGCAATTGTGATTACATTGCAATTGTGATTACCTTAAACCATGTAGTAGTATTTACTCCCAATAAACTGAACAGTAGAGATTACCTTACCTTCTTTCCTCCTATGACAACTCTCTTTCTCTTTCTCCCTCCTCAGTCCCCACTCATGTGTAGTCAGTCAGTAACCCTTTTTTTCCCCATCTTTTAGGGGAAATGGGATAACACGAGGAGAGAAAATTTATACTTGAGTAAAGAGGGGTTTAAAATGGGCCATGTGTACTGCAAATCATTTATTGTCATTGTCATTCCATTACTTGCATCTAATACTCTTTGTTTTATCTTGAGTACTTGCATCTAATACTCAGTGTTCTACATGGTTTCATTACTTGAATACTAAAAATCTAGGCAAGAAAGATGTAGAAGTTTTAAAAATGGCCGAGTCTAATGCTTGAACATGTATCTGTGTAACATTGATTATGATTTGGTTTTATGTTCCTGGGAAAAGAGTGTAATAAGGCATCGCAGTAAACTTGTACTTAGACTATTTGGTTTTTCACACTGTGCTTTAATTATATATATGCCTTCTGTCTTGTGTAATCCTTTGGCATAGTGCTATCTTGCTGTAGTGCTTTCTTACTTATCCCACCTTGTTGCTCTCTCATTTCAGGTTTTAAGATACTGATATATGTGTTCAAAACTTATCTGGATGTGCGCCAATATGCTGCACACAAGCTACCCACTCTTCCTAAGCCTTTGGTAGGGGTTATTACTGAAGAGAAATTTGACAAATCACAGGCTTATAGTCTTGATAAGAGGTTTGAACTTCTTCATAGCCTTTGATTATTTTGTAGGACAATTCCTTGTTCGCACAACCCAGAGTTGATTACATTCTTCTTCCTTTTTGTTGGCCCTTACACGATCTTCTTCTTTGCAGCCACTTCTATTTTGTTCGCGACTTTGTAACCATAGTATTGGATTCTGGAATTTTATATTTCAAAATGATTCCATGGCTCTGGCAGGTTGGTGGCTGAACTACGTGGTTGGTTAGTTCTGGACCAGCCTTAAAAAGACGGTCTCTGATAGTTTTCCCTTTCTGTGTACAGAAATCTGGGGAGTTTTTAACATATGCAGCCGTTAACCCCGCAAATGAAATATTGCATACATTGGCTTTCTTAGGTGGTGCCCTGATTTGGTCACAGGTACTCACATCAACTTGCCTGTATGCTCAGTCAAGTTCTCGTACCCCTATAGTTTGATTCTAGGAAAAACCAAAGTAGACTGAATTCCCAAAGGTGTATGTATGATTGTAAAACTTTGTTTTTATCCTCAAGAAAGTTGTAATCAGTTTGATTCTCACAAGTCAAGGAATATTCTGATGCAGATTGTTAAGTTGCCATTTTCTCTTTATACAACATTTGTGATTGAGGCTCGCCATGGATTTAACAAGGTAAAGCTTCTAGACATACTCTGTTGTTTATGTCTCCTTTTATATAAGGTATCATATTGCCTTGGACCTCCAATGGCCCTTTTCCTCTTATAAACTTGTGATATTACATCCATCACTATTCTTGTGCTTTGCAGAAAACTAAATGGTTATTCTTTAAAGATAAATTGAAGTCTATGGCTCTTGAAATTTTGATCGGGCCTCCTATTGTTGCTGCAATTATTGTCATTGTACAGGTATATGATCACTAGTCATTGCTGCCATGTTGCTTATCATTTTCACAGAGGAAATCTTGTTTCCCTGTAGTTAAAGACAGATGTTCTTTCTATTATGATTCCCCCACCCCCAAAAAAAAAAAAAAAGAAAAAAATTTTGGGGCTCCCCTGGAAAAGGAGACTATAGCTGGATTTAAACTTATTTGCTTCTTATAAATTAAACATCTTGGGCATTTATATTTCAATGTTTAAATTTCAGAAAGGAGGTTCGTACTTGGTCATCTACCTCTGGGGTTTCGTATTTGTTATCTCTACCGCAATGATGTTCATCTACCCAATCCTTATTGCGCCACTTTTTAACAAGTTCACCCCGGTATACATTGTACAACTTTATACTTAATTGTCTAAATAGCTTCTCGTGAGCTTAATATTTATTGGTTGTTTTTCTACTCTGGCATGTGGTGATAAATGAAAATTAGCTTCCTGACGGAGACCTAAGGAAGAAAATAGAGTGTCTCGCAGTTTCTCTGAAATTTCCCCTAAAGAAGCTATTTGTGGTTGATGGATCCACAAGGTCAAACCATAGCAATGTGAGGCCTCAGTTCTTGTATTCAAGTTATGCTTTTTTGTCCATGGTGCTTTAGTTGCAGCATCCTACAAATTTTGTGGGCTTTGATATGTACTTTCCTTTGTTTTTCTGAAAGCTTGCATCTGATACTGTCATTTTCTGTATTGTAGGTTAGTTTCCTAAAGTACATTTGTACGGTTGAGCACTTGAGCTTTGTTAGATGATGATCAACGGTTATATGCTTTAGGTTTGGAGATTATGTAGATAGTTGGGCTAGATGAATTTGACTGTTTGAGCCAAATTTATAGATTTGAACAGGAATTTTGGGGAAGCATTCCATATGGTCTGCTGTAGAAGGGGCAAACATTTATCTTCTCCTTTGATTTTGAAATGGACGAAACAAACCCAAGTTTGATAATCTATACAACTCCTCCTCTCAATGTGGATCCCACTTGTGGGGGTTTGAGAAAGTCCAAATATAGACAGTCTTACCTTTGCAAGCATATTTGCCTGCACAGAGATTGATTCCAAGAAACCGACATAAAAAAATTTGAGAATGAAATAAAATATTTTGATTCAACATTTGCAGCTCAGGTCTGGACTCTGGAGATGTACCCCAGTATTGCAGTATTGATTATACAGTTAACACATTAGCTATTACACGCTAGTAAACTCACTGCAGGGAATTTTGGTTGCTTTCTGTCTTGGAGTCCAAATCCAGATTTCCGGTATGTGAATGGTCAAAGCTAGACCCAGGATCTATCTTTGGAGATTGCTTTCTCAATGAATCCAATGAACTTCCGTTTAAGTGAGGGTGATTTCCTATATTTTTCTCAAGTTATTAATATCAGCCTTTGCCCTTTGGAGTTAGCTAGCATGCTGAATCCCTCAGGTGGAATATGGTTTCTGGTCTTCTTTCTTGGCACCTCATCTCTTGTTCCCAGCATCTCTTAGATTGAAAGTGCAATGGAACACTTATAAAGCTTCTTTTCTAGAGTTTCACATTATCTGTGCATTGTTTAATTTTGAAATATCTGCATGTTATGCTTCTACTGATCTCAATAAGCACATAAAATGTATTTGGGTTTTAGATGCTTGCCATGGGTAGAGTTCCATAGTAATTTGTTATGAGATGCTTACAATTTTGCAGGCTTACATGTATGGTTTCTTCAACAACAAACGTATTGTCCTCTATGACACATTGTTACAGCAGGTGGGCTCTGTACTCTTTTTCCATGGTGGCTTTGTACCATTTATTTCATTTCTATTGTTGTTTGTTCTGTAGTTTTTTGTAAGTTTATTTTTTTGCTATGGTTGGGCTTATGTATGACTTTGCTTATATGCTGCTGGAGGAGTTTGAAGAGAGAAACAGGAGCTGACCATGCACTGTACTCTTTACGTTACTTTATTGTCCCTTTGTGTGTATCATTATCCATGTCTAGCCTGTTCTTTTCTTTAGAAATAAAGGATAATTCATTTAAAATTTACTTTCCATTAGGCTTCCCATGTTACCTATGACTCTTTGATTTTACCCCCAGCAGGCTTGTGTCAACACTTAGACATGGATAAGACAATGGGATGCTTCAAATTAAACTAAAAAACCATAAAGTTTCTTGAAATTCAGAGGCTGATGCTGGACAAATATTTGTATTTTGAGACTGATGTACCAGTCCAGTTAGCATAGCCAGCATCTAATGTCTATTCTTGCCTCTTTCTTATAGAACAATTTGGCAACTTTTCTTCAATTTTTTAAAAACTTATTTTTTAAAATTCTGTAAAGAACTTCCTCAAAATAGCCTCTTGTCATGCCAAGGATAAGGGGCCATAAGGAAGATGTTGGCATGCCATATTTCAGTGGAATCCATACAAGGTAGTGGGTGGTGGTGAAGTCAGTACCACTAAATGAATAGTTGACCAATTTAGTGGATGCATTTTTTCAAATGCGCTTTGCGGTTACTGCTTGTTTTGAACTTCATGCATCCCCTCCTCCCCGGCTCCCTGCAGCCCTTTTGGCTTTGACTATGGAGTCTCCTTCAAAAGCATGTGCTCCAAATTTTGATGCTTGTAATTTTATGTTAATTAAATAGTTACTGACTTGCAGTGCGAGAATGATGAGGAAGTTGTTGCTGTTCTTGCTCATGAGCTAGGTCACTGGAAACTCAATCATGTCTTGTACAAATTTATCATGATGCAGGTATGCTTTGCCCCACTTATCTCTCTGCTTTGCATCTCTATCTGAATTTTTAATGTCATACATTAGCTGCATTAGTTGAGTGTTTTTTTTTTTTGTTTTTGTTTTTTTTTTTTGGGGGGTGGGGGCGGGAATTTGTACGGGACCTATACTACTAGAACTCAAGTCAATCTGCAGTATAACACCTCGTGCAAAAGTAAGATTGATGGCGTTTTTGCTGGGCCTCAGAAGAAATAGGAGCAGAAACAAAGTAGGGAAATTTGCAGAGCTTGTGATGTTAAGGTATTAATGAGGTGTCACCTTGTGTTCGTACTTGATAGACTCTTTGAGGAGATAACCATGGTAGTGTTTTGATGTTTCTTGATTGCTACTTGTTTTTGGCATATAATATGCCTAAATTACTTGTGAACAGACTGAAATACTATTTGTGCCCAAATATAGACATGTTCTATATGCACACCGACACATGCGCTCAACTGTAGACAAACAATATTTTGGTCTTGCAAACTGAGGGACAGTGACAATAATCCTACTTCTCATCAATGTTGCTTTCCTAACTCCTTGATGCTTTGAAGGCCTGAGACTTGGAGCCAATGCCTAATTGACCATTGTAAACATACTTCAAATATGGAAATTTCCCCTTTGGGAAAGGGGTTTTTCAGGGGGCAGTTTGAGTGCCAGGTTCAGTTCACTGATGATGAGCTTTTGCACCTTAATTGCAGATTCTCATGCTCTTGCAATTTGGAGGATATGCTCTCATAAGAAACTCAACGGCCCTGTTTGAGAGTTTTGGATTTGATGATATACAGCCTGTGTTCATTGGTCTCATCATCTTCCAGGTTTGTGCCATCAGTATAGTGAGGGACTGTGCATCTTACGAACATGCATTTTATTTGTATTGCTGGCTGCTTTGGTGGTCAATGGTGAGTGAAATTGGGAATTGAGTTATGTAGCCACGTGAGCATTTTTTCAGTTTTGAGATGTGTTTCACAATACTTGTTCTGTTTCTCACTGGTAAATCAAGTGGTTGTTCGGTTCTTATTTAAATTTAGAATTTTGTCGGTGCAATTCTCAGAGTAATTAATTTACTGTGTGCAATTTTACATGGATGTCGTTGCTTTGAGGTTGAATGTGGGGAGAGGAAGAGGACTTTTATGTTGATGCTACAGTGATTTGTGATCTGATCACCATTTCTTATATTCTGTATTTGCTGGAGTATCAATTGGATCTTTTGTGCCAAATTAAGAAATAGATGGCCTTGAGCTTGATTCAAGTTAATTAGTTACTCCATCCATTGCTAATTGGCTTTGAGATGGAACATCACTTGAACTTATGTGTAGCGTCTTGATTGAGGCCATTTTTTCACTACATTCACATATTATTTGTGCTTTGCTGGTCCATTTTACGGCTTGCTGTCTCATGTATTGGACCTAGTTAATAGTCCGCATTGAGGGAGCATGTTGCAATTTGGTAGTTTCTCCAACTTTGATAAAAGATGGCATCTTGTATATAAGCTAAAGAGTTGCTCCATTTATGCCAATTTGATTGGCGATTTGGAATTGTTTGTGCTTGGTGTATTAATGTCTCAGTTGGTAATACATATAATGGTATCCGTGGCGTCAGTATCCCCATTTGAATTCAGTGACTTCTGATCACTAGCCTTTGGTGTCTGATTAACTTAGCATCAGTGCGTGCTGGGACTGTTTCTTTCAGCACTAATATTTCATTCTACTTTCTGCTGCTACATACCACTTCGAAATGTCTTCCGTTAGATGACAAAATTTTTTTAGTTACCTTTCAACCATGAGCCTAATTTTTTATTGAATTGGTCCTTAACTCACTGTCAAAAGTATTTTGAAGTGACAGATGCAAAATAGCAACCTTGATGATCTCTAGGCATCAGGGGAGCCTATGCAATATTCGCTCTTTGAAACAAGTATGCATTTGCATGAGGGAACATTTTATGAGTGCATAATTAAGATACATTTACCTAGTTTTCTGACCCTCAACTTAACCTTTGGTAAATAGATTCCTCAAAGTTTTTTAAGCATACATTCTCTGCTAATATTCACTACTTAGGAATGATAATACCACTTACAGCTAGTCTTGACTTTTCCTCAAGGCGGAATTACACTTCATGGTGCTTGGGTTATAATATCAACGCATGCTGCATTTGTGCTATATTCCCCCGTGTGCTGATCGCTCGCTGCTGGTGGCTCTTCTGTGTGTGCCCATGTGCATATCTCTATCTATGTATTCCAATGGGATGTGTTAATCTAGAGGAGGATACGTTTGTAAGGAAAAGGACTATAATTTGTTTCCAAGGTTTTATTAACATTTTAATTTCCATTCTTGAATGCAGTACGCTGTGGTACCTCTCGAGTGTCTTGCACATTTTCTCTTCAATCTTGTAAGCAGATCTAACGAATTTCAGGTAATATTATGTCGACTTGAGCTTTGTGCTGTTCTGTATTGGATGCCTTGATCCTTTGATATTCCTTGCTGCACCGCAGGCTGATGCTTATGCCAAAAAGCTAGGATATGCAAAAGAACTTCAGGCAGGTCTTATAAGATTGCAGGTAAATTTACTTGATATTTCTGCAACTTATGTACCCCAACATCATGTCATTATGTACAAATATGCTCCTAGTCATAGCTAAATTAAACTGATCAAACTAAACCTTTACTAAGTCTAATTCTTGGCCCCAGCATTATGTATTGATGATTATGTCTAATTAAACCGAGCCATCGAATCTTTCAGGAAGAGAACTTGAATGCAATGAATCCAGATCCATGGTTCTCAGCTTATCATTACACTCATCCTCCCCTTGTTGAAAGGTTAGGTGCACTTGGCAAACCTGATAAGAAGGCAGACTAATACAAACTAATTCAGTTGTGGGCACAAAGGTACTCAGGTTCGTGTCATATGTAGCTTCTCGAAAATGGGATCGTTTTGATCTATTGTCGAAATGACATCCAGATTATGATTCCCCAACTGAGACGATAGCAGATGTCGTTTCAATTAGAAATTGCCTGTATGATTACCGTCATTGTGTAATCCCCTGTACTTTCGATACTCTAATGAAAACACCCTTAAATATCATCATAGAAGTAACTTATAATTGTAATTTTACAAGTTTTCTTTGAGAACTAATGAGCAATCTCTGTGAAACCATATGAAGTAATGCTGTCCCGTGCTTTTTTCCCCTTCTTTGTGAGGAATTCATTTTTCGTAAACTTATATTTTTTTAATCTTTGTGGTTGGTCTCACTCGCTGAAAATAATAGTATATATAAGTTGGTGCTTTTCTATTTGCAAAAGTTAAACAGAAAAAACCAAAGCACTCAAAACTTTTGGTTGCTTTGATTAAAATTCCCGTTGCTACTTTATAAAGTATCATCATATTTTAAATTTTGTGTGGTTTAAATATAATATAAATTATTTATTTAACCATAATAATTTGTTTAAATCTCTTAATAGACCCTATTGTTTTGGAATATTTTTTGTCCTGTGGATTTAAAAAGTATCGAATTGTTTAAGCTACTTAACATCAACAATGCAGTTTCATATAACTCAATCAAAGTGATGTTTTTTTCATATTGAATCTATTATATCACACAAAGATTTATTCTATGAAATTATACAAATAGTTCATCAATGTTCGAAAAAGATAGATTAAAGTCAAAAAAATTTAAATCGATAATCATAATAAATACATACTTTAAGTATACTTTTTGTGAGTAAAGATGGAGTTTCTGTACTACAAAATTGGATTAGTTTTGTAACACAAAACTAAAAGGCGTTAGTGGTAGACTAGTGCTGGTTGGTTAGTATTGCTTCCTCTCAAAGCATGGCTGTCAGAGAAAATAAATAAAAAATAAATAAAAGTGGTATTCTTTTGGTAATCCTTTCCTATATGCAATTTTTTTTTTCTTTATCCATTATCCTCCTTTCGGCCCAACAATTATTTACCTTTCTAATTTTAGTACCTATAACACATTCTCTTCCTCTATATGTCTAATAATTCATGAACCCACTACCATTTATTGCGTCATAAATATGTGGACTAGTTTTTCACAATAAATGAGAATATTAGACATTAGTACAATCTCAATTTAAGTGTACCCTCTTTCAAAAAAATGTATATATCTTATTTACATGAATTTGTCTCAATGAATATTTAAAAGTATATGTAGGGGAGTTATATATACATATGTTGATATCTTTATATTATTGTAATTGTAGTATAGTCTAACTTCAAATGTACCCTGCCTTATTTGTAATAGTATTATATTTATATAGTTTTTAAAATATTTAAAATCAATTATCTACATAGCCATATGAATATTATTATTCGTATGTTCTTATAGCAATACACCAAAAATTATTTATAAGATAAGATAATTAATCAACTAAAAGAGAAGATTTTCAAAATAATTATAAAAATCACTTCATCTCAAGAAAAAGGAATGACTTAATAATAGGTATATCTTTAGAATTTAACTCGAGTATCATACTCAAACTAGAACCGAGATTTACGGAAAAAATTAAAGAAAAACGGTTGAACCATATAACTAGCCAAGTTGTTCAAGGTATAGTAAACTATTAAGAGTTGTCAATAACACATCCAATCACGATAAGTGTTTTGTGCATAACAGATTGGTTCGTCGGATACTCCTCTTCTCTTAAGTCGGTCCTCTTATTTTATTGAACTTTGATATAATAAAGTGAAACTTTTCTTTTAAGATCTATTCTAATGTTATATATTTTACAACTAACATATTTTCTCAAATATTATACATACATATATATATATATATATATATATATATATATATATATATATATATATATATATAATTTTCCTCACACATTTAAAAAAAAAAAAACTATCCTCCAAAAAAAAAGTCAAAACACATAAATGGGGTGTTGTTTAGAGATATGTAATATGAGGATGAAATTTGACGAGAATGTCTTTTGACTCTTTGGGCAGAAAATGCGATTATAACGGTATGCTCCACCGCCCAACATCACCCGCGAAAATTAAAAAAAGTGAAAATTAAAAAAAAAAAGTACAATCCACTTCACTACTCTCTCTCTCTCCATCATTAACGGCTCCATAATCCATTTTCCAGAGTCAATAACTATAACCAAATCCTTTCACACTCTCCCCTTTTCTCCCTCTCTTTGTCTCATTCCCACCGCTGGAAAACTCCATTTCCGGTGAGTCTCCGGCGGCACACGTCCAATGCCCATTATCCCACAACCCTCCTCTCTCTCTTTAGAGGTTAAGTAACTAAACAATGTCAGTGTACGACGGCGCAATTCTGAACTCAGAGCTGTCAAAACCCACTTCAATCTTCGGCCTCCGATTGTGGGTAATCATCGGAATCTTAGTGGGTTCCACCATCGTCCTTCTCCTCTTCCTCCTCTCTCTCTGCCTCACCTCCCGCCGCAACAAGAAGCTCTTCTCCGCTGCCAATGCTGACGTCACCCCCTCAATCTCCAAAGAAATCAAGGAGGTTACCCCCTCTTCCGTCGTCCACCACCACCAACACCACCACCGTCCGACCGTCACCGCGCCGGAGATCCAAATCGACATCGGAAAATCCGACCACCGGGTTGTGTTCTCCGATAAGGCACCGTCGAGCGGCGAGGGTAATCTGAGGTCGAACCATCTCAATGATGGAATCAATAACGGTGGTAATACGGCGTCGTATGGGGGTCCTGAGGTTTCCCACTTGGGGTGGGGAAGGTGGTATACTCTAAGAGAGCTGGAAACTGCCACCAATTTCTTGGCGGATGAGAATGTGATTGGAGAAGGTGGCTATGGAATTGTTTATCGTGGGGTTTTGGGGGATAATACCAACATTGCTGTCAAAAATCTCTTGAATAACAGGTAAAATATATTTTTTTGAAAAAAAAACCTTTTTTTGGTTGATTATATTGAGGGTTTGTTGATTTGGTGATTTGGGAACCTGTGTAGTTCATCTTGTTTGCTTGGCTTTGAATCATAGGTCTGTTTTTTCCAGTTTTTTTGATGAGATGATTTTGTTTTCTTTCTAAATTTCTTTTTCACCTTCTTTTTTGTTGATTATGGTTGTGGGTTTTGGATTTGCTGATGTGGGTTTTGGTTTGATTACTTGATAATCTATGGTTTTTTCTTGTTACATGCTGGTTTATGGATGTGAGCAATCATGGGTTTTGGCTCTTTTGCTTGAAAATTGAAAGGGATATCTGAAAGGGAAAAAATGGGATTATATCTTTAAGCTCAAGTCATTTCAGAGCACATTATGGTAGGAATTGTGCTGAATAAATTTAAATTTAATTACAGAGTTATGTGAGGAAGTTAGATGATTATGTCCAGAATCCTCTTGTTAAAATAGTATTCAGATTCTTGTTTTAATTCATTGGTAATTTAGAAAGCCCAGGGAATTGAATGGCTGTGAAAAAAACTAGAGCTTCTTTGCTTCTGTGCTTCTCTTTTCTACCCTTTCCTGTCCTTATTCTTCTTATTCTTTGGGGAAGTAAGCATTTAGCTTCCCTCTTAATTGATTCATATTTTTATTCTTTTTCTTCTGCCTTTTTCTCTCAATTTTGTACTGTCTATATTTTATTTATTGTCTGAGGCTGGTGGTAGTGTTATTCTTGTCTTGTTCTGATAATACCTTGTGCTGTAAAGTGCCCTGTTTTCACTGTGAACAACTTTATGCCTTTTCCATTATTGTATTCAAGATCAAAGAAGAACCTCATTTCATTTGTTCCTTGCTTTAATGATTCCTAAGTAATTGATGGATCAGCACTAATGAATGCAAACAAAACTTAATGAACAATGATGGGCCTTCTACCAACTGCAGGGATGCAGCCCACTCCTCCTCCTGGGACCACCCACTAGTGGAATTTGTTATTCCCTACTGTAGTGAACTTCTAGATTTGTTTAGGATTAGTCTTTCTCGTTACAAAAGTAAGACTGCTTATATCTTGATGTCCTCAGACCCTGCTTCGGCGAGACCGACACATGGTGGTGGTGGTTTCATAGTTGGGATTAGTGGACTTGTAATTTTTCCATATTTCATCTATCTTGGAACTTGTTGGTTTATTGAAATGATGCATTATTAGGGGTCAAGCTGAGAAAGAGTTCAAAGTGGAGGTTGAGGCAATCGGGCGTGTTAGACACAAAAATCTTGTCAGGTTGCTTGGATACTGCGTCGAGGGGGCACATAGGTAATTCATTTATTTTGATTGAAGTTAGTGGCGTGCTTATTAAGTAATCTTGGTACTTTACTTATTTCAAGCAATGTCATCTCATGTTTTTCTCTAGGATGCTCGTGTATGAGTACGTCAACAACGGTAACCTAGACCAGTGGCTTCATGGTGATGTTGGCGAAGTCAGCCCTCTAACATGGGACATCCGTTTGAACATCATCTTGGGAACAGCAAGAGGGTAAAATGAGCTCATTGCAGTATTTACATTTATTATTAATATGGTGCCCATGCTTCTAGTTTTAGATGCTAGCTGATTGAGAAAAGTTCTGTTATTGATTTGGGTGTAGATTAGCCTATCTTCATGAAGGTCTTGAACCCAAAGTAGTACACAGAGACATAAAGTCTAGCAACATACTTCTTGATCAGAACTGGAACCCTAAGGTTTCCGATTTTGGCCTTGCTAAGTTGCTGTGTTCTGAGAGGGGCTATGTGACAACTCGCGTTATGGGAACTTTTGGGTGAGTGTATTTCGTTGTTTTTATTCTTTACTAAGAGATGCACTTGCTAGTCTTCTGATTTTTCATCAAAATGCAGATATGTAGCACCTGAATATGCTTGCACTGGTATGCTGACTGAAAAGAGCGATGTTTATAGTTTTGGAATACTAATCATGGAGATAATTTCTGGGAGAATTCCTGTTGATTATAATCGACCTCCTGGAGAGGTAAATGTTCGATTTATTATCTCATAGTACATCCTATGTGTTATGTTTCCCTGTTATGCTAAGAGAGCAATTGCAAGTTGATTGCAGGTGAATTTGGTGGACTGGTTAAAAACAATGGTTGGGGATAGAAGGTCTGAGGAAGTGGTGGATCCTAAGTTGTCCGAGATGCCAGCTTCCAAAGCACTGAAACGTATTCTTTTAGTTGCTCTTCGATGTGTTGATCCTGATGCCCAGAAAAGGCCAAAAATGGGCCATATTGTTCATATGCTCGAGTCAGATGAGTTGCTATTCCATGATGTATGCACCGCCTCCTCTGCTTATCTGAGTAATTTGGTCGGTTGGATTGAACAGTAGCTGTTAGAGTTCAATAATCTTGAGTATTTCAGAAACAACCTCTCTGTAACAAGAGGCTGCTACATCTGAACACCCCCCAAAAAGCACCATGCTTAGGCAGAACTCTGAGATATGAATTTGGGTTTGAATTTCGACCTGTTAGAGCTCAAAATCTAGAAGTTAGAGAGGAAAATTTTTGTTTGCTGTTATTTTTCTTAACTAAAAAACTGTTTGCCATGCATGCAGGAACGAAGGATTGCAAGAAATTCTTCGGCATCAAAGCATGAACATCCACTGATCTATGGCAGTGAAAATTGACTATAAGCATTTGCAACAAGGCAGCACAGACAAAACAAAAGCTGAGAGTAGCAGGGATGATCACGAACCGCGTCAATGGAGATAGTGTTGTAAAATGGGTACCATTTTTTCTCTTTTATACTTGAATACTAGAAGCTTAGGTTTATAATTCATTATTTAATATACGTTCCTTCAATTAATTTTTCTCCCTGTAATCTTGTCTTCCATAGAAGTAACATCATTCATCAGTTTTATGCCTTGTTGTTCATTAATTTTCCCCCTTTTCCGAGCCAATGCTGCCTGCTTGTATGATCCATTTGTAACCTGTACCTTACAGTCACCTCACAAAACTTACTCATTTGATAAAAGAAAGAATCGTTATTATTTCTGCATTTCGGTTTTGCTTTACTTTGGATTTTCGATTATTCATGTGATTATACTTCTCCATCACAATTTATATCGTGGATTAACTAGTCATGATTTTATACTGATGTTTGCGTCTCATTTGCTCCCCACCCTCCCAAAAGACAGAAAAGACTAGAGTAAGGCTAAAATTGGCCCCACCAATTGGAGCCTAAACTAGCCGTTATGTCGTATTTGGGAGAATTGAAATGAACCATAAGCACCATATGTACATGGGTCCGCGTTAGCCGTAAGGCCCACCTAAGTTGTGGGATGTCATTTTGTGCATCAACATCAATTGCCAACTCCAAACATTTGGTGGTCATGAAAATTGTGGACCCTTTAGCCAGTTAATGCAAGTTAAGTTTAGCTTTTCTTCACACTGTGGGCACTTCTTTTTCTGGCTGGACCAACAAGCTCGGCATTTCTCTCCTCTGGGCACCACAGCTTGAAGATACAAGCCAAAGGTAAGCTGGCATGGCAGTGCCGGTTTTGGGGTCATTGTCTGTCCTTTTGCCTTCATTATCCTTTTTCTGTAATCTCCCATCCTTTAGGCTGAAAGCTTGTGGAGGTGGTAACTTAGATCTTCTTTTGAGTTCGATACGAAAGTAGAAAGAACCTTAGCTTGCTTGTGAAATTCATTTATGATTTTCATAGCCAGAAGTTAAAGGTTTTTGCTTACTCAACTTTCTGATGTCGTCTCCCTTGTTGCATACTCGCGCCTATGGTTGGTTTTGCCTTTCGACTTAGGAAACAGAGCGCGTAGGAGCATCTGCAGTGTAGGTTGTGACCTCCCTTCATGCCAATGCACCGATGTTTTTCTCTATTTTTTTCTCCGGAGGGGGTCATCAATGGCGAGTTTTAGAAATTTCGTATAAGAATGCCCCGCCTGAGACGATATTGAAGAGTGACATTCACACAACCGTTACGTTAGAGGGGAGAGTTTGATGGTGAATTGCTAGTTGTTGGGTGCTTAAGAGTTTTAGACGACATTGGAGAAGTGAGATATGCTCTAAAAGCTAAAGATAATTTGGTAGTTTGCTTGTCTATCTCAAGAAAGTAGTTGTACGCATTCATACGAGTGCTCTAATTATACCAAGTACTTGTTTTGGGATAATGTGTCTAATAGGTTAAAACTCCCACGAGATCGATTTATATTCTTCTAGAAATATATCTACATCGAACATTTCACCTACTTCTACTTAATTAATATTCTAATTTTTATATCTTTATCATCGATACAAGTTTCAAAGTAACACGTCCAAAACTACGAGATTGAGTGACTCATCTTTTGAAGAAATTTGATTCATCCATATTTGAACGAACTATTGCAATTTTCGTTGTTGATTATGTAAAAAATTATCAAAGTAAAAAATTATCAAAGTGAAGACTCGTGCATGAGACTTGAATTTTAACTTATTTATCTATATGCTTGTTTGAACTTACATAAAAACGCACATAAACGAAATATAAATAGAAACAAACATAAAAGAGCATAAACGAACATAAACGAATAGAAATAAGTTGTTAAATAAGAAATGAACGAACATCGACAAATACAAACAAACATAAAAAGAATATAAACGAATATATATAAAAAATGAAAATAAAGGAACATAAATATAAATAAATTATGTTTTCATGTAAAGTCGAATTGACTTGAGTATGCTTCCTAACCCTTGGAGAGAACCTCCTCAGGTGAGAGACATCTACAAGCACAAATCACAAAAGTTAATGGGATGTCCAAAAATCTAGAATGATCTAGTTAATTACCATTGGATTAGTCTTTGCCTTAAGAAAAAGTAGTTGACATTTTTTTTGGGGAAAAAAGTAGTTGATATTACTTGAGGAGCAAAGGAACCATGATACCAACTAAGTAAAGTGTAGTTTAATCTTAGGTACGTGGAGCATAATTAGGTAGGTAATTGCTCCATCAAGGTTGTGATATGTCCAATTTAAAAAGAAAAGTGAAATACCAACAAAGTATGGATTAACGTGGCAGCGATCTTATTTTGATAATGAGGAGAACGTAAATTTGAATAATTAGAAGCGCATTTGTTGGAAGAACTTTTATCTTAAATACTTTTGAGTCGAAATGGATTTACGCCTTTCTTTAAATAAAATATAAATAAATATCGAAATATGTATTTGTGTGAGACCATTCACGATTTATCTCTACTTGTATACTTTTTTAAGCAATTCTTAAATATGCGGCCGAATAACGTCAAAATGCTTGTTGAAACTATTATAGTTCCAAAATAATTAGTTTAAAAATATTCTACAAACAATTACAAATTTAAGTTTAGAACGATCAAATCACTAACATGGTTTCAGCCTTCAAGTGAATCTAAGGTGGGCACTACTCCCTTAGCCTTTTATGTACAAGTTACTTTTCGGTAAATTGGGTAAAAATTGAGTTAATTTTAAATATTACGCCCCTAAAAAAATTATTCAATCTAATTCACAACTTTCTTTTAATACAAATACTGGCTTCGCCTTAAATTAAACATTATTTTCTCTCTAATTATTTTTTTGTCAATTCTTTGTTATTTTCTCTCTAAATTTTGTGTACAAAGGAAAATATTAGCCTCAAGGATGAACTTTTTTGACCAAGAAAAAAGAAAACTTAAAAAGAAATGAAATGAAAAAAAAAAATCATAAACACGAAATTTCTTCCAAAATCACGATTTTCTGCAGAGCTCTGCTTAACTTTACCCTTTGGGAGATGGAATTCTGTGCGGACAAGCCCATATGAATAAATATAGTCCTTCCCCCACTCAAAAGTATCTCAGTCGTTAATTTCCAAGATCGCACCGTCAGGGGCGTCACTATAAATAGCCACTGGCAGCCCCAGGTTTGTCACGATGCTCACATCGTCAACGTCCATCTATCGTGAAATCACGCCATTCATTCACATCTCCCAACCCCAACCATTCTGTTCCTCCCCCTTTCTATCTCCTCTCTTTCTCTCACTAGACGCGCCTCTCTGGGCACTTTTTCCAGGTAGCCTTGCGATTTTCATCGCGTATGATTGTATCTTCGTGTTTGTCGTCGTTGGTTCGTTCATTTGGGAGTATTTGGTGCTGATTGTGAAGATTGGGTTTTGATTTGAGAAGGTCTTGTTTTCTGGGGTAAAATTGTGAGGATATTAGGTTTTGTTGTTTATCTTGCTTGTTTCTCACTGATTATGCTGAATTTTTTCGTCCAAATTTGTAGATCTGTTCAGTTTCGTTTGTTTTGTGATAGATCTATGTGGTAGGTGGTGTGAGATGAATTCATTTGTTGATTTGAAATGGGGGATTCTTGCTTTTTCTTTTGTAGTTTGGGAAGTTGTTTTGTTTTGTTTTTGGGTTAGGATTTTGTTCATTGATTGGGATTATTTGAGTTGAATCTGGTTGTTGGAGGATATATTAGCTGGCTTGAAGTTGGAACTTCGAACACTTTGTTGTGACTGATACCTAATTGGAACTCGAAAGTTTTCGTATCATCTGAGGTTAAAATTAGACAATCAAATTTAGTGTCTGGCTATTTTGTTTATGAAATTTGACCTGATTTAAGTGGATTCTCTTCCATGGTTTGAATACTGGTGGATAGGTTTTGCTAGAAACACTTGTTTGTTGATGATTCTATTACCTATTCTTATACCTCTGTTTTGGGTAATTTCATGTGCTTATTGAAGGTGTATGGAAAATTGTATGTTCAACCATCTTGGAGGAAGGTTGGTTGGGAAAACTTGGACTGATGCACCTATTGTTGTGTATCCATTGGTGGCTGGAACCATTTGCTAGTTTGTTTCCACGTAAACATTTTGCATTTGTTTGTATTGATATCATCTCGGTGATGGTTTCATGAACTATGATTCTGAGTGGAGTCCTTTAACTTCGTTGATATGTTCTTTATGGTTATTTCTGTGGAGATTTTGTTGATAAATCTTAATTGTGTATTTCCACTTATGCGATGCAGTTAGTTGAAAGGTATGAGTCGTGCGAAGGATCCTCACAAAGCGTTCTTGCCTCTTGGAAATCCCTTCCGAATGATACTCCCCAAGGGCTCACGCTTGTCTCCTAGAGTTCAGGCGCTTTTGAACAAATTTGAGGAAACTTTGGCTGAAAGGCTGAAAAAGCTTATGCCAAAGCAGAAGGATGATGTCTTCAGCTTTTCCTGGATGATATTAGCTATGCAGCTCCTTTGTGAGACACATGATGATATAAAATCTTTCATAACTGAGCTTGAGCTGCCTGTATATGACTGGGATGACAAATGGATAGATGTCTATTTGGACAACACTGTTAAGTTGCTTGACTTATGCATTGGTTTTAGCTCTGAGCTGTCAAGGCTGAGCCAAGGGCAACTCCTGCTCCACTGTGTGCTGCATAATTTTGATCAAAGTGGCTCAACTGAATTTCTGAAAGCCAAATCTTCAATAGAAAGCTGGAGGCAACACATTGGCTCAAAGAATCCTAGGATTGAGAATTGTTTTCCCATCATAGATAAGCTGATGGAATCACTAGAATTGCCAAAGGTTAAGAACTCTGCCAAGGGAAAGGTTTTGATGCGAGCTATGTACGGAGTGAAGGTGCAAACGCTGTTTATCTGCAGGATTTTTATTTCTGCTTTTACAAGTTCTGACAAGAATTTGATTGATTTGCAAGTTGTTGGGACATACTTATGGGCAGAGGCCTTCACTGGCCTTCAGACTTTTGTCAACAGGGAGATCAGAAATTTAGTTTCAAGCGGCAGAACTGTTCTTTTGAAAGACTTGGAGGACGTTGATACCAGCATCAAGGAACTTCATCCTATGATTCAGGACGTTAAGGAGCCTGTGGTAACTGAAACATTCCGTAATTCTGTGTTAGCTTTGGGGAAGGGGGTTGATAAGTTCTCATCTGGATTAGATCTTTTGGCAAAGGAAGTCGATAGATTTTTCCAAATAGTGTTGAGTGGACGTGATGCATTGCTCTGTAACCTAAGAGTCTCTAACGGTGTCTTTGATCCTCCAAAAAGTACAAAATGGAGGAGCAACTTGTGAGATAGTCCTTGATATGTCAGGGTCCTGTGTATACAGAAAAAGGTTTAGGTATGGTCTTTATTGTTGCGTTGTGTGGAAGTGTCAGCAATATTCTCAGCCATATGGTTGTGCATATGCATATCTTGTAACCTGTAATATGTTTGCTTTCAGTGAGCGCCTGGACTTTGTAACTGTGTACTACAGTATTATAATGATGATGAATGAAAAGTATTTCCATCTCAGGCATAAAGTCTTACTACTGTTATGATTCCGTTTTACTGTGATCAGATGCATTATAGCATGGGATAATGTCACAGTAATACTGTGTGTCACAGCATGTGCATATGTGCTGACAATATTGGAAGTGATTGTTTGGATGTATCGGCTGTTGGAACAAATTTTATTCTTGGTCATGCATGCAATTGGTTTGAGGGCAACATACTCGATTATATCATCACTACAAGATAGTGATGATGCTGTAATGTAATAAATAGAAATTCGGAGAGGATCTCTCATATTTGCTCCTCCTGATCTTTTAATATTATATATGCTAAATTCCTCCTGCCTCATGCTGACCTTTGCTCTAGATTAAAACATTCCCTTTGCGAAAGCAGCTGGTAAATGTCTCGCTGATCTTTTGCTTGTTTGTGATACAGATTATGGAGTGGATTTTCCAGACATGCCTCAGAATCATGGAGATAGTGTAGTGGTATCCTACTGTAATGTGTCATTGCCTTTTGCACCAGTTGCCAATATTGTGCAACATGTCTAAAATCACTCAGTTTATATTGTCTCCCTTGGAATGATTAATTCTATGTTTACCTATGGTCTATACTATAAAACCAAATATTCTGGCAATTGCACACAGGAAAAATGAAATCAAAGCATTCCTTGGCTGGATTTGTGTTTGAGATTGTTTGTTTATGTTAAAGTCTGGGCTCTACTTTGTCCAAGCGGATGTGGGAGTTAGGGTCTTGTAACCTTCGTTAGGTTTTTGTTATCTTTGTTGGCCACCCTTCTTCATTGATCACATATTTGCTTATATATAATTACTATAACTTGCATTTAACTAAAAGTGTTCAATCATCATACATTATAAGTGTTGGCATTCATGCATTTTTTAAACATTTTGTGTGTTTTCAACCCCGTGAAAGCTGGATCCTCACTTGGAGGAGGAGTCGTTGTATTGTTTTCTACCTGAAGCAAGTGTACTTGTCTTCTTCAGAAAGTGTTGATTGTCCAACTTATTGTCGAGAGGATATGAAGAATTTCAGTGATATAGTCTGATAATTCTTTATTTTGTTGTTTTTGCACTTTAGTTTTTTAATAAAAAAATTAAAAGATATTACTCTCCTTTCTCTCTTCTTTCCTTCAAGGGTGAATGAGATTAACAACAGAGAGCACCATTTAGTGTGGCTGTACCTTCTGGTTTTCTGCTGAATACAGGTAAGAGTTTGTAAGAGCTTTTATATACTCATGCAATGGTCATGATCCTGTATACTTCCACCTTTTAAGCAAGACATGAATATACATCTGCTATTCTGTTACTCCTAATATGTGCTAGAGTTCCTCTTTCATGAAGGGATGATAGCTGAGATAATATTAGAAATTTACAATATCCACTATAAATAACTGGAAAATTCAGGGTGTCGGCTTCCCAGCTAAAAACAGACAGCAAATATGGCTGGTAAATCATGCTTACTATTCTTTGTTTTTGTTACAATGTTTGTCTTTGCTTCTGCACATGAGCTCCTTAGTGAGAAGCACATGGCCTTCGAACCTTCCATTACGCACAAAATGGAACTTAAGGATATGGTGAAAAGTAAGCAGAAAACTGATGACATGGGAAATAGGATGGGCAGAACTGATGAAGACAAGGAGAAGTTTGATAATGTTGGGAAAAGGATGGTGGAAACTGATAGGAATGTGGTGAAAATTGATAGGGATGGGAAGATAAACCCTGATGCTATGAAACCTAATAACCTGGCTGTCGGATTGATTACCATTCCCCTTCCAGGCATGGATGGTGGGTTTCATTTCCAGTTTGGGCCGATTGGATTTGGATTTAACATGGGGGGATGGGAGCCTGCAATTGGGTGGCTCCTCTCCAGGAGGTCCAGCCATGCCACACAGCCAACCTTACGTTGTCATCTCACCATACTCACTGTCATATGCCTGGCCTAAACAATACCCATATATGGTACCTAATCAACAGCTTGGGTTCGGGTTTGACCCACCATACCATTGGTCGAGTGGTCCTATTCCATCCCATGGAGAAAATGCACAGGGTGTATTTCAGGAGGAGAGCGCTGGTTCTCCCGGCACCAGTAATTAGCTTTCGCTGATGGTCATCATTACCTGCTGAAATATAGAATGGTTTTTTTGGCTGTTTGAATAAGTAGATTTTAGAAAAACGGTTCTATTTTGGTATATATGTTGTGATCTGTAATGTGTTTCGTTTCAGACTTTCTATAACCTGATGGGCTTTGTATCGCTTTGTTGTGCAAATAATCGTATGCTGTAATGTTAGGAAAGAATCGGTTACATGGAATGAGTTATTCTTGCATTTTTGTATTTTTGCTAATGGCCTAATGCAACAAGTCCCCTCACCCCCTCTTTGGCGGTATTCCTGTGTGGATTAGCCCGACATTGGCCTTGGTAGGAGGACCCACTTGTTGTGATGTTTTGTGTTGGAAAACATAAGGTAGTGATACGTAAGCTAATAATTTTGTCCATTGTGCTTGTTTTGGTATGCCACGAAACAATAAGATCTAAAACTTTTGCACATTCTGAAATAGGAAGTTGGGGGGGCTGCAAAGAAATTTCAAATGCAATGTGACATCAACTCTATTCGGGAGGGGTACCAGGAGGTGGTGTTTTTAGCAAAACCTTTAGTATTATAGAAGGCAAAGTGAACGAAGTCAAAATGTAATTCAACTCTTCCTATCATACAGTTCACATATGTGGAGCTGTATTTATCCCAGCAGTGTTTTGAAGTATTTATTAATGCCCCAAATTCAGTACTTTTGTTCTGCTATATTAGTGAGTTACGGGACTACTTTTTTTCAAATCATGTAACTTAGTTACTGATGATTCTGTAAGAGGTTAATCCTGTATCAGCTCTGCTTAGACATAGAGGATGGAAAAGAGTTTAAGAGTTTATGCCGAGTTGTAGAGGATGGAAATGAGTTCAGGATTTTTGTAAGTATCAGCACAAGTACAAAGCCTTTTCTTAGCTTTCACTATGTTTCTGTCCTAAACTTCACTTGGTTATCAGCACTTGATGAAATGATATGAGGGCTTTTTTGGCTGCTTAGGGAGTTCTGACTTCTGAGAAGGCTATATATTGTGTTGAATGTGTATTTTTAGTTTTGAGTGAATCACTGATTTTGTACCAGACAATGTTATGAAAGAATCTGTGCAATATTTCCTCTCAATGTTTACATTTCCATTAATATATTTGTCATGTTGAAGAGTCAACTCCAGTGCTCCCTGTTCTAAGAAATGTTTCCTGTGAGATGATTGATTTTTTTATCGGATCTACTGTGATCACATGTTATCATCATAGCAACTCTATACTGGGAAAAAAACAATGAACTGCTTCCCGGAGGTTCTTTGAGAACCACGGTTGTTGATTTGAGTTTGTAGTGCCTTAAAGTCTCAGCTTTATGTGATCCTAGAGGGTGGATTTATATTAGGGAATTTTGTGGGTACAACTACCGAGGCGTCTGTCATTATGAACTGATCCTCAAATTCCCTTCTCATAATATTTTTTTTTTTTTGGGTTGCTATTTCTGAATGAAGAGATTATTCCTTGCGGTCATCTTGTCCTTCAGGTTGATGTATCACCTGGTTTTCAGCAGAATACCCAGGTAATAGTTTCTTAAAAACTTGATATTTGCTCATGCTATGGTTGTGATCCTTAATTCTTGCACATTCTAACCAATAAATGAAGAGTTTCTCTGCTATTGTGTAGTTCAGTTAGTCTTTGTTACGTGCTGAGATTCTTTCTGTGAACAGATATTAGCTGCTACATATTCTAATCCACACCCTACAAATAGCTGGAGAGACAGGGTATCGCCATATGGTATCTGACAGCAGCAAGATGGCTGGTAGGTCATTCTTTCTGTTCTTCACTCTCTTTTGATGTCTGTCCTTGCTTCAGCTCATCGGCCTCTTGTTGCTGACAAATATGAGGTTGCCACTCCTTCAGGTATGATGAAATCTCATCATAATGAGGAGAAAATTGATGGGCAGAGGGAGATAATGGGAAAATGGGAGATGAAAGGAAAGAGATTAGAACATATCGATGCCCTCGAACCTATTGATGGGGAAATGAATAAAATGCATGACATGGGCAAATGGGACGTTAAAGGAAAGAGACCCAAACAAAATGATCCCCTTGAACCAATTGATTGGCAGATGAAAGGAAAGAAACTGGAACATGATGCTGGGGAATGGGAGAAAACGGGAGATATGGAAAAATGGGAGATGAAAGGAGAAGGAAGGAGGCTAGAACCTGATGGTGATGGTGATGGTGATGATGATGATATGGGAAAATGGGAGATCAAGGGAAAGGGGGTAGAACAGGTTGATGCCGCCAGAGATGATGAGCTGGGCACTGAATTATACGATATGCCAAACCCGGAGACATATCCAGGTGCAGATGCCGGGTTTCATTTCAACTTAGGTCCAATTGGGTTCGGATTTGAAGGAGGCTTGCAATGGGGAGGAAATCCATCTCCTTTGTATGTGGTGCCGTACAGTCAACCTTATGTTGTGGTCTCACCGTACTCTGTGCCATATACTCCATCTCCTCCGGACCCATATCCAACACCATATCAGCAGCCTGGGTCGGGGTATCAGCAACCTGGGTCAGGGTACCAGCAACCGGGGTCAGGGTACGGTATGCCACAGTCAGGTCACGATGGTCCTTATCCTTCCCCAGGAGGCTATGCACAAGATCCATACCAGAAGGGCTGGGGTTCTGGTAGTACTCCTAGTAATTAGGTCTGCTGATGGAGCAGTGACTGAGAGCATGAGGGGCCTTCTATTCTGTTTGAATAAGATATGACAAAGGATTATTACTATCATGTAATTATGTTTGTGCCCCCTCTAAATTATCGTTATGAATTAGTGATGATATTCACAAATTGGAAATAAATTGTGCTTTTGCATGTTTGTCTTTTTTATTACCCCCCAAAAACAAAAAAAACCCAAAAAGGGTAATAGAAGTAACTAGATAATTCGATTATGATCAAATCATCGATAGTTTTTTAAATTTTTTCACGCGTAAATTTTAACCATTGAAATAATTTATATCTTTCACGCGTAAATTTTAACCATTGAAATAATTTATAAATTGAGATATCGATGAATAAACTATCTAATTAATTGTACAGAAAGTACAAAACTTTATGCATGAATAAGTATATTCTAATATCTTATGTTTTACATCTATGAATTTACCAAATTGCAGATGAACTATAAGGTATCAATCAACTCAACTGATAAATATTTTACACAATAACTATTTTTTTATTTTTTTGGCTATCAGAAATCTTATACAATAACTTGAATGTTAAATATGATTTTTCTTGAGCTTAGCCTTAGGAAGCGGATATGGAAAACAATAAAAAACAAAGATGAACTACTTATGTTTTATAAAACAAATGAGAAATATGAAGAAGCAAATCGTCTGGGTGGTTTAGTTGGTTATCACGCTAGTCTTAGACACTCGAGGTCCCCGGTTCGAACCCGGGCTCAGACATTTTAATTGAAATTTGTTTTTGCATCTTCCAAACTCTAACAAATTTGTAGGGCTGAGGAGAAAAATCAAAAACATCAAGGCCTTAGGCTAGGGGGAGCTTCAATTACGCTTGAATTGTCATAAATTTAACTTCTCAAAATCCAATTCAAACCATTATATATATATATATATATATATATATATATATATATATATATATATATATATATATATATATATATATATATATTCATCTTCGATTTTATGTTTTATAGAGTTGAGTTATTATTAGTTCATATAATTCTTAAATATTTTCTCCATTTATAGGAGTCAAATTAAAGTTTTACGTAAGTAAATATGTCCTATTTTATTATGGTACGTGCATATTGTCATATAATGAAAGATTATGCAACAAAAATACTATGTAGATGCTAGATTTATGAACAATTCAGTCATATAAATGTTTCAGAAGATTCTCATATATATATATATATATATATATATATATATAGAGGTATGATATAGATTTTTCACATAAGATATACAAGATATTAGAGATATGTTACAACATTTTAATCAAACTTAGCTCTTTAAAGAGAAAATTTTATTGCCCAATTATTCATTAAAATGTCTAGTAACTAAAAGCTCCCTTTAAAGAGCTATTGTCATAGTAAAATGATAGAAGTATATTCATGCATATTGTCATATAATAAAAAAATTTGCACATGTTCCATAATATTTTTTTTTAAAAAAGAAATATTCTGTAATTATTGTAAATGTAGATGTTCATTAGCTATGCTCCCTCCTTTCAAAAAAAAAAAAAAAAACTTTGAAAGAAAAACCAAAAAAAAAAAAAAAAAACCTTGGAGAGGGATTTTGTGATAATAAAGCGCAACTGTCAACTGTACGAGGATGAGCTTTGCTTCCTCTCTCTCTCTCCAGAATCTCTCTCTCTCTCTCCAGAATCCTATCAGCAATCAAATTCAATCTCCCTCTGTGATTAACTCAAACTCAAACTCAAACTCTCCCCTCCGATTGTCAGTCATTCATTCATTCATTCAAATTCTCTCTCCTCATTCCCCCCGGCCTTAAACCCTGCCTAAACCCTGCACTGAGCCATTTCTCTTCCCCCTCCCATCATCCTCTGATCATATTCAAACAAAGAATCATTATCATATCAATACTGATTAATTCAGCTGCTGCCATGAAGCCGAACTCCAAAGATTCATTAGAACATCATTACTCGTTCTGGGTCTCTCTCCCCAAACTCGCTTTCTCTCTCCTCCTCTTCCTCTCTCTGTTATTCACCCTCTACACCCTCAAATCCCTCTACACCCCCTCTCTCCCCTCCTCCCTCCCGACCCGAATATCCTCTCCCCGACCCGACCCAGATGCCTCCGAGACGGACCTTCGCCACATCGTCTTCGGGATCGGCAGCGCCGCCCGACACTGGTCCCACCGGAAGCACTTCATCAAGCTCTGGTGGCGGCCCAGTTCGACCCGGGGCTTCGTCTTCCTAGACCGACCCGTTAACCTCTCAAGTTCCGACGATCCGAGTCATTACCCGGAACTGAAAATCTCGGGCAATACGGCCCGGTTCCGGTACTCCCACCAGAAGGGGACCCGGGCGGCACTGAGGATAACTCGGATCGTCTCGGAGATGACCCGGATGGGGCTCCGAGACGTGAGGTGGTTTGTAATGGGGGACGACGATACGGTGTTTTTCCCGGATAATTTGGTTCGGGTGCTCCGGAAGTACGATCATACCCGGATGTATTATATCGGGAGCAATTCCGAGACCCATTTTCAGAACATTCAGTTTTCTTATGGAATGGCGTATGGAGGAGGGGGATTCGCGATTAGTTATCCATTGGCGAAGGAGATTGAGAAAATGCAGGATAGGTGTATCCAAAGGTACCCGAGTTTATACGGGTCAGATGATCGGATCAACGCGTGTTTGGCGGAGCTTGGTGTTCCTCTCACCAAAGAACCCGGTTTCCACCAGGTCCGAGACTTCTTCTCTATTTCTTCTAATAGTTTGTCATGAGCGAGATTGTTTCACAAACGATTATGTAACAAGAAGTTTAACCAGATTTATTTCGAATGACATTTTTTTATCAGAAAGATATCAAACACCAAAATATTGATAGATTAAGATGCATAATAGTCGAAGTGCTAAATTTATTTTGTTTTCCACTTAGAATTTAATGATAGCTACCAAAATTGTTGAACTTAAGAGCCTTCCATATATAGACTTTGGGCCCATGTTATTACTTATGTTGCAAAAATTAAACATACTTTTAGACCATGACTTTGCTCTCATACTTCATTCTACCTGGTCCACCCCTTCCTAATAGACCATATCATGGACCTTGCTAAAAACTTGTCCCAATCCCATCGAGACACGTGGCAAAATATGAGAATTATGACCTTCATTCACTCAGTAATTTAATAATAGTATGAAAAATGCCCCATCAAATGGGAGTTTTGTGTGCCTTGATTTGTGGGGGAGGGGAGGGGGAAAGGGAGAAATTTGAGAGAAAACACACACCAAAGCCACCTTTGGGGCATTTTGGCAAACAAACAGCCCCTTAATTAGAGGTTTTCTTTCATCTTTTCAAATGATGATTTTCATTTTCTCCTAAAAGTAACTGTCTAGGCTAAATTACTAAGTTAAATTACGGGTTTCACCTTATGCAATAAAGATAGAACATGCCTTGGTTATTGTAGCAAATAAACGGCCCCCTACTTTGACTCTTGAGGTATGAGTCTAGTAGTCAAGATTGAACCTTTGTGTATATTAAGTCTCATGTTTAATTTCCAATCTCCGTCTAATATCCTTTGTTGTTCATCCGAACAGGAAAAAATCCCTAAACATATATTAATTATAACTCGTTCTATAAATATTATGACGTGTATAAAGTTTGTCCACTTTGTGCTCCAATTATCCATTGTGATATGTGATTTTCTTAAAACAAAAAAAAGAAAGAAATGGATTGGTCACTTAATCCTCTATAAGTATCAAGAAGTGTGAGTAAAGCTATTAGAATTTGAATCTAATTTGATTGGTTTCAATTATTTTCTAGAAAAGTGATGGTTCACATTTTCTTTCTTTCTTTTGTTTTGATCTTATTAAGATTAAATTATTTCCATCAATTTTCCTAACTATGTGAACTATATACATCTCTTGCTGATAATTTCTCCTTGTGCAGTTTGATGTCTATGGCAACCTATTCGGGCTTCTAGCAGCCCACCCAGTAGCCCCATTGGTGAGCATGCACCACCTAGACTTACTCGAGCCCATCTTTCCCCATTCGGGGCGGCTCCAAGGCCTAGCCCGCCTTAGGGTGCCGGCGAAGCTGGACTCTGCCGGACTGATGCAGCAGTCCATATGCTATGACCCGGCCAGGAACTGGACCCTGTCGGTCTCGTGGGGGTACGCAGTCCAAATAATCCGTGGGGCAGTCCCGGCTCATGAAATGGATCGACCCGCCCGGACCTTTGTCAACTGGTACAGGAAGGATGACCCGGTAGGATTCTCGTTCAACACAAGGTCCTTCAGCAAACACCCTTGTCAGAAGCCCTACGTATATTACCTGTCAAATGCAGTGGCTAATCGGAGGACTAATGTGAGTAGGAGTGAGTATGTTGTTCATAAAATGCCTCATCCTTGGTGCTGGTGGAAGCTCGATAATCCTGAAAGGATTCATACAGTTGAGGTTTTCAAGAAGCCTAATCCCCATAAATGGGACCCTCATCAGGTAAATTATAAAACTTTTTTAATGAAGGAAATCCCTCCAAAAAACAAAAACATGAGTTAATGTGAAGCGCCGTCTGTGGGGATCGAACCCACGACCACGTGGTTAAAAGCCACGCGCTCTACCACTGAGCTAAGACGGCTTATGAATAGATTGACCTAAGATAGCTTATCAATCATAATTACGTTAATTAAGAATCTTATTTTTATAGGATGTGATTTCTAAAGTTTATGATTCAGCCATTGTTTTCGTCCATTTTCATTTCCCTGTTCATGCAAGATTATACCTGGCAAAATCGATTTGACAAATTAAATCGGATATTTATCTTTCTTCGCAAAACAAGCTTGTTGGTTCAAAAATTAAGTGACCCGAAGTCAATTTGAATAAAAAAGAACCGATCCAGAACTAAAACTCGAACCATGACCTAAAGTTCACCGAACCCGAAACCCATTTGCCAGTAATTATATTGTTTGGTGCAAGTGAATGGTGGTGTTTTATGGTGTAGGCTCCAAGAAGAGATTGTTGCAGAGTATTGCCCAGAGACAAGGAAGGCACAGTGACAGTTGATGTAGGGGAATGCAGAGAAGGTGAAGTCATAGAGCCACCATTGTCACTATAATTACATTGCAAATGGAAAATTCCAGGTTTAATTTTTGGATATTTTTAGTTTATTAGATTTATATTTTTTATTAGGCCTCAACCCAATTTTCTTCTTCATTTGATGGAGTATTTAGTGGTCAATTGTAAGCCTAGGATGATATAATTAGAGGCATTTTTGGCCTAAGCTCTTGGGCTAATAAACTGTTTGTGCCCTTTGTTAGGTGTAGTGGAAAACAGCTCATTAGTGTAAATATGAAAACTTATTAGATTATTATAGTTTTGTAATTGCATGATATTTTGAATCTTACATCAGAGCATATTAAATGCCTCGATATGAGGTACGAAATTGAATAAGTTGAAAAGAACAAAATTTAAAGTCTAATAGTATATCGTGGATGATTTTGTCTAAAAACATCATGAGACATATTTTTGTAATAATTGTGTAATGTGCATTGGGTTAGAGGGCTCGGTTGAGTAATTCTCATAAAAAAAAAAAAGTCGGTGATAATAATTTAATTAAACGTGACTTTGAATGACTTTTTCAAAGTTTTCCTAAAAAATTATGTCTGATCTTATATAATAGTACTTTGAAGTTGACTTTTAGTATAGATTTTATTTATATGAATTTAAAGAGATCTAAATTTAAACAATTTAACCTTTACAAACACGTACATACATATAAAGACAATATGACAAACTTTTATTTTGATTTAACTATTTACATAATTTTATCTTACTTTAAATGGTTTGACCCAAAAACAACTTTTATTTTTCTTATGAAACCAAAAATAAATAATCATGTATTCATTAAAAAAAAATAATAATTTCACCCCATAATTAAAATAATTTAATAGTAGTAGGAATATTAATGGCTGTCTTGCCTGCTGGTCACCGCCTGGCCTCTCTCTCTCTCTCTCTCTCTCTCTCTCTCTCTCTCTCTCTCATATTCTCATGGCTGTCAAACGCGTTTGAGAAAACAAAAAACTAGAATTAGAATTATAGTTTTTGCAGTGAATGATCTCCCAAACTCCATTGATGTTTTAGACTGACATTTTCAAACAATTCTCCCATTATTACCAACCAGATCCGTGTTTCCTGACCCCCTTTGTGTGTCTTCCTCATTCTAATCTCGCTCTCTTTCCTCTGCTCCTGTCTCTGACTTGCCTGTCTCTGCCATGGCGAAACCCCCATGTCTTCATGTTATTATGCTCGCTTTCTCTCTCCTTATCACGCTTCCTAATCTCCTCTCAGCAGCCCCTCTTTTACTCCCACCGATAGCCACCTCATCAACTGCGGCTTGTCGTCTCCCTCCATAACTGACGCCGATAATCGCAAGTTCGTCGGCGACGAATCGTCCTTGTCTAACTCGGTTTTTCTCTCCGCAACTCGGACGACCTCGCTCAGAGACTCAGACCCTTCTGGGGTTTCCTCCCCGATTTATGAATCGGCGAGAATCTTCGCGAAACCCTCGAGCTATGCGTTTCGGATCGGAGAGAAAGGTGCCCATTTGGTACGTCTTCATTTCCACCGCTTTAATTCCCCAAAATTCGATCTCTCAGATGCTCAATTTCATGTTTTAGCTGGTGGGTACTTGCTGTTGAACAATTTTGATGCCATGACGATGAAAAATGTCGAAATTAGGGAGTTTATTTTGTGGGTTGATGGTGATAGGCTTGAAATTTCCTTTGTACCTTCGAAGAATTCCAAATTTGGGTTTATTAATGCAATTGAGGTTATCTCTGCCCCAAAAGACTTGATTCTGGACATTGCACAGTATGTGGATTCTAATGGGGTGGCTAAAATCAATGGATTATCCAAAAATGGGTTTGAAACAATGTATAGGGTCAATGTTGGAGGGCCTAAAGTTACACCATTTAATGATTCTTTGTGGAGGACATGGGTTCCTGATTATGAGTTCTTGAAACCAAGTGGTGACTCCAAAGAGGTTCATTTCAGCGGTAGGATTAAGTACCAAACAGGAGGGGCGAGCCGTGAGGTTGCTCCTGATAATGTCTATGATAGTGCTAGGGTGATCGTTGCTTCGGATTCTACGATTCCTAAGTACAATTTGACTTGGGCATTTCCAGTTGTTGATGGATTTAAGTACCTTGTGAGAACCCATTTCTGTGATATTGCTAGTCCTGTGCTCGGATCACTCTACTTCAATGTTTATGTTAATGGGAACTTGGCTTATGAAAACTTGGATCTCTCTACAATCACGAATAGTTTAGCCTCGCCCTTTTATTCTGATTTTGTGGTTGACGGAGGTGAGAACGGAGTTCTTACAGTTAGCGTAGGACCTTCAAATTGGAGCTCACCTTCTGGGGTTGATGCTATATTCAATGGTGTAGAAGTCTTCAAACTAAGCAACTCCATGCGTAGTTTTGACGGGATGATCTTGGGAGAGTCCATTTTGAGAAAATGCCGAGGAAGTGATGGTGTTCTGGTGACACTGATTGCTATGATGGGACTGCTAGTTGCTGCTTCAATGATTTTGCGTAAAAGATTCATGGGCATCCGTGATTCCTCTGTGCCATGGTCACGATTGCCAACGGATGTGTCGGAAGTTAATATGAAGTCAGGCTACTGATTTGCCTATTTTGATCTCTTCGACATCGAATGTGCTTGTAAACTTATCTTCTGCAAGTTGGGGTTTCCTCAAATTCGAAAGGAAAACCTACAAATGGTTAGATACTTGGATTGAAACCTTCATTTCAGTTCTGTAAGTAAACTTGTATGTAGGATGAAGTTTTGTCTTTAACACATATTTATCGTTTACTTGTGTTATGTTATGATTATAATTGGTTGTTATTTTTGGAGTGTAGAATTTGGAATAACCAAGGGATGTAATGGAGATGCTTCTTATAACCTAATGATTTGAAGGGTGTGATTTGTGCTTGTTTCTTGTTTGCGTCATATTTGCGTGATATAGTTGAATCAAAAATCGATTACTAGCCTTTTCGTTTTTTTTTTTTTGGTTAATTCCTCTTGATCTTCTGTGAGTTGATGAGAGGGAGGTAATTAATTTTCCCGCCCCAATAAGCTCTGAAGATGTTAACAATCAAATGTCTTTTCTACTCGAGTGAGTTGTGTTTCTGAAAACACCATAGTTCCAAAAATATTCAAATAATGTGCATAAATTTCAACAAATATCCAAATATGTGGTTAAGAAAGTTGATGAATGAATTGATTGTATAGTATAGATGAAGAGAAGTAGCCACTTTTAGTTTCGGGAGACTGTCATCAGCGGTTAGTAATTATAAATGATATTATAAATGTTAAAATGAACGAACCCTTCGTCTAATAAGTTGTTTTTACCAATTCAAATTCGCACATAGTACTTGAGATTGAACATATCCTAGGTGAGATCATTACACACAAAGATATCAAATGAAAGTTTAAGTCTTCCTTAGTGAGAATTTTTCTTCCAAACTTATTCTTTTATACCATCGCAACAATGCTGCATTTTTTTCTGCAAGGGTTAGAAGGATAGCGGAAGACTGAAATAGACGAAATTTGAACTCAAAATCTCTAGTGATTGTTGCAGTGAGTGAAACATCATTTGTCACGCCATCAAGTCCAGCCTGTAAGCAAGATATACATTCAATGTGACAAAATCGGTCACAGCTAATTCATAATTGCGTTATCCCTTTTCTCTTGGGGGGTTCTCGAGATTCAACACCGAAATCAAGCCTTGAATCAATGAAAACAGCCTTTTCTGGCAGCAGTATCCAAGTTTATAATGCGTACTCATTCATCGTGTAAGCTAAAAACTACAACAGTTGAATAGTACAATCTTTACATAGTAAAAGAGGAGAAACATTCTATTCTTTTTATTTTGAACATGTAATATCCTTCAATCAAATACAAGAGCAAGGGGGTATACAAACTGTAAATACAACCAGGTTTACTAACCGATGGCTGTAATTGGGACTTCTCCAGCTTCTCTCTAACCTCTTATGTACAAAAACCGGGGGAGAAGCTATGAATCTAATTGGGTGGGAAAAAATGTTACAGGGGAGAAAAATCAGGTGCACTTGGGCTGCTTCTACATATGATGAAACTTTATCAAGTGGAATTTCTCATTCAAGCAACTGCAAATTTTTGGCCCGAATTCATACCAAATAAAATCATTGCAGTCTTAAGCCTGTGAGACCACATTTGGGTAATGATTAACGAGATGTCTGTCTTTGATCTCATACCTCCTTGAAATAGGGAACAGACGAAAGCTTCTCTTCCAGGTCTTGAAGCAAATCATGGTATTCGATAAATGCTGGTTGCGACTACAGGAATACAGGAGATAAGACAACTTACATGGGCATATAGCAACTAAAATAAATTTATCAAACCACAAAAGGGAATAGCAAAGGAAAATTAACTCAACGTGACATTTTATTTTAGACGATTGAAAATTTGCCCTTCTAGACTTTCCATTCTTGCCTACTTTTAAGGCAAAGACATTCACAATGGCATGAAACAAAATTCAGAAAGGTGCATCTTCTCAGAGATTGATTTTGCAAATTCACAATGGTATGAAACAAATCAAACAGCTTCATGAAAGTAAGAAGAGAATGTTTTCCTGTGATAAGCATACCTGGAGGGTGTAGCAATATGCTTTCCATAAGCGTGCATCATGCCGAAATAAATCAAAGAGAACCTGAGCAGAATTTAGAAGGTTTTAAATAAGTCTCATATAAGATTGTTCCAGCTTGCCTTCAAGCCGAAACAGAGATTAAGCCAGCCACAACATGAATGCCTTAAGAAAAATCAAAGCTGTACAACATTCTACAGTAAATCACTACTGGCTCTGTAATGTATTAAGTAGCCACCAAGTATCTCAGGCATAGTAATAACAAATGATAAAATTGAAAAGAAATTTGAGAGACTGGCTGGTTAGAGTACAGACCAAAAAAAAAAAAAAAAAAATTCCATCAAGCCCCGACAGTGGGCCACCAAGGGTCACTCCTGACCAACAGTTAAAATGCAGATGAAATTGAAGACTAAAAAGGGAAGTTTACAGATCCTAAAGACTTGCATGCATGGCTTCGGTTAAATGGATATGATGACTCTCAGCCTCTGACAGAGGTCTAACAAACAATTCCAACAAAATTTCACCCTTTGAGAATGGTGTCCCTGGGAACTGTTTGTTGGAAAATTATCCAAACTTTTGAGTAAAAATAATAGAACTTTTTAAAGTGAACATCCATAAAAAAATTTAGGTTTATTTTTAAATCCTGGAAAACTGAAGAATGGGACACCATTGCACAAATCCACTATTATCATAGGCAACACAACCCTATCAATGCCAATACTACTTCCAGGGCTAAACATGCGAGGAGATATTTCAGCCAAAATCAACAATAAAATGCAAAAGCAAGATCTGCTAGTCTATATGCACCAGCACCAGAGCAGCCTATACCTCAGATCTTCTCAAGAGTGTGGCCAGGACGACAATCCATTCTTTAAACTTGACCGAGCACATCTGAGCCAAGAGAAATTCTGCATCCAGACGACTCTGAAGTGTACCCATTTGAAGCTACATGCATAGAGGCAATTCAATGAAAATCAGGGGGAAAAGGGGTTATAAGAACAGAACTGTAGCCAGGGAGCCAGATTAGTTGACGTTGGGTGGGAGCCTGCAGCACATCAACTACTGCCTATATACTCATGAAACCAAATCAATCCCAGTTCCATCAGACACCGTTAGGTAAGGTTCTGCAAACTTGCAACAAAAGATCTAAAAAGCAGCACTCAGAATACTCTGCAATGAAGCACAAAATTCTACAATTACCTTTTGTCCAATCAATTCAAGACCTGAAGCAAAGTTTTCTAAGCGCGCACATCCATATCTCTCTCGTTGGAGGAATTCCTAGTAATAGGCATACAGGAAATAACCATATTAACCACCTAAAACTCGATAGCCATCTATGTAAGAAATCATCATATATTTAGACTACACATACCACAACATCAAACTGAGTGCCCTTCACAAAAGCAACAAGCTTTGAGAGTTCCTTCCCTGACATTAAATATCTAGCATGGCTTTCCAATATATTCTTGACTGAAGCAACATGCGCACTTTGTTCTTTAGAGGAAGTACTGCGCCAAAGATACAGTTGCCTGGTTACAATTACATGCAAATTTGGCAGCTAAACCGAACAGTATGCACTACAGTATGCAAATATTTATAACAGGTGCAATACCTATTTGAATCTGTAGGCTGCTTCTTCGAAGAGAAGAGAAAATAGCCCAAAAACCTGGGTGACAATCCATCTGATTCCGTTGAGGAGTGTCCATACTCCCTTCCAGATCGCAGCAGGAACCTCACCTGAAGCACAAGATTTAAAAATAAATAAGGTACACATCAAGGTGTGCCATCAAATCAACCACAACAAATTTAAGAAATTAAGAAGTACCAGCTCCCCAGCAAGCTCATATAAAGAATCATCAAGAGTTGCCTGCAAGGAATAGAAATCCATGTTAGAATGAACTGAACTGATGAAGTAAAAGCCAAGGATAGCATGAAATGCAATTCACTTGACTTATTTTACCTGTAACAACCGCAAAGCACAGTACTGGCTCACTGCAGGACCTTCAAGTTTGGCAATAACCTAGGAGAGGTAAACATTAGTGAGGGGGTCATATATCAGTTACAGGACCAGATTTGGCTCCTTCATGATAGATAATCTAACAAAAACTTAGGGACAACCTGACCAATAGCCTTAAACCGTGACATCATGTTAGGCCCGAAAAGCAGATCATTCATTACAGTTTCATTTTAGGCTAGAATGAAGAAAATTCATGATGATTTTGCTTTTCCAGAAATACTTTGGAGAAACGCATGGTCTCAGATGGCACAAAGATATCAGACATGCTAAAAAAACCATGCAGCCCAAAAGGCAAATATTACACTAGAGCACTAAATGCTAAAGAGATTATGATTAATACAGAATAGGTCCCTAAAATCCAGAAATGACAATGCTATCAGTGGAATGATGAGAGCACATACAAGTATGTAGCAAGCTGCAGTCCGGTACCATCTCCTCTGGAAGCATTCTTCAAACAACCTAGAAAGAGCAAGTTAACTAACATAAATTACAGCCAATTTCTGAAAAAATAATAATAAAAGCAAAGCAAGAGATGGAAAAGAGGTATGGAAAAACCAATTCCTTCAAGCCACACCTTAGTTAAAAAGCACGCCCTAGGCTCACAAAAGCCCAAAGCCCACCCCCTTGCGCCTTGCAAGGGTGAAGCCCAGCCCCTCCAAAAGGGCTCTGAGGCCCACCTCAGACTGCGCCTTGTCCGCCTCGCGTGCCTCAATGGGCTTTTTTCTGTTATTTTGCTATTTTCCTGTCTCCCACTCCCCCTTCTCTTTCTTTTGACTCTGTCTTTGTTAGATTGTGAGTAAGTGGGTTAGTTGCACCTTTTTTCAATTGGTGCTATTTTTTTCTTTTTTTTTGCTTGCTTTTCAGTGAAAATCATAGCGAATTCATTGTGTTATCACAATGTAAGGCTCTTTATGGTATTTTTCGTAGTTACAATGATATCTAATTATTTATTTGATGTCATCATCTAGCATATTCGACAAAAAATAATGCTTGGCAATGATTTTCAAGCATTTTTTTAGTAAAAGCGCCTTGATCCACCTCACCTTTTGCTCTTTTGTGCGCCTTGAGCTTTTTAAACTAAGAATAGTAATCATGAAGATCATCTAAATTCATAAAGATGATAATGTTAACATCCCAAGGGATTCAAGAAACATAGTGGTCTAAGTAGTAATCATCAAACATGTAAATTCATAAAGAGATTACCCTTAATGTCGCAAGAGGTTTCAGAGGCGTAGCGGTGAACTCCTTCCAACACCAAAAAATGAAGGCTATTATCCAAGGTTTTTGCAATTTTCCGAAAATTTTCGAAAAGTTGTAAATGATATCTTAATAAACCTAGTAATAATTCAAAAGATTATTGGCTATTTTAGGCCAAATCTAAATCATTTCAAAATCATTATACACGAGGAATAACACTAAAATTTTCCTCATTCTTGTGGTTGCTTTGAGATCACTTTTTAAGATCTAAAAGACAATGACAACGTCATAAGTAGTAATCATAAAGATTATCTAAATTCATAAAGAGAATACTCTTAAAGTTGCATGGTGTTTCAGAGACATTTGAAAATTCCTTCCAAGACCCAAAACTGAAGGCTATTATCCATAATTTTTTCCAATTTTCTGAAAATTTTTGGAAAGTTGTTAAATAATATCTAAACAAACTTAGTGATAATTCAATAGGTTCTTGGCTATTTTAAGCCCATTCTAAATCATTTCAATAGCATAAAACACCAAAACACTAAAATCTTGCTCATTCTTGACTACTTTCGGATGACATTCTAAAATCCAAAAGACAGTCACAACATCATAAGCAATAATCATCAAGATCATCTAAATTTATAAAGAGAACATTGTTAACGTCTCTAAGGGGTTTTAGAGGCGTAGTGGGCAACTCTTTCCAAGGCCCAAAAATAAGGCTATTATCTATGGTTTTTGCAACTTTTGGAAAATTTTAGTTAAGTTGTTAAATAATATCTTAACAAATTTAGTGACAATTCATAAGGTTTATGACTATCAACACTAAAATCTTACTCATTCTTGACTATTTTCGGATCACTTTCTAAGATCCAAAAGACAATGTAAACGTCATTATTAGCAATCATCAAGATAATCTAAATTCATAATGAAAATACTGGTAACGTCCCAATGGGTTTCACGGACACGAGTGGTCAGCTCCTTCCAAGACCCAAAAATGAAGGATATTATCCATGGTTTTTTATAATTTTTGGGAAATTTTCGAAAAGTAGTCAAATAAGATCCTAACGCATTGATAATTCAAAAGGTTCTTGGCTATTTTAGGCCCATTCTAAATCATTTCAACATCATTGTACACCACTAAAACACTAAAATCTTGCTCATTCTTGACTCCAATCGGATCACCTTCTAATATTCAAAACAAAGTCATAAATAGTAATCATCAAGATCATGTAAATTCATAAAGAGATTACCCTTAATGTCCCAAAGGGTTTCGGAGGCATAGTGGTGAACTCCTTCCAAGATCCAAAAAGGAAGGCTATTATCCATGGTTTTAGCAATTTTTGAAAAATTTTCCGAAAATTTTCAAAAAGTTGTAAAATGATATCTTAATAAACCTAGTCATAATTCAAAAGGTTATTGGCTATTTTAGACCAATTCTAAATCATTTTAACACCATTATACACGAAGAATAATACTAAAATTTTCCTCATTTTTTGTTGCTTTGGGATCACCTTTTAAGATCCAAAAGACAACGGCAACATCATAAGTAGTAATTATAAAGATGATCTAAAGACAATACTGTTAACATTCCATGGTGTTCAGAGACATAGTCGAAAATTCCCTCCAAGACCCAAAAACGAAGGCTATTATACATAATTTTTTTGTAATTTTCGGAAATTTTCGAAAAGTTATCAAATAATATCTTAACAAACATACTAATAATTCAATAGGTTATTGGCTATTTTAAGATGATTCTAAATCATTTCAATAGCGAGAAAACACCAAAGCACTAAAATCTTGCTCATTCTTAGCTTCGGATGACCTTCTAAGATCCAAAAGACTAGACAATGTCATAAGTAATAATCATCAAGATCATCTAAATTTATAAAGAGAACATTGTTAACATCCCAAGGGGTTTCATAGGCGTAGTGAGCAACTCCTTCCAAGGCCCAAAAATGAAGGCTATTATCCATGGTTTTTTAAAATTTTCCGTAAAGTTGTTAAATAATATCTTAGCAAACCTTGTGATAATTTAATAAGGTTCGTAACTATTAACATTAAAATCTTGCTCATTTCGACTACTTTCGGATGACCTAAAATCTCAAAGATAATAGCAACGTCATAAGTAATAATCATCAATATCATCTAAACTTATAAATAAAACATTGTTAACGTCCCAAGGGGTTTAAGAGGCGTAGTTGGAAACTCCTTCCAAAGCCCAAAAATGATGGTTATTATTCATGGTTTTTTTTTTCAATTTTTGGAAAATTTTGATAAACTTGTTAAATAATATCTTAACAAACCTAGTGATAATTCATAAGGTTTCGACTATCAACACTAAAATCTTGCTCATTCTTGACTACTTTCGGATCACCTTCTAAGATCCAAAAGACAATGTAAACGTCATTAGTAATAATCATAAAGATCATCTAAATTCATAATGAAGATATTGTTAATGTCCGAATGGATTTGCTCCTTCCAAGACCTAAAAACGAAGGCTATTATCCATGGTTTTTGCAATTTTTGAAAAATTTTCGAAAAGTTGTCTATCCCAACAAACCCAGTGATAATTCGAAAGGTTCTTCGCTATTTTAGACCTATTCTAAATCATTTCAACATCATCGTACACCACTAAAACACAAAAATCTTGCTCATTCTTGACCGTATTCGGATCACCTTCTTAGATTCAAAAGCAATAGCAAAGTCATAAATGGTAATCATCAAGATTATGTAAATTCATAAATAGATTACCCTTAATGTCCCGAGGGGTTTCAGAGGCATAGTGGCGAACTCATTCCAAGACACAAAGATCAATGGTTTTTGCAATAAAAATTTTCGGAAAGTTGTAAAATAATATCTTAATAAACCTAGGTATATTTCAAAAGGTTCTTGGCTATTTTAGGCCAATTCTAAATCATTTCAGCAACATTGTATTCCAGGAATAACACTAAAATCTTCCTCATTTTTGGTTGCATTGGGATCACTTTTTAAAATCCAAAAGACAATGGCAACATCATAAATATTAATCATAAAGATTATCTAAATTCATAAAGAGAATCCCGTTAACGTTCCATGGTGTTTCGGAGGCATAGTGGTCAACTCCTTCCAAAACCCAAAATTGAAGGCTATTATCCATAATTTTTGCAATTTTCCGAAAATTTTCGAAAAGTTGTCAAATAATATCTTTACAAACCTAGTGATAATTCAATAGGTTCTTGGCTATTTTAGGCCCATTCTAAATCATTTCAATAGCATAAAACACCAATACACTAAAATTTTGCTCATTCTTGACTACTTTCGAATGACCTTCTAAGATCTAAAAGACAATGGCAACGTCATAAGTAATAATCATCAAGACCGTCTAAATTTATAAATAAAACATTGTTAACGTCCCAAGGTGTTTAAGTGGCCCAAAAATGAATGCTATTATTATCCATGGTTTTTTGAAATTTTTGGAAAATTTTAGCAAAGTTGTTAAATAATACCTTAACAAACATAGTGATAATTCCTAAGGTTCCTAGCTATCAACACTAAAATCTTGCTCATTCTTGATCTGTTTTCGGATCACCTTCTTAGATATAAAAGAAAATGTAAACATCATTAGTAGTAATCACCAAGATCATCTAAATTTATAATGAAGATACTGTTAACGTCCCAATGGGTTTCGGAGGCATAGTGGTCAGCTCCTTCAAATACCTAAATGTGAAGGATATTATCCATGGTTTTTTGCAATTTTTTGAAAATTTTTAGAAAGTAGTCAAATGATATCCCAACAAATCTAGTGATAATTCAAAAGGTTCTTCGCTATTTTAGACCCATTCTAAATCATTTCAACATCATTGTACATCACTAAAACACAAAAATCTTGCTCATTCTTGACTGCGTTCGAATCACCCTCTAAGATTCAAAAGCAATAGCATAGTCATAAATAGTAATAATAAAGATCATGTAAATCCATAAATAGATTACCCTTAATGTCCCAAGGGGTTTCGGAGGTGTAATGGTGAACTCATTCCAAGACCCAAAAATGAAGGCTATTCCATGGTTTTTGCAATTTTTGGAAAATTTTCAAAAAGTTATAAAATAATATTTTAATAAATCTAGTGATAATTGAAAAAGGTTCTTCGCTATTTTAGGCCAATTCTAAATTATTTCAGCAACATTGTACGCCAAGAAATAACATTAAAATCTTCCTCATTCTTGGTTGCTTTGGAATCACTTTTTAAGATCCAAAAGACAATGGCAAAGTCATAAGTAATAATAATCAAGATTATCGGAATTTATAAAGAGAATACTCGTTAAAGTTTCACGGTGTTTCAGAGGCACAGATGGTCAACTCCTTCCAAAACCCAAAAATAAAGGCTATTATCCATAGTTTTTGTAATTTTCGGAAAATTTTTCGAAAGTTGTCAAATAATATCTTAACAAACGTGGTGATAATTCAATAGGTTCTTGGCTATTTTAGGCCCATTCTAAATCATTTCAATAGCATAAAATACCAAACTACTAAAATCTTGTTCATGATGGAATACTTTCGGATGACCTTCTAAGATCCAAAATACAATGGCGACGTCATAAGTAATAAGCATCAAGATCATCTAAATTTATAAAGAGAACATTGTTAACGTCCCAAGGGATTTCAAAGACGTAGTGGGCAACATTTCCAAGGCTCAAAGATGAAGGCTATTATCCATGGTTTTCACAATTTTTGCGAAATTTTGGTGAACTTGTTAAATAATATCTTAACAAATCTAGTGATAATTCATAAGGTTTGTAACTATCAACACTAAAAATTTGCTCATTTTTTACTGTTTCGCATCACCTTTTAAGATCCAAAAAGACATTGTAAACGCCATTAACATTAATCATCAAGATCATCTAAATTCATAGTGAAGATACTCTTAACGTCCCAATGCGTTTCAGGGGCATAATAGTCAGCTCCTTCCAAGACCCAAAAATGAAGGCTATTATCCATGGTTTTTTTGCAATTTTTGGAAAAATTTTAGAAAGTTGTCAAATAATAGCCCAACAAACCCGGTGATAATTCACAAGATTCTTAGCTATTTTAGACCTATTCTAAATCATTTCAATATCATTAAACACCACTAAAACCCTAAAATCTTGCTCATACTTGACTGCATTCGGATCACCTTCTAAGATTCAAAAGCAATAGCAAAGTCATAAATAGTAATGATCAAGATCATGTAAATTCATAAATAGATTACCCTTAATGTCCCAAGGGGTTTCGGAGGCGTAGTGGTGAACTCCTTCCAACATCAAAAAATGAAAGCTATTATCCATGGTTTTACAATTTTTGAAAAATTTTCGGAAAATTTCATAAAGTTGTAAAATAATATCTTAATAAACCTAGTCATAATTCAAAAGGTTCTTGGCTATTTTAGGCTAATTCTAAATCATTTCAACATCATTGTATTCGAGGAATCACACTAAAATTTTCCTCATTTTTGGTTGCTTTGGGATCACTTTTTAAGATCCAAAAGACAATGGCAACGTCATAAGTAGTAATCATAAAGTTTATCTAAATTCATAAAGAAAATACTGTTAATGTTCTGTGGTGTTTACAAACACAGTAGTAAATTCCTTCCAAGACCCAAAAATGAAGGCTATTATCCATAATTTTTTGCAATTTTCGAAAAATTTTCGGAAATAATATCTTAACAAACCTGGTGATAATTCAATAGGTTCTTGGCTAATTTAGGCCTATTCTAAATCATTTCAATAGCATAAAACACAAAAACACTAAAATCTCGCTCATTCTTGACTACTTCCGGATAACCTTCTAAGAACCAAAAGACAATGACAACGTCATAAGTAATAATCATCAAGATCATCTAAATTTATAAATAAAACATTGTTAACGTCCCAAGGGGTTTCATAGGCGTACTTGGGCAACTCCTTCCAAGACCCAAAAATGAAGGCTATATTATCGATCGTATTTTGCAATTTTTGAAAAATTTTGGTAAGTTGTTAAATAATATCTTAAGAAACCTAGTGATCGTTCATAAGGTTCCTAGCTATCAACACTAAAATCTTGCTTATTCTTGACTGCTTTCGGATCACCTTCTAAAATCCAAAAGACAATGTAAACATCATTAGTAGTAATCATCAAGACCATCTAAATTCATAATGAAGATGATGTTAATGTCCGAAGGGGTTTCAAAGGCATAGTGGTCAGCTCCTTCCAAGACCCAAAATCAAGGCTATTATCTATGGTTTTTGCAATTTTTTGAAAATTTCCATAAAGTTCTCAAATAATATTCTAACAAACCCAGTGATAATTCAAAAGGTTCTTCGCTATTTTAGCCCCATTCTAAATCATTTCAAAATCATTGCACACCACTAAAACACTAAAATCTTGCTCGTTCTTGATCGCATTCGGATCACCTTCTAAGATTCAAAAGCAATAGCAAAGTCATAAATAGTAATCATCAAGATCATCTAAATTCATAAAGAGAATACTTTTAACGTCCCAAGGGGTTTCAAAGGCATAGTGGTCAACTCTTCCAAGACCCAAAAATGAATGCTATTATCCATGGGTTTTTGCCATTTTAAAAAATTTTCGAAAAGTTGTGAAATAATATATTAACAAACCTAGTGATAATTTAAAAGGTTCTTGGCTATTTTAGGCTCATTCTAAATCATTTCAACAACATTGTACACCAAGTAAAACACTAAAATCTTGTTCATTCTTGGTTGCTTTCGAATCACCTTCTAAAATCGAAAAGAGAATATGTCATAAGTTGTAATCATCAAGATTATCTAAATTCATAAAGAGAATACTCTTAACGTCCCAAGGGGTTTCGAAGCATAGTGGTCAACTCCTTCCAAGACCGAAAAATGAAGGCTATTATCAATGCTTTTTGTAATTTTTGGGAAATTTTCGAGAAGTTGTCAAATAATATCTTGATAAACCTAGTGATTCAAAAGGTTCTTGGCTATTTTAAGCCCATTCTAAATCGTTCCACCGGCAATGCACGCCACCAAAAAACTAAAATCTTGCTCATTCTTAACTACTTTCGGATCATCTTCTAAGATCCAAAAGACAATGGCAATGTCGTACGTTGTAATTATCCATGGTTTTTGCAACTTTAGAAATTTTTCGAAAAGTTGTAAAATAATGTCTTAATAAACCTAGTGATAATTCAAAAAGTTCTTGGTTATTTGAGGATCATTCTAAATAATTTCAACACTATTGTAAACCACATAAACACTAAAATCTTGTTCATCCTTAAGTGCTTTCAGATCACTTTCTATGATCCAAGTGAGCATGGCAGTGTCATAAGTAGTAACTTAGTTCAAAAAGTGCGCCTCTATGATCCAAGAGAGAATGACAAAGTCATAAGTAGTCTTAGTTTAAAAAGCAAAGCTCACAAAAGCCCAAAGCCCACCCCTTTGCGCCAAGGGGTGATGCCCAGCCGCTCCTCCAAAAGCCTCAGCCAACGCGCATTTGCGCCTCGTGCGCCTGAATGAGATCTTTTCTGTTTTTTTTGCTATTTTCCTTTCTCCCCTCCCCCTTCTCTTTCTTTTGTCTCTATCTTTGTTAGATTTTGAGTAAGTGGGTTAGTTGCACCTTTTTTCAATTGGTGCTATTTTTTTCTTTTTTTGCTTACTTTTACAATGAAAATTGTAGCGAATTCACTGTGTTATCATACTCTAAGGCTCTTTGTGGTATTTTTCGTAGTTACAATGATATCTAATTATTTATTTGATGTCATCATCTAGCATATTCGACAAAAAATATTACTTGCTAATGATTTTCAAGTATTTTTTAGTAAGTGTGCCTCGTTCCAAAAAGTCTGCGCCTTCGCCTCGAAGCCCGCGCCCGAGCCCCATGACCCTTTGCGCTTTTGTGCGCCTTGAACTTTTTAAACTAGGAGCCCCACTGAAAATGACTTTCATAGGATCAAATAATCTCACTGGAAATGACCAGGCAATGAAAAACTTCCACATGACGCTCACTAACACCAAACATCTAAAACAACAGAATTTATCCCTTTATTTTTAACAGCTTTTAAGCAACTTATCTTAATACAAGAAAGAGATTAGAAGAAAGACACATACTCTGTTGATCTACCAGCTGCAGAAAACAAATCTGCCCAATGTCGACCATCAGTTTTCCTTGCAACACTTACTACAACATCATGATATTCAGGAAAATTTCTGATCAGGTCACAGGTCTTCTGTAAAAGAGATTTATTAGGCTTGTGATTGGAGATGGACGTCTGATTTTTATTTGTGTTTTGCCTGCAAAGCAATACAACACAATTTACAAACAGCCAGAGAATAAACCAAGAAACGCACAAATGTATCCAAGTACTACTGCAGCAAACGATTTTCCAAAAGAATTTAATATATTGGACGGACGCAGTTCTGGAGATAAATAAGTGCCCAAGAAAACACTGCACATAAAGCTATGTTAAATTATTTGTTGCACACTCTGCCACAAATCCAACCTCATTCCGCCAACACCCCTCCCATCCCCTCCCCGGTGGAAAAAAAGGGTGGTTCTTTACCATCGATGGCCTATCCATAAGCCACTGGCCAAGCACAACAGGTTACTTTTAAGGATATTAGACACGTAAGAAATAAGAACGCAAAATTCACTCAGAAGGATTTAGATATAAGCAACAGGGATATAAACTTAATATCAGGACCATGTAAGGTGATCCACATACTCTTCAGTCCTTTACTATTTTCCATGTCATGAACCACAGATTATGCAGGCAAAGACACTTCGAGAGACCTACAAAAGAATTTTTCTGAAAATGTTTTTTATTCCAAATTAAAACTTGTACGTAAATTATCAAGACAATAAAGGAAAGGCTAAGATAATACTAGTAAGTAGCAAAGAACACAATGGTAGAGTACACTAGTGTCGCATAAAACTAAGTTGAGTTTGGGTAGAAAAGTGCACAGGTAAGCAATCACTAAGATACCTAATGGCCAATGTACCTTGAAATTTCAGCTTCAAATACGGTAAAGAGGAGCCACTCAAGACAATGAGAAAAATGTGTCTTTTCTGCTGATAATTGCGCCAGCTTTAAAGCTTCTTCAATCTTGTCCCTCTGCAAAATAAAAGCCAAAATTTGATGAAATAAGCCACGAAAAGGACCCAAGATAATTAAGAACAATACTACAAAGAACGCTTGAGGAAGCCATCATCAATGTAATACTTTTTAGGACGCATGGCATTTCTGGGTCAAGGCAAAATAAAGAGCTGCAAGAGCTGCATTTATATTAGAAGGGTATAAAATGCTTCAACTCCTAGCACATAGGCCTAGAGGCTTTTCCAGCTTACTCTGCTACAACAGGCACTAGCCATAGTTTATGGACTTCAAGGACTTAGCACTCAGACAAGTGCTATCAAAATCTAAGATAGAGCCAAGCCATGTGTAGTGGAAAACTGGTAGGGTAATGATGCTGAAGAGGTTAGACTGAGGCAGACTCTGCAAATAGTTGATAGCAAACACAACCAAACAATCTAAAAGCTAAGTAATTCATCAGAGGGAATAACATAATGGACAGAGTTATGACCACTATATAGACAGCCAAGCTCGAAGAATTAATGCACTAGTGTCTATGCACAAAGGGTCCGACGGGTTCAACCAGGAACCAGACCATAGTCGAGTCTGAAATAGGTTATCAACCTGCTAGCATGTTGAAAAGGTCACAACTCCATTAGACTGGTAATTGCGAAATGTATATGCTGGAAAGTTAAATTACAAAAATGATTCATGCCACAACAGGAATTGAATAATAAATCCCCGTGCATGCCTTATATTACACTGCTGCCCCACGCAGTCATGCTTGACGTCTTTGTCAACTATATTATTTGTTGTTTATATCTTTGCTGTGCTATTGCTGATTTCATCTTACACCATTTTGTTTTTGATCCTGTACATAGTAAGGTAGTCTAGTTATTTCTTTACTTTTTTTCGTCCCGTATACATTTGTCAACCATCTAGGTTTCTATGATATTTTTCCTTTCAAAATCTGCTTTCACTTTTTCTGAAATAATTGATAAAATCCTCATTAAAGTATAGCATGTTAAGTTTTTTTACTGGAACTTCTAATTTTAATTTTAGATTTAAATGTGGGACATTTATTAAGTTAACTAGCATAAATACAATACTAAATCTAGTGCCAATAAATAACTCTTGGACTAAGAATCAGACCATGGGGTCAACCCAAGCTTGAGGAATTAATGTATAGTGCATGTACACAACGCATAGTGTACTGTGTACCCCAGTCTAGCGTATACACTAGCAGAATGTTGCCCATGTTTTTAATTTCACGACAGCAGAAGGATTAAGTAGGGAAATGCATGAAACCTTTTAATTCCAAAAATTGTTCTCCTGAAAGTTGGGAGGAGGAAATGAGGGATACCTGAAGGAGATGACGAAGCAAGCAATGCAATATAGTTTGTGCTTGCGGAGACGGCTCAAAACAAGGAAACTCAGTGCAAGCTGAAAAAGACATTCTTTGGCAAACACCAACCACCACTCCAGCATTGGGAAGGAGCCCCAAAGGATAAACTTCACGATCAAATTCCAACTCAGGATCCAACTAATAGATAATTCAAGAAAAACATCAGATCTGACAGTGCAAAAGGTACAGTTTAACCTTTAACATATTTTTCTAAACACAATATACCACTCAGACATCAAGATGATCCAACATCTTTAAATGGAAGAGACAGATAAAGACGAATTTTCAGAATAAACCACCTGAAACAGATGCGAGCGTGCACATACACAAAGCTACGAATGGGTGGGTTCAGATCAATATATTTAATAATCGTGTCAACTTCATTTCAATCTTGAAAATAGCTCAGATTTATTAAAAAATAGAAAATAACATGTCTTCAAACAATACGGCCAATTTGTGTCAACTTCGGGTCAAAAGTCAGTTTGGTACGTGTCTGATTTATGTTTTTCTCAGTACTTAGAAATCGGGTTCGAGTCATGCTATGGCGTCAGGTTACACGTTCTAAAAATTTATTTATTGTTTTCTTTGGTTTTGTTACAACTAAAAGGTAGTGGCATAATAGCATAGGCAGCAACTAGTAGTAGTTTCCCAACAAAACAAAACAACACAGACAGAGTAGTATAAGGCACACTGTAATTTTTTTTAACCCGTGCTAATTTCTCAGGAAGACATAATTGAAAATTTTGTATGTATAAAACAACTAATTAATTTCATCACCAAGCCCTCATCCTCTTTTTTTTTTTTTTTTTTCCATTCACAGCTATCCATGACAACCTAACTAAAAAGGACATTATTGTTTGTTGCATATCTGTGTTATATGGGCGCTTCATTTCAACTTGAATTTAGCAAATACTAGGCATCTACCGAGGACATAGAAAGTTCAATTTAGCAAAAAGGGCACAAATTTTCCAGAAACATGAAACTGAAAGAAACACTCCCCAAATCATTTGGTGAACAGAAGGGAGAGAATCTAATTCATCTCAATTCATGACCAAAGAGTTCACCAATGGGCTATGAGAACAAGTGACCAACCGCACCAGAGGTTTCCAGAGACAACCAATTGGACCCATGAAAGAGGGAGATGGAGCCAAGAAATTGAGGATATGGAGGGCTAATGTTCTATGTCTTCCATATACGAGAGTGGACCTTCCAAACTGAACAAGGAAAGACAACCAAGAACAACTGGGAATGACCAGTAACCCTTAAATTTGGTCAGAGAAAGTCACATACATGTTCCTCTCTGAATGTGTTGTTCCTGAAACATTTCAAGTGAATAGAAATATTCTGGGCATGTTGTCGCATGGTACTTGCCTTTATGAAATTTCCCACTTGTGGAATGGGAAACAGTACCTCGCAGCTGTTTCCTTGCAACATAGCTCTACAAACATCTAAAAAAAAACTCAGCACCATCTATGTGGGGGTAAAAAAGGTTAGTTCATGGAGGTCCTGAGATTGCATGTTGCCCCTAAATTGACTGTTTTACAGTATTATTCATCTATTGTGAACTTGTTACTGCAATCCATAGAAGAAAAGTTCCATGAACACCAAAGCTACAAGACTTAACATGTCTCTGTACAGCAATCCAGGCATACCATAAGCATGGTAACTGTCGCCAATTCCCATAAGGATACAGTAATTAACAAGATAAGAGAAACAGTATCATGCTGAAATAGAATGGAGCCACATTAACACGGACATGAAACAAGTTCAAAGAGTTCTTGGCTTCATTTGCCACTTAATTTTTCACCGTTTTGTCACTGAGTTTTATTTATACTACCCTGTACCATTGTGTTGTAGATTTTTATTCAAAATGTGACTGCCAATTGTTTTTTTTATTTATGTTCGAGGAGGTTAAAATGCAAATCCAAAATCAAAACTTAGTGGTATTTAGGATTTAAAAACTTAAACTCAATGGCATTTAGGATAAATCATATGCAATACAATGGCATGGGGTATAGAAAACAAAGCCCAGAGCCAAAATGGACAAAAAAATTAAAATAAAGTGGCAGATGGAGCCAAAAGGATAAAATAAGCAAAAACAAATTTCATCATTCTCAGTTCCAATGCATGCATATTTTATACCTGCAAGAAATCCTCCTGCTTGAAAGGGTCAGCTCCTGAAGATGGGTACCAAACCTGTAGAAATTAACTTCCAAAGTATTCTTATGAGACATTTCAGGTATAGAAACACAAATCTAATACCAAGTAATAAATAAATCCCTATCCCATTCACATTGTCAAAGACAGATTCTTGTGTGCTATCAACTTCAGTTTTCAAAAATTCATGAATTTAATTGTGTTATCAGTTTCAGTTTCCAAAAATTCATGAATTTAATGGGTGAAAAGATATTTTGAATTAAAACAATGAAGGCAATATATTTAAGCAACTATTCTCATATATACTCCTAGATTTGACAACGGCAACAGGGAGAGGGAGGGAGAGAGAGAGAAGGTGCGGGAGGGAGAGAGATGAACCCCACAGAAGATGAAAAGTTGTTACCTGCATTCCACGATGACCATAATCCAACCAAGAAATTTCTTCAATGAGATTTTCTTTGTTATCTGATCGGCCACATGTAACCCAAAACAATTCAACAGAATCTGTGAGCTCACGTTCATGGCCATCATCCAAATCTAGAAGGGAGAGCTCCCCGTTTGCACGCAATATCAAACATCTAGCAAAACAGTAGGGAAATCATAAGCACTGAGTCATATAACTTATAAGACAGCTACTATTGCTGGCCAATTATTTTGGTTCCTGACATATACCTAGAAGGCTCTTGCGATGGCTTGGCGTTTACTGAAGTATAATCCACGGGAAGTTGATCAGGGATAAAACGCATAGATGCTGGAGGGCTCTTTGCACTCATGATAGAGAGCTCTCGTACTGTAGAAAGCTGTTTGTCATTTCATCACTTAAAAATGCATGAACAGCGATTTGATATCAAAATGATAAAAGAAAATATGATCTCATTCAAGTACATATAAAGAATAATGTAGAGCAAATCGGGAAGTCATTTTACCTGTAGATCTGGTTTACTAGTAGGTGTCAGTTCACCAAAGAGTTTCACATGGAATATGTGGACATCAAAGGGGCGATAAGTGACAAGTATATAATCTTGGTAAACATCCATGACTATCGGCTTGGTCAGCAATGATCTTTTGTATAGCAGTGAGCTTTGATCAAGGTGATATCTAGGATAAAATAGCAGTTCATACCTGCAAGTTATACACCCAGAAAGAAAACTTCAAACATTCCAGCATACTATAGATGTCACACCAAAAATGAAAAGAAAAAGAAACAAACAAACAAAATGACTAAAACTATAGCAGATGAAGTTGGATGGAAGGAGAGTAGATAAATAAATTGTCACGCCATGTAAAACATTCCAAGTACCGACTTCATGCAGAATCTTTACCCTCAAAAGAATTGAGTAATAATTGTACAGAATATTTAGGCAGCAATGAACTTACGTGCTAGAGGAGTCAACATAATTGCAGACAACAACAATTTTCCCCAACCACAACAAACCCTTGCACTGTATCTTCTGTTCTTGAGTAATATCCCCAAAGAACCGCCACTTTTTAAACGTATGTCATATAAAATCAACCCATGGAGACCAGCAACTGCCAAGAATGTTCCATCTGTGCTGGCTGCCACATGTAAAACTGGCCAATTTTGTGATATGTAAGAAACCTGAACATATACACAACTTGTCAGAAACACCCATGTCACAAGCATATGAAGGTTAAATAAGAGATCAGTGCAGCACGTAACTGGAAGGTTAAGCTGCAACATTTTAAGTTCATCTGTTTCCTCAGACTGTACTAGAAGAACACGATCTTCACCATAGATCACCTGACGCACATATGTGGTGCCTGAAACTCCCCTGTTGAGGCAGCATTTGCCAAACGAAAATATGAGAATTCTTTCTGAAGATCTTTCCTCAATGGCGTAAAGCCTATACCCATATTCATCCCAGTGCATCAATGCAGTGCCAGCCATCAAGGGTTCATATTTCCAATCCAGGCTTGGCTTAGCTACAGGAGAAGAGACAGAGCTCAAACCAACTTGGCGGATAGTAGACATTAACCGACAACCTGAGACAGACCAAACTGTGAGTCCCCTTAATCTCCATCCCACTGCAAAGGCTGAATTGTCAGGTGTCCACGTAATACAACTGACAGGACCAGTATCATCTGTAGAATACCTGCAGAAAACACCAGAAGTTAGCCTCTGGGATCACTATTCAAGTCATTATAAAATAGCATTAACTGTCATGAAAACTGTGCTCCTCAACTTAAAAATCAGAAAAATTCAAACTCAGAACCCAGCCATTAACACATCAATATGTGCTCCTATAGATAGTGTATCACCAGAACTACAACATAAACAATCACCTATATTGCATGTCATGGAGATGGAAATGGAGGAATAGCAATCTCAAAAAAAAAAAAAAAAAAAAAGAAGAGCACAAACAGGGAGTTTATGATTAAAAAAATTCCACACCTGAAGAATTTATAAAACTACTACCCTACTTATGTTGTATGCAGTTTCTGGTCAAATGTCTCTTAGTTTTCTATTTCGAAAATTATAATTTCCAACCAACTATTAGAAGAAAGGCATGAAAAGAAAGGATGTCAAACGAAAAAGAGATTTCAAACCTGACTTTCAAAAATTTGCAAATTCTTAAATGCTCGTAGGAGCATATACTCCCAAGAGAGAGAAAGATTAGGCCCACAAAATCCCCCTATTTTTCCGTTCGTCCAATCATCTGTTGACATATGGCGAGGAGCAGATACTCCCAGGTGCATATAAGACGTTCTGTAAAAAATGCATTGAGATTTCACAATTTTGATTGAAAATCTTCAGTAGCCAAAAACATCAATCTTATGCAGTTTCCATACTTTACAGACCACAATTATGCTGAAAGCATATAAATGCAAATGAATCAAATGAATGGCCCAACCACTAAGATTTTTGTAAAATAATGCAGCCAAAATTCAAAACATAACAAGTTGCAAGGCGTACCCCCAGTCATACAAGGACACAGCGCGTATTAATGAAGTAGATTCAGTTAGATCGTATAGCTCCACAGTCCCTTTCCTAGTACCAACTGCAAGAATTTGCTGATCAGAAGCTATTGAAGCACACACAGCATCCCCTGAGCCCAGGATCTTTTCAGCTTTAAGTGATTCAGCTTGCTTAAGGCCTCGCTTGCTCACAGAGCACAGTATAAGTCGCCCATCAGAATAAAGAACAAATAGCATTCTCAACAATAAGGAGAGCTCCAGCCAGACAATAGCAGAAAGCACGGACGGTATTCCGCCTGAAGGATATATTTCTGGAATCCTTCTTGGAGAAGTACCATTTTCAAATGAATAAGGCATTCCAACAGTCTCATTACTCTCACCAACATGCCAGTTAATATTAAATGCACCACAAAACTGCACAAATAACCACAAACAAAATTATTGTTAACAGCAGTAACAAAAGAAAATTCAAACTACAGCAAGCTTTTAAGGCAATGCAATACAAGCTTAATAAGACAGATGTCACAGAGCTGAAAAACACATTAAGAAGCCAGCTGACAGTGCTAGGGAAGATATGATACCTCTCCTTTCCATGATATAGAATAAAGGGATCCATTTGAGAGTCCAATCAGCAGATGCTTATTATCAGATACAATATTGCTCCTGGAAAGGATGATAAATAATCAGAAAAGCAATTAGAGATTCTCCAATAAATAACCCATAGTTACATAATCTTCCCAGAGGGCACAGGACTTGAAGAACATCGGTTCAGAGCCAAATTGTATAAGACACACTTTAAGAACATTTTTTATTCTTTCACAGAACTAATAACTGTAACCACATAAGACTGAATGGGTTACAAAGTTTATCCATTCTCTGCACTCGGCACCAAAGTCGAGATCAAAACAAAGAACAAAGAAAAAAAAAAACAGAACAAAGACACAAGCAAATCTATGTCAAAACCTTGCAATAGTTTGGTGCTTACACAGTCATGTCCTTCACTGAAAAAGGAACCTGCTCATTGAGAACGCGATTGATATTGGCAAGGACTAAACCTGATGGCTGCTTCCCTCCTATGTGTATTCTTTTATCAGTGAATTGCACCTTAAATATGTGGAGATAGAAACTAGAAGTCTGCAACAAATGCAAGCAAAGTGAGATTAAATTTATGACATAACCTTGACTAGATGATATCAGAATTTCATATATGCCAGGACAGACAGATCATGGCTAAAATGTTACAATTTGGTCAACCAGGAAGACACTGAGGTGTGAGGCCCAAGGCATACTGAGGCACAACCCAGATATTAGTTCTAAAAGGCACAAGACTAACTGAGGTACAAAAGGTCACTTGCATTGAAGGTGAGGCCCAAGGTCAAGGCACAAACATCACAGTTGTCAGGCTTGTGTTTTATATAAATTGATGAATAATCTATCACTATAGTTTTAACACTCTATTTTCTTGTGAAAATTACAATCCTATTTAGGGCCAGTTTTTTTTTTTTTTGGCTTATCTCTAAGCTGAGCTAACATGAATTGACAAGGAAATATTTAGAACTGAAAGAAATGGTTGAAAAGAACTTATCTGAACTCATTCTAAATTTGTTCAAAGCAAACTTCTTTAGAACTTAGATTGGAATAATCAGAACTGAACTAAAGTATATTAGAAAATGATTTTTTTTTAAAAAATGAAAAGAGTAGGCCTTTATAACAGAAACTGGATCTAAAATTTTTAAAAAATAAATAAATAATAATAATAATAATAATAATAATAATAATAAAATAAAATAAAAAAACAAATAAGGCCCACAAAATGAGGCGATCTCTGTGAGTTGGATTCAAAGCTCACCTTTGCACTGCCTTACCTGCAATGCAGGAATTAGGGTTTAGTTCATTGCTATTTTCAGTTAGGGGTTTTGAAAGTATTTGAGGTTTATTCCCAGAATTATTCACAAATACCTTCTATTTTGGAGGTAGAGTGGCTCAGATCTCATAGGACCCCAGCAAATGAAGGTAATTATACACAAACTTCTGGAGACTTTTTGAAAAACATCTCATAAGATGTCAAATTGTGTTCACGTGTTCCTAGTACTGAACCCTCCAAATGTTCTACAGTACTTAGGTTCATTTTGTGTAACATCAACGTATTGTACACCACCACACTGCCTGCTTTTTGGGTGTTTCACAATCATGCTTTGATATCAATGAGAATCTGCCTACAAGGCCATTACAGTCATCAAAGTTGTTTAGGAGGGTATTTAGAAGATCCTAGCTTGTTCCAGAAGGAAAGTGGTTGAAACATGCTAGGACCTTCAACATAAGGGCTATTATACATAGTTTTTTCGAGATTTTGAGGAAAATGTGTATGCAAGCTGCCACATAATCATTAATATCCAAAATGTTTCGAAAGTATTATATGACCATTCTAGACTGCTTAGAGTCCATTGATACTACTGCAATCCCCTTTTGAGCAATTTGGAATCATATTTTAAAATCTACAAAATGGTGCCAGTGAAACCATTACGTTCAATACATTATTCAAACGAAATTTTTAGAATGTGCTCAAAAGTTTTTTCCGCTATAGTAACAAAGCCTCTGATAATCCCAAAGTAAAGGTTATCATACATAGCTTTCTGCGTTTTTAAAAATTAAAAAAAGTTCCAAAATTTGTCCAAAAAATTGTCAAGTGGTACGTGCTCCAACCAATCTCTCCAAATGCTTACATAAGTTAGAGGTCCATTTTGGACAGCAAACTCTCAAGACATTAGACCTTGAAATTGTTAGGGACGATATAGAATGTCTTAAATGTTTAAGAGATAGAGTGGTGGGAGATGATTAGGAAATTATTTTTAGTCCCTACTCATTTTTAGTCCCTCCCAATGCACAAATTGTCAAGCATAATGGTTATCAAATTATTTAGAATGATGCTTTGAATATCCTAAAAGATTTTGGAGGTGAGTTGCAGGACCTTCTCCTACTTATTTTTAGTCCCAATGCATAAAGAGCACTAAAAGATCTCAGAGGCATGAGGCACAAGACGAAGGTGCATGCATGCAAAGCCCATACTTCTCCTAAATGGTTAGTAATGGACATTTTCTATTTTTAATATTCCAAGTTTTCTTGTATGATTGATATAATCCTATTTAATAGAAAAATTGAAATTTGATAAGAAGAAATCCACATGAATAACTAAATAATTTCATAAAATTGTCTTCTTGTGATGGTCCTGCATTAAATTCAGAGAATAAGGGTTTAGGATAGTTGGAAACTTCAATTTCAGCTTAATTTGAAGAAATTTCAGAACTAATTGTTTAAGCGTGTTTGTGTAAGCATGTTCAGATAGAATTCCATCAATTGTTTTGAGAAGTAACAATTTGAACTTATTCCTCATTCTGACATTGTCAAGAAATAGTTCAAAAAGAAACTAACAATACTCTAGTCCAAAAGAAGAGGGGGGAGAGGTATTTGAAGTACTCTAAGGTCATATTCCATTTAGCTTTAGCTTACAGCTCCTTAAGCTTCTTACAGCTTCTTAAAGCTCCTTATAACTAACTTTACAACTACCTTACAACTCCTTTCAGCTTTACTTCCGGCTCCTTACACCTAAATGGAACAGTGCCTAAATGGATCCTCCTCAAAGGTTCAGCGGAAGTTTAGTTGCCAACTAACCCCAACCCGTTGTTTTTATCTAGAACCCTCCCAAATCATCAAAAATCTTGATCATATCACCTATATAGCATGCAGCAAAGAGGTTCATTTTGCACTACCACTTGGAGGCAACCATACTCAACACACATGAATTTGTAATGTTATTCATCTTCAGCACAGATAAACTGAACTGTTCCTAAAGGTTTGACACAATTTGATAATGCAAGGATTGACATTAACAATTACTTCAACTTGTCTCTACTCACTTCTTATTTCCATGACATTAAAAATGACTCCAAGCCTTACTGCCTTCTCTCAAAGGTCGAATAGAAAGAGCCTTTTTGCAAAGACGTTGAAGGGTTTTAACTCTTAAGACCAGGTACATTTCCCCACCCACCCCCCAAAAAAGAAAAAAGAGGTTAGAGACAGACAGACAGACAGACAGAGAGATCAGACTCTGGGTTATTCGTTTGATTTGGCACTATCCTTAAATTAAACATTATAAAGCCAGCCACAACAATTTATGAATCTCATAGCAGCACATGAACTGCTAATACTTTAAATAATCCAACTCATCTGGCATAACCTCCAGCCCAGAAATACCCAATCACAAAAGTCTTGCTCAATCTCCCATCTCCGGTGGAGAATGGAAATTACAAAACCCAAAAAATGCACATCCAACGAAAAATACCGCAGAGTTTGCAACAAGTAGATTATATGCAAAGAAACAAAAATGAACCAGTAGAAGAGATCAGAACTCACAAGGACGGCAATCAGTTTGGCATCTGGACTCCACACAGCCTGTATGTTCTCACCCTCTCTTTGGATTGAATCTGCATCTCTCTTGTATTTCCCGAGTCTTACCTTGTGCTAAAAAGAGGGGGCAGCATGAAACATATTAGAAATAATTTCCAATGACGAACAATGAAATCAAAATGCAAACAATTAAAGCAAAAAGGTCACAATCATCAAACAATATTTAGTTCTGAACATGATAATCCAGATTTCACACCTCCCACCCCATCCATCAGAAATTCCCATCTGTAAAATAATGGAACGAAAATAACAAATTTAAAGTATGCAGTTCTATAAGGCTTTCAGTAAAGGGTCTAAAACTTAATCCAATGAATACAAAGCCACTCAGTTATGGGACTTCATCCATACAAAGATACTGAGCCCAGTGTTCAATGCGCAAGGAAAGTTGCATGAATCAACAAACTTTACCACGGATCAGAAAGCTACTTGAGACAATTAAATCCATGTCAACAACTATAAATAATAGGATTATTTTCTCAATACTTAAACTCATATGTTGATTAAAAAATAGCTATCCTTCTAGTGAGTGAGAGATTAATACATAGTAATTCAACAACCTGCAATAACTTCATAATGAATTCACCGTAATCAAAGAAACAGGAAGCACTAAGTCCGCTGATTACCGATTCCTAACCAATGTCTAAGTCCTGCAATTCTACACCAGTTATGAAAATGGCAAACCTCACTCCAAACACGAAACTACTTGCAACTACAACTGAATTCAGATAAGCGAAAATCTAATCAACGCGAAAATGAAGCAACGAATTGAGCAATGAGCTAACAAATTTCGAAGAATATCACAAAAGAAACACAAATTTTCCACAAATCAGACCATATCATGGCAGAGAGAGATAAACCTGAGACGAGCTCCAGAGCTCCAAGTGAGAAGGAGCAACGACAAGCAGCAAGCGATTGATGACTTTGAGATAGATGATCCGCTGAGAAGTGGGACAAACACCGGACTCGATCGGAATGGCCTGAGGCCATCCATATGCCATATACATTGTCGATTTCGCCGATCAAAAACCGCAGGGAGGTGGATAGAGAGAGAGAGAGAGAGATTGCAGGGAGTTGGATAGAGAGAGATGAAGAGGAGATAGATTAGGGTTCGAAGGGAGAAATCAATGGCATTTTTCAGCGAAGAAGAAGACGATGAGACAACGATCTCATTCTCAGGGGTCCGGCTGGGAGGGAGGGGGAGGGGAGTTGGGATGGATCTGAGACTCTCTCTCTCTCTCTCTCCTGAGAGCAACCAAAATCTTGCTGCCGCTTCATTATTATTTTCTTTCTCCTTTTTTTATTTTTTTGACTTGCATTTTTTCTGTTTTTTTCCTCCCAATTTGAGTGCAGATATTTTTTTTTATTTTTTAACCATTTTAGATAAACTAATAAAATAAATACAGAATTTGTAATATCACAATGTGAATTAATTAGAAGAAAATATCATCACAAAATATGAGAGTTATTAAAAATTAAAATTAAATCAATCATAATAAATCAATATACTTATAGTACATTTTTATTAATAATAATAAAAAAATTTTATTTACACATTTAATATGGGGGATATCAGTGGCAAAATTTTAGACTGGGACTCTTTTCTATTTGGCTTTACTTTATAACCTTACAACTTTTTATAACTAATTTTACAATCATTTTACAATTCTTTACAATGAAATAAATTAGGGTTTGAAAATTTATTTAATTCAGTCAATATCTAAAAATTTTTTTAAAATATTAAAAAAATTTTAAATAATTAAAAAATCCCTTTTTAACTATCACTAAGTAATGTTATACTTTAACACATGTGATTATAGGAAAAAGGCATATCATTGGATGGACTACTATTAGATGAAATTCCACCGTTAAGTTATTTACCAATAACTAATTATATGTAAGATGTGCTCGACCTAAGTAGTCTAAGACAGGTCGTATATATTTTTGCATTATCTGGTAATTTGATGTGTCTCAGTGGTCTCTTTTTATTCCTTTTATTAATTTTGATTTTTTTTCTTTTAGTTTGTTTCTTTGTGTTATGTCCGTTGATATTTATCTTGATTTTTACTTGTCTGATGATCGAAAACGAAGAGAGACTTTGTTTTATGAGTTGTTCTCATAAAATCAATTTCCTTGGTAAGAGTTGCCCATTTTAATCGTGTAACAATTATCTTATTATTTTTCCATTTATTTCATTCGAGCAACATTTATACTCTCTATATCTTTGAATTATTGTTATCCTTTTTATTTTCGTTACTATTTAATTATTATATACCATACTTATACCCTGCAATCGAGTCATTCGGTTCGGGTTCGGTTCGAGTTAGTTCGGTTCGGGTTAATTTCGAGTCGATCTTGTTTGGGTCCGGTTCGGTTTCGGGTTCGTTCGGTTTTGGTTCGGTTCAACTTCGGTCAATCTCGTTCGGGTTTGATTCGGGTTAATTTCGGATCTAGTTATAATCGGGTCACTTTTTGGGTCAAAATCGATTCAAAATTGTACCACTATAGGCACAAAAGTCCATCCCGAGAGACCCAACAAAAAAATGTGGGTTGGGTCACTTTTATTCAGGTTAAATCGATTCGGATCCGATTCTGTTCGGGTCATTTTGCATTCGGGTCGGCTTCGGTTCGGATCATTTCGGGTCGGTTCAATTCGAGTCGGTTCAAAATCGGTGCAATCTGTTTCGGATGTCGGTTCGGTTTGGGTTTCGGTCATTCGGGTTAACCCGTTCGGTTCGGTCAATTTTGTCGAGTTTACATACTATGTTTGTCAATTGTAATATTAATTAAAAAATTAAAAAAATAATTTAAATATAGAAGATAGATTTCAATTTCATACAAACCAAAAATAATGTATTCATGCACAATTATAAGCTTAATGTTCACCTGCTAAACATAAGGGACTACGTATGCACAATTATAAAAGTTGTTAATTAGAATAGAAAACACAATTAGACCACATAAAAGTTTTCATTAAAAAAAAAGTTAGATTATAAAAATTAATGTATTCATGACACATTTCTTTAAACACAGACATTAATATACAAAATATGTACACTTGTCGATTTGGTAAAATCAATATAATGTACCTATTATTCAAGATATCTGTAATATTATAACCCAAAACATGATCCACCCAATTATCCACTCCATCTAACTCTCATACATTTAAAAATACAACCCAAAATGTCATCTATCTAACACGTACGTTAATATACAAAATATATACGGTTGTTAATTTAATAAAATCAATACAAAAGTACCTATCATCTGACGTACTTGATATAATATAATCCGAAATATCCTCCATTCAATTATTCATTCCCTCTAATTCTCAAATATTTAAAAATATAATCCGAAACATCATCTGCCCAATCCTCCACCCCGCTCTAATTCTAACATATAAAAATATAACCCGAAGCATCTTCCCCGGAGTCTCCATCTTCCCTTCTCGTACGTTTATAAAACCCCCAAGTCTCAGCCTACACTTTCACTACTTATCCAATACCTTCCCCTCCCAAAAAGAAAGAAAGAATTGAGATGGGTTTCCCACTTGGGTACACAGAGTTCTTCATCCCATTCCCAACCTTGTTCCTCCACACCCTCACCATCATATCCACCATCCAACACATCCTTTCCACTCTCCTCCACCACCTTCGCCTCCTCCCCCGCCACCCTCCACCGCCCCTCCACCACCGCTCTCCGCCATCCTAACACGGCGCCTCCTCCCCCTCCGACGGCTCCCTCGCTCCCACGAAGATGAGAGAGAAACCTGTGCTGTGTGCTTGTGCGAGCTCTGTGGAGGAGAGGAGATCAGGTGGCTGCCCAACTGCAAGCATGTGTTCCACCGAAGCTGTCTCGACCGTTGGATTGAACTTGATCATCTCACGTGTCCCCTATGTAGAACTCCTTTTCTCAGTGATCATCTGCTCCTGGAGTTCAATCAACGGCTCTTAGCCGCTGATGCATTTGATGATCAGTACTTTCATGTACGTTGACAACTATATATACATGTAATGACAGTAGATTATCTTCCTAATTCTAGCATCTCTTTTTTTCTTTTTTTTCTTTTTTTAGATGTATGTATATATTTAGCTAAAAGTTTATATTCGACAAAAATCGTTTCTATGGTAAAAATGAGCATTATGGTTACCTAAATGTACTTTTTTTATGGAGCAAACTTAAATATATTATCATATAATTAGGCATTATATTTAATTAAACAGGACTAATTACATGATGCTGTTTTATGGCTCATTTGAATAATAAAATAAAATAATTTCTAGTAATTTTGAATGATATTACTAGCTAATTATTATACTTGAATTAGTTGTACATTTGTAAAAATAAGGCTATATATATGCTCATCAATAGGGAGAGTTTTTGGGCTTAAGTCAAACTGAGTTCGAGTTGAGGTTTAATCTTGACTTGACTCGGTTAGCTAATTTATTTCTTTTCTTTTATGTCTATATACAAATTTGGTTGTGAGCATGAATAAAGACACTTCATTCTTAAATTATAGATTCTGCTATCAGAATTTATATTAATAATAAAGTTGGCGTGTAATCTTTATTTCCAAAATATTTACAGGTAAATTAAAATGTTAGTTTTAATTAATTCAATGTTGAATTTGAATTTCTTTTCAAGGCAAAAAACAGAAAAATAAAAAATTAAGTTAAACCTAAGTCGTGTTGTAAGTCAAGTAATATAAAATCGAGCCTTAAGCCTAAACTATTTAAGTAGTGGTGAGCTTCGACCTGAGTTCAAACCTCGCTAGATGGCTCAAATGTGACCGACAACTCGTCTTCATAAGCTAAATGTAATTACACCCCTACCTAAAAGTACGATTACATATATTGTAATTCAGTCTATATTAACATAAAACATTAATATAGATTGAATTTTAATTTTGATAGATTTTATCAGTGAGAGGGAGCTAGTATAATGGCCAATTCCGTACAAATATAATTTAATTAAAATTTTGTACTTGTAGAGACGTGGATGATGGAGGATAAAAGGTGAAGTGCATGCACGATCACGTTATCGCCACTAGTTTCCACTTAACTTGTGAAGAATAATTTATGTGTTAAGAGAGTGGATATTGGGGATTTGGGATAATTTCTTAAGATTCATATCTATCTATTCCCTATGTGTCTATCTTCGTGGAGATTTGGGCAAATAACTACTACTACTACACTACACTTTTGCCAAGCTTTTTGCAGAAATCATGTGTCCCCGTACAAATGCTTTCACTTTCTCTACTTTAAGATTTAACAAAATAACCAAACCTAATTTGTTCGGTTCTTCGAGTATATATGGTATTCAGTGATGGAGTTAGAAATTTGAATTATGGGTATCTTTTTATGTATATAAGTGTTTTTAAATTTTTGTAATATTTTTTATGAGTGTCTCGATACCTAAATTATACCAAACTAAATACATTCATTCGTAATAATAAGTATTTTTCTGAGTATAGCGGTGTCCCCACACACCGTAAGGCTGCATGTACCTCCCCCATTGATGACATTCCTTCTTTAAAACTAAAGTTTGTTTCTTAATGCTTGACATGCCTAGAGCCTATTCAAAATGACATATATGCCGACATTTATAACAACTCTCAACGTATTTCAACTAGTAATAACTAATCAATTTAGTTAATTTCAGCTCATTTCAGCTATGAGAGCTGATTTTAACAGTCATTTTGATAATATACTTAGATTTTTAGCTTTTTATGCATAGTCGTGTAGGTACTGTTATTCTTATTCTTATCAATGACTCTTTCACTAGTTAAAAAAAGATGATTATAAAGATGTACCGTAATCTTTCCATGTGGTAATTTACAGTTAATTACTGTCTCACACAAGTTAGTTTCAGATCACAAAGACTTACATAAACATCAGTCGAATAAAAAGAAAAGGAGAGAAATTTGCCGAGGCTATACGACCCCGTAGCTCGAACAACAATGTCTAAGATTAGAATTTAATGGGTATGTAAGATGGCTGTGTGATTGTGTCCTTGACTCGAGCTCTTTCTCTCTCCTCTAAGACGAAACAGCTAGGGCTACTGAATTCAGTACATTCAATTCAATTATATCTATATCTATGTAGAATGATTTGGCATGAGTCATAATGGGTACATCTGTTTTGGGTGGGTGTGCTTGATCTATCCCTATCTCAGGGCTCTGTACTCTGAACCAACGTTAATTTTGGGCCTGCTTCACTTTTACTGCTAGCTTTGAAATTTTCCTAGTGTTTGTTTGCCACATGCCCTGCTTTCTCTCTCTTCAAATTTTGAAACGGGCAATGATACTGAATTTATGTAGAAAACTGTAAAAACATAATCGTACTGCTGAAGTTGATTGATTGAAGAAACCCAAATAGGCCTGACTCGAATATAGGGACGAGTAATATGGGTCGAAACTGTACCAGGCTATTAGTGCATTGTCAGAAAACCGATCATCCAGCTGGCATGTTGACCATCTTGGTCTAGATGCAAGCAAAGTTAATAATCCAAGCTCGAATTAGAATTCTCAACAATGGGAGGCTCCTTTGCTCATATATATCAGAGTTAATTACAAGATTCAGAGTGCTTTGTAACATGTACATTTACATTCTTCCTGAGATTCGTTTCCTATACAAATCTCCAATCATGAAACATCTCTGCGGTTGGTACTGGAGACCTAAATCCAAATACCATCAATATTAGCCTATGTGTGCGAGTTTTGCACACCAAAACCGGGGAGGGGGTCCTCAATCATGCAGGGCACTAAAACACAAAGCCTCTGGCATGTGACTCTAGCAAGTCTAACAGAGGTTAATGCACTCTACATCTTTTGGGGCGGGGGAGGAGGGCTGGGGGCTGAAACAGGTGAAGGGTTGGCCAGGTTAGGAGGAGGGTGAGGTCCAGGTTCAAAAAGAGGTGGAGGGAGCTGGCTCGGGTTAGGAGCAAAGACGCCTGCGTTAGGCGGAGGGTAAGCTTGGGGGGATATACTGGTGGAGGGAGGACTTGGGGAGGAGGGTAAGGTCCAGGGGTGTAAACAGATGGAGGTCCAGGGGTGAAAATAGGTGGAGGGAGGCCTGGGGCGGGAGCAGGGTATCCATATGCATACTGCTGACCAGGAATTCCATTAGCCGGGGAGGGACTACGTCATCATTGCGTGACATCTGCTGTAGAGGTGGAACTCCCATAGCCGCTGCTGGATCTATCTCTATCAAGCCATCTCTTTTATCCATTTCAAGCTTGTGCTGGGTCTGCAATGTGTTGTCTTTGGATTAACAAATGTCCAAAAACGAAAACTGTGGTAAAAGATATAATCTTGGACCCGACAAATGGGTCATTGAGGCGGCTGATGAATCAATGCCATATTCAATCCCGATCAGGTTTGTCCTAGTCAGTTGGAGTTTGAGCCATGCTCGAGTAACCGAAGGTTTTTCTAATATGTTTGTGAAGAAAAATGCGGTTCATACAAGAGTTGGTTTGAGCTGGGCCAATTTGGGTTATAGTTGAAATTGGGTTGTCATATTTTGGACCTGAGATGGATCTGACATGGGGGAATTTGGGAAGTGCAACAGGGTCTGGTTCAACTGTGCCATGCCTATTGCTACATTTAGGCACAAAGGTTGTATTCCTAGGTGAAATATGATTGTGCTCCACAGAATTTGGATTTTCTGGCTGATAGCGCCTATGTTTGAAGCTGGGGGATAATAGCAGATAGCTATAAAATAATTTCCAGAAAATAAGTCACATACCTGCATACATGAAGTAACCCTGTACACACAATAACGACATGGTCAGAGTTACTCGGCAATCAGATGACATTCAAGCTAGTAAAAATATGGCATGCTTACGAGCAGGTAACTGTATCAGATAAGCATCTCAGGCACTCTGCAATGTCTTCCAGTTCATCACTGCCAGTTAAGCAAGCTAATAAGGAGCATATGCACGATATTTGTTGGAGGATGAACATGAATGACTGAAAAAACAAGAAAGAAGTTACTCTGGGTTCAGTTGTACACCACAACAATGCAGTGAAGTAGAAAAATAACACATAACACATATTTTTTTGTGCAGATGATGGGAGGAGAAGAATACATACAATAAGGCAGTTATCACATGGAGTAGTCTGAATTCTGAACTCATCTTGCAACATCCAGCGGGTCGACATAACTGATTGTACGAAGCAACAGCAAGTCTAAATAAAAGTAAAAACCATTGAAAGATGTCAATGCCCGACAGTATCCCATAATGAATACACCTAAGACAAGCTGATGCCAGGAATTTATTATGTTAGGCATAACCTATCGAGGTAATTGAGCAAACTAATGTAATACCTCAGTAGCAAGGCAAACCTCAGGACATTGTTCCTCCTTAATCTTACCACTACATGGCATATAGCCACCACAGCATAGATATCTGTCAAGAAGAATGTAAGTCAACACCCATTTTCAATTTTGTGATTCTACATTATACTAATATACTTTCACAATCACATTGAGAATATGCAAGCGATGCTCAACCTTGTCATGTCACCATAAAGGGCTCGTCTACGGAGCTGGTATGAAACACAATTGGGACTGCAGGCATAAAAACACAGGTTACATCAGCATATACAGTATTTGATAGCTACAAGCAAACAAAAAAATTGCAAGATTTTAACCAAAAACAAAGGATTAATGCATTATGAGAATCAAATGTATAAAGTACGCAAAAACCACACTGTTTTCATCTTTTATGGAGCTTTTAAGGCTTACCTCAAAGCTCAATTAGAACGGGTACCAGCTCATCTACAAATTTCATATCTTTTCCAACAAGTAAAAGAGCACCTTCCAAAAGTTCTATTTCACTGAAAATTTCAGAGTTCTACCAAAACGTGATGACCTCTTCTGCCAATTTTCACATATATCCAAGCAAACTAGTTTTAAGAGCAGACAGCCACAGCAGCTAAGACAACCTCAATCAGATTAGTCGATGTGAGCGAAACAGACATTTCGCACGTTTAGATGGCTATCAAGGTACAACTCACTAACTGAGCAACTAGCAACACATTGGATAAGCATACATGTTTTAAGGGCAGAAAAAGGTACTCCTATGTCAACAAGATAATAACATGCCATAATATCCAGGAGCTCCAGAAATCATAATCAATTGATTAATTTAATAACCAAGGAAGTTTCCCCAATAATTATCCATTTTGATTTTCTCAAAATCTTAGAGAAAAGCAGAAAGTACTGACGATAATTTTCTGATGTTCTCACCAAAGGAACACATAAATTCTATCCCAAGAGAGATTTCATGCTAAAAGCAATTGGCACTGGTCTAAATATGCATGCTCACCATTGCTAGATGTGAGACAAATCGGCCATTTTTATCCTGTTGAAATGTACGCATGAAGCATGCATTGCCCAATTAGCAGTAGAGAGTGTAAAGACACATAGATCTTCAAGAAGGCCAAGCACAATTACTAGCTACCTAAAGTTTGCATATCAATCTACGTGGCATTAATTGTAGGGCCAGGGAGTGGGGAGCTGCATGCCAAAGAAGAGGAAATTATGGGAGCCTACGTGGCATTTTTCTGAATAGAATTATACAGAGACACCCAAGATGGACAGAACGCCCCATCGCTCCCAAAATATCAATCTATCATTGCCCTTCGAAAACTCATGAATTTTTCATATTTTTGTCCAACTTTCTTTGTCCCCTTCCTTAAATTAGCAGTGAAAGAACTGCAGTGATCACGACTTCAAATTCACACACACAAACACCCCCTCCCCGGGGGTGATTGCGAAAGAATTGCAGTGAAATTGTGGTGAATCAATTTCACTGCATTACCACAAACAAATTTCAAAGCCAATAATTACCAAAAACAAATTTCGCCACAAGATTATGAGCAATTATTAAAGCAGTTGCTCAAGAGGAAGCACAATTCATCTGAGGATCAGATATAACACACCAACCTAGAGTTTTAAGTCTAAATTTTTTGTTTTTCTTTTCCAATATTGAATCTTGCTTTATCATCCTTCTTTTTGGCGCCAAATTCATATCCTCTTTCCTCTCTCCTCTCTCCTCTAAGTATTATCATCACCATTGTTAAAGAAATCAGGCACCAAACCAAAGATCGAAAATGCCAATACATTATTGAGCGAATAAATACAAGAAATCTTAATCACTTACCACCAAATCGTCAAGCAGCAAACTGCATAACTCCACCAAAAAAATTCAAATAAATTAGCCAAAAAAATTCGACTTCAAAACCACTACAGAAAAAATGTAGAGAGGGAGAGAGAGAGAGAGAGAGAGAGAGAGAGTACATCCAGGATCGGTGCCAATAGAATTCATGAGTGGAACATGCCAGACATTTTGAAAAGTCTGGCGACTTTTCATCTGTTCAAGTTGCTCCGGCTTCATGGCGACTTACTTCTCTGAAACACGCCCCAAACCAAGAATCGGAGAATCGATCAGGAAATTCTGGTGTAATGATGAAGATCAGGTCTTGCGAGGATTGAAGGAAGGAAGGAAGGAGATGAAACTGGAGAAAGATTGGAGCCGAAACTGGGTTGAAATGTTGTCGATTTCATTTTTGGATATTGTTTTAGCGAGAATTCCTCCTCTTCGATCATCCAAATTTAGGGTTTGCGAATTGTAATTCATTGAGGAACGCCCAAAATTCGCTGCGGAGGATCGAGTGAGAGAGAATCCGAAATCTTCGCGGCAACGCTTCCTTGTCTGCCGCCTCCTCACTCCGCAGTCTCCACTCCAGTCGTTCTGTTCTGACCCATCCTTCTTATATCTTGCATACTATTTATATAGAGCACCTCGCGTGAGGTTTTTATTATATTTTCTTTTTTTTTTCGTGTGGCGAGGGGGAACGAATAAAAGCATTTTATTGGCGCAATGCCAAACGTAATGCCCTGCATTAATCGGACCGGATTGAAAATTGGCTTTTATAGAATAAATAGTTTGATTTACGATCTATAAAATTTATTTATTAGATTTTCGATCTAATTAGATCCATAGTGATAACTGAATAAGTTACTAAAAAAATATAAGTTATGTCGCCTAATATATTTATATATAGTTAATTAAGATTTTTAGTGAGGAATATATTCTAATTTTCTTTTGTCTTAAATTTGTCTCATTTGATTCTCTCCGTAAATTTCATCATTTTTAAAGTTGACTCGTATAAAAAAATAGAAAGTAAATATATAAAAGAGAAATATATAAACTTTTATATCAATATATTATTATTTACTGTTAAATCTTATCACTTTTTTATTGTTTTTTATTTAGTTTATATTAATAAAACCAACAAACATTATGCAAAAATTCATAAAGTGAGATGATCAAGTGTTTTTAAAAAAGGCAACATGAAATGACAGAATTACCCGCGAGACCATGACCCACCCTCCTACATGTTTGACGCGCACCACTTTTTGGACGACATGCATGACGTGTCACCGCCGCAGTTTCTGTTTCCATCAAATCCATTTTAAAAAAGAAGCATGCCATTCCCGTAATTACATGCTTGCTCCAAGGGCATAATCAGAATAAGACATGTATATATATATGAAGGGGCCAGAAGAAAGCAACAGAAATTTATTTTCACCTTTTTTCATAAAAAACCCTGATTATATATATACATTTGTGCGACGAAGAGAGAGAAAGAGAGAGAGATCTGCAGAGAGACGCGAGTCGAGAGAGAGATAGAGATAGAGAGAGAGAGATAAAAAAGGAAAAATAGGAGAGAGAAAGAAGAACCCCTCCAAGAAGAAGAAAGAAGCACAGAAGCAAATTTTTCTTGGGTCTCCATTTCTTCGATTCGAAAATCATCCGTTCTCAGTGATTTTCTGAGAGAAAAGCAAATCAAATCAAAGCAAAATGAGGATCAGGAAGAACTCGAGGCTTATACTTGGTGGAAGTTCAGCATCTTCATCTCTATCTGCATCGCCATCGCCATCGCCATCGTCGTTTCTCATTTGCCAGCTGAATCGCTCGCCTTGGGATGTACTCGACGCGTTCTCTCTCCAGGTTACTCTCTTTCTCTCTCCTCCAGATCTGTTTTTCCCCAAAAATTTGACTGAAATCCCAGTTTATTGCATTTATTTTCGTTGTTAATTATTACTGTTTTTCATTGGCGATAATAGCTAGGGTTTTCCATTTTCCTGGAACATCTAGGGTTTTTCGTTAATCTTCCCCCATTTTATCGTCTATTCAGGTGTAGAATTCCCGATTAGGTTAATACTCAGTTTATCTTTCCACTCTATTATATTCCAAATCTGTTTATCGAGATTATTTATGCGTGTATTATCGTGTTCGTGCGTTATTCGACGTCGTTTTGCTCAGGGCGAGTGGGGTGCTGGCTTTGAATATGTTCCTGCTTCAGACAGGTAAGCTCCATTTTCTCTCTCCTGGATTTGTTCATCTCCATTTTGAATGTTTTTTCCGCTACTAGCTAGCTAGGGTTTCTCCAATATTCCAGAATAATTCGCTCAAATTCAAGCTGGAAATCGAATCTGGGTAGAAAGTAGTTTGCCTTTTTGTTTAATACGTTGAAAATACAGCTTCCACAGTGGAGAGTCGATGGAATTATCGTTCGAATACGTGGAGAAACCACCGACGAACCCCAAGCAAGAGGAGAGAGAAGAAAATGGCGGCATTGAGGACGAAACTCCTAGCCTTGAATTAGAAGCAATAAAGATGCCGTTGCTCGGCAGCGTCGACCGCCACATACCCGCGTCTCATCCACCTCCTCTGCCGCCAAAGAAGGCGGCCGCCACCACCCCGAAGAGGCGGGGGCGGCCAAAGAAGGCCGCCACCTCCACAGCCGCAGCTGATAATAACAGCAACAACAACCCTTACGAGTTCTACTACTACTCCGGGTTCGGGCCGAGGTGGGCCAAGCGGAGGGGCTGCGATAGAGGCATTGATGGTGAGAAGCTCGAATATTACGATCCAGAGAATAAAACTCAAAAGAAGAAGATGAAGGAGAAGGCGAAAAAGGAGAAAGAGAAAGAGGATAATGGGGTTCCAGTTGACGAAGAGATCGACTTCATTGACGACGACGACGATGATGAGGATGAAGATTCGTATGGGGGAGGCGAGCTCGGAGGCCGATCAAGGCGAGGTCGCTCAAGTCCTTAATGTGACTTCTGAATGCTTGGAATCGAAGTCGGGGAGGAGGAGAGAGAATAATCGAATGGGAAATTAGAAAGTTTGTTAATTAAGTAATTAGTTGGTGATTACTAATTAGCAAAGCTGTTGTTTGTGTACTAATTAACTGACGTGTGAAAATTAATTTTTACTTTGCTAACGGATAAGTGTTTATGTTTGGAGGGTAGTGGCAAATTATTTTTGGCCAAGCTTAGCTGGGGACATTTATGTAATTTGCTTCGGAAAATTCCCACTTCAAACTACGGAATTACCGCGTAACGAAGGCAACCGTTTGCCGTTTCCTTTTTCCAACCGTGCAAAGTAATATTGCTCAGTAAATTTTTTAATAAAAAGAGGGGGTAAAAAATGTAAACTCGGTTAGTGATGTATTGCGAAGAGTTTCGAGCTTAATGGGTGTGAGATTCATATTTTTTATTCTGAAGATTCAAATTTAAATTAATTTTGATGGCATAAAATATATTTTTTACATGAATAAAGTCACACGACTTTGTTTTTATGTCTTGACAAATAAGTCGATGATCCTTAATTTTTATCAATATAATAACAAATAAATATTGATATACTAAGATCTAAGGTATAGTGCACTTGGATTCGTGGAAAAAACGGGGGACTTCGATATAAGAAATCTTGTTATTGGCGGCCATTTACTTTTCAAACCGTATGTATATCGCAACAATCTTTAAAAAAAAAGTGATAAATGTTAAATGAGTTGAAAGATACGAAATAATCTACATATATAATTGTAAAAATCTCATAGGACTAATCGACTTTTAATACGTTTCATGAAAATCCTTGTAGATTCAATATAAGATAATAAGATATTTGGGAGGATCTTAAAGATTTTTCACAAGTGATGTATCTGTCTAAAGGGATTCAAAGTCAAATTGTTAATAATTGTTTGTTAATTGTCATTTTCAATTAATAGTAAGCATATCCAAGTAGATTATTTGTTAAGCAAAATCCAAATAACTTTTGATCCTTTGAAGGCTATTGTAGGGTTAAACTTTTGTGCATAAAAAGTAAAGTGAATAATAAAAATAACGTGTGATACCGGATGAAAATTCACACTATATTGTTCATAAAGGTAAATGACAATAAAGTCTTGGCTTAGTAATAAAGATTTAGGCTGATTTTAGATGAATTAGATTCTATATTCGTTTTCTCTTTTCCCAATATATTATAATTGTCTCATGTTGTCTCATATATCCCATTCAAACCTAAAAACAAACATATTGGTACAATGCATATCAATCATTTAAAGTTGTATGTATATAAATTATTACTACTTTATACTATACGACTACGATTATTTAAAGTTGTACGTATATAAATTATTACTACTTTATACTGTACGACTACAAGTACATATAGTTGTCAAAAAAATTCCAAAATTGAACTAGTTAGAGTTTTGATATAGTAACACATTCTCAATTTATATACCGATTTTAACCATAAAACTAGAAAATTATACAATTTACACAAATAGAACAATATGAAATTAAAAACAATAACGTCATACTCCATTTAACTATAAGATTGTAAAGAATTATAAATAACTATAAATAATTGTAACGAGTTATAAGGAATTTCAAAAGACAGAAGCACGCGTAAGATCCATTTATCTTTTGGGGCCTACAAGTGATATGGATACCACCAAGATAATGGACCCGAGTCCAAACCCGCCTTCATTTCGCGAGAGTAGACGGCCCAATAACCTACCACCTGCCACGTCATCATCGGAAAAAGAAAGGAGCACAGGACAAAACTGCTCTCGAAATACTCTTCTTCAACATCCGTGCGGTGGTCTCCGTCTCCAAATTTATTTTCCTTTCTCTCTCCTCCGACCAGACGATCACTCTGGGAGTCGAGTAGAGAGAGAGAGAGAGAGAGAGAGAGAGATGAGCTTGGTGGACATAGTCACAAGGGTAGACGCCATTTGCAAGAAGTACGACAAGTATGACGTCGACAAGCAACGCGACTCCGCCGTCGCGTCCTCCGCCGACGACCCTTTTGCTCGTTTCTACTCTGGCTTCGAGTCCAACATAGACGCCGCGGTCCAGGTATCTCTTTTTCTCTCGATTTGTCCTTGCTTCGCCAGTGTTAATCGGAATTGATTGATTTGTTGATCAGTTGATCAGCAGCTTTGAGTTGGTGATGAAATTCAGAAATTGGATTGCGTTTCTACTTTGTCGTTTATTTTTGGGTATAATTTTCGCAGAAATCGGAGGCGGCGATGACGGAGAAAAACAGGGCGGCTGCGGTAGCTATGTTTGCGGAGGTGCGGCGAACCAAGGCCCGATTGATCGAGGAACTTCCCAAGTTGCAAAAACTCGCTTATAAAAAGGTTTTTCTTCTTCCTTTATCTCTCATATCTTCAGTCAAATCCCGATGACTTGATATAATACTACAACTATTTTGCAAATAAGTAATAATTCGCCGATCATAGTTATTTTTCCTCGATTCTTATTGAAATCCTGAGTTTACTTGTAATAGTTGATGATCTCTTTAAGAAAAAAATTGTTAAAATTTGAACTTCTGGGAGTTTATGGCCTATGGAGTGAAGGATCAGTGACGAAAGTTCTGTTTAGGGTTACTTCTGGCATGTTTAGAGGAAAGATTTATCAACTGATTATTCTACTTTTAATTGTTTTTATCAAACTGCCCTTTTTATTTTTATTCTCATTTCTGTATTTTTGGTTTGGAAATTCGATTATAGCCATATTCTATTTACTTTTAAGCTTTAAGCTTTCTATCGCTCCTTACTAACTCCTTATAATTAACTTCATAACTATTTTACGGTTTATAATCTTGTAATTCTGTACAGCTAAATGTAACATGCTCATAGTGTATTATTAGTGTGTATACTATGCCCCTATCACACTATGCCCCTAGCACACCAATACGTGGGCGTTTCATAATTGACATTGGTCCACCCACCCCACCCCATCCCACCTTTTTTCTTCTTTTTTTAAAATAAAAATAAAAAAGGCATATCTTTTGGATGGACATATGGTTCAACTTCCTTTGTAACTTTGGGTTTGGAGCTATGAGGGCCATCAATTGTCTACTGGCCTTGAAGTGTTGAATAATGGAGTTTTCACCTTATAATTATATATTGTCATTTTATATACACACTTGAAGGACCTTTTTTTCTCCCCGCGGGGTGGGGGGTTGCATTGCACTTATCTAATGACTTTTGCTTTATTTATTGAAATCTGTTTTGGTTGGTTGCACTAATTTTTTTGTCCACTTTCCATGTAGTTGACAGTGTCATTATTGGACAATTCTTCGTGATTTTAAATATGGTGGACTTGTTTTTTGGAATGCAAGCAAAATGTTTCGTTAGACTACCCTTCGCTTCTTTTGTTATTATACAGTTGCATTTAACACCTAGTAAATCTTCAGTCCTTGGGAAACATACTGTCAATAACATTATGATAAGGAGCAAGACTGCTTACATCTGCCCCTCACTGGACCCATACGCACCCTAGTTGGAATGCAGGGGTGATGATTTGGTTTGGTTTGGGTTGTAATGGTTTCAATTATGCTGAGTAGGTGAAGGGACTCTCGAGGGAGGAGCTTGAGGCTCGTAACGACTTGGTATCCGCCTTGAAAGATAGGATTGAGTCAATACCTGATGGGACTCCAGCTGTGCCCAAGCAAACTGGTGGATGGGCAGCTTCTGCCTCAAAGACTGGGATCAGAATGGACCTTCCTTCAGGCAGTCTTTTAGTAGCGCTGAGACTCTTTTAGATATTCATTATTGTTTTCTATATTTTTCCATAGTAATGAACCCATTCTGTTATCTGTGACAGATGCCTGGTCCCATGCTGAGTATTTTCAGCAAACTGAAGAGTCTGAGCAGTTTCGGCAGGAGTATGAAATGCGGAAACTTAAGCAGGTAGTCTGATTTTTGTGATCATTATCTTCCATATGCTTCTGACCAGACTCTGCAAAAGTGAGACTCACACTTGGAGTAGTAGTAGTAGCTGTTATCTCCCACATGGCTTAAACAGGAAGTTCCTGTGGCGACTGCCCTATTTCCAATATAGTTTGTTAGCTTACATCTGGTAATGAAAATGCAACAATACCAGTGTTGATCCAACTGGAACCATGTTACGCACAATAAATCTCTTGGTTGTTATCACAGGATGAAGGTTTGGATTATATTGCTGAAGGACTGGACACATTGAAAGACATGGCCCAAGCAATGAATGAGGTTTGTTTGTGAGTGGCTGTACAACTCTTTATGGTTATAGAGCTCTGTAACTGTTTTAACATTGAAATGTGCAGGAATTAGATGGACAAGTGGGACTGATGGATGAAATAGATGAGAAGGTTAGTGTTCTACTCTCTTGTTTGGTTGCTTTCTTCCTTTTTCTTTTTCTTTTTTCTTTTTTCTTTTCTGAATCCTTTTGGTTTGCCTATAGAATACTTGTAAATAACAATCTTTTGCAATATTGTCGCCTAGATTGTCTTTTCATATACTGGATTGTTTGTTGTGATGATATACACCTAAAGGAAACAGTGTAAGCAACCAATCATGCACAGCTTAAGTTGCAAAAATTTTGCTTCTATAGATTATCTTGTTGATAAAGTGGACCTCTGGTTGATGCTTGCTTCTGGTTATTCTGTTCATAGTTAATGGGTAATGCAGTATTTTTTTACTTCCTGATGAATTTCAGAGCTCAGACTTCAGCTGTTTTAACATTACTTTCTTTCTCAATTGCTTGTGTTTGCTGATAATAAATACTCTGACTTGATAAGATCATTTTCGTTTACTCTATTCTAGGCTGATAGGGCAGCATCTGATCTCAAAAGTACCAATGTGAGACTCAAGGACACTTTATTTCAGCTGAGGTCCAGTCGCAACTTTTGCCTTGATATCATACTCTTGTGTATAATTTTGGGAATAGCTGCCTACTTATACAAGTGAGTTCATTTTCTATTCACATTTCAAAGGCCTCCTGTCACTTATATTTTGAATATGTCCACTGAATAAACATAAATTATACTGCCCAGAGGTACTCCGATTGCATAACCTCACCTGAGAAATCGTTTAGCCCCTTCAAACTGACTGCTTTACTAAAACACATAAACCACCCTCACACTGTGCTAATTTCAAGTTAGAAATCAATGTATGAAGCGCCTACTTAATCATCTGTTACATTTACTTTTTCTCTGGATGAGATAGGTGATTGACTTTGAACTTACGTAGATTGGGATGGTCTTGCTAAAGAAATCATAAGATAATGTGGGGAAGGTGGTTAGGCCACAAAACAAGTGAATCTCAGAGGACTGTCTTATCAAATTACAACAATCTCATTTGAGAACTAGCCAAGGAGATTTACGAAACGTAATCCAATTCATTTGATTATTACGGTGAACTCAAAGGAACATGAGATGGGCAAAGAGAAGTGGCATTTGGAAGGGGTAAAAGCATTTCATGTATCAATTCATCAACCCACTCCTTTTTGTGTCCATACATCATAGCATACAACCATGATAGTGGTTTTCTAGCATCCCAATTCTCTTTATATAGCAGTTGACTATTGACATTCAAGAAGATATCCTGAATACACTGATCTTGAACCGTGTTCTGACGAATCTCTGCTTTGCTTGCAGTGTGTTGAAGTGACTTTGATATCATGCAGTTCTACTAGTCCACTACCTTTGTTCATGCTGCTGCTGAATGACTCGAATTTGCTTCTCTCTTCTCTTCTATGGCCAATCATCGCTGAATGACTTGAATTTGCTGGTGTTGCATGCAAAGAGAACTGCCTTTGTCCATACTGCCTAGTTAGGAAGGATGTATAGTTTTCTTGTACAAATAATTTTAGTTGAGAAAACCCCAAAAAACATGGTTGCAGATGATGTTATGCCCCTACGGCTAATCTCATCTGCCTGCTGTTTTTATAAATTAGTATTCTCAATTGAGTGGCTTGATTTTCAAGAGGTTTCCTCTTGAGGATGAGGATGCTTCATATTCTGTTGAGAAGACAAACAGTGCAGAACATTTTTTTCCCATAAAAAGTTTTGGGTCATTGATCCTTCATACCGGGATTGAGCTCTTAGTGGTACAGGTTGACCTATTCCAGTACATATTTTCTTAACTTATGAGACTTACGCTGAAGCCTAAGGCCTTTAAGCATTTTTCTTAATTTAAAAGGCTTGCGCTTAAGCCTAAGGCCTTAAACGGGAAACAAGTGTTAAATTACTTGCGAATATTAGATGGATGGTTACATTATGCATGGACCCAAGCTACCTTTTAAAAATAGTGTACAAGTGAATTTTGGAGCAATCTAAATGTGTTTTCGAATGAATGAGCAGAAAAGTGGTCTTTCCTCTAGTTCTCGGTCAAAAGTTTTATGAAAATTTTTGTGGGTTTATATTTGGATCTTTTTAAATTTTGAGAAAATGAGATCCACACTAAAAGTTGTTATTGTGGTTAATAATTAACAGTCATTGATAGTCGGAATTGACCTAATAGGAGACCGCTTCGTTAAAATTCTTGGTGTCTATAAGAAGTATTTATTAACTCAACTAATATAATAATATTTTTAAAATTTACTTGAGCTTGTGTATGCCATTTGTCTTAGTTAATAAGGTATTTGAAAGTTATTATTGAATATTATGTTAAAATTTTACTTACATTGACGCTGTAGTACCTCTTGATGGAGGGAGGGGAGAGAGAGAGAGGAATAACTTGAGCTTGATTTATACTAGCCCTCTCAACCTTTATTCTTTGCTTCTCAAACACTGGGTACATGAAAATTTCATTATAGTCGAGGGTCAGTGGTGCAGTGGTCATCGACTTTATCCTCCACTCTATCCCCGAGGTTCAAATATGTGTGGTGTGGGATAATTTTGGGCCTTTACACCCCTATCTTCAGCCCGATTAGATCCGTTGGGTTTCCTCGAGATAGAGTGCAATGGATGGATCCGCTTATAAAAAATAAATAAAAATTTCATTGTAATATTTGGATTTGGACTACATTGCAAAGTAGTTTTATAAATTACAACTTTTTTTCTACTCCTTTTTATTTGCCAAACATTCCCCTATTTACCTATCGCGTAACCATATAGTGACATGTGGCATGGGAATATACCGCATCATATTACAAAAACACTAATTTTTCATTCAAGACTTCCTGTTTTTTCCCTTGTTATACAAGTGATTCACACATTAAACATTTAAGTCAGTTAAGATAGAAAAAAAAGAAGAAGCCCTTTTTATGCTGCGCCCCTTAAAACTAACCTGTCCTAATTAATCACCTAATTTGTCTATACGTGTTCTATACACTTAGTATACGCAATTTAACTAACAATGATGCATGGTCTTTCACCCAACTCGACACAGTTATCCTCTTGCAATAGCCTGATCAACATTCCTAGCATAGCATATACCTCCATTGCCAATGGATGAGATGTATCACTACATACAAAGGTGTGGACCTTGCCTGCGATCTCGATCCAACTACAGCCGGGAACTTTGGAAATGCATCTGTGCTTCATCGTTTTCCGAATTCTAGCTGCCTCGTACCACTGGCCTAGAGATGCATACATGTTGGCCATTTGGGTGTAATTCACAGCATTGTTAGGTTCCAATTCAAAGAGCTTTTCAGCAGCCCATTCTGCTAATTCAACGTGTCCATGAGCCTTGGAGGCCCCGACAAGTGCTCCTAATGTGTTTGATTTGAGGGCTACTGGCCCTGAAGTCAAAATCCCGGATGCCTCATCCATGAAACCAGCACGACCTAGAAGATCAACAAGACAGGCATGGTGTTCTGAATTTGGTATGATGTTGTAATCGGTGACCATTAGTTTAAAATACCCAAGTCCCTCAGCTATGAGACCGCCATGGCTGCATGCTGAAAGAATTGCAAGGAAGGCGATATTATCAGGCCTCAAACCATGCGATAACATCATCTCAAAGATCTTAACACTTTCCCCAACTTGGCCGTGGAAGGCATGAGCACCGAGAATAGAGGTCCAAGAGACTAAATCAGGTTCAGAAACCGAGTTGAAGCATCGAGAAGCTGTTTCAAGATTTCCACAGTTGGAGTATGCAACTATTAGAGAATTAGCAACTGATAAGTGGGCATCAAACCCACATTTTGTTGTGTAAGCATGAATCTGTGTAATTTCCCCAGAGGCTGAAAGATTCCCGCATGAGCTGACAATGCTGGCTATGGTTATTTCATCTGGTTTAACATTTGATCTGAACATCTCCACAAAAAGCTCGATAGCCTTCCTCCCATATCCATGCTTCCCATAACCAACAATCACACTGTTCCAGGAAACAAGATTTCGAACAATTATCCCATCAAACGTCAGCTGAGCTTCATTCAAAAATCCACTTTTCGCATACACATCAACAAGAGCAGTTGCCACTTGTAAGTCCAAATCAAATGACAATTTAGTAACTATGCCATGGAATTGTTTGCCTAATTCACAGCACCCACCGATGCTACATGAACTCAGAAGACTGGAGAATGTAAACTCATCCCCTGCTACACCTTCTAACTGCATTAATCTGAAAATCCTGACGGCTTCCTCTATTAAACAATTCAAAGCATAGGCAGAAACCATCACATTCCAAGACACCAAGTCCCTTGGTTCTATTTCATCAAAAGCACACCGTGCATCCCTAATCAAACCAAAATTTCCATAAAGATCAACAGCAGCACTACCCACAAAACGATCCCCATTCAGCCCCACTTTCACCACAAAACAGTGCAATTGTCTACCTAGTCCGAGATCATTGAATTCAACACAGGCACGAATCAAGGCGTTCATCGTCGTGGAATCCGGTGGTACCATTTCCAACAACATTCTCCTAAAATAAGATAAGCCCAAGTGAAGACTTGAAGTACCCCCGCAGTCACTGGATGCTGTCATCCTAACCATCGTATTCCACGACACAATATTTCTCTCAGGCATTCTATCAAACAGTTTGTCCGCACTCCAGAACTCACCACACTTTCCATAAGCTCGTAATATTTGGTTTTGCATAGACAAAGCCTCACAATATCCCAACTTCAACACATGCGAATGCAGTCGTTTCACTTGGGATAGAAACCCATTATTAGCAGATATTTTAAGCGCCAAAGAACATAACGAATTGGTCAAATGGGCATTCGGGTATTGATTCGAAACGAATTTAGGCATTAAATCTTCGAGTCTTGATGATCTCTGACACGGGTAATGCTCTCTAGCTCGCACTTGATCATCACAGCAGAAAGACGAAGATCGCCTGAGTAGTCCAGATAACTGATTTTTGGAATGGACGGTGTGGATCGAAGGAGAGCGACACTTGGATATCATGGCTTCTGGCGATGAAGTGACCGTTGGAGACGAATATCTGGGTTTTCATTGGAATGGATAACAATAGCGATATCAAAAAATTAGGGTTTTGATTTGGAGCATCAAATTTGTTGCTTTTGATTACAGACAAAAGAAATAGGGATACTTTGATTAAGGGCAAAAATTAATTAGGTAAAAGTTCATATTAATAATAGAAGAAAGATTCCAAAGTAATCATTTCAAAGATGTCGTTTTTATAAACTTCAAACAAATCCCAAATTGATATTTAAGGGGGCACGCAAGCTAAATCCAAATGGATAAGCAACAAAAGGTTCCAATTTGAAGTGTGGGAATTTTTGGTGAACCAAGATTGACATAATTATTGGCTTATCTTATTATTTTAGCACCACTAAAATCATGGTTTCATAATCATTTTAAGCCAATTTGAAAGTTGAAAATATATGTGGATGTAGTTTCATGATGATGTGATTGATCTCAAAATGATAATTGACCTTTTTTTTTAACGAGTTGTTTATTTTTACGGGTTGTACGGTTTAAATGACTAAATGTTATGTTATATTATGAGATTATTCGAGTAAATTTGAGTTTGAATGATTGAGGCTAAATAAGAGAGATCATATTTACAAGTAGAAAATATATAATGATATATTGTGATTCATTTATTGAAATTTAGTTGATGGGTTGCATCTTGAGGTCTTTATGCAACCTTAAAATTGTAGAAGTATTCTCTTATAAATAAACATGGAATAATTGTAAACATGATATATTGAATTAAGTCATTTAATTATAAGGCTTGACAAATGGGTACTTTGATTGCGGTTTGAGTTAGTGTCATTTCATATGAAATTTTGATTTAATTTGAATTTGTGTGTGGTTAGATTTAACATTAGTAACTTTGAACTAAAATTGGGGTTTGATTCGGCTTGGTCCTAATCGGTTGAATTTCGGGTTGAAATAAGTTAGCCCATTTTAAATGTTAAATTGGATATCAATTCAAGTCATACGGTTTAGATTTTTGATCTTGAGTCAATTTACTCATGTCTAATTTCATACCAAGTTAATCTCTCTATTTTCTTTACTAACATCTCTAAATAAAGTAAAAGTAAATGAATTCTCTTATCTTCACCTCTCATTCCATTCTTATTTGTTATCATACGTATCCTTCATTCGACCTCTATTCCTTATTTCCGTCCATAATTAAAAAAATTCAAATTAAACTTACTACACAACCCGATCTATTGCTTATCCTGAATCATCAATATGAGTCTTTACAATTGGCCCCAAAAGGGTGAGAGAGAAGATTAGAGCATCAGTAGCGCTTGGTGCCCGGGCCAAAGAAAATGAGCTGGCAGGCAGAAGCTAAAGTCTGAGCAAGCACAATGCAGGAAGAGGTGCGCGGGGAGGCTCCTGGCATATAGCCTCATGCGAGACTTTCCTTGACAAACAACAACCATTCATTGTTTGACACATATTCCATGTATTTTTATCTATTGAGATTTTATTAAAAAATATCATCTTTGTGATTAAAAAATAATTGTGTAAATTTGATTTTTGACATTAGCCGGTAGCTGTTGCAAACTTCTTTTGTGACAATTTTTTTATTTGATGACTCAATTTAGTGAAACTTACATTGTATAAGTGAAAGTTTAGGAAGTGACTCTTAAATAATGTGTCAATGTAAAAGCCAAAAGTTGGCTCATCCGTTGCAAGAACTCTTGTATATTTTATATTTGTAATAATTTTTTTTTGTTTTTTTGAGAAGAGTGTAATAAGTTACACCGTTTACTATAAAGTACTTGTAGTTGTAATTTCCAGTGGGGAAGTACGGCAGATTTTTCTTCTCTCTCCACTCAGCAATTCCTGAAATTCGCGTTATTCGTCACTCTCATAAACTTCCCCTCCCCCTTCTCTCTCTTTCCTCCTTCAACCCTCCACGGCCTCCTCCCTTCGGCTCTTCCTTGAGGTAACAGCTAACCCACTTCTTATTCAGCTTAATTTCATCGTCAATTTGTTGGAGTTCTTCGTGCCTTTTTTGGTTTCCGAAATCTGTTGCTTATTGTTAGTTTCCATGTTAGTTTTGGTGGAATTTTCTTCTGTTTCCAGCATTAATCGCTGAATCCTGGTTTGAATCGTTTTCAGGCTTCATGTTCTTTTGTATTCTTTGGTAGCTCCATAATGAGTAATTTTGGCTTTATTTTTAGAATAATCCCCATCCCACTATTGAATTTGATTTTGGTGTTTAGGGTATTGTGGTTTTAAGTTCCTTTCTTGCTCTTACCGTAGTGACATTAAAGCATTGATTGCTCGATTACTGCGTAATGAGCTTGAAATTGTTTTAGATTTGATTGAACTCAAAACTTGTAGCCTAGTCCACCTATAAAAGGAAAGTAATCTGTCCTTAAATTGGTGACATATTGGATGTATTAGAGGGCAAGCGAAAATAAACATAAGGTGGGGTTGTTGAATTGTTGGCCAAAGCTAAAATAGAGCTGAAGAAATTCTGTTTTGGAACATGGGTTGGATTCAGGATTCGGTTGGGCATTAATTTCAACGCCGTCATCTCTTGCGAGAAAGAACTTTGATTGACTCAGTGGTACAAACAATTACTGTTAAATGAAGCTGGGTTTCTACATGAGTGTTTTGGAGTTCTTTCAACCTTAGGTAGAAGTGAATGATTCCGGCAACTTCCAATGGAGTCCAACTCCGATGTGAAAGAAAGTCTTGTGTTTTAGTGTGTGAAATTTTGTAGTTTTTCTTGGTGGCTGAACTGAAGAGGATGGCTTATCTCATTATTCACACATCCCTGAGGTAAATGCTGGTTCACAATGGACTACTTTGGTACCATCTTGATCTGTTGTTCATATCTTATCAGTTTGCAACTGTCATTCTTGGTACCATCTTGATATGCTGTATTGTCATCCCAATTCTTCTTGTTTCACTCTCTGCACCTAGAATAATCTATTAGCTGCACACCTGTTAGTATTGCTCTTTGAGTATGTTTCTGATGGTAATTTTGTTGCATGAATTTCTGAAGAGCTATATTACTTATACTCTTCATTTTATCTTAAGATACTGTGTGAGACACTTGAGACTTGGACATGAGAGTAGGGACACTCGGCACTTCATTTTAGACCCAAAATGTGATAAATTTTCAGGAAGTTGCCGAGATCGACAGGACATCCATGTCAAACACTTGGCGCTATAATTCAGGTATAGTCGAGTCTGAGTAACATAGCTGAGGAGACTCTGTCCCCCCCAATCACCTTTTTTTCTAGATGATCTTAGTTGCTGTAGAATTAATCTCTTCAATATTCATGTTGAAGTACTACTTTCTGAGAGATTTCTGCATATGATTGGATTTCTGTGCTAAACATTCTGATTCTAATTAATCATCTGACATATGGCAGGTGTGATGTAACATGAAGAAATAAATTTTGGTGGACAAGCGGTGGCCATGGGAGGTTGCTGTTGCTCTTCCAGAAAAGCTCAATTACAAGGGACCCCTGTATACTACTATGTCAGTTGAACTTTCAGTCTGGAAATCATAGTATCTAACCATCTTCACAAATTTTCCCTTCATTTTTTTATAATAGCTCTCATGCCTATTGAATTGGGAAAGTTGTTTGATTGTTGATTTTCTAAGTGCTGTTCTTTAATGTCTTACTAGAAAAGTATTGTTCATTTGTTTTTGCATTCTTTGCAGTATCATAGCTTGTCAATTTCAAAGCCTGCTGAAGCTTTTGTTGCTCTTTTTGCAGTGTCCCCCGTCTTTGGAAGGGCATGGGAACTTGAGATCATACAATGGGACAACCTCAGCACTGCCGACAGGGCTCCTTGTTGGACTAAATTTGGACACATCAAGCCCTGACACTTTCCGGCCTCCTCCCGCACCGATCCCATTTAATGTGCTTTTCGGGCGTCCTCAAACTCCTATTCATGCTCTTGGAAGTCAAGGCCCCAAATGTGATCCGGCTAGAAAATCAATTGAATCTGCTCCAGTGGGAGACAATGTCAGGTCTGATAATTCCAACAAATTGGCTCCAAATGGTAAGGGTGATAAACCAGATGGAAAAACTCTTGCTGATATATTGCTTGCCTCTCCCACGAAGTCTGAGATTGAAATTTCGAAACCATGCGATTCTCATCAGTTAACAATAGAAGAAGAGGATGCATGCCCCATTTGTCTTGAAGGTGCTATGCGTTTCCTTGTCAAAGCAGTACAATGTCATTTTTGTCATGATTCCTATGTTGAACAACCTCCATTGCTCATTGATGATATGTGCAGAATATGACACTGAGAATCCAAAAATGGTCACAAATTGTGAGCACGATTTTCACCTGTCATGCCTTCTGGAGTGGATGGAAAGAAGTGATGCCTGCCCTGTTTGTGACAAGGTCTGTGGTCAGCTGTCAGTATCTGTGCAATTTGTTAGTTATTTTCTGCTGTACACAATTGTCATCAAGTTTTTCTTGTCATTCCCCTATTAGCTTTGCTGGTTGACACTTGTATTGTGTACATGTACATGCATGTGTTTGTGGATCTTTGTTTATCTGAATATGCATTAAGTTGTTCTGCCCCAAAAAACAAAAATGAGTTAAGTTGGTGAGGAGTGCCTCCCTAACCGAGTAATAGGCCAGATTTTTGGTTGTGGGGATTTCTTTTAGGGTGGTGTACGTCCCCCTCTTTTCCATTCCGCATGCTTCCTTCATTTTTTCCTACAAGGGAGGGGGTGGAGGGGCATTGGCCAAAGGACCTAATTATCTTAACACTCTCCCTCAATCTCTGTATGTTACTACTATTTACTTGAGGACATTTTGGTGACCTAATGACATTCCTGAATCCTGACAAGCTTTTTCATCTAAGGTAGTGTGTGTGTGTGTGTGTTGGGGGGTTACCCTTTTTTGTTCAGTTGTTTACAACTTGATTTTCTGATGATAATTCTTCCTGTTTGTCAATTCGTGACGTTTCATTCTGGGTGACAACTGCTAGATTGTCTCTGTGCCTTTTTCTGTGGAATATGCAACTGAACGCATCATTTATGATTATTCATGGTACAGGAAATGATATTTGATCACCCTGATGATCAGCTGTGACAAGTCCAAGTGATCACGTTTAGCTGCTGCTTACATACAATGCTTGCTGATTCAGTCGACAAAACATGCAAGAAAGTCCCGTGGTTTTAGTTTGGTCTTGGTTCCTTTGATGGCTTCGTGTGGCTTATTAAGTGCTCAGCATTATCATTTTCATTAAAATCTCTACCCACTGGAGGAACCCTCCTGTCCTGTCACAAACCCTTAAATCTTCTGTTAGGCAAAGATCGAAAGGAAATGGCTAATCAGGGTCGAAAGAACGTGATTCAAGCTGCAGGTTCAGGATTAGGTTTTCTTTACCACAAAAAGGAATGCAACGGTTAGCACTTGCCCTTTTTTCTGTATGGTTCCCAACAAATTCCATCTCCTCTGTACAAAGCCCCTCTCCCCCTCCTTTCTCCCCTTTCCTTTTTGTGGTCTTTGGTGGTGTTGGTTGTTATCCCTGTTTTCTTCCTTATGTTACTTCAACACCCCCCAGGTTTTCTTTTTCATTTTTTAAAAATATCGATCCATTGCATTTACGAATTCAATTAGCGCTTCTATCTGTTTTTTTCCATGATTTATGGGTTAAACTTAATATTTGTTTTTGGACGAATTTGTTGCTCATTGTCTTCGGACTCTGGTTAGTCCCCAAAATTTCAGCATTCATCCTGATTTCCTTACTGCTTCTGTATCTTCTTACCAGTAATTCATGTAGTATTTTATCAGAGAGAGAGAGAGAGAGAGAGAGAGAACATGGATGTCAGTCATTTGAGAATTGATGCAATTCTTTGATTTCTAAAAAAGTCTGCGGAAGATCTTTGTTCTGTTAAACCCCGTTACTCCCAGCTAGCGATGACGAAAATTCAGGTTAAAATTAGGTTGAACAAATCAGTCATTGGATAAAGTTTTTTATTTAATACTCGGTCTTTTTCAGGTTAGATAAGTCGGATAAGTCTAAATTTGGGTTTAAAATCGAATTCAGACAACAGAAATAAAAAATTTTATATTCGAATTTAAAATTCGGACAAAAAAATTATAATCGGACTCGGTTTTTCCTAATTAGATGACTTCGGATAATCAAGTTGGCTGAAATTTTGCTATTCCTGCTCCCTAATCCTCTTTTTTAAAAAAAAAGAAAAAAGGGCTCCAGCTCTATTGATAGTAATTTGCGTTTGTTGTAGCTCCAGCATTTTGGGGCCCAATTTATGGCATTATATATGTCAGAACTGTCAGATATATTACAATGGAGTCAGCGTACTATCCTTTTCTTCCTTTCTTTTTTTCTTTCAATTTTTAATATTTTTGGGTCTGATTATATAATCCTGATGTGAGATGCAGCATGGGAATCTTCAAGGTTGGTGAGGAATGGTTTTCAAGTGACATCTCTTCAGAGTTAGCTGCATTTTTTTTTTTTATCTCAACATGTAGGTTGACACTATTTTTTTGGGGTAAAAAAATCCATGATTACGATTTTTTTCCCGTTTATTTAGTGTAAATGAGGTATAAAAGTCAATTTAGTTATGTAGGTGGCATTTGAATTTAGATTAGTGGCAACAACTTTCAATGACTTTATGAGTTGAGCCAATTGATATTTATTGTGATGAATTTAAATTTATTTTTTATGAGTTTTATGTAAGCGGAGTGTAAAGAAAGATCCAATAAATTTATAAGTTTTAAATATTTTATCAATTGAAATAATCGACATAGTATTATGCAGCTATGTTTCGCAACTTCCGTGTGCGAAAAGGGTTAATTACCATTGCGACAAAAATTAATATTTGTAACCATTGGTGAGCATGACATGAGTGGGAAAGATGGACCAAATCAACCCTACCCCTCAAACAAAAAGAAAAAGACAAAGAAAAAAGAAATTGGATCGTTTCATATGCAACAATAAAATGTACGGATAATTTTATTTTTATGGGTTAAACAATTTATAGATATCTATAAAAAAATTATAGATAAAAGTATTAAGTATGTGCTCATAAAAATAATTAATGGAATCTGGCATTATATAGGGAAAAGTTATTAAGTGAATACTATAAAATAAAATATAAATTCAGTTTAAATTCAAATGTCTAACTCAATCTTTAAATACGCTCGTTCAATTGGTCGAATTAGAATAATTGTGTTTGTTTGCATCGATTCAAATTTAACTTATACCTTACCAATTCAATATAATTTATTTATTTTACTTCTTATTCTTAAAACCTGTTGCGAAATAAAAGGGAATTTAAATCCTCCCCCTACCCTCCTTAAATCTGTGCTTAGATTTTGAGTTGATTCACAACCTCTAAAAAAAATTTTTTTAAAAATTGGGCGGAAATCCAGGAATTTGAGAAAAATAGGGTTCTTTAATTTACTAAGAAAAAGGAATAATTAGCAAAAATCCAAATTAATGTTAGAATCCACCCACCACCCATTTTCCTTTGCCAACAATGATGAAGCTGAGAAGCATCAGCCTCACACCAATGAGAAGAAAGAAAAGGAAATGGAAAAAAAAAAATTCTAATTTTTATTTTTTTCCTACAAATGTGCCCTTTCTTCTCCATCTGTTCATTACCCATTATCTCAAATCCTTGATCAAATTTAGAGGAAAAACCAAAAAAAAAAAAAAAAAAAGGAAAGGGAAACATCAAATCTATAGCCCCATTCAAAACAGTTTCTTTTTTGGTAAGGTAATAATAATATCAAAACATTAAAAAAACACAGCCCTGGAATCAGAGGAGGGCAAGGGCATGGGGTCCCCCTCCTCCACCGGGGCGATGGACGGGCCCCACGTGGGCGAGACCCGGTCAATGGCGGAGCTCCACCCGGCCCCCTCGGGGTTGCTGGAGGGGAGGGGAGGGGTTGTAGGGTTGGAAGCTGATTACTCTCCTATGAAGAGTTTTCAAGATTTTAAGCATGTTTGGGTTGTTGAATCCTCAAAGTTATGGGTCATTGCTGCCCCTATTGCCTTCAACATCCTATGCAATTATGGGATTAATTCCTTCACCAATATTTTTGTTGGCCATATTGGAACTCTTGAGCTCTCTTCTGTGGCCATTTCTCTTTCTGTCTATGGAGGCTTTGTCTTTGGCTTTATGGTCAGTCAGTTTTCTTACTTTCTCTTGTTTTCGAGACATCGAGCTGTCTATCATCTTTGTTCAATTCATATTGTTCATAGAAGAAAAACTACCAAATCTATATCTTTTCTATATTTTAATTGATATTCTATCCAGAATTTCGAACATAAAAATTCTCGATTAAATAAATTAAACAAAGTTGATAACGACCTCACTGTTTTCTTCTTTATTTCCTCCTTTTTTTTTTCCTATTAGGGTTTTGTGGTATGAAGAGAGATATGTGGGTGAAATTGTCTACACTTGTAATCTTCTTATGATAATTGTGTTAGTTTGTTAATTAATACAGGAGAGTGATCATAACTCATAATTATTCAAGTATAATTATTTCAAGATCACGTAGGGGTGATAAAAATTTAGGTCATCTCATCGAATTCGGATGGGTATATAGTTGATTTTTATAAGAAAAATGTTGTTAATTACTAAAGAAGACAAATAAATTTTGGATATAACTCCGTATCAGTTTAGGTTCATGTTATAGCAATTGGGTCGGAATATAATTTAGATACAGTTTAGGTTGGGTAATTAAGTGCATATTAGTTTTCCTCCTGTCTTCGATATGCTTATGAATGTTAAGATCTTGGAGGAAAAAGTACGAGTTGATAGAATAACTTGCAAGTTTGCGCTGATGATGAGTGTTTAATTTCACAGCTAGGTATGGGAAGTGCCCTAGAGACATTATGTGGGCAAGCGTTTGGTGCAGGGCAGATTGACATGCTTGGAGTATACATGCAAAGATCTTGGATCATCCTGTTTGGAGCAGCTTGCATGCTCGTACCCCTCCATTTGTACGCCACCCCGATCCTAAGGCTCCTAGGGCAGGAACCCGAAATAGCAGAGATGTCAGGCAGGTTCACCATCCAATGCATCCCCCAGGTGTTCTCCCTCGCGATAAATTTCCCCACCCAAAAGTTCCTTCAAGCACAAAGCAAGGTTCAGGTAATGGCTCATATTGGGTTTTGGGCATTGGTTATCCACGTCGGTTTTCTCTACTTGTTCATCGAGGTGTTTGGGTGGGGCATTGTTGGTGCTGCTTGGGCTTACAATCTGTCTAACTGGGGGATTGCCATTGCCCAAGTTATCTATGTGAAGGGATGGTGCAAGGATGCTTGGACTGGCTTCTCTTGGTTGGCTTTCCATGATATTTGGCCTTTTGTCAGACTTTCTATTGCTTCTGCTGTCATGATTTGCTTGGAAGTTTGGTACTTCATGAGCATCATCGTTCTCACGGGCCACCTTGAAGACCCTGTCATTGCTGTCGGATCCCTCTCCATATGGTATCTTCTAACTCCTTACTCCCTAAACGCAAACCAAACCAAACCATACACAAAACACAGTCGATCTGTAGTTTTAATGGGCTAATGACTCAACTCTCCAAACTTACTCAACCAATATGAACTTGGCTGGGCTTGGTTGAACCTGTTAGAACCATTCAAACGGGTCCCAGGCTAACCATGGTTCAACCTAGACTGTTCAATCGGCTATCGCTATGTAATACTGTCTAGTTTGAAAAGAATTTATGCCAGCAAATCTACTGTGAGTTAAAATTTATCCATATTTTCATTCACTGATCAGATTCCATGTTTTTTGTGCAGTATGAACCTGAATGGGTGGGAAGGCATTTTCTTCATAGGAATCAATGCAGCCATTGGGTAGTGCCCTTTTCAACTCTTCTCTTCATATGCAAAAGCATTCTGAGAGACTAATCCAAGTGAATTACTTAAACCCCACAATTCACGCATCAGTTAAATGACACCTTTTGTTTTTCAGGGTTCGGGTATCCAATGAGCTCGGATCAGGGCATCCTCGAGCAGCCAAGTACTCAGTCTTCATCTGTGTCATCCAGTCTCTCTTAATCGGCATTCTTTCCATGGTCATCGTCTTGCTGACCCGCAACCATTTTGCTATAATCTTCACCACAAGTAAAGAAATGCAAAGAGCTGTTGCTCACTTGGCTTGGCTTCTCGGCATAACCATGGTGCTCAACAGTGTTCAGCCAGTTATATCAGGTACATTTTTATCGGTTTAATTGCTGACTAACATGATTCTTTTCTTAGATTAACGATGATTTAATCGAGTTTTGGCTGATTAATTCACCAGGGGTTGCTGTTGGTGGAGGATGGCAGGCCTTGGTTGCTTACATTAACTTGTTCTGCTACTATGTCATGGGGCTACCTCTTGGGTTTTTACTTGGTTACAAGACACATTTGGGAGTTGAGGTAAAACATTCAATCTTATTCTGCATAAAGTTTGCATTTGAGTTTGATTTCAATGTCATATAAACCAATGGAACCTCTTTCAGAGACATTATAAAATCTAGACACGCAATTTTATCAGACTTTAGATTTAGAAATATTTTACAACTTGGACAAATCTAGGGCACACTATTCTTATGTACAATACCTCCCTCCCTCTTTTTTTTTTTTTTTTTTTTGGTGTGGTATTCTTTTTGGTTACATGATCTGATTCTTTGCAGGGCATATGGATAGGAATGATAGCTGGAACTATGTTACAGACATTCATCCTTTGTTACATTGTTTACAAAACAAATTGGAACAAGGAGGTAACTTCAAATTACTGACTCAGAATTTTGTTTATTTGTAGTCCTTTTGCAACCCAAAAAACAAGGAAAAAAAAAACCCTTTTTTAACTTACATAGGGCTGTGTTTTTGGGAACGTATTTTAGTTGAAGTTTCTTATTTGAACTGAAATGAACTAAGTTGAACCTACTTGAACTAACGTTATACAAAATAAATTGAAAAGAATATGTCCTATATGGCTAAATTGAAAAGAAAACGTCTTATACGTCTATTCTTAGTTTAGAACATTGTTTAGAGGCAGGTTTATAAGACTATAGGCTAGCATAGATTTATTTGAATTTCGTTTTTAGTATACCAAGTCAACTTTACTAGTTGAACTAGCAAATATTTGCGTACTCTGATTTGAATTGATACTGAAACAATAAAATGTTGAATTTACAGGTGGAACAAGCTTCAGAAAGGTTGCGTGTTTGGAGTGGGCAACCGGCTGAAAATGATGAGAAAAGGGCTCTCGCAATGGTAACGATGCCAACGGAATCACCTAAATAGTGTTTTCAATAGGAAAACAAATTATTTCTTGGACTTGGATCAACCAAGTAGTCCATCAGCCATGCCCAAAATGTACATAAAAAGACATGTATATGTGTAGCTCGTTTGTGAAAATTGATGAGAATATTCTTTGGTGAAAGAGGGTTTGGTGTTGTTGTATATGCTGCTCCATCTTGCATTTTTACAGTGTATAACATTTTGAAGAAATTGAGTAACTTTGAGATCCTCAGTCTTTTTTACTTATCCTAATGCTTTCATTATGTCGTGTTTTATTTATTTAATAATTAGTTTTAATGAGAGATAATATAGATTTATTTCATGATTTATCTCATGCTATTTTAATAAGGTGATGTAATAAAATTTCAATAACTGTATGTGTATAATAATTTTTGAAATAGAAGACTAATAATTTTTTAAATTTAATTTTGTTTCATAATATTTCGTTAATAAAGTTGGTTTAATTGAGGTTGGTAGTTGGCTTACTTTTCAATGCTATATATGTGAAGTATTATAATACCTAAGCACCCAAACAAAAACCCTAATTTTACTATTTTAGTCACTCCCAAATAAAAAATTTATTCCTTCCAAACCCATTTGAACGTCCCAAACCTAAAATTTCCATTCATTTCAATCCTAATCTTCTGTTGAAAAATCAGATAGAAAGGGCAAAATTGGGCGAAGGAATGCAAAGGTCAAGGGGTCTTTCTCCCTCTTCCACCGGACCCGTTTCCCTGGTACATCTCTCTCTTCTCTCTCTCTCTCTCTATCTCTCTCTCTACTTTCCCATTCCCAGTCCCCAGTATACAGTAGTCATCACTATTCAATTCTTTTCTACGAGAGGGATGTGGGTCGTCTTCTTCTGTTCAAAAATTTCAAATACCCCACCCCTCTCTCTCTTTCTCTCTCCCCCGTCCCTCTATCTGAACGAGACCAAGAAATTTAATTATGTCGAAATTATATGGAAAATTTAGAACAATCCCGCCAAAAAAGAGAAAAAAAGAAGAACGATTTTGCGCCTTGATCTAGATGCCTAAAATTCGAATTGATTTTTTATCAAACCCTCTGGCAATTCTGGGACTTTTCAATTTGAACTTTTTTTTTGGTGGTTTTTTGGTTTGCATTTTGGGCTTGTTTTTCTCGAATGCTAAAGTGCTTGTCTTTGGTGGTTTAGGGTTTGATCCAAAATCAATGGCAGAGTGATCAAAATTAGAGTGTTATTATCCTATGTACTGCTGAAGAATTTCCACAAATTGTTGAATCAAACGTGTGAAGAGGCTGAACTCCAAATTCTTTTGTTGAATTGAGATCATTTTTGTGGAAGAAATTTGCCCAGTTGACTCTTTTGGGCCTTTGCCAACAATTTGAAATGGGCATTCTGTAGATTAGCTTTGTGAAGCTAGTATTTTGAAAAAGGATTGTATTGTATGATCAGGTGGGTTTTTTTTGTGGTTTAGATGCTGGTTTTGGTCCTTTAATTAAGTTGACTTGAAGTATTTGGGAATTTGTGAAAGTTTGTTGTGAAATTCTCCAAGGAACAGAGCATTTGGCTAACAGGGCATTCCTTGGGAGAGCATAGATGGAACTAGACACAGATTACGAAAGTTTTTTTCGAAACTTAATGACAATTTGAGGAAAAGTATATCCAAAGTGAACGAGGAGATGAGGAATATCGGTGATTATTACATCTTGAAGATGGAGAAAAGCGATGTTACTGATGAGAATCGTGATGATAATAAAGTAAAGCGGAAGAATGTTGAGTTGAGTTTTGCGGATGTTGTGGATTTAACCGGTGAGAATGAGGAGAACCTGAATTGTAAACGGAAGAAGATTGAGAAGATTTATGCAACTCAACAGAAGAGTGATGATAGGAAGTTGGGGAGAACAAAGACGAAGGTCAGTTTGAGGGAAGTTATCCCGTCTGATGTATCAGCTAGGAAGAGGTCCTCAATCTATTCAGCGGCAGCTGATGATGTAGTTGACAGTTCGGAAAGCTCTGATGCTTCAAAGAATTGTTTGACAGAAGTTGAAGCGTCCATGAACGTATTGAAAGAGGAGGCTGAGATATGGCAGGATTTTCCGTCAAGAATGCTTCATTGGATGGCTAATGTTGCAAAGGATCCTACCGACCCTGTGATTGGCATGATTCCTGAGAGTTCTATGTGGGTATTTTATGGAAATGACAATTGCTGGAAGCAGGTATTGTTAGCCCGAGAAGCATTATTTATGAAAAGGCATCGGTTTTCAAACACTGAGGAATCTGCTTGGCAGGTAACTACTTATTAATCCTGCTGATCTTTGACTACTCTATCTGTAGGTCATACCAACTTGCCATCTATCCAAAATTGTGCAAAAAAAATTATCACTCAGGCTGCTGGACGACAGATTCCTTGTATACAGATAGGATCTGCTATATAATATGCTTGGATATCAACTGTAAGAGCCTTTTTATTTCTATTGACTTGGGTCCTGATTGCTGTGGAATAGTGCTTGTATTGACCCCTCCCCCCCAAAAAAAGGTTGGGTTTCTATTGGCTCCCTGTGGGTTGTGACTGTTACGGTATGTTATAACTTATGGCATGTGTTTGCATTTTATTACCGAACCTTAGTCTTGGGGGTTTCATTGCTTTATTACATTTTCATTTGTCTATATTGATTAATATCATACTTGCATTTATATATTATATTGTGTCATTATCTCTGCCTTGTAACCACTTCATGCTTCTTATCTAAAAGGTTTTAACAGTCCTGATGAGCAGTTTGGCAAACCAGATGGTCTAGCTTAGCTTAGTCCAATTCTGTTAGTCCAGGTTTGGTGATAAAAAAGGAATAAATCACATGGCCTGGAAGGCCTCAGTTCAATCAGGTGAACCATACTGCAGGGTCATTCATTATATATTTATATGGTTCAAAAATGAATCCAAATCACGCAAATCGGAATTCAAGGTTTGGTTTGGTTTGGCTTTGGCAAAAAAGGTTTTGTATCGTTTCTTAAAAATTAAAATTTAACTGGATGAAAATGAACTGTGGAGATGATGTTGACCTAAGAGCACTAAGAGAGCAAACATCGCCTACTGACCAACTAGATAACAATGAAGCATTCAATTAGACTATGAGTGAGGTTTCAATTGGTTTTCGGGAGGGTATTATGAGCTGTGTGTTTATGTATCTTTCTCCTTCTGAAAGTTGCAGTAGTGAGGAAAACAAGCTGGTGAGTGTGGTCAAAGGTTTCGTAGTCAAATACATTTTAACCAAATGGTTGTTTATAATATCAGTTTCTAATCCATGGTAGCCTTATCTCAGAATGCGAGTTCTGTTCAAAATAGTGTCTGGTGTTATTGGTGTTCTTGTAATTTGTCCATGCACACAGGCTCTCATACCGATCATAGTATGTGGCTGAGGATCCAATTTGGTCCGAACTATGTGTATTCTCTTTTGAGCTGCTTGGTGTGTATCAACTTTATCCCCTTTCTGCTTGCTATATTCTTTATTTCCTGTGCATGATGGTGGATCATCTATCACTTGACAACTTTCTTTTGTTTGGGATTGTGCATTAGCTTTATCCTTTATTAAGATGTTAGTTATATTGTGCCTTGTCCACACCTGATGTTAGGTTTCTCCTTTTTGTAGAAGAGGCAGCAAAAGAATCCATCCATTTTTTATGATCAGATTGAAGCTGCCTGTGGACCAAAATCCTGTCCAAGACTCCTTTCTGAAAGAGCATCAGAGGAATCTTCCTTTGATTCACGTTCTATGAGCGCTCAACAAGATACTCATGCAAACCGTGCACGTCCGAGGCAAAGGTTGGAGGCTCGACTTGACCTGCAACCAACTGCCTCAATCTACACCAGTCGACCACAGCAGAGGATTCCAGTTGGATGGCCTTTTCAGGCAGAAGTACCAGAATGGACAGGACTGGCTGCTGAAAGTGACCCTAAGTGGTTGGGCACTCAAGTTTGGCCGCTGGAAAAGAGTGAACAGAACTTGTTGATTGAAAGAGATCCCATTGGGAAGGGCAGGGCTGAGGCTTGTGGTTGTCAGTTTCCGGGTTCAACTGAGTGTGTAAAGTTTCATGTTGCTCAGAGAAGAATGAAGCTCAAGGTTGAATTAGGCTCCACTTTTTTTCGTGGAAGTTTGACAAAATGGGCGAGGAGTGCAGCGTGTCCTGGACTGTTGAAGAAGAGAAGAAATTCAATGCTGTGATGAAGAACCCTTTATCGCTACATGAGTGTGTTTGGCCTCAACTGTGCAAGGTTTTACCAGGGAAGAACTGGGTTGAGCAGGTGAACTACTACTTTAATGTCTTTGTGCTCCGACGTAGGGCATCCCAGAATAGATGCAGTCCGAACTACATTGACAGTGACGATGATGAAACCGATTACAGAGTAGGCACTACAGGTTTAGGGCATGAAGCTTCCAATGCTTGCTTCTTAAATTCCCCATGAATGAAGGCCCATACGAACATCAAATAGCATTTGCGAGTGGGTTACAGGTGAAAGATTTTGTGGTTTATATCTCACTTCAACACCCCCCCAAAAAAAGAAACGAAAAATGAAGTGGAAATTGCCCCCTTTACACCTGCACATAAACAACCCAGTTTTCATACAGAAAATTGAACTTCCAGAGTGCACTCGTGATTGCATGAGTTGGCAAGGATACCCTTTGATGGGTGCAATTTTGCTGCCGAAACAGCTTTTGTTCATACTGGTGAGGCTTCTCCGTTTCGTGAGCATATTTTAATCTGTGATCATAAACTTCTGTTTGGATACATCTCCCTCAGTTGTCAAATGTGATCATTAGAAGGGAAAATCTTTCAGATTCGAAAGTGGAGTTACTCTGATGGATGGTCTCTCCTTTCTGAGAGATTGTTTCACTTACTTTCAATTTTTGTTCAGTATATGTGCATTTGAGTTTCCCTTTTTGATGCCCTATTATTCTGACGAGGCTCTGCATATTTCTGAAAACATGATCTCTAAATCTTAATTATTCAATGCAGGTTATAATTTGTTGCTTAGTTACACCAATACAGTCTAACCTGTAACTTTTCGTATATTTTGGGATTGTGGTATCACAAAAACTCCAAAACCCGGGTTTGAAAATTTCGCAACGTTCCAGAAATTTTTAAATCTATGGTCTTTTTGTAATTTTGCAATTTGCTTGCGGGACATGATTTGGATTTGGATTTGGATTTTCGCCGTGTTCAAGAAATCCTTACCATCCATTGACAACTCGAGTATATGATGTGAAAACAGCTAGAGAACTAACAATCTGGAAAATAAGTATTAGTGGTTAAAACTGGCTAATGATATTGCTCCTGCTGATCTAATTATCAACCACTTAAGTAGAAAAGGAGGGGTTTTGCAACTAATCATGTGAATTTGTAACTAATCTCCTAGTACTATAAAAAGGGTCCTATATTAAGGTATGATCACCATAAAATCAAATCTGCTCCAAACCCTAAACACAATTATACTCTAATTACCCTTTAAACTACTCGCTCAATGATGTCAACTGGTAATATCCTCCTTGCCTACTTTGGTCTTCTGACCATTGTTTCATTTGTGGCCTATGCTCCTGATCCCACCCAGCTCCAAGATTTCTGTGTTGGCATTAACAACCCTAAGGATGATGGTTAATCTCTCTCTCTCTCATTGTCTATTACATCTGTGCATAATTTCATCTCTAGTTTTTGCAACTAGTGAAGTAATTTGTGTTCTATAACCTTTTGTGGTTTGCAGTGTTTGTCAATGGATTGTTTTGTAAGAATCCGATAGATGTAACACCTGAAGATTTCCTCTTTAAGGGGCTGGACATACCAGGAGACACGAACAACAGGCGAGGCTCAAATGTCACCCAAGTCTTTGCAGCTCAGCTACCGGGTCTCAACACCCTGGGAGTAGCCGTGGCTAAGGTTGACTTTGCGCCCTATGGGCTCAATCCTCCCCACACACACCCTCGAGCCTCAGAGGTCCTCACTGTGCTCGAGGGAACCCTCTACGTTGGTTTTGTGACCTCTAACCTTCCAAACGGGGGAAACAGGCTCTTCCCGACAGTGCTTCACAAGGGAGATGTATTCGTGTTCCCTCAGGGTCTAATTCACTTCCAACTCAACGTTGGCAAAACCCCAGCCGTGGCTCTTGTTTCCTTTAACAGTCAAAACCCTGGTGTGGTCACTATTGCCAATGCTGTCTTTGGGGCTCAGCCACCCATCTCAGTTGATGTCCTAAGCAAGGCCTTTCAGTTGGATGATAATGTGATCAAACGCCTTCAATCTTTGTTTGGGACAGGCAATTGATGAGATTGTTAGTGCCACTTATTTTGCTTTTTTTTTATTTTAAGAAGGACGTAATCCTTTTCAGACCGCAACGTAATATTTTGCATCGTTAACATGCAATAAATTTAAGCATTTTATGGGTTCTGTACAACTAAGTTAAGTAAATTATGAGATGGTTGATGTTCTAAATATTCTATTGTTGTTTCAATGTTTAATCATGAAATAAGATGATGTTTTCCAAATGATTGGCCTCTTGCTTTCTTTTGTTCTTATTCATTAACCTTTAATCATGTTCAATTAAGAAAGATTAAAATATTAATGCTGGTAGGTTTTAATGACACTTATTTCTCTTACGTGAGAGGTTCGCGGTTCGAGTCTCGTAAACAAAGAAAATTTATTATAGAGAATTTTGTTCGTATCGATCGACAATAACTTAATTCTAATTAATGATGAATGAAACAATTAGTCAAAACAACTCTAATACAGTATATATGTAATTTGTGATCCCAAACACCTTTCTCTGCTACGATTTCCGATCTATTGAATGTACCTTTTATTGACAATCAAATTTAAGACTTAATATATATATATATATTCTTAGAAACTTAATAATATATAACTCGTATCCATCTAAACCAGTCGGTTTTGATAAGTTAAATCTCTTGCTTCATCCATTGATAGATTCATGCATGTGAACTATTTTATGGTAATATATATATATATATACTTAATTAAGATGTAAAGCAAGGGACTTACATACATAATACAATATTGTTTGGTCAAGTTTAGTAGAAAAGTGCCTACTACTATGAGATACTTGCACGGCTCTTTAATCTGCCTTTGCTGAATTCTTCCATCACCAAGTGCCCAAACTTGCCCTTTACATAAGCAATGAGCCAATATATATCATTCTTTTTTAATTCCGTTAAAATTATCCGTCGAGTTAGCTGATAAATATAAATAAATAAAAAATACTTCAAAATTTAAAAAAAAAATTACAGTTTGAAATAAAAAGAAAATTAGTTTACAATCTTAAAATATTATTCATATTGAGTTTTTTACGAATACATTTGTTTTAGCAGTAGTCAAAATCTTATATGCCGATATTTTCTTTTTTCGATGAGTACAAATACTTACATAATATTGTCCAAGAGCAGGAAATCTGATGTAAAATTTTATATTTAAGAGTTTCATTTGTTTTAATGCATAATATTAATATATACAAAATAATATAATACTATTGCTTAGGAGTGTAGTTTTTTTAAAAAAATAATGGATGAATTTCATTAATTGAAAGTAATACGGTATTTATAATGAAAATCAAACTCAAATAAATGCATAACTAAAATAACAAAAAAATCTTTCGATTGAAATAACCGATTGAAACTTTTCTAAACGCTCCACTTTCATTCGATCGTCGTTTCATCATACAGACTCTTAACGAGGAGATCCACAAATCTTGTATAGCTTTCCTATCGAATATATTTATTTATTGCAATAGTCCGACTTTGAAGAATTAATGCTCGTCGCAGACCGATCCGACAATCAATCAACAATTCAACCACAAACAATCATAAAGCTATGAAAACAAACTGATAGAATCGTTTCAAAAATGAGAGAAAATACCACTCATTCGAAGAGGGTATGGAAAGTCTCTCACAAATACGAGAGAATAATTATTTGTAGAAAAATAGTAGATAAAATACAAAAGAAAGAGAGATAATGACCTGACAAAAAGCCAATGTCAGCCCCTAAGAAAAAAAGGAGGTAGGATTTTTTAGAAAGAAGGGGAGAAAGGAGGAGAAAGGAGATCAGGATTTTTGCTTAGGAGTTTAGCTATTATTGAAAAGCTTCCACAAAATTGAATTTTGATAGTATGGCAAGCTATATGCTTGTTTTTCAAGGTTTTTGTCTTGGTGAAGAAATTTTGCTATAATAATATAATAATACTTGCATATGCATTACCTTTTTTAAAAAAAAAACCAATTTGTCAAGTAAGTTTGTGTTCCATTTTTCTAAGTAGTGGTGCTGTTAGGCATAAACTTCAAAGCACATTAAGATATTCAATTTTATATTTGTTTGTAAAAATATATATAGATTAAGGTTACCTACATCTGAACTTTTTGCATTTTATAAAAAAAGTTCATATTAAAAATCGTAGTAGTAGTAGTTGTTATATATACATAAACAAACCAAATTCAATATTTGTTATTTTCATACTTCAAAGAGAATTTAACCAAATATATTACATTTGTATTTTCACCAAAAAAAAAAGTAATATTTCGTTAAATTTTTATATTTTTAGTGAAAGAAACTTTCTTATCGTATTATTTACCACCAAACGAAATAATAACTGAAACTGAAAAAGAAAAGAAAATAAGATAAATTCACCAATATGTGTTGAACTTTTTTGGGGCCCAATCGTTGTACTATTGTGTCAATAAATTGGTACATTATAATCTCCCGTAAATTTGACGACATGTACAAGTTTATCAATTTCCCTTTAATAATTTTCAACTCTTTTTCAAAAAAATGATATAATATAAAAATTTATTTAAACTGAAATATCACCTTTAAAAATGCCCAACCACATAGAATATTTTATCAGAATCATTTTTCAGATTTAATTTTCTCTTTTAATAAATATATACCATGCATGAATTCACAATTTGATAGGATATATACCAGAACATTCCTCTTCTGCCATTAATTTTAAGGTAAAAAGCTACTCAATCATATAGACTTTATCAAAGAGAATCTTCAATCTCCTGAAATAATCACCCATCAATTGGACTTCAAAAGAGCCCTTGATTAAGATTTATTATTATTTGGTTGACTCAATCTTCAACCTTTTATGACAATCTAAAATGTTGGAAATATTATTTTTCTATTCGATATTTGACGGGGTCATTTTCATCGTAAAACTTTTAATCAACTACTTTTTTATTGATAATTTATAAACTGTTAATGAATCTGTCCGTATTCCGATGTGATAAATTTTAAGAAACTTGTTATTTGTCAAGAAATTGATCCGTTAGTGTGTTTTGAGTGATTTACGTTAAATAACACTAACTTATGCCCATTGCCATAACCCACGAGTTCAACTCCGGGTTTATGTAAAAGTCGATAAACACATCTACTTAAACTTCATTTTGAATGCTTGACCACCACGATCACTTGGTTAAGAGAGAGAACAATTATTCACTATTCATAATGTTCATCGTCATACCATCATCTAATCAGCTCAGCATTTTTAATAGATAAATTTTCTCGTAAGATATTTTTAAAATTCATCACAATTAAAAGGTCCTAGCAGATATTGAAACATATTCTCAATAATCATAATATCTCAATACGCATAAGATTAGGCTTCATCAAACAGACATCATAATACGGAAAATGATAAAAACTGAAAGCAACACAAGACCAAACATATCATTGCAAAGGATGATATCATAGTGTCTGAATACCTACATGACAAAATAATGAAAAACTTTATTAAGGAGAAGAAATAATTTATAATCCATATTTCACAAAATAAAATTGTTTAACTTGATGACTGAATTGACTTATGGAGGAAGAGGGAAAATATTATTTTTATTATAAAAGCTTATATAGATAAATTAGGGTCCTTTTTAAAACTCTAGTGACTGGTGACATGAGAGATAAGTACAATTTAAATAAAACTTTCTCTAATAATGCTTTAATTTTTCCAAAAAAATGACAAAAATTTAATTCAAGAGTTATATTTCAGATCTCTTTAAAAATATAAACTCTTAATTATTTGCAGGCTTATCAAAGATTATTCTTGCCAAATAGACTTAGTGATTATAACGAGAATTTGATTTTATTTTTTAATTTAGAGTTTATTGGGAGCTAACTTTTTTTTTGGTAAAACCTTACCATTATTTATTTTTTTAATTTACTGTGTATAGAAATATTGCAATTAGTTATTAGATTATATTCTTTAGAGTATAATATATTGTATTTTTCAGTTCTCAAATTACCAGATAATTAGACGAAAGAGAAACATAGAAAGAGGATAAATTTTTTTAAAAAAATTATCATAAAATAACGTTTTTGATAATCTAGATAAAAGTTTCAATCAAGTAAAATTGTCAAACTACCATTAAAGGATAAGTGAACCTCACAATGAGGGCACCTTTTTGAGTTCATAAGGCAACCAAATTTGAGAATTATAAAATAATTTTATCATAATTACAATAATAAATTAATAATGCGTTAAAATAATGGGCCCTCCTCGTAATTCCCCTGCTTTTCTTCCTCTATCCTCCCACCACCCTCCGGTTTCACTCATTGATTTCCGCAGGCTCACCATTCTTTGCTTCTTTCACCACTTGAACCCAATCTCTCTCTCTCTTGCCCGGAAGGTGACTGCTTTGGCAAGCTACCATGTCTTCTCCAAGCAAGCGAAGAGAGATGGATTTGATGAAATTGTGAATTCCTCTTGTTATCATTTTTCTCCTTTTATTCACAAAATTTATTTTACCCCTTTTCTGCTTTTGAACCCCTTTTCTGGGTCTCATGGGTTGTTTGTTTTTGTGTTGAATTTTGTGGAAACAGGATGATGAGTGATTACAAGGTGGAAATGATTAATGATGGCGTGCAAGAGTTCTATGTGGAATTTCATGGACCTAAAGAGAGTAATCTTCTATGCCCACCTCCAACTCCCCTCCTCCCCCTTCCCCCCACAAAAACTATTTTTTCCTCTTTAATTGATTGCTTTTGTGGGTGTTTTGGTGATTGATTTTCGGTTCTTGATTTGGGCTTTTGCTATATCATAGGTGTTTCAGAAACCGTACTTGCCAATTTAGTTATAGCCTAGTGTTTCTTATTCATTGTCTAGTTGTTGCTTTACTTGGAAATATTTTGCATATTGGGATTGGATTTTTTTTCAAGTTCATATGCCTTCGTAACTTGTAAATATAATTGCATACTTGTTGTCTATGTTTAATTGTTCATATATATCCTTTTTTCTTTTTACAAAAAATGCTTATATGTACCTTAAATCTGTATTGCTGTTGAAACTCCATACTTCATCTCTCCTGGGGAAGCCATTGCATTTACCATTTCATAATTGCTGTAGGTCTAAGTTTGGCTTATGCTTATCAAAATTGTAATTAAATGAATGTTCTTTATCTTTGCTTCTTACTAGCTTTTTATTCTGCTGATAATAGAATTGGATTGTGGCAGGTCCCTATCATGGAGGTGTGTGGAGGGTTAGGGTTGAGCTTCCTGATGCTTACCCCTACAAATCTCCGTCTATAGGCTTTATTAACAAGATATACCATCCCAATGTTGATGAGATGTGAGTTACAAAATCTTACTATGTTATATTTTTCGTTTGGAGGGATAGTGTTCTGGGTTTGTTTTGAAGAATGTCGATTTAGTCTAAATGTTTTCTGGACTATAAATTTCAGGTCAGGGTCGGTTTGCCTTGATGTGATTAATCAGACTTGGAGCCCTATGTTTGGTAATGTGAAGATACTCTTATAATTTATTTCTGTAAGGGGTTAATAATTTAGTCCTGTTTATGCTATTGCTCTTGCATAGTAATATTGATCTCTCCCCAGATTTGGTGAATGTTTTCGAGGTGTTCCTCCCCCAGCTTCTTTTGTACCCAAACCCTTCGGATCCCTTGAATGGGGAGGCTGCTGCTCTGATGATGCGTGAGCGAGCTGCATATGAACAAAAAGTCAAAGGTATTAACATTCACACCCTTTATTTATATGCTCTCTTGATTGTGGATGGAATTGTTGTGCTGAGAATGAGGGGTTGTAATATTGTCTCTTTTTACTGTGAGTTTTATATGGCAATTCACTTGGATGATTGCCCCCTGAGAGAAAAATATATTTGGTGTCTTAGTTTTACCCTCCATACTGGTGTTGGATATAGGATACTTGGACATAGATCTGGCATTTGGATAATTCAAAAGCTGAAAAACTCTGAAAATGCCTTGGAAATGGCAAAGTATGATACTTAGACATATAGCTATATTGGTTGGACACTTGGTCGTAAGTCAAAGAGTATCATAGGTGAGAGGTCCATTGAGCTTGATCATGGCATGAATTGCTCAGTAGGTTATTGTAGAGCTCTCAATGAAAGATTTTTGTGGGATTCTTGGTTTACTATGTCCTAGATGCTCATTCCTATCATGTTGTTGGAAACCTTATTGGGCAGTATGAAAGAGGTGTGTATGTGTTTTCAATTGAGCATGTGTGTTTGTTCTCAATTGAGCATGTGTGTTTGTTCTCAATTGAGCATGTGTGTGTGTGTGTTCTCAACCACACCCTTTTTTTGTGGTTTTGGAATTGGTAAGAGGTTGTGGCCACTTCACCTTCAAACCTCTGAAGATATTCAGAATATCCTTTCAAATCATTTCAATAAGATGAGTATAATGGCTTAGTTACTGCATCCTTAACCACTTAAGAGTTTTCCCTTAACCTCAACACCCCCATACCCCCTCCCCCAAAAATCCTAAAAGAAATGCCACCTCCCTCCGTCCCTTGCACGTTCCCCACTAGGGTGCTGCTACTTTTGGAGTCCCCATATTGGGTTTTTAACCTACACGAAAGTGGTAATGATAAATATTGCAGACCGAGCCAGGTATAGATTCTTGGAGATTTTCTGACATAAAGGGCGGATGTAATGTAGGAAATCCCAGTTTGCTTCTTTCTTCATGACTTATAGTAAATAAACATGACAATGGAGCATTCACTACAAATCATGTTGTTGCAGTTGCTTTTGCTATATTAATTCAGAATTTAAGAATGGAGGAGATTATGCTAAAGTGATGAATGACTTCAGTGGGATACCTAAACTGTTGTGGAATTGGGTAGACTGATTTCAAGATATGGAAACTTTATTTGAGGGTATCTGGAAAAGAAAAAGTTACGTGTGATAAGGTAGGATATTCAGAAAACTAGGAAGGAAAAGCTGGAAAGAATGATATGTCTTCTGGGAGGGAAATAAGATATCACCTTCCCAACCCCCCTCCCCTCTCCCCCAAAACCACAAAAAAAAGGAGTGGGGTTGGGGGAACAGAATACATACATCACATTAAATATTACTAGTACTTTCTGAGGCAAAATTCAATCTCATTAAATTTTGGCTTCCCAAATGAATCCTTGGTGCTCCATTATAATTTTTCAGTTCCATGGCCTAAACTGAGCTTTGTAGGGATCCCTGAAAACCTTGTGTGTTACTGTTGCCATTATTGTTGCCTACTAATTGACCACATGTTATACATGCATCATGATGGATTTTGTGCATTTTTGCGTTGTTTGTCATCCCAGAATACTGTGAGAAGTATGCCAAGCCCGAGGATGCAGGCGCTGTGCCCGAAGAAAAGAGCAGCGACGAGGAACTGAGTGAAGATGAGTATGCTTCCAGTGATGAAGCTATGGTGGGTCAAGCAGATCCCTAGTTGTCTTCCTTCTAATGTTCCATTCCCACTTGTATCTGTACATTATCATCTCTTAGATCTGGTTCAAAATTGAAGCCCCAACTCTAATGTAAAGACTTTAGGCTGTTGGGGAAAACATCTCTAGTTTGTTGAATCCTTGCCCTCTCTGTAAATAAATGTACTTCTATTTATGCAAAAAAAAAAAAACATCTACAACATTCTACTAATTTGGGAGTTGCAGAAGGTAAATCAGAGTTTTTCCTTTCTTTTGATATGTTAGCGAATTAAATAACACCCTAATGCCCCTAACGAAATCCCTCCCGTTCTTACATCCCCTTTACCTTTCACCCCCAAAATTCAAGAGCTGAGGTTTAGCAAAAAATACCTAATTTCAAAATTTAGAAAAATTGTGTAACTTTGCGCAAAAATTGAGATTGTTCCTGGGTATCCCTAACAAAATGACCCGAAAGAGCTAAATTTCTGCTTCATTCCGGTGGTTGAAACCCCAAGAAAGTCTGCAAGTCTTGCTCCTGTTTGATAGATGTTGAAAGGTGTAATTATGTTTAATTTTAAAAAAATATTCAAAAGCCCTAAAACTTGTCCTCTTATGAAAATCAACCACACCAAATTGGTCATTTGAGTGTGTCCACATAATCCATTCAGTCAACTTCTTGTTCTTCCTCAAATTTCGATCGCAATTTCACAAATTTAGGGCTCATGATATAGAGAGAGAGAGAGAGACGGAGAGAGACAGAGAATGATTAATGCTTTTCAAATGAAGGGGAGAGAGAGGGAGTGTGTTTATTTACTTACTTTTCCAATTTTCCTTTCCTTAAAATACTACCTAATGGGTTTTTACCAGATAAAATATCAACTTACCCGCTACAACCAGTTGAAAATGTTTACATTGGAATTTTTAACCGTAAATAACTAAGTGTAATGACAATCATGAGACAGAAAATTAATAAATGACATTTTGGAGAATATAGGGCATTTTAATCCGAACACTCTGTTCATTATTAACTGCATTGCATGTTAGTTGTTACATACAAATTTTAAGACGAGGTGTGGTCTTATGAAAGCTATCTGAAAAATGAGTGTCATAGTTAAGCTCGCATGGGCCACCGAAGCGAAAAATAAGAGTAGCAACAATTCAGCACATACTCTGCTGTCAAGTCATGCTGTAACATTCACTGCATAAGATGAAGGAATACGTAGTAACGTTTCTTTCACTGACTGATAATAGACTGATAGTATTGTCATTCATCTGAAAATTTTGAAATTCATGGTACATAGTAATTAGCGAACGACAATGATACAAGAGTAAAGTTCCCTTAAACTTGATAAGCTGTGACAAAGGTAGATCGATGCCATGCAGAAGGATTAATCTACTGGAACCGGCTGCATTTCCTCTGCCTCTTTCCGTAGCTCCTGGAACAGCGCGGATGACAGATATCGCTCACCAAAACTCGGGTGCACAGTCTATTATCACACCAAAAAAAAAGGGTTTAATCCATTAGTACATATCTTTCCCCTGGAAAGTTGACAAATCATCTTAAGCTTTCAGAACAGAGGTTTTCTGTGAGCAGATGATAAACCAGACCAACATAACAAGCTAACCGACATTCACAAGAATGGGTTTTAGTGAAGAACTTTAGTGAGTGATGGAAGACATACCACAATGAGCTTGCCCTTGTTTTCGGGTCTTTTAGCAAGTTCAAGGGCTGCGACTGTGTTAGCTCCTGATGATATTCCAACCTACACCAATAATCGAGTAGGTAAAAACCAGAATTAGCATCCCCTACACCTCGATCAGATTTTTTTTTACCAGGCAGCGGTTTTATAAAGGTTACAGTTGAAACTCGGAACTAAATGGCCTAATTTGATCTTACCATAAGTCCTTCCTTCAAAGCCAGTTGCCTGGCCATCTTGACTGCATCTTCACTCTTAATCTGTTATCATGAAGATTGTAAGCAGCTGATTGAGCCAACTGTATTTCTAAGCCTTGTGAACGAGTTCTGCGTCTTGGGGAAATAGTTCGTATATTATTACCTCAAGAACGGCTTCCATGATGTCCATGTCTAAAATATCGGGCTTGAATCCAACTCCATTACCAGTTATCAGATGAGGGCCTATATAATTCACATTAATCACAATGGTAATTAGCTTCCTCAATTAAAGGGACAGCAGAATAAAAGAAATTCTGAAATGAACAGGGAGTCTGAGCATTTTAGATACCAGGTTTCCCCCATTGAGTATATTGCTTTCAGCCGGTTCAACTCCATAAATCTATGACATCAGTGAAAATGGGATAAAAATTACAAAAAGAAAGAGAAAATATATATGCTGGAATATAGTGCCCTTATAAAGAGTATCAGTACAAAGTATTACTTAAACAGCTTGTACCTTAACATTGGGATTCTGAGACTTGAGATAGCGTCCAACACCAGAGACGGTACCCCCACTTCCGATTCCCATGACAAAGATGTCCACCTTCCCTTGGGTGTCCTCCCAAATTTCGGGACCCGTAGTCTCAAAATGGATCTACATTTTTCAACCATAAGTAATTGATTATTTTGCCCACAATATATAACCTCAAGCACTAGCTCAGGTTAGGAACCTAACCCAACTGAGCCACTGGCCACCAGTAGTGAGTAAAGACAATAACTATAAGAGTGCAAAGAAAGGGACCTGAGTATTAGCAGGATTGTTAAATTGTTGAAGCATGAAAGCATCAGGGGTGGATTCTAGAAGCTGGTAAGCCTTTTTGACAGTGCCTCCCATACCCTTGTCAGGGTCGGTGAGAATGAGCTCCGCCCCAAATGCCCTCATTGTCACCCTTCTCTCTAAGCTTGTGTATGAAGGCATAGTCAACACCATCCTGTACCCTTTCATGGATGCCATGAAGGCCATGCTGATCCCCATATTCCCGGATGTGGGTTCAATCAGCACCGTCTGATCAATCAGAACTATACAATGAGCACTAACCCCCGCTATAGAAAATGCTAGGCCTACAAAGACTTAGTACGAAACAAATACTGTGCTTAGAAATCTGACCTTTCCGGGGTTATAAGCCCCTTTTTCTCTGCATCTTCAATCATAGCCATTGCAGGTCTGTCATTAGAGATTAGTAGTATGTGAAATTACTGTAATTATACATGAGGGTGATTATGCAATTTCAATGCACGATTTAATTTGGAGGGGAGTACCATGTACCTGTCTTTGACACTAGCAGTTGGCTGCATCATCTCCTGCTTGACAGCTATATACGCTCCGCATCCTTCACTAACTTTGTTTAGGAAAACCAGGGAGTCTTTCCAATAAGCTGCAAATATGATGTCCATAAATCAATCCAAAATTTTACACTTGCTCTGGAGTTTGTGTCTGCATTTAACATTTAACAATCGAAAAAGGGGAAATTGCCTGACTTTGGGGCTTAACAATGCTCATACAATTTCAAAATTTGGAAACAACTTAATTCATATTTGGATCGACGATAGGTCAAGGTGGCCACCCCACAGCTTGTTTTAATATACACAAGCACCATCAATGGAATAAAACTATAGAATAGCTACATTTATCGACCACAAGAATATATTTCAGATAACTATAATACTTATACACTAGACCCTCAAAATAAGAGGTTATTTTGATTGTTAGGATCAATTTTGGCTCAGAATATATTTCAATAAAAAAAAAGAGGTTATTTTGGATCAGAATCCAACTAATCCCATTTAGTTCTCTCCATAACTTAAGAGCATCTTCGATTGTTAGGATCAATTTTGGCGTTGACTTTTGCCACACAAGCCAATCAGACTCCAACATAAGACGGGTTAGCGATCAGCAATGGCTGAGGCCTGTTTGAGTCCTTTGGAGGGGGTCGAAATTTATTTATTTTTTAGCATTAAACACTCTAGTTTAGAGATAAGGCAACTACATTAGACGCCCCAACACTCCACTTGGACAGGGCTCTCGGGTATGGATTTAGACCAGCATTTGGATTTAGAAGATAACACTCACCGGCTGCCTACCAACCAAAAAAAATGCAGACACAGATATATGAATGAGAGAAAACTACGATATAGGATTATTTTGCATTTTTCCTCATATGGGTACCTTGCTTAAAAGGAAATTGCTAAATAGGGATATTATCTACAGAGGGGAGGGGAGAGAGAGTGAGAGAGAGCAGAACTTGAACATGAAAAGACAGTGAAAGGGGCAGCTCCATATGGGCCCCAACAATTCCCAGTGGCATCTAGATTCATTGTAAAAGCCTAAAAGTTAACTATCAAAGCTAAAGTTGGCGGCTATGTTTTATTTTTTGTTTTTTTTTCTTTGGTGGAGCTGCCCTTATCAAACAGGAGATACCCAAATTGACGCCCTCCTCATATTCCAGGCAACCAGTGCTGTCTTTAATAATTTACAATTAACACTATTGGGAAAAACCCAATATTCTCCCTCTCTCTCTCTTTCAATTTACGATTTTGTTATCTTGAGAACTATGAGGAGCAAGATTTTATGAATCCAGAACCCATCAACTTTTTGCTACATTTGGTATCTATTTTAACTATACAGGAAGAATTTTGACAATCTCTCACCTTTCTTCAGATCATGTTAGTGCCGGTTAGTTTCATTCGTCTTTAAGAATTGTTGCTAGAGACTTTCAAACATTTAACTATAACTCCATAAAAGAAGAAGAAAAAGGGAAATAAATAATAACCATACCCCACTTGCCTTGAAATTTAAACAATTTCAGGGAGTGGGTGAAGGTCACAAGGATGAATTAGTCACTAAACATCTTCCAGAGGAAATCTATTGAATTCCTTGACTAATTTGAACTCTTAGTTATATATGAACTATTTACCAACTTCCATGAATGCCAATATGTTGAGATCAATCAATCCGAAACAGAACATATAATGAATAAATGCAGTTAAGAGGGGGGAGAGAGAGAGAGAGAGAGAGAGACTGACTTGGGAAACATTGGTTTTGATTTGAGTGCCAGGAAAAGTAGTGGGCAAATCTCTGGAGGAATCAGCAGCAGTTTGAGCATTGCTGGAGAAGCATCTTATTGTTCTTCTGATTATACTGCTTGCAGACCCTGATCTCCTCAACATGCAGCTTGCCACAGTAACCATGGCTCTAGTGTCTAGAGAGAGAAAAAGAGAGACAGAAAAAGAGATGAGAAATGAGAGCTTTCTCTCACTAGTTTTATTGGCTAAAACAGCACAAGGCGATATTTTTCCATCGTTTGGTGTTTGGTTATATATATAGATAACATTGCGGGTCTGGGGAAAAGTTTGGTAATTAGAGCTTACTTTCTTTTGGCCTCAACCCCCCCCGCCCCTCCCAAAAAAATAAAAAAAAGGGATTGGGTGGCTGGGAATTTGTTACAGGAACATATGCAAGTGCAAGGGATGGTGCTAAGCGTTAACTTTGTCCTCACATCATATCGGTGAGAGAATTGACATCATATCAGTGAGAAGGTTAGAAGAGAGGTATCTAGGAGTATAGTAATGGCTTTTCGTGCAATTTTACAATAGGCACGTTGTCAATTTAGAATTGATGTGTTTACTGGTAAAAGTATACATGGAATTTGGCTGCCAAGTTCTTTCCACCTCGTGCGTTTGATTCACTGAATTTGAAGAAACCCGTCAACAACGTTGTGCAATTAATGCACTATCATTCCCTTTCCCCACCCTTCAATTTACTCGGTAAGTATATATACATATATATATATATATATATATATATATATATATATATATATATATCATGTTATCATTTACCACATTAATCTAACTATCTAGATAACTTATGTGTAAAACTGTCTCATATAAGACATATTATGATATTAAATGAATAATAGACGTCTTCGAATTAAAAGGTCACTCAAATTAGTCATTATAGAGAAGCTCGTTTCACAATAACTTGTATGTGATAAGATAAGGTCTCACCAAAAACTCCGTAATTCAACTTCTCGAGAATTTTAGGTGTTGCTCAACCCCTAGTAACTCGCAATTTAAGAAAATTAAATATTTAATTTTGCTTATAGAGACTAAGAACTTGTTATTATCCTTAATCGGTCTCAGTCAAATTTTCAGATCAAGAAAAAAGGCAAAATTGGGATTAAAGTATCGTACTAATATTATACATAGTATATGATTCGAACTATTTTTATTTTTGAAAAAGTCTATAGAAATATCTTATATACTTTTTATGTATTTATCAAGTCATATGGTACACGAGAATAATTAAGCAAATACTAATATTTATTGATTTGCTCATGAATGAATTTTCTGTAACAAAATATTTTGAACTTGTTTTTCATTACCTTGGATCCCTACAAGACTACATTAATAATGACACATAAGTGCTGCACTCCTTTGCCCAAAAAAGGGGATATTTTTTCAATTTTTTTTCTTGTGAAGATTCTCAATAATTCATGACCATCCTTTTAGGACCTCCCCAACCACTTTCCACAAAAAAAGAGAAAAATACGGATTAAAAAAGGGGTTTTTTTTTTCTGATATAGGATTAAAAAGGTTTAGTACATCATTATAAAAGAGCCACACAGGAGGGTAGGAGCCAAATACCTTAAAAGGATCTTCTGGTTAAAAGTATTTTGGAGTATTTTATTCCCGCCTTAATTTCCCATGGTTACAACTAGTTGAAAATTACTCTCTGTTTACTATATTTGTAGTTTTTTAGTTATAAAGAATATTAAGAAAATACTAATTTGTATTAAAAGATTATGTTATTTTAAAATTTTATTGGAAATGAAGAATGTCAATTAAGAAAAAGAGAAAAAATTAATTGATAATGATAAAATTGATAAACTAACCACTAATATATTATTGAAATTATAAAATAATAGATATTATGAAACGAATAAAGTTAATTAAAATGATATGTATTACGTATTATAAAAGGAAGGAGGTATATAAAAGCTAGCTAGCAGCTAATTGCTTAAATGAAATGTATTTAGGTTTAAAACTTGTTCAATATTTTTTTGTGGTGCTTAGGTGTATCCTTCAACTTAGATAAGTAGGAGCGGGTTATGTTGGGACTACCAGGTATTAAATGACATAATTTTTGTCATAAAAGGAAGTTAATAGATTTAAATTTTGACATAATAAAAACATACACAATATATATAGATTTTCTCTTTGATCTTCGATTACTTTGGCGAGGTTGAATCAGAACGAGAAAATTACAAATTATTATATAGATTTTAACAATAAAAGGTTGTGTTTTGTCCTCCCTCAAACGTCTCAATTTTCGCACATGAGCCCTTTTATTGAGCAATATGTGGCCCGGAATTACAGATTTCGAATCCATGGTATAATTATAGTGAGAAAATTATGTTATAGATGTTGATGATACACCTGCTAGCTCTAAAGATCAAGAGGGCAACCATTGTGCTAAAAACCATGAAAATTAATACTCAAGTTGTCAAACTCAGTTAATTAAGCAGAAGTAATGTATTCTTACCTGACTCCATCCTCGACAGCCCCCGCAAGTTCTTGGGGGAAATTCACTGCATCTTCACCAATTTATCTTTCTGCTCATCAAGGTTGAGAATTATTATTCCCTAAATACAATGTGCCACTCATTGGAATGTTATTTTGAAAAGAGATAAAATGAACAGGAATTATACATAAGCCAATAATATTAGGAATAAATTTGAACTTGTTGGAATATCTTGATTGAAAATAATTCTTTTAACAAAATTAGTTTAATGTCCGTCCCAGAAAATTATGGGTATTTATTTTTGTATGGTTAGTAATTAGTCATTAGATAAAACATTTAAAAACACAGTTCATCAATATGACGTGATATAATTAAATAAAAATATCATTATAATAATAAGAATGTTTTTAAGATAAAAATTACAATAAATCAATCATAATAAAATTGATGTATTTTAATGTAATTATATCGGTACAAATATAATAAATTGATGTATTTTAATGTAAGTATGAATAAAAAAACCCAGAAACTGTTGTTCATCCACCAAACCCGCACTTAGAAATAGCAGAAAAGTAACCATCAAAACCTATATAATCCCCCATATTCAAATTCCAAAGATTTTCACCCTAACAAGCGAATAAACCATGAATAACCAAACCACTCGAACTTTCTCTCTCGTCTTTCTCGCTCTGCTCCTCACTCTTCACCTCACCACCCGACTCCCATCCCCCAAATTCGCCGGCGCCGGAAAAGTTCACATCCCCGACGACCTCGACGACGTAATCGATGACGAGGAGGACGAGGAGTGGAAAAATTGGGGCAAAAGAAATCGCCTCAGTTTGACCTAAATCCTTCCGATTTGGACAAACTGGAGCCTTCGCAGATCCAAGCTGAGTTGATGAAGCGCCAAACTGGCCCCATTTTCGGCTTCGTTAAGCTCCGAATAGGCGTTCAGAGAACTCCGGTAATTTGGATTCTGAAATCTTTTCGCCATTTTTCTTTGTTAGGGTTTTCGAATTGTTGTTTATGGTTGTTGAATGTTGATCGATCTTCTGATGAGAGAGAATGTCAAATGTGTGATTTACTGTTATTATGATTCTGCTGCTCTATCTGCTCAATCAATAGATGGATTTATTTTTGTGGCAAATTTCAATTTGCATTGTGATTTTGGGGTGTAAACTTGAAACATTGCAGGATTTGGTCTCGGAAACAGCGATGAAATGGACGAAAATGCTGAAAACAGGAGGCTTAGAGGTGAAGTTTATGGGTGTGGATGTTACCACAATCATGTTCACCATGGAGTCGGGCCAAGACATGGATGAGGTATGTCAATGTCTTGGGAATTTTTTATGTTGAAACCTCATTTATGTGTTTATGGATGGATTTGGGAATTGGGACATAGCCGATTGCAGGGAATAGCTCGAAATCCAGATTGCTGACTATGAATTTTACTCCAAACTCAGCAACATGGGCACTCAAACATGTATGTGAACCATGTGAAACTTGGTGACGAGTCATGGGCGTTAGTTGTTTCAGATGTTTAAGTCTATTGTGTATTCCCTCAAACCAAGGAGAGGGGGAGTAGACCTTCTAGAGATGGGCAGCCATGAAGGCATGCCCTTTCTTGTGAATCTTGTAGAGTATTGCTTTGCTTCTCTTTCAACACTTTAGGGAAGAATCATCTATAGCCATATCAAGAATAACAAAATTTGAGGACTCGGTTTTTTGCAGCAAAATTTTGGTTTCAGTGATTTGTTCCATGGCTTAGACATGGATGTGGTTCTTGAGGATATCAACCTAAGTTCAAAATCTTTCTTTGTTGTCTCCAGCTGAAGGAGTTCATATTGGAGCAGCCTGATGCATATGAGGTCAAGATAGGGGACCATGTCTATCGCAGACCGGGAGATCCTCCCCTAGAGGAGGTGATTGAGAAGCTGCGTAGCCAAAAAGACAAAGCTAGTGGTCTTGCTTCTGATGAGAGCGAGAAAGATGAACTATAGATGCAGAGCCCTATCAAACTTATCTCCCTACTTTCAGATGCCCACACAGATCCCCTTTCTCTCACCAACTCCTAACTTGTAACTTTCGCTTAGCTAGAGTGACAAAATATTTCTGGTGATCGTGTAAAATTGCATACAATGCATTCATATGATTGTCAGTTTTTTGTAAAGTTTCAAGCACTAGTTTCTTTTCAGAGGCAAGCTGAAAATTTCAGAGATTTTCAATAATTAAACCCCCCTCTCCCGGGAACCGCTTATGTTAACAAATGATGTGGGCAGTACTGAAGGGAAAGTGTTACAAAGTGATTTGACTTCCTCACAGAAGGAAAATTAGTCTTTCAAATTCCTGCAAACCTTTCTCTACCTCGCAACTTCCCTTTTACATGGACAAACTATACAACTATACGTAAAGGATGGATGGCACATAAACTCCAAAACCATGAAAACAGTTCAGCAGCATAAAGAATTGCACATCGTAGCAGGAAAAATAGTTTCATAGAAGCTCCAGCGATGGGGTTCATGTATGTATTGAAAAATATAATGCTTAATTTACAGTAAAATACTGAAATCAACAGTGAATGGATGAATAACAGAACTATTTTAGGTTCTTACTGAATTCAGAAAGCTCAAGCACGCGAATTCTGGAAACACTTGCTGCTTCTTCCCTTTCTTTCTGTGTGTTATAGCCCCAGTCCACTGGTAAGACATATGATATCAACATCAGAGTGTATCATGGTTAAGTAAGAATAACATAAGAGACATATGAAGCAAATAAAAGCCCTGCTGACTCCGTGGACTATGTCACTCTGACTTCCGGAATACTAGCTCTAGAACAACACTACATCAGTATGAACACCTGACACTTCATTTTAGATAAAAACAAAAATGTACAAAATTTCTAGATTCAGGGAGTTCATATTCTGTAGCCATGTACACACAAAAAATTGATACCTAAATACAAGTTCCATCCATCCAATTCTGGCTCCTTGATAACATTTTTCAAAGTAGCAAGTCGATCTTCCACAAAGCTGCATATCATTTAGGTAACTCATTAGAGCTGAATTGGGCAAAAGTATTCGTATAATGCAGCAAGAAATACAATTCATATGCAACATGTCAAATTCGGACATGTATAGCGTTCACCACACACTAGTGCTGCAAGCTAAGCTTACAAATTAGTACAGGATGAAAATCTTACTGGAGGTTAAGTCCCTGATGTTCTGGTTGCCTTTGGAGCTTCTTCAGCACTTCTACCTTTGGCCTGAGGAAGTTTTCAGGTGAAATGTGTGAATAACAATGGAGATTCCACACAGCCAATTTCAGAGAGTTTCACCAGCTAAATTTTCTTTCAACTGTTACTTATCAAGTCTTACACTTACCCAGTCCCAAGCCCATATATTCTTTCAGGTGGTATGGTTATCCCAGCAAGCTCTCGCAAGAGTAGATCTGCAAACCGGCCCTGATCAGGGGTGGGATGAAATTAGTATATTGTTGAAGACAGAAAAACTCGATCATCATGGCATTGACCACTTATACCCTTGCAACAAAAGTAGATATTATGAGCCTGTTCAAAGTTACATACAAAACGCACATAAACATAAACAAAAACAGAAACGAACATAAATGAACATAAAAGAACATAAAAGAACATAAAAGAACAAAAATGAATATAAAAGAGCAGAAATGAACATAAATGAATATAAAAAACATAAACGAACAGAAATGAGTTGTTAAAATAAGAAACGAACGAACATAAAAGAACATAAACGAACATTAAAAAACATAAATGAACATAAAAGAATATAAACGAACATAAAAGAAGATAAACGAAAATAAACATAAATAGATTCTGTTTTTCATGTAACTTCGAACAGGCCTTATGTAAATACTAATAGCCCCCCTTCATTGATATTTCTCCATCTCTCCATTCCTGTGACTACAAAGATCCACAGTTTTCTTCCGATGAATTTTCAGGGCTGAACATACCTGCTTTGTGGTAACAATGTATATCCTTGAGCGTGCAAATCTCAGAGCATCTGTAACCCCAGGATAGAATCTGCAGGTGAAAAACTCTCTTTAGAGTTAGATTTCGAACTATCCATCTGAATCTAAGACATATTATAACTAAACTTTATGATTCAACCTAGTTAGATTTTCATATCATCATCAGAATGGTGAAAGTGAATTCCTAGTCTCAAACCAGGTGAAAAGTTTCACCGTCTGTAGAGGAGAAACAAAAGGTGGTGCCCTGACAACTTCCTCCTAGGTTTCAAACTGTATTTTGTTAAAGCCTCCAGCCTTGTCTAATCAGATATTCAAACTTAGTAATTGCATCTCTCTTGAACTATAAATGGAGGACTGGAGGGACCAAGGGACAAGCATATGGTGACTTGAACAAAACAAGAGTGAACATGCAGTATCAATCCTACCAGTGGAGGATCTGGAGAGTTGCAGTTGTAGGCAGCACTACCCTGAAAGCAGATAGGGTCATCATTTAAGTTTATGTCTGTAATCCGTTTTCCATGTGGGAACCCTAACCCATAAGTGAATGAGGCAATGTCTGTGGTAATGAGGCTTCAAACATGAACCACCTTCCCCCTCCCCCCAAAAAAATGGTAAGTTTGAGGTAACAATTAAAAGCAAGCTTTTATCGCAGGTCTGTTTCTGAGGTTCCATTAACTACTGCATCAATATCTATGCTGAAGATGGAAAGACTCAAAAGAGACATCACCTATTCGCACCAATCCAAGAAGCAAGATCATTCTCAATCCACTCATCTCTGTGCTTTCCAAAAAGATCTATCAATTAATTCCTATCCTCACTCCACTCTTCCATGACAACTGGTTTCAGCTTTGCCCAATTCTCTAGTATGCCTTCAACAGTGAGCCCCTCAGCAATCTGAGGGAGTGAGGGTGATACAGAATCATGTAAAGTTAGGAAATTGACAGTACAAAAAGTTCAGCCTCAACTAGACCTAATAATTCAGTTAGTCTGAAATTTTTTAAGACCCGTGTACTCACTGTAGTTGTGCGGAGGGGAGGAATTCTCATCTCCAATAGCAACCTTACGAGCAAAAGAGTTTCATATCCCGTTTCCACCACTGGTCGCACCTGCAACAGGAATACAAGCTTCATCCCGCTACTTCCATCATGAATTGCAAGTCTACGGTATAGAACTCGAGTTCTACCAAATGCAATTCACTCTCCCATGAAAAGAAATTACAACAAGCAATACATCTAGAGCCAAACATTGATGATCAAATGTAAGTTTCATAAAAACAAACATTCTACAATTCAGAGGTATAGTAACCTACAGCAAAGAACATAACAAAATTAACCAAGGCCAAGTCCGAAATTCATACCCCAGAGTCCTAATTACTCAAATAAAAGGATTGTTATCTAATCAACATAATCCTTCCCTTACATTGCAGTAAATTCATCTCTTCTTACTTTAGGAATCCAAAAATACAAGATAATTTCAGTAAAACGGATCAAAAAGTGGTTAAATTATTGATGCCCTCAGATTAGAAATTCAAAAATCTACGAGCGACAAATTTTTTAGACATAGTTAGTACATTGAGCACTATAATGATTGGCATTACTCCGAGGAAATTCAAGAAAACCAAAACAGCGAGAGTTAGAGTAGAGAGAGAGAGAGAGAGGAGGGTTACAGTGATCATTTGATCGACAATCCAGTCCTCAGTAGCGGAGTCGATATCAGTGAATAACGTCGGCCATCTGGTTTTGGCAGCCTAAATTTCACCAACATTGAGCTCATTCATCAGTACAGCGATTGAATTGAAAGCCAAGATTCTACTACTACTAAAGAAACCCAACAGATAAATCGATTTTGAATTACGACGAAGCAGGAGAGTTAGAGAGAGAGACCTTGACAGCAGAAATGGCGGTCTCGCCGCAACTATCGCAGATAACTCCATCGAAATCCAACGCATACAAATCCCCCATTTCCCTACCTCCGCTCTCTCCCTCCCTCCTCCCTCTCTCGTAAGTTCGTAATATATGGTTGCCCGCCAACGCCCAATCCCCACTTCCGTGTTCAGTACCACATAAAAATGCAAAACGAAATACAATTCGTTCCCTAAAAATGTCTACTTTTATTTTTAAAAAATAGAAAAAAATTCTGGGAAGTTTTTTTATCAAAAAATTTTTGATTTTTTTTTGTTGTTTTTAAAAAGCAATGTGTTGATGGACAAAAATAGGTAAAAATTAAATTTGAGTGCCGTTGTCGTGTGAGGGAGTACTAATCAAATATAAAATTTATGGTTACTTTAAAATTTTATTGGAAATGAATAAAATTAATAAAATAAGAATAAAAGTACTTATAAAGGATAAAATCGATAAATTAATTATTAATATGTTATTAAGATTGTAAAGTGATAAATATTATATAAAAAAATTAATTAAAATAAAAAATATTGTGAAACATGGATGTGATAGTTACCAATTGGAAGCTAATTGGCAATTTGGTAATCCGTTACCCTCATAAATTAATACTCCTAATTATTCCTGAATTCTATGCATCTGAATAAGGGTAATTAGCGCTTTAACGCAATCGAGTCAGTTCATTGAGAGCGCGTGTTCGGCTCGGTCAAAGTTCAACTCGGTTTAGGACAATTAGTTTATTTTTTTCTAAAAATACTTGTGCGGAGAGTATAAAGTTATCCTTGAAATCATCAAAGTTTTACTAAAACCCTTATTTTTTGAATCTAATACAAAAATATAGAATTTAACTTTTGAATTTAAAAACTTATTAAGCAAGTCAAAAATAAAAGAAAACACCAAGCGAAGGCCGAGGCCAAGTCCAAGCCCAAACTTCAAAGGCTTAGTGAGGTTCAAGTTGAGCCCGAGCCGAGCTAAGATATGACCAAGTGGAGCCTAAACCTCGACTCGACTCATTTTACATCCCAACATCGTATTTATTTGTTTAAATTGATTTAATCTAGTGAATTTGTTGGATTTTATGGAAATATAAAAGTTTCATCATTCATAAGATTTATATTAGAGCCGACTTAATTGGTTTATGCATTTCACTGCATTGCATGCATTGTGATGACATTGTTTATTTTAAAATATGGCTGATTGCATTAGCTTTTTTTTTTTTTTTTTTGAAAAGGGGCGGTATAAATTACTCGTAAACGTTCTCCAAACAAGAGTCTAACAAAACTAGCTCAGCTATGCTATCCGGAGCTTCCTCAACCCAAGATCGAACAGTGAAATCATAGGGTTGAAAATGAGCTAGAGTATGAGCTACCCGATTCCCCCGCCTCCTAATATGAGAGAAAGAACAAAAGTCAAAATAATGCGAAAAAGAGAGGACACTACTAAGAAAAAACCAATTTCCAATCTCGGACACGATTTATGCTTGAGCTTAGAGATGACGTTGAGGGAATCCCCTTCAATGACCACTCGACGAAACCATGTTCCCATGCTATTTGGATTGCCCATAAACAGCCCGAGTTTCCTCCAAGTCAAGCCCACCAAAACCATTCCCTTGATTTGTAGCAGCAAATCTAACGCTTCTAGACGAGTCACGAATAACAATACCCCAGCCATGGTTGTCCCCTTGAATTTTTGCACCATCGAAATTCACCTTTACCGAACCCGACTCCGGAGCCTTCCACTTTATATCTCCAACTCCAGCTTGGTTAATAAGAGCGTTTCTAATAAAACTATTTGGTAAAATTAGTTGTTTCTCAAAAGATGTAAGACAAAATGCTAATTTACAAAAAGTTCATTAGAAAAAGGTAATCAAATTAGCTTTTTGAAACTACTTTTTAGGGTAAAATACGTTTAAAAGTCAAGTTATCAAACACCTTACATAGTCTTTTTACCAAGTTGAAAACCCAAAACCCCTCAAAAAGTAATATTTTGCAATAAAACCATCGGATAAGTATCAACCAAACATGATTTATATGTTGTTTTTTAACGAGCTTGCTTCATTAGTTAGCCATAGTTAACTGTCGGATGTATACGTGCTAAAGTTTTTCAAATATAAACCTTCTTTATTTATGACACTTAAATATGGGATTTTGATTAAGATAAACTAGTTTGGACCCGTGCTATGCACGGAGTAATGTAATACTCTTTAATAAGTTATGAACTAAAAAAGTAAATATTTAATAACTACATTTAATAAATGAGATTAATAATCGAAAATGTTACAATCACCATATGGTATGCTTCCACCCTTATCTAATTACACATGATTGAGTGTGGCAGAAAAATAAGCAAAAATGAGTTGCTCGAAATCATTTTCACACATAATAATGTGGAAAAATATAACCACTCTTGTAAGAGTGGTACTAACCTATTAAGGCATATCCATGTATATTAAGAGTGGTGATTTACATCTATTGAAAAAATGATTATTTAGCATGGATAATAAGCGTGACAGATAATAAGTGTGACAGCTTATTTTGAGCTAATTGAAATACATAAAAAGAATTTTTTTTTCGCATTGGACAATTTATGATAATCATATAAGTCAAATACTAAATTTACAATCAAAAAGAATTGAAAAGAATTTTTATAAAAATTAAACACATAAAGGAAATATTTTTATGCAAATTTTCGATTTCTCTCGTTTATAGCACAATGCCCAATATATTGAAAAAATCAAAATAAAAAATAAACCTCAAATCTCAAACTCTAATCTCGTTTTCTCGCTTATTTTCCGCTTAATCAGTAAATTTCACATGTGCCCGCTTTATATCTTTTTTTCTTAATGTTGTTTAAAGAAAAGTAAAATAAAATAAAACTAAAAAATTCATCTTAATGAACATAACCCTAATTTGAAGAAGAACTAAGTATTTTTAATCCAAAGGCAGATCTATGTTAGGGCAACCGCGGTCACCCAACCCCCATCCTTTTGAGAGAAAAAACATGGCATAAAGAGTAAAAAAAATAATATATTTTAATTAACCCTAGTTAATTTCAAAAAGAATTTTGTAGCTTAACTGGTGACAACCTAAGTGTCTATATTAGTGGTAGAAGTTGCTTCAAACGCAAACCGGTAATAGGAAAAAAAAACTCGCTCAAGGGGTAATATGTCCATAGATATAAGTATGGCGAGTGATGGTGTTTTCTTTGGATATAAGTGTGTGGTTAAAGACGACTCTCATCCGACTTATTTAGTGTGTGTAATATTTGTCAACTCATACCATTTTCACACTTAACATAAGTATGGTAAAAGCGTGGATGCATGTCGTATTTTAAAAATGATAGAATAGACACAAAATTAAAAATTAAGTGGAAAGATAGAGAAACTCATGATCCAAACAAATCAAATTAGACAAAAAATTACATAAATAAGTAGTTAAACTCATACATTTATCATAACATACTTCCTCCAATTGACCGACCCTTACCGATTCAATCACTTTCAAAACTTAAAGCCACTAATTAAAAATTAGTTTGAAACCGATACCATGTTCTTTAGTCACCTCAACCACATCTTCCTAGCAAATTAATAAACCAAACAATGACAAAAGCTATTGTTACATCTTTACAATACATATTTTATTTTTAGTAGAAAGGAAGAACAAATTTTCTCATCTAATGAAATATCTTATTCATCCACCCAAAAATATATAATTAAATATATATTGTTCACTTTGATAATTATCTCATTAGATTTCAGTCGAGTCACAATTTGAAGTCACAAAGGAAAAAAAAAGCCGTAACTTGTGATTCTCAAATGTAAATCAAATCAAACCAAAATTTGAAATAATATAGATTATACTTTTTAGGTTAAAAGTATTGGTAAAATTAACCTTAACACCATTAAAAATAATAGAATATTCTTTAATTATTTTCTAAAATATTATTCTATAATTTATCTTAAATAAAATTACTCTTAATTACATCCCTTCTTTAAAATCATTTAATATACTTTTTGTCATCAATATATTTTTTTTAATTTTTCACGGGTTTTTACTCATGATTGACGTGAGAATGAATTACATTGATTGATAATAGGATAGATATCTCAGTAATTTTATATTAATTTTATTTTGAGTCCTAATATATTTTAATTTTCAGATTATTTTTCTACTTATTTTTGTTATTTTTAGTCAAATTGTCGAAGTTGGATTAAATTAGTTTTCTTTGGTTAATTTTATTTTTTATATTAGTATAGGGTTTAGTTAGAATATTAATATCTTAGTATTAATTTTCTTAGTTTTTATGATTAATTTAATTATTTTTTGATTTATTTTCTAATTTAGGTTAAATCAAGTTTTTAATTTAATAAATTTATAAATTAAATTTTTATATTTTAATTTTAGGATTTTAGTGTATGTTTCGGTCAAAAAAATAGTTTTAATATTCTAGTTTATTTAATTATTTATTTTCATATGTATTGTAGTGTAATTGATTATTTGTTTAACTTTCTATTTTAGATTATGTTTTTGTTTTTCTGTTTTAATTGTGTTTAATTTTTCTGAAAAATTTAAAAAAGTTTTTATGTTTTTAATTCTGTCCAGATTTTTAATTTAGTTCATTATATAATTTTCTGTAATTTTTATTTATTAATTTTTTGCTCAATTTGGTTTTATTTTATGTTTTATATTTTTAAAAATTAATAAGGCTAATTATTTACTGTTTAATTTTTAGATTTAGATTAAATAATTTTATAATATTATTTATTTATTTTTCAGCAAGGAGATCCAATATTATTATTATTATTATTATTATTATTATTATTATTATTATTATTATTATTATTATTATTAGAGTCCATAGATGAGTGGAAACTTATTTTTTAAATGATAAATTATTTATTTTTTATTGGACGAAACTCCTTAATTCACTCTAGTTGCAGCATTTCAAAATTTGAAAAGATTAGCATTATATAGTGTATAGATACCCATAATGAGATTTAATTTTTTAAAATTATAAGGTGAATACAATGATTTATCCATTCTTACCTACTTATGCACATAAAGATAGTTAAACATATAATGACTACTTATATTGAGATTAATAGTGAAAAATATTATATAATAGAAGTGATCCAAATATATTTAACAATAATAGGTAATTTGTATCATAGTAAAGGGCATGATAGGTCAATTGGCGGTGTAGGTTAATAAAATCATCTATGTTTTGTACTTATATTGAAAATTAATTGTGATTTTAGTAGTGAATTAATGGGGCAAAAATATTGATACAATTGATGTTTTATAAATACATGTTTTACTCAATTAACAACCAATTGCTTCCCTCGAGACACAACTCTTCCTCTCAATTAATTAACACAATAAGAGTAACATAAAGTTGTATTTCAAGATGGCGGGGAGGTTTGATGGCAAATACTCTTCTTTTAATAATTTAGAAAACTTACAATAGTAAAAGATATGATTTAAATATGTTTATCAATAATAAGTCACGAGATAAATATGTTAGGAAGAAACTAAAATAAATTGTATTTGTAACAAAAAAAATAATCTGTATGTTGTGCAAAAATTTTGAGACAAATGAATTTATTCGAAGTCACATGGGCTTAATATAAGTTGGCATATTAAGTTTGCAATCCTTTAAACATAACACAAATTAAAAACTTAAAGTCCACAGATTACGATCCGAATCAATATAATTCCTAACTTTTTATTCATTACGTTTTATTCCACAACATATTTGAATCATAACTTTCTATCTTGTAGGCATTTTTAATTATTAATATCAAGTATATATATAGTTGTTACATTTTTATTATATTAATTTATGATTTCTTAAGGTTTATTAAATCATTCTTACATAGGATGAATGTAATAACCAAATTACTTCCTCGGATAATTAAACATTTAAATATTATTTTCATAATGTGCTCCTATTGATTTTAATTTTAAAAAATCTTATAATAAATATATTTTGAACTAATACAATTTTATGGCACCAAATCAAACAACATCATCAACAATGAAAAATTAATAATATTAGACAAAATTATTATATCTCAGGCCCAAAATAATATTGCATATTAATATACATAAAAATAAATAAGAGCTAATATACAAACCAAACCCTAAATAAATAAATACATAAATACATATATTAATTTTATTTTATGTTTTAATATATTTTAATTTTCAAATTAATTTTCTCTTCGTTTTTGTTATTTTTTAGTCGAGTTTGTTAAAAGTTAGAATAAAATTATTCTTCTTCGGTTAATTTTATTTTTATATTATTATAGGGTTTAGTTAGAGTCTTTTTAATCTATTAGTATTAAATTTAGTTTTTTTTATTTTGATTTTAGGTGTTTAGGATATATTTAGGTCCAAAAATAATTTTAATATTTTGGTAATTTAATTATTTATTTTCTCATTTACTTAGTACAGTTTATTATTTGTTTTACTTTATGTTTAAGATTATATTTTTATTTTATTATTTTTAATTCTGTTTAATTTTTCTGGAAAACTATAAAAAAATATTTTTGGATTTTAGGTTACTTTTATATTTTTTCAGATTTTTGATTTAATTTGTCATATAATTTTGTATATTTTTTATTTATTAATTTTCTACTTAGTTTTGTTTTTATTTTCTGTTTTATATTTTTATGAATTAATTATGATGATTAATTATTATTTAATTTTTATATTATGATTAGATAATTTTATAATATATAAATAATTTGATAATTTTTCAAACTTATTTACTAATTTAGGTTCAAGCATGTTTTTAATTTAATAAATTTATAAATTTAATTTTTTCATTTTTATTTTAGATTTTAGGCTGTTAGGTCCAGAAAATAGTTTAATATTTTAGTAATTTAATTAATTAATTATTTATTTATTTAATTTAATTCATTTTATTATTTGTTTAACTTTTTGTTTAAGATTATGTTTTTATTTTATTATTTTTAATTTTGTTTAATTTTTCTGAAAAATTATATTATATTATTATTATTATTATTATTATGATTATTATTATTATTATTATTATTATTATTATTATTATTATTATTATTATTATTATTATTATTATTATTATTATTATTATTATTATTATTATTATTATTATTATTATTATATGAATCCCATGTACGTGTTTTGAATAAATATCTTAAATACATGGGATTCAAAGTTGTGAGTAATCTTAAAATATTTTATATTTTTTAAGTTATTATTATTATTATTATTATTATTATTATTATTATTATTATTATTATTTATTAGAGTCCATAGATGAGTGGAAACTTATTTTTTAAATGATAAATTATTAATTTTTTATTGGATGAAATTCCTTAATTCACTCTAGTTGCAGCATTTCAAAATTTGAAAAGATTGGCATTATATAGTGTATAGATATATAAAGTAAAATTGAACTATGATTTAATCTCTATATTCTTCCCACATTTTTGCGTTGACAAGGATGTATATTGAATTTTCGTAATTCATATTCCCTCCATAATTATCTACTATACTATTTCAATATGTAATCCAACCAATATTATAGTTTATCCATCAAAGTTATTATTATTGTTATAATAATAATAATAATAATAATAATAATAATAATAATAATAATAATAATAAATTATTATTATTTATTTAAAAGTCAATCTTGACCAAATATAGAAGATTATCTAATGACCTTGAATTTTGAACAACTCTTGGATATTTGAGATAAATATTACATACATTAGATATGAGAAATCATTGAAATCCAAGACTTGAAATTCATGGCCATGAGCCACTTATTGACCAAGTAATCGAGTGCCCACACATTTTTATACAATTTTTTTCGCATTTGTTTTTATAACCAATTTTTATTATCTGGTCTTTGTATATTTATCCTCATTTTAAAACTTTTATTGGAAGGAATGACTTAAAGTTATGGGGTAGAACAAGAAAAAAATAAATTTTTGTGTGAGATCATCTCATATAAACATTATCACGAGACGACTCTTTCAGGGTGACATTTTAAATATTTTGATATGACTAACAATATATTTTAAAATGACTTTAATATCGATTACTCTAAAATTAACTATTAATAATATTAAAAATTCTTATAAAAATATAATTTATGATATATTTTATATGAGACATTGCTTTATATAAAACTTACTGAAAAAGAATGGAGGAAAACGACCCTCTTTAAAACATTGAACACATCTTTATTTGGCCATGAAAGGGGCATTTTTTAAAAAAATTATAGTGACTATCCAAAATTAATAAATGTAATCCACCAAAAAAAGAAAAAAAGTAAATGATTTCTATTTTCTGGCGTTTCTGTTTGTTTTGCCGCTCATCAGAGTGCATTTTCCACATTCTTCTCTCTCCTTGCACGCAAAAGCCTCCCGTTTCTCTCTCTCACTTGCATTTGCCGGTCACCACCACCATTTCCCCTTCGCTACGTGACGGCTCCTAACCGGTAAAACCTCCAACTGAATCCTCTATATCACCGGATCTTCCGGTTCCTCTTTATCTCATCATCTTGTGTACTACTCTCACTAAAAGCTCCCTTCTTTTTCTTTCTGCACTCTTCAAGGCAGCTTTCCCCCATCGCTCTGGGATTTGTCCATCTCCTCCGATCTTCTTCGAAACGCCGATTGGTTCTCTGGTGAGGTTATGATGATTCGCTCTCCTCTTGATTGTCCGCGGTTTCTGACTTTCTGTGAGATTTGGATGTCTCTGTTGAAACTTGGTTGTGGATTTTGATTCTTGGTGTTTCCTTTTTCGAGTTGAAATTCAGTGTTTTAACTTTGGTTTATTACGGTTATCTTGAATCAGTTGTTTGTTTCTAGGTTAGTTTTTCGAGTAAGATAGTGATTATCTGGTTATGACCTTAATTTGTATCTCTTGATTGAATTTTTTTGATCTATGGTCTATCCTTGCTCATGCTGTTAGGTGTCTTTTATGCGCTGTGTCAGTTGTAACTTGTTGGATTCGAATTTAGCTCTTGATGTTCGTATTGATGTTAACTGATATTTAGTATGCCTATGTATCAGTGGCGTTGCACATCGTGCGATGCCCCTTCGTGTCAAATAAAGTTAATCATTTGCAGTCTGTGGTCGTATGATTGCTTTTGATCAAATTTGTGTGTACTTAGTTGTTGCCTTTTTTGAATCAATGAAGTGAAAGATTGCATTTGTATGTATTTTCACAAGACATATGCTGATTCAGTAAAAACTCGAGTCACTAAGGTAGCTTGGCTAATGGCAGCTCCGAAAATTTGATGTTTGGGTGTCCCATTTTTAAGCTTTTTAGGATATATAAGCACCAATCGAGTATTTTTTTCAATCAACTTTATTGAGTTATGCTCATACTGTTAGGTTTGTTTTGAATTTCCTGCACTTGAAGTACCTTTGTTCTTTTTATTTATTAATCCAATATTTGTTTATGCAATGAATTAGTTCCTGATTATACACAAGGTGAATTCTTCAATTTTGATTGAAGATGTGTACTTGTGTAGTATTGGATATGGTATTGTATTCTACTAGCTGAATTATCTTGTTAAAGATTCGCAAGATTTAGTGAAAAGTGGAGGGCCATCCCAAAATGGAATATATGGTCCATTATCTGTGATGAAATGTTTTCAGGAATCCACCCTTGTATTATGGAAACAAAGAATAATGGCCCATTATAGTTGACATCACTAGATAGAACTTTGTGCTTTGTCTTTTATGGATTGACCTTTTTGTATGAACTTGGAAAAGTAGTTGGTAGTTTTCATTATTCATGGTTGAAATTTTGGAGCATTACTTTGTCACTTGTTTGTGACATTATTTCTGTTGGCATTCCTAGATAATTTGAGATTAACAGATGGCTGAGAATGAGGAGGGAGTGGACATAACCTCACAAGGAAATGAATGGGAGGTTCCTAAAAATGTAGACCATGAGGAGAGTGAGGAGCCAACCCCACGTGGAAATGAATGGGAAGTTGTGTCCTTGACAGCATCTGCGTATGCTGCAGCTCCTGGTCCAAGGGGAAATGAATCGTTTCATGAGGAAAAGCAAATTTTGGTAACTGAGGATGATGAAGCAGAAACTTCTAGGGCCCTTTTTATGTCCCACCACTTTGTTTTTCCACCAAGTGAGCATGAAAATTTGCCCATCGAGCCTTCCATAGAAAACCCGAAAGGAGATAAAGGTGGCGAAGAAGTTGTCCAAATGAATGTGCAAAAAGAGGGTAAATCTGCGCCAAAGGAAGAAGACTGGAAGATAGAAGGACTGAATGTTCCAGAGGAGTTTCCTGGCATCCATTTATTTGATGAAAAGGGTAACAGGAAGCTGTCACTTCATGATCCGGGGTTTGATGAAGCAGTAAGTCTGCATGGGTTGAACGTGGACAACAAAGACCAAGATGTTTATGCCTCTGCTACATTTAGTTCTTTTCAGAGTGGCACAGGTATTGGTGGATCGGCTGCATATGATGAAACTACAATTATGAGTGATCCTGTTGAACAATCTCATCAGGAGGCCGATTCATCTTCTTTGATACCCCAGTCTCCAAAATCTAGAAAAGAACTTGATGACTCTGAGCTCCCTTGTGGGGCATGGTGGAAACGGAGAGTGGCCTCATTATGTGCGCAAGCAAAGGAGACAAATGCGTTTTGGTCTATTTTTGTTGCTGCAGCTGTTATGGGTCTTGTTCTTCTTGGGCAACGATGGCAGCAAGAGAGGTGGCAGGTTTTGCAACAAAGGTGGCAGCTCACTGTTAGTGACGAGGTATTTCATTGGCTGTTTGATATTATTGAATTGGGTCTACAGTCATTTGAGGTGCTTGTATGATCTGCTGCATTTATTTCACAACTGTGTTTTCCTGAATTAAACATTGGATTTTATTATATTTATCTTAACATACTTTAGATACGTTTGTTCCTTGGCTTGATCCTTTACTTTCTTCATTTTTGTCTTGCGATATTTTACTTGTTTACTAGGATCCTCATAGAGAGGAAAGAAGTCATTGTGCTTTTGACTTCTTATGTCTTCTTTGTTGGATATTTTACATTAGTGGATTCTGAATAATAATCCAAGGCAAGGAAATGATGAGATGTTAGTGTTTAGGTGGTCTGAATAACAATCCTTGGCTCAGTCATTGATTTAATTGCTATGGCTTGTTTGGTTGGATGTAATGAACCTTGTTAATGCTAACAAATTTGCAATGGCACTTCCATTATCTTGTTTGGGTGTATGACGGTGTCTTGATCAAACAATTTCCTTGTAATCTTGATTGCACTACAAGGATGACTACATTCTTTGCCATTACATTCATCTAACCAAACACCATGTTATTGGAAAGAATCCATACTTCAAATGTATACTGCATTTCGGTGATGTTCAAGAGTTTAGCTAAAGCATCTCATGGAGATAAATTCATAGGCGAGCTATTTAGGAAATTCAGTGGTATCTAGTCAGCCTCTGTTGCTACCTGATCTGACCTTCTCTCCCCTGAACCCTCCTCCCTTGTAGCATGCACGCTATGCGTTCTGTTGTCACTATTAACAAACTCACTTTATATTATTGGCAGAAATCAGTAAGGATCTTATCACGCTTGAAAGATGTGATCGTTGGTGGAACTCGCCGTGGTACATACATCAGTGCTGCCTCAACCGAGCATTAGGATGGTGGACAATTTCATGGGTGAGCATGCTAGACTGATCATCAATGGGCCAGTGGGATGATTCAGATGATTTACAACAGCCTTCATAGCTTCTATAAACATCGGTTTCCTTTTTCAAGTTCTTGTATTGTCAATATTGCTGGTGGGAATGTGGTCGGATTATGCTTGTGGGTTTCTCTGAAGCTAAAAGGCTCACAAGCCAAGGGTTACAAGGGAGAAGGGCTAAAAGCTGTACAGTAGTAGATGTGTGTATGAATTTAGTTTTTGCCAGCTTCTGCCCTCTTTCACTATCTCGGGTTAATTGTTTTTAGGGCTGAATGCAATTTGACTTTGCTAGTGTATGAATCTGCACAATGATTGTTTAAAAGCTTGTAGATTCGGGATGGACCGATTTTCTTGACAGTTTATATGATAAAATGTATATTGTTTTGCTTGTGTAATATGGTGATACTAAGCTTGAAACTAGTAAAATGGAGGCTTTTTCCCACTTCCCAGGGCTTCTCCCCTGTCTAGGTCAATTCACTTCCCATGCGGCACATGACATAACCATAGTCAAAAGAGGTTTGAAATTCTGAATGAATTATGTTTTAAGTTAAATTATTTGTCTCTATTACGAGATTTATATTATATAGATGTTTATATTTCATTCTGGCAAAAATAAAAACATGTAAACTTAAGCTAATTATAAATTTTTAAGTAACATTCTTAGTGATAATAATATTTTAATAAAAGTTAGTGTAAATGAATAATTAATTTCCTTAAAAAAAAATTGATTATCCTCGGAACCGCCCTCAACATGTTTGTATCACAATGACAGTGAAAGTGCTGGGCAAAGCAGAGCTTAATTTACAGAGAGAGGGAGTTCTGTTAATGGCGGCGATGGCTGTTGCTTTTCCGCTTAATTGTGTCGACTACACAGTTCGAGAGGAGAGAGAATCTCATAGCATCTTGGCGCTTTCACTTCTTTGCATTCCGATCAAGGTGCTCTCTCTCTCCCCGTCACAATTGTCATTTTTCCTGCAATTTTAGTTGTTCGATTGGTGCTAGCCTTAGGGACGAAAATCACATCCATTTTAGTGCTGAATTTCAATCCAGACGAACTGGCCACCGTAATGGAATTTGGATTCTTTTGAATATCCAAATAGTTTAGTTTTTGCTTCAACTTTCACTTCCTAAAGGTAAAATTTATTCCGATGCTCGCTGCATTTAATTTATTGGGATTACATGTTCATCGAATTTTCCCAAACATTTAAGAGATACAATTGCATGAAGAGGCCTCTGAATGATCACCTTCCGATTGAAGATTTGTTTAGGTTTTTGGCTTTAACTTGCTTGTGTTTTTGTTGTTGTATTATTGTTGTCATTGGTGGTGGTGGTTGTTGGTGGGGGCCAGAGGGTGCTGCAAAATTTGCTGGTTTTGGTTGTGGTTGTTGTTACAAAGGAGAAATATTATGTTGGTTACCTCACAAAAAAAAAAATTGTAGTAGTATCTAGAAATACTTTCTGTTTTTGGTTATGTATAAATTAATCCCTTTAAAGGGTAATGTTTATGCTTGTTTAGAGCTAAGGGTTGATGAAAGGAAGACAATATTTAATTAAAATATTTAGCTGAGAGAGTTAAGCTTGTAGTTGTCTCATTTTCTATTCAATGGAGTTGAAAAAGTTCCAATGTAGTTTAGAGAAGTATATTAGTTTTCCCCACCTTTTTGGAATCAGAAGGTTGGCAGGTACTTTTCCAATAGTTGGGGTTCCTTTCTTGGTCAGGGATTTCGCTGAAGAAATACATTCACATTTGAGGAGAATTCGCAAATAGGAAGCTCTATAAGCTGCTGGAAGGACACCAAGAAAGGGTATCGGGCATTGCCCCATACCATTACCAACCATCGATGATCTTAAATATGGGAAGGAGTCTTTAACCTTGAATGGTATGCTTTCTACTTCCCTGGTAGAACAAAGTGCCCAGATCATGAGATTTCTTGTCATTTTGGTTCTTTGAATTGCCCTGTGGTTTCTGTCTTTGTCTATTTGCGACAAATCTGTTGGAAGAACCAGCATTATTGTTTAGAGTTTCAGACATCTTAGATGACCTTTTATTTATTCCAGCTGTCTAACATGTTACAGTACTTGGTTCTTGTTGAATCCATCTTGAATCAGTTGATATTTCCTAAAGAAGCCTTGATCAATATCTTTGATGACCTGAATGGAGGTAAAATTGATTTGAAAAGTTCTCGCACCAAATATGGAAGCTATGATAATTGTTGACAATTTAGAGCTGTTTTCTGTTGTGTCTATTGTCTCTACTCTCTACCATATTCCGGCCATATTCAGGGTTCGTACGAAGTTGGTACTATTTTTGTTAGTAAAACCTCTCCTGATGCTTACTATGCAGACGCTGGTCATATAGAGTCTATTTTTATAATTTTCCTGGATAGACAGGATAGACCTTCATCGAATCTACTAATAACAATTCCCAGTATGCGTCTCGCTTTTAACAGACCATGATCAAATCTTTCTGCATGAAAAAGAAAACTGAGAAATCCATTCCTCGCTTAGGTAAGGATCTCTTCTAGTCTTTAATTGAGTTCACGTTTTGCTATGTTTTATTAGAGGATAGGCAAAGATGTTTTGCACTTCTATTTCTTTTATGATAATATCCTTCTGAAGCCCTTTTGTAGAGTCAACATACAGGCTGATGAATTCTCTACTGCCCTATCTCCACAAATTTTCAGCCCCTGGAAGACCGAGGATCTTTCTTCAGCAGGAATGCAAAGCAGAAAATGGAACTGGCAAAGAGAATACCTCCTGGCTGTCTTACATCACATAGCATTCCTTCTCTTAATGAATTATTCCCAATCTTATCATGGGATGCTCAATCAGCCAAGGAGATGGCAACATCAAAAAGTTGGGTTGTCATGTGAAGTTGGATTTTCATATGTAAGTTTCTGCTAAATTTTTTCCTTCCAATATTCCTCTGTCCATGAAATCCTTGGTGCATCATTATCTCATTCCAATATGTATTGAGAATTCCAAAAGGAAGTTAATGTGAGTTTGTCCATATTCCATATATTTAATGATGATCAATGTCACTTTGGTTATGGAAAAGGAGCTGGCTAATTGTGGAAACAGATTATTTGATGACGTTTAATTATTGGTGTGTCAGCTGCGTAGGCAGCTAAAAATACTGGGCAGGCGTTTCATCGTTGGATTACAATGCACTGAAGCAAAATGCCTTACTAAACTATCCTTTGTATCTATAATCTACTAGTATGGAGAGGTATTCAATCGATGCCTTCTGAATCTAGGTTTTAATGGAGAAATCCTCTAGCAATCCAATTATACAGTAAGAGCTGCATACTTTAAAATGCCTTCCTTGAAATGTTGTACTCTATGCTACACTTTGGTGCATTGGTTTTGGTTTGTTTGTTCACAGATGAGCAATGAGTCAGCTCTTCAAATTTTTACGAGCTGTTTATATTCATACTTAAGTCCTATCATATTGTAATGTGAGATGATTCACCTTCTATAGTACAGTCATACTTGATTATATTTTGCTTAATTGTCTAGTTGTTAACCAAGTGGTACCTCTGATGAAATTGTTTGGCCTTTAAAAGCAGTGCATTTCCTACCCCAATCTGGTGTCAAAGTAGGGTTGTTTTCCTTTAGTGCCAAAAAGGTTTTCATGTCCTTTTTCAAGTTCAGTTTGTCTTTATGTCCTGTTGGAGTTTGAGCTTTTTCCAGTTTCATTAGCATTTTCAGCTTTCCGATCTATATGCTACTTAGGTTATCAGCTATCTTCAATGCATTAACTGTGTTGTAGATGCTTCTGTTGATAAAGACGTGCATGGTGATGACCTGTTGCAAAATGAAGTTGGGTTGAGTTCACTTACGTCTGATGATCTCTGGCAATATATATGTCTTATAATGTTAATTTTACTAGCAAGGGAAGCAGTTGTCCACTGTGAGCAACAATTTGTTATAAGTTTATCTTCTCCAAAGAAGTGGCACCGAAGCTCATTTTCACTTTTCAATGGTGACAACATTGGCGGGATACAATTTCTTTCATGTAATTAGTTCATCTGTCTGTCATCTATAATTGCATCTCACTCTTCCAAGCTGCTTGCAGATTATAACAAGCTTGAAGTTTCCCTTACAAGATGCTGGTATAGAAAATTTTCAGTGCCGAAACTATGAAGTGCTTCAGCTGGAGACTTGTTTCTCAGGACGCCTCCTCTTGTAGAATGTACACCCCTACCAGACCATTACTCAAGTGCCTTTTTCAAGTCAGTTGGCTAGGCAGCCAGAGGGGGTCAAATCTATGCAACTTTCGATGGAAATGTAGAGAGGTTGCTTCCCTTAAGATGGCAATGATTCTATCCCTCTGAAAAATTGACTTGTGATTTTACTTGGTGTCAGCTCCCTAAGGTGCATTCCCATCACCAGTTTGAAAAGAATACCTTGCCACTCCAGTTCAAAAAGGAATGTCTAGCCTTGTCGGTCCTGACTCATGACTGGTGTCAAGTGAAAGTCATGGTTAGCTGAGAGCATGGTGAGATTATGGTTCAGATGGCAGGAGTACATATACGTTCATGACCTGCTCTAGAGGTATGTCTGATATTACCACCCCCCCCACAATTGTATTGTTTTTTATTACAATATGAAAAGGTGAGTGCAGTTTTACGTATGTATATATAATATAATCTAATAACTATAGTACAAAGAAATGTGTTAGCTGAATGATATTGCCCTAATTTCCTACGGAATAGACATTGTGGGGAGTCATTTTGATTTCATGAAAGTTCATTGTCTTAGGTGTTTGGATTTTCTGAAATCTTGGGGGCAGGATGTGTTGGGTTGCGTAAGGTCTGATATATTGGCAAGACTAAACTCCAAAAAGATGAACCAATTATATGGTGGGTAGGCTGAATTGAGCAGAGTTCAGGCCCTTGCTAGAGTTGGTAATATGTTGGTACCATTTTTTATGCACTTTGGCAAAGGGTCAGGTTCAGGATTGGATATGGAGAATTGACAGTATTACTTCGGCTCTTAATTTTGTCTCAAGTACCCATGTCAAGACACTTGACTCTTGGACATGGGTGTGAACCCTTGACCCTTCATGTTGAATTGGGAAAGCACAAAATTTCTCGTAAAAACTGCCAAGTCCGACACGACACCCGTGTCGAACACTCAACTCTTTAACATGGGTGTGGCTGAGTCCGAGTAACATAGTCCCATCACCATATCCTTTTCCTCCAGCTAATTGACCCGCATCATCCATAAAGCACCCCTTCTACATTTGATGGTGAAATTAATGACATCAACCCACCATGCAGGTTTTAAAAAATCAAATCTTACATCATGAAATGCACTAAAATATCAAGTACATGAGTTTCACGAGTTAAAAGATTGGTCGAGATGATGAATTAGTTTAACTAGTTGAATAAAGACTCACTAAAATCAAGCAGATGAATCTAACCTTAAGAATATCAAAGAGATGTATTATAAAGTGTCCTAATATCTCAAAATACATAAGATTTTCTTGAGCTATTTAAGGAAAGTAGTTGTGATAGTGATCAAACAATTAATAATGGGGAATAAAATCTCACTCGAACCAGCATCATTCACCGTTTGCCATCTATGAACAAAATATGAAATATCAAATACATGCATGATTATGTGTAGTAAATATCAACGACATAAAATTCTAAGAGTTTTGTAAACGTAGGCGGTTTAGATAAGTAGTTGAAATGGCGATAGATTAATTAAATGAGGCGTTCAAATAAAATTTCACTTAAACCTTCCTAGTTCATCATTCATCCATTGCTGACCTAAAATTTATGCCCAAAAAAATCAACCCTAAAAATCTTTGCTAAAATCTGAAGTAATGTAGTTTTCAGTTGCTTATTGAGGGAGGTCCAAAGCCAAGATATTTCCTCAGTATTTCTTTATGTTCATAAAAGGAGTTGAGTCATCATTAAACAAGTGGAAGGTTGATGTCTTCAACTTTAAATCAAATGTTAACACAAGCCAAATAACTATCAAATTAACTGCTTCTACTACCTAATAAATTACAATGTGTTTGATCCTTTAAGCATGTGAGAAAAAAAGGGAATAAACAAGAACGAAACAAGCATTTTTATTGTTCAGTTTGACTGCCACCGCCCGTGTTAATCCTATCTGAACAAGGTTTGGGAAATTCACATACCGGAAATTTCATCACCGTAAGTAGAGAGGGCATTCTTGAACGACCAATCAAAAAAGAAAAATATTTTTCGAAATAAGTTTTTATGAGGATATTACAAAGTCAGAAAAGAAGGGTTCTTTCCTATAGTTCGATAGCAAATAAAAGACAGATATTACATTATATGATCCCCTTATAGATTTTGATTTTTCCTCTCAGTCAAAAAAACCCTCTTGTTTGGTGGCGCAGTTGTCCATTTTCTTAATTTTATTGAATTTTATACCAATTTCCTCCAAACTAAATGATTATTTCCCATTATTGCATACTTAAATATCAGCTGATTAGTATGTTCTTCCCACCTAACAGCCGCCTTCATCTCACTTGCGGCAATCACTCTCTCTGAAACCTTTGCTGTTGTTTGCCAAAAAGTGCCATCAATTCCATTCCCATTTAGATTTTAGACCAATAATACCTGCAGTAGAGCTAAAACAGTATTTATCCTGATTAAAAATAGTTATTTTTTATACATTAATTCATGCTTGGGTAAATTGATTTGATGAGAGGGGAGAAATAGTCAACCGATTACGTATACTGGTCAAACAAAAAGCAGTTGGGTGTCTTACAGTTTATAACCATAGATAAATATGTCAATAACTATATAATATTTCATTGTCCATTGAGTTGGACAAAAACTAGTTTACCCAACTCTCCTAATGGATGGAACAATATCTAGAATCTTTATCTAGATTTGACATTCTTTTGATTTCATACCCAAATTTTTTTAATGTTCTCAGCTTTCATGGTAAACAGGACATGAGAGCTATATTGAAAGACCTAATATGATTTACGGTCGTCAAAATTTATGTTTTATTTTGCCAACATGTAACTTGTAAACTAAAGTTGGAAAGCCCGTTTTTTGACAATTTTTTTTTCTGTTTGGTTTAAGGCTAAATAAGCGTTTGATGGTTTTTAACCTAGAGTTCAACGGAGATAGTTTCTCTGTTATTTAAGCGTGGAGGTCTGGTACGTATGCCCTCCTAGACCCTAAATAGGTTGGTTGGAGTGGATCAATGTTTGTTGTTCTTAAACAATGTCTTAGTTTTGTAAGCAGAGAAGATCGGCATAGGTAAATTTCTACCCCTTAATCCACTGGTGCCTATGATAGCTCGATTACATCAACGTAGGGTCAAAGATCCAAAAAAACAAAGACTTTCTGAATTGTAAATATTGTGCTATTCCATATCATGATCCTGGAACCCTAGTCTGACTCGGGATTAGCATAACATAAAACCCCAAAAATCAGATGAATAGCTATTTTAATATTTTGACTTTTTTTAAGCCCATTGTTTTAATTTGTTGTTCAACGGCATGAGTTTGAGAAGAAAAACTGGGTTTGCAGAAAGCTTGAGTACACACAAAAATACTTGCACGATACCCATAAGAAAATAAGAAAAAAAAATAGTTGGGTGGGTTGCTCACCCAATCTTGACGTACTATTTCATCTCTCCTTAAATACTTCAAAAACTCTATCCCATTTTTAGCTATCTGCAACACCAAAACCCTTTCAAAATCCCAGTCCTATTTGTCCCAAAACTACATCATATGCTGAATCTCAATTAGATATATGTTTGTTGGTTGAGACTCCCTCTCTCTCTATTCCAGTTTTCAACAAATATATGGAACCAGCAACATAGGGGTGGGCTACTTGCTCAACTAGACACATTAAATCCTCCTTTATTGAATGTGTTCACTTAAGAATACCCCTCTTCTGGAGTTAGGTGCAATGGCAGAAAAAGAGAAGAATTTGTTTGAACCTTTCAGGTATTGATTTCCCTCCCTTTTTTTCATTTTTTACAAAATTTCAGAATTTTAGAAATGTTTTGTAAAAAAAATCAGATCAGGAAGATTATGATTAGAGCAAATGAACAAAGGAAGTCAGAGGTTTCCAATATACTTTCCTGTGATTGTGACTACTAATTTAGCCATGACCATCACCATCTCTCTTTTGCATTAATGGCGGTCTATGTAGACCCCTTGACATTATCTCTACAGTCGAGAGAGATAAAGAGTTGGTGATAGTTATGAAGAACAACTGGCCTCAGTAATTGCCCTCTGCCGCTTTCAGTTTTACCAATTTTACCCCCTTCTTGCCTATATATTTTCTCTGCTTCCCTCCCTCTCACACCATCTCATCTCTCTGTTTTCTTCTGTTCGTCCTCTGTTTCTCTCTCCTCTGTTTCTTCCTGTTCTACTTCTGCGTTTCTTTTCTCATCTTCTTGTTATGCTCATTCCATTGTTTTCAGGTGATTGGCAAGCTACATTGCTGGCATCCATGCAAAGCAAATTCTTTTCTGATTGAAGACGTCCAACATTTTGCAAAGTCTGATTCATTCTGGGACACAATTTTGAGCTAAAATCAGAAAAAAAAAAAAAACCTTGGAGAAATCTCCCAAATTCGAATTCATTTTTCCTTCTCATAAGGGCAAATTGATTCCCAGAAGCAAAACAACCCTTCATTTCTCTGCTCCAACTTTCTTCTTCATCTGGTGAAACTAAAATGGATATCCTTGTGACTTTGCTGTTGTTCTCTGCCATCACCGCTTACTTGCTCTGGTTCACCTTCATCTCACGTGCCCTCCGAGGTCCTCGTGTCTGGCCCTTATTGGGCAGTCTTCCGGGCTTGATCGAGAATTTTGACAGAATGCATGACTGGATAACCGATAACCTCCGCGCATGTGGTGGCACATACCAGACCTGCATCTGCGCCATTCCTTTCTTGGCCCGGAAGCAGGGCCTCGTGACCGTCACTTGCGACCCAAAGAATATGGAGCATATACTCAAGACCCGGTTTGACAACTATCCCAAGGGTCCAACTTGGCAAGCTGTGTTCCATGATCTACTTGGGTACGGGATCTTCAACTCAGATGGCGACACATGGCTTTTCCAGAGGAAGACAGCCGCCCTTGAGTTCACCACCCGAACCCTCCGACAAGCCATGGCCCGTTGGGTTAACCGGGCCATCCATGATCGGCTGTGCCCGATCCTTGAGTCAGCTATGAGCCAATTTGAGCCAGTTGATATCCAGGACCTAATGCTCAGGCTGACTTTTGATAACATATGTGGCTTAACCTTTGGCCGGGACCCACAAACCTTAGCACCGGGCTTGCCAGATAACGGGTTTGCCACAGCCTTTGACCGGGCCACCGAGGCATCCCTCCAACGGTTTGTCTTGCCGGAGGTGATTTGGCGCATCAAGAAGTGGCTTGGGCTCGGGATGGAAGTCACCTTGAGCCGGAGCCTTGTCTACATGGACAAATACCTTGCTGAAATCATTGAGACACGTAAGGAGGAGCTGATGAATCGTAACAAGGTCTATGATGACTTGCTCTCCCGATTCATGAAAAAGAAGGAATATTCCTCCTACACGGACAAATTCCTCCAACACGTGGCGCTCAACTTCATCCTAGCTGGACGTGACACATCATCTGCTGCACTGAGCTGGTTCATCTGGCTGGTCATGCAGCACCCAGCTGTGGAGCAGAAGATTGTGCACGAGATCTGCACCGTCCTAATGGAGACACGTGGCACTGATGTGTCCAAATGGGTGTTGGAGCCGTTGGATTTCGATGAGGTGGACCGCCTGGTTTACCTTAAAGCAGCCTTGTCGGAGACACTTCGGCTGTACCCATCAGTGCCGGAGGACTCGAAGCACGTGATGTTTAACGACGTGTTGCCGGACGGGACGTTTGTGCCGGCCGGGTCATCGGTAACATACTCAATATATGCAGCAGGGAGGATGCCGATTACGTGGGGAGACGACTGCCTTGAGTTCAAGCCCGAGAGGTGGTTATCTCCGGATGGAAAGACATTTACAAGCCATGATCATTTCAAGTTTGTGGCATTCAACGCCGGCCCCAGGATCTGCCTGGGGAAAGACTTGGCTTATCTGCAGATGAAGTCGGTGGCAGCCTCGGTGCTGCTCAGACACCAGCTTTCACTGGCTCCTGGGCACAAAGTGGAGCAGAAGATGTCATTGACATTGTTCATGAAGTATGGGCTCAAGGTGAATGTGCACCCTAGGGATCTAACTCCAATTGTTGCAAATCTGAAGCAGGAAGAGGCACATTGTTGAAGTTGGGTAAATATCAGCTAAAGGCATTCAATTGATGTGCAGCAAAGACAAACAAAAACAGGGTCAAAAATTGTCTAGCCTTGCAGTCAAAAGTAAATGTGTATGTGGTAAAAACAAATCATTCAAAGCCCTGTATTCTTTAGGCCTTTCTAGCTACATAGTAGGGCACACTTGAAAAGGCTATTACATAAAATTTTGTTTTAACTTGTTTGTAGATATTCTGTAATTACAGCATATCTGAAGGAATAAAGTAAATCGTTTATTGATTATAAGCTCAATTGTGATGTTTCTTCAAATTTGTATAGCTTGCAGTTGTCTGAATCTACAGTTTTGCTGATAGTCTTGTGAGTGTGGAGAAAATCAAATTTGCATTTGAGTTTAATCTCTCTTTCTTTGACGGCTTGTAACAGAGGTAAGACTGTGTCCAACTAGACGCAAAAACTCTATTGTAGTAAAATTGATATATTGTATTGTTTTTCTTATCGACTTCCTTAAACATGGTGCCCTAGTTAGAACGATATACTTCTAATGTCTTTACACCACCCCTAATTCATAAGGTGGCCTACATATGAATAGACTCGGCATGAGCATAAAAGAAGGCTTCCTATTAATCAACTGTAGTTAATTCAATTTTCAGTGTTATACCAAATCACTGTCACTATTTCAACATTTTCAACACTGTCTCTGTTTTGTTTTTTATTTTGTTTGGTATTAATAGGTATTTTCTATGCAAATTCCTTCTTTTTGGACTTTATCTACGACCACAAGGCATTTTTCCTCAGAAATTAGTAGGTTATCCAAATTTATCTGACTGTGTAACAGTAGAAGATTATTGCAACTCATAAATTTTGTAGAATCACTTTTTTCATATATAACTTTTCATAATTATAAAACTGTATGCATGATACCTCTTCACGGATAAGGGTGTCAATTTCAGCACACAAATATTTTTTTCATACAAATCTAACCATGCCACGCAACCTCCATCTTCAAATATAAACTCCCTTGTTTTAAAATATCTATTGTTTTAAGAGGATACGGAGAAATTAAGATGGGTAAAAAGGAAGTTAGTTACATAATAAAATATCTAATATACTTTTCTTATCTTCAGAAAAATTGCAATTTTTTTTTCTCTCTCCTCTCTAATTTTCCCTATTTTATCACTATAATCTCTCTTAGTAAAATAATTAAAAAAATATATTAGGATATTATATACCGAAAACAATAAAATTTTAAAAATAAAAAAATAATTAAGAAAGATAAAATTGAAAAACTAGTAATTAATATACTATTATTTGCATAAAGTGACAAGTATTATAAAACGAGAAAAATTATTTAAAATGATATGTATTGTGAAACGGAGGGAATATTCAACATTAATATCGATCTTAATTTGTACAAATTACCAATTACTTTTTACCAATAATTACCACAACTTAGTACAAAATTACTTCAAACTTGACCCAAAACATACCCATAATAATCATATCTTCAATTTTCACTCAAAGTACTCCACCTTACAATCATTTTTCCACCCTCAATTCAATTTTCTAATCTTCTTAAGAAATCAGGAATCCTTCTTAGCAGCATGAATAGATTCAACCTTGCCATCATTGCCACCAAGGAGCATGTACTTGTCCTTCCTGGTTAACTGGGTGCACTCAAACCCTAACACCCCAGCTATCAGCTTCTGTACATGGTTGGCCACCTCGATGGGCGACTTCCCGGCCCCCAGACACGTCATCTCCGACGGCAGCCTCTCGAGGAATGTCACCTCGTATGCCGGTCTCGGGTTCATGAAGAAGAAGTATGGGTCCCAGAACTTGTTACCCCTAACTGTTGTTCCGTGGAACATGTTTTGCTTGCAGTTTACTGCCACTGGCACTATCCTGCTCCATGCATAGTAATATGGATTTGCAATAATAATTAGGATTAACTATTAATAATCAAACGTGATAATATATTATCTCTTGTGTGAGACCATCTCATTCAAAGTTATTGTGAAATAAAAATGGTGATTTTAAATATACGGAGGGTGACTAATAATTCATTTAAAGGTAATTCTAATAAAAGTCACATCTTCATAAATTATTAGTCATTTTCGAATTAAAAAGTCGATCTATTATAAATTATTAGTCATATTAAAACATTTAAAAAGTCATCTCCAATAAAGTAAGTCTCACGATCACTTTTACGTGAGTTATTCTCGTATAAAATTTTATATTTTTTTAATATTTTTGGTTAATAAAAAACAAAATAAAACCACAACAGTAAATACAAAAAAATTACCTGTCAGTCAACTCAGCAAAGAGAGCACTGAACCTAAGCAAATAAGGCTCACGGCAGGTGGTCCCCTCAGGGCAAATGACCAAATCGCCCTTCTGAAGCAAGCCCTTGATCATCTCCGCATCCGCCGTCCGATCCCTGGTCAAAGCAACGGCTGGGATTGGCGAGATGAACCTGGAGAGTTTTGATACGCTGTAGGTGACACACGCCGGCTTACGGCCGAGTGCGATGGCGATCACGATGGGATCAAGTGGTGTACGGTGATTACACACGTAGAGGTTTCCTGGGGCCCCATGAGAGGGCGGAGGCGGCGGGGTTCCCCGGATTATCAGGCGGATTCCCAGGAGAGGGTAAGTGTAGCGCACGATGCGCTCTGGGAGGGGAAGGTTGAAGTAGACCCGGATGAGGGAGAGGATGAACCCGAAGGGAAGCCAGAGGAAGGTGATGAGAGAGGTTAGAGGGTCCGGGCGCTGTACTAGCCGTCCGTCGTGGAAGATGACCCGTGATTTTAGCTGCTCTTGGGGCACTCCCTCTGATGACTTGTCTGGGTGCACCATGTACGCCTCCTGCATGCAAGGAGCCACTTTGGGTCAAATCAGTCGGTTTGACTCTAATACGGGTCGGGTTGAATTCAAGTTCGAGTTTGACACTAAGTCAATTAATATTTAATTTAATAAAATTTATTGATCAAAGATTACAAATTTATGAATCAATAATTGTATAGTTAGCCTTAGTAATTGATGATAAATATGTCCAATATGGAATTTGTAGCTTTGTTTTTTAGGCCTAAAGCCTTATTAATTAAACGAGATGAATTTTAAATAGCTTGAACTAGCTTTACTTGGTTCGCACCATCGTTTTAATAATGTGACGTACTCTTTTTGTTTTGTAATATTTATATCATATTAACTATTTTTTTTTCATTTTCCAGTATCATTATTTTAATTAGTTTGCTAATTTTATCCTTTATTAATCTTTTTTTATTTATTTTTTTAAATTTTTATAAAATATTAAAATAACTTGATGTTTTAACATTAATTTTATATTATCTTAATATTCTCTAACAATTTAAAAACAAAAAACACTGTAAAAGAAATTTATTCACAAGCATAAGCAAATATTTTGTCCAACTACTTCATGTCTTTACACTATTGAAGTTACTTGAAACCCACACTCCTGTTAAATGTCAAGAGGTATGAAAATAAATTACATTTAATTTATGTCAAGTGTCATAATTATATTGTTTTGAATGAAACCCTATTTATATACTTCTTGTTCACCTACCCCCACAAATTTGTCTAGAATTTTAAAGGCACAAGTAATCAACCCTCCCATGCTTTGTCTTGCCCTCTTGTTTTCTCTTCTTTTCAATATATATATATATATATATTCGATAGTTGATAAATTCAAATCCAATAAGATTATAAGTAGGATAACATAGTGAATAATTAAATGAAAAACACCTAAAGAAAAAGCTCATATGAGGCTATCATACTACCGGTATTAAATTTACAATAGTCAAATTCTTATATGCACTTGGGAGTTTATATTATCGGGTGTTACATTATTATCAAATATCCACAAAACTCCTCGTATTTTCCCTTTTATCCTGCAATTTTTTAACATATATCTTAAAGGTATAAACTCTTATGTGTATAATAAATGTGCTGCACAATTCTATATTTTAATCTTAGCACCAGTTAATAATAGCAATGTAACGTGAAAAAACTTTAAAATTTTCCCAATATTGATACTTTTTATCCTGACATAAAAAGCTCTTTTCCTTCCCCTATATAGATAAAATTAAATTACTGAATTGAATGATACCCAGACACTTCGTTCTTTTTCATTTATGATTATTAATATTGTTTTTTTAAAAATTATTAGTGTTGTAGTGTTTTTAAAAGAAAAAATACAGGTAACAATCATTCCACATCAATCAATACTTATATCATGGACCTGAGTTTATACATCATGTAAAATAAAACAATTTAAATAAAAAAATTTGATCTTTTTCGTAAAAGAGATCATGAAAATAGAAAATAAATTTTAAAAAACTTAAAACAAAATATTATGTAGGGTAACTTGAACCTATATATAAAATTTTTTAAAAAATGTTAATTTCTAGGAGAGCATTCAATGCACGTGACCATAAACATAATCCAAAAAATATTAAAAAATTTAAGAAAATAAAAACAAATCATGAATTAAACTATATATTACTAGATTATTATTTCAATTTACCTTACAAAGAGCCATGAAGTCATGATCGGAGGCCCGGTCCCCAAGCCCAACATCCGGGCCACCCGGCCCGAACTCATCCGATACCGCCTGCCTCTTCTTATCACCAACCAAAACGCCCGGCCCGGAGACGAACCCGGTGGCCCGTCGGGTCTTCGGGTTGACCTCTATTTGGGTGCCCAATACCTTATCTCCACCCAAATAATCCTTGACAAAGGGGTCCACCATGATAGTAGGGTTGGCCGTGACCACCACCTTCTTCCCTCCTTTACACCCATCAAACACCTCCCAACTCTCTCTCCGGACGTCGGCGGCATAGAACCGGGGCAGCACGGCCCGGGCCGCCAGCTCGATGTCCCGGGCCTTGAGGCCCGCAAAGGAGATGAAGATCATGGTTTGTATGGCTAAGGACTCGGAGATGAAGAGGTACGAGATGAAGATGAAGGGGAGAGCAAGGAGGAGGAGGAGACCCCGGAAAAAGCTCCCGGCCTCGACCGCGATGAGCATGAAGTAAGGGAAGGAGCTCCGGGAGATCAAGAGAGTGCCATCGAGGTCGGCGGCTATGGATTTGTAAGCCTTTGTATGGGGGTTGCATTTTGTTATGGGAGGGAATTTGGATGCCATTTTTGGGGTGTCTTTTTTCAAATTTTTTTGGGTGGGGTTTTTGGGGTTTTGGAGGGGAAGAAGTGGTTGTTTTAATTTAAAGAGGGGAGGAGAGGGTTTGACTAGCTTTGGGGAGAAAGAGAGGAAAAGGGGTGGTGTGGGTTGGCCAACTATAAGTTTCAATTAGGGGAGTTTGGACTTTTTGGAGAAAGACTCTTGTTTTGTGGTGTTGTGAATTGTGGAGTTCTTTTTTGGAAGGGGAAGAGAAGAGAGATTAATTGAGGAAGAGGGAAGGTGGGTTGGGTGTTGAGGAAGAAAGGGTATTAAATGAGGGTTCAATATTATTGCTTTTTATTTGGTCATAGTGTGTGAAGTGTGAAGGGAGGAAATTTAGTTCACATATAAACAACCGATAATAAGTTATAAGAGAGTTATAAAGTTAGTTATATAAAGTTATAAGTCGATATAAGTAATCGTAAAAAGTTATAAAGTTAATTATGAAAAGTTGTAAGGAGCCGTAACTAGTTATAGGGAGTCGTAATAAATTGTAAGGTAAAACTAAATAAAACAGGACCATAATATTATTTATATTTTGGTATATAAGAGCCATAAGAAAGGGTGGCAAATAGTGTAATTGGCACTTGGCTTTGTATGATGAATTAGTTTCTCCATCTTTAATCATCAAGATTAATTAATATTGTATTAGATTGCAGTATTAAGTATTACTCCCTCTATTTCATAATATTATTTATAAATGAGAACAACGCACATTTTAAGAGATTAAAATATTAGCCAATAAATGGTAAGTTTTTTTAAAATATAAAATTTGATTGGTATAAATTACATTTAATGAGCTTATAAGGAAGGTAATTTAAGACATAAAAAATTATAATTTAGGAAGATCGTTACAGAACGAAAGAGTATGTGTCTTTTTATTGACAACAAACTAAGTTTTTTTAAAATATAAAATTTGATTGGTATAAATTACATTTAATGAGCTTATAAGGAAGGTAATTTAAGACATAAAAATTATAATTTAGGAAGATCGTTACAGAATGAAGGAGTATGTGTCTTTTTATTGACAACAAACTAAAATAAATAAGGTATACGATTAATCTTTTCATGATAATGTAATATCCCGATATTTAGAGCTTAGAATATATACGTGGTTTAAACTTTTAGTCCCGCCAAAGATTATCGGGATCCAATGACCTTTGGATCGGGCTTGCCAAGGCCATCCCGAGGTCAATTTAGACTATTCACCTTGGAGTACAGTGCTAGTTAGAGATTTGGTTGAGAAAAATTACTATAATTAAGAGATCATATGTTGATCATATGTTATAAAAGAAACCAACGTTAATTCGAGAGGAAATCATTGTCCATGGAAACCGACCAACAATAATGAGAAGAAGGGAAATTAGATACGTGAATTAATTTAGAACTGGAATTATCTTCAAGTTTCCAACTAATCCAATCTACTTTTACCCAGATTATTCCAGAAACCAACAAAGTTTGGTGCAATTAATGATACATTACTACATGTATTTTTGGCATGAAAAACTTGGCAAAAATTTGCATTCAGCTCGGCTCGATAAATCAGTCAATATTTGAAACTTGAACCAAATAATTTGTTCGATATCTAATTCTTTTTCGTATTAGACAAATTAGACAAGTTTAATTTCAAGTCAAAATTAAATTCTTACAACAAAAATAAGAAAAATTTTATGTCCGAATTTAAAATTCGGACGAATTCCGTACTGATTTTTCTGCATCGGATAAATTCAGGTATTTGGTTGGCCAGCGCTGGAAAAAAATAGCTTTAATAATCTTTATAAAAAACAAATAAACAGTTTAAAGAGGCCCAAACCAGGCCCAATTTGACGATGGGCTGTAATCAATGGGATTAATCCTTATTAGCCCAAGGATCATCATATAAAGAAAACTAGAAATCCAAGATAGGAACTCTCTAATTGATATTCAAATTCAGAGCTGCCCATTAAGCAAAATTAATTAAACTAAGACAACATATTAACATCATTAGCAACATCATTACAAAGGCATTAGACCCATGACTACAAACTTAAGATAACACAGGAGTTTCAAATTAAAGATGAGTAGCAAAGCATCGGTTCAACTAGCTTAAGCTCGGGACTTGAAGGGGATGGCTCGGATCACAATCTGGTGGTACAAAGCGGCCAATGCAGCTCCAATGAAGGGTCCGACCCAGAAAATCCACTGCATGACACATAATGCCAGTTAGGATAGTTCATTACTGACTGAGAAATACAGCTCAGTTAACATGTGTAGTTAGCAGAAAATGGTGAGAAGGTTGCAGGGGTGATGAGTTATAACATACGTGGTCATCCCAGGCGTGCTGCCTGTTGAAGATAATGGCAGCACCGAGACTCCTGGCTGGGTTGATGCCGGTTCCAGTGATGGGGATGGTTGCCAAGTGAACCAAGAACACCGCAAATCCAATTGGCAAGGGTGCCAAAATCTAAGATTTCCAGTAGCAGGAGAATGTATTAGTAACTCAGCATTGTACTTTTTTTTGGGGAGGGAGGGGGAAATGTTGTGTCGGAAAATGCAAAGGGATGATGGATATGTGAATATTGATCATTTTTTAGACCAGTAGGATTTCGTGTGCGAATGGTGTTGGTTGCATTTCAGTACATTAGAACTGATTCTGTCTTGATAAACCATTTACAACAAATATAAGAGCCCCAATTGAGATTTGCAAAAGTGAAGTTTCAAAGTGATTTTTACAGAATTATTTCAACGAGTCAATGACACTTAAATAAGAGCCGTTGTGCTTCTCTATTTGTCACCAATAAGGCTTCATGTATCTGGATATCTTGAAGTCATGTTTTGGTAAAATCTATGCTAGAAACTGTTGCTTTCCGAATAATGGTTGTTTCAAATTTCAGTTGGTATTTACCTAAAAACATCCTAGATGAAGGACAAACAGGAGTTGCAATGCAAGGGCCATCAGTATTGAAGATTTAGCTTCAATTTGAGATAATCCAACATAGAAATTAAGACTAGTCGTTTTATGACACTGGGAGCATTCATGTGTGTGGATCAACCTCGGCTATCCTCCTAACAAAACAAAATAACCAACCAAGAACCCAATCACTAATAGGGATTAAGGGACCAAATGTATGTAACCTTATCCTAAAGGGCGAGGCTCTTTCGATAGATGCGCCACTTGATAAGTCAACTCATAAGAGAGAAATGCTACAAGAACTGAACCCTATACCCTGACCTGGCCAAGACATAGCTTAAATCCACACAAAATGCCTAATCTTAAAGTATATAACCTATCATGGACCTTCAACCCTTAGCTTAAGCTCTTGGTTGAGATGGCCTTAGGAAAACTATGACATATAAATTCAACATTTCCTTTCAAATATATATGCACATTCAATGTTCATTTAGAACTTCTATAGAGAAGTATAAGAGAAAGAAGGAGATACTTACAGGAACATGGGAGTCCCGAGCACTCCTCTTGGCATCAGTAGCAGAGAAAACAGTGTAGACAAGGACAAAAGTGCCCACAATCTCAGCACCAAGGCCATCACCCTTGGTGTAGCCATGGTTGACCACATTGGCTCCACCACCCAACATTTGATACTGAGATGGCTGGAACCCCTTCACCACCCCTGCCCCACATATGGCTCCCAAGCACTGCATTACCATGTACAACACTGCCCTTGTTAAGGACAGTTTCCTCGCCAGAAGTAGCCCGAATGTCACTGCTGGGTTTATGTGCCCACCTGCACCCCCATTTCAATTTTCCACACTAATTAATTCTCAGGTTCATACTTGTTCAAATCCAAATCCTAAATCCAAACCCCAATCCCAAGTTTGAGTCCTGCCTTGTTGGATATGGTATGGAGAGTCAGAAATAGCAACTCGGGCGAATTTTAAATCTAGATACAAGATTTTTCAGATTTCTATTGTGCGAACTGATTTTAATCTGAATTCAAGCTTGTCAGGTTCCTCGAAAAATAAAAAAGGAAGTAGATGAGAGTTTAGTGGGTATAAAAACTTGTCAATTCCCAAAACCAAACTCTTGCAATAGCGATACAGCCTCATAAAGGGTACTAAGAAAAAGATTATTCTTTTCTCCTCTATTGTCTTTAGTCCCCTTGAAGATTAGCCAACCCCAGAAAAGCTATGACTACTGATAATCTAACACCTAACAAGATCTGACGGAATACGAGCATAAGATAAAGCCAACAACCCACTAAGCAGCAAACAAATGTATACAGAGAGAGAGAGAGAGAGAGAGAGAGAGAGAGAGAGAGAGAACATACCTGAGATACCAGCAGTGCAGTAGACAAGAGCAAAGATCATACCCCCAAAAGCCCAAGCAATGCCCTGAATACCAACAGTGGCACACTTGTTGTTGGACCTCTGAACACCCATTACAGTCAAGATAGTGATGTAAAGGAAGAGGAAAGTGGCCATAAACTCAGCAATTCCAGCCCTCCAAAAGGACCATGATTTGAGCTCTCCTGGCTCAAACAGTGGAGCTGGGGGTGGCTCCTTGTAGTCCTTTGTTTGAGCTGAGGTCCCCAATGGCTGGCTCTCTGGGAACTTGTTTGCTCCCACCCTCACATCCTCCCCTCTCCCTTCCATCTCTCTCTCTCTCTCTCTCTCTCTCTCTCTCTCTCTCTCTCTCTTCTAGCTTGCTTTCTCTCTCTAGAAATCTGGAATCTGTGAGATAGTGAAGTGGGAAAGCTTGAGAAGTGTGTGTATGATGTGGGAAAAAGAGAGAGCTCAGTTTTTATAGGAAAAGAGATGGCACCTTTATTAAAGAGGATGCTGTATTTGACAAAAGGAGGATTTTTTTTTTTTTTTGGGTTTTAGTGATATTAATTTAATAATAATGAAAAGATTGATGCTTTGATATATAGACAGCTGGGGTTTCAAAATGATATAATATGATTCCTCCTTGAGTTCCATAAAAGTGGTGAGCAAAGAACTGCATGATCTCATTTTTCTATTGTGGGTTAGCTGTTATCTGTAATCATACATTTTCATGATTAATTTTTCATCACATATGACAACAAAGATACAGGAAGAAACACAAGAAGACAGAGATTTTCATAGATAATTTTAATGAAACTCTTCTAAGGGTTCATAGACTTATTATTGGATCCCCTAATCCTATGGTAGGTGCTAGGGTTTATGAGCATCTACAGAGGATGGATTTCATTATTGTGGGATAATGATGTACAAAAAGGGAAGTGGTTTATATGAAAAACTTTTTCCTTCATATGATGGAGAGTAATATAAGAGAAAATCAAAATTTATGTATTGAAGTAATAAAGGGTTGAAAATTAGGTCGACATCCTATCATGTCCATAATATTGGAATTTTTTCACCATAAAGTTCATGACATGAGAGCTCTAAACCCCAATTCAAGGCTATTAAGCCATGCTTAGAGTAGTCTCAGACTAGTGGCGATGTTCTATTATCGTCAACCGTGTTCCAAATTGAAAAAAAATTGTTAAAATTTATGAGTAAAAATTTTCGAAAAATCTATAAAATTATTAAAGCGAGACATCCATAAAAAATAATTACTACTTATAAAATTTAAAAATATTAAAAATAAGAATGTAAGATAGGTCCTTGGGCCATTATAAGCTCAATTTTACCTAATAAATTAAGATATATTTTGGAGAGGAGAGCAGGAATTAATTTATTAATTTATCGTATATTTGTCAAAAGCAATTCTTAATCACAACATAAGAAAATAGAATTAAATGTCTTGTGGGCTACTACGACCCCCTATTTGAAAGGGGAAAAAAGATTACAAAATAATTTTAGCTTAATTAGGGTTGTTTCAATTTCTAATTATGGAGAAGACATGAGCATGGGTGAACTTAAGTTCTGTTATTATTTTTAAAGATTATATTCTCCATTCTCTAATTTTATTCTCATTTTTAATTTTAAATTGTTAATTATGTTTAAAGATTATGTTCTCTGTTCTATGATTTTATAAAATATTTCCATCACTGAATTTTTAAAAATATTTCGAGATCAACTTATTATTTCCCACATGGCATAATTTCCATGATTTTTTTCATTAAAAATTTGCTGCCAAGCAGGTTCAAATGATATCATTGTTTTATACCTGTGATTTTTTTTTCTCACCATACTTTCAATAATTGGTATCGACCGACCAAGGTCGTAGTTGGCCATGTGGTCATAAGTCATAACTCTACGACTCTATGTGGAATTTATTTATTTATTTATAGATGATTATTTAAGTTGGGCCATGTTCTTTTTAAATGATTTTTTAGATTAAATTCAATTCACTTTAATTTAAACCTAACAGAAATTTAATTCATGTTTAAAAAGTTCAGGCTAATTCTGATGAGTTTAAACTATTTAGTAAAAATAAATTAAAAAATAAACATGCCCTTAACTAGCTATTTGGAAAGGGAAAGTTATACAAAAATTTTCTGAAACAAAAGTTTTGTTTTTGTTTTAATTTACACATACTTTGAGATATGTATTTCCGTGACCCATGAGTATATGCTTCGAAAACATTGCCCAGGGAGCGAGAAGAGACAGGGAAAGAAATCCGAAAATGGCACTCTCATTTTATTTAAACAAAAACATTCTCTTACATTACAACAAATTTTCCTGAGCAAAATTTGAAGCCTAAACTATGAAAGAATATGAAAAACCAGAGAGAGGGAGAGGGGGAGAAAGATTAAAGAGGAAAGACTGAATCTGATGGAGATCACCCGAACCCGACTTATTGCTCATGTTGTTGATGCAGCGAGAATCATCGGGTATCCAACTTATTACCCAGCCCCATAACTTGCAACAACTATAATCAGCTCAGCATATACACAAAAATACAGGTCAAATTGCTCCCACCACTCTCATATCATGAGGAAGCTATCCATGTCTTTTGGGGGATTTTTACCACCCTTGCTCTCTTCCTGGATCAAAATAGTTGAGATCTTTAGTAAGGGTACCAAACTACTAGGTTCAATGTTTAAATTCAAGCAAGATAGGTTAGACCCAACCACGACAACAATTCGAGTTTTGGACAGGACCAATCCCTACCCTAAGAGTTCCACCTGGATAGGATGATCTTTTTTCCGTTTTAGAGAGTGGAGGGTGCGTATTGCTAAATTATAGACAGAATCTATTGTACCCAGGATTTAAAAGCTGTTAACAAACTGCTCTCCATATAAAAGAAGCTGATGATAATTCAATGAGGCTTTCTAATATAGTCCCTACAATTAAAGCTGGAAAAAAATGTCCAAAATTGGCTTCTTTGAGGCTCGGATAGCTGAAGTAAGGAACACTCTTCTTGATGTTCATATTCAAAATTCAGACAAATTCCACAACCATCAGGCTCAAATCGCTAGCAACTGTAATAACTATCTTTTTCCCTCCATATTTTCCAAGCACAAGTCCCGAACTAGAGCGAAGGAAGAATAGCTGTTCTATATTCTTCTCTAGCACTGTAATTTCTTCTCCGAACAAGAGCACATTTGGGAGGCAATCTTTGCTTGGAGGGTAATATGATTTGTTAATGACCTCCTCCTCATCCACATCCAAAAAAAAGGAAGGAAAAAAAAAGGAATAATGGAAACCAAGCTTCAGACAGCAAAATTAAACTTACATGTCTCTGTCCCGGGGCATTGTCAGTAATGGATGCAGTTACTGACTTCCGTCCTGGATCCATATAGAAGCTCACGCATTCTCTCAGTCCAGTTCAAATTAAGCCTCCGAGTAAAATCTGCTACCTCCCTAAATGAAACATGAGGATCCATCAAACACTACAGCCAAATAAACATGCAAATTTCTTTTAGCAATATGCACATCTGCATTCTTATTTTGGCACAATAGGCACCAAAGTTGCAGAACAGTTCTTTCATTCCAAGGATAATTTGAAAGTTGAAACAGAGTTTCCATTGCCCCAAAGGTTTAGTTTGAGTCTGCTTCACCATCCATATCACACTGACAAAGCATTTGAAGTATTTATGTGAATGTTTAAGAGGCATATTCAAAATTATGCTTCTTAGTTTCCAATTACAATTTGATAGTCGTAGACAGCAAAATTTATTTCATCTACAGTTTTTCTCCACTGGCTTAAATGAATGAGCCTCCATCATCAGGAACCTAATGTGCAGATTCACCTGGCAAAATTACATTTGAGTTCAAAGAAGTCCTTGTTCATGGAGGTATATTCAAGAGCTCATGCGCTACATTCAAGTGCTTAAGCCAAGAGCTTCAGGTCAAAAATTTAACCTCTCAATGTGAATCTTCGTATACTGTTAATAAGGCAATCAAAAACAAAGGGGGAGAAAAAGGCATCAAGGCAGAAGAATTTAATGAAGGAATGAAAGTACATACGGTTAGCCAGGAAAACATGATAGCTAGATTAAATCACCATCCTTTTTTTTTTTTCTTGGTGGGGTGGGGTGGGGGTATATTTGGTTCCATTTGCGAGATAAAAACCACATTGCTAAGTCCCATAAGCATTAGTGTCACGATGAAAGTAACCTGAATACGTGGAGATTAATTAGTCCTTCTCTAAACCTATCCAATGCGAGCCCCCTCCCCCCAAAAAAATCACACTACTAATGTACATAAAATTTGACAAGTAATGCTATACAATCTTAACATAGTTTAAAGATTATACCAATACTAGCCCAGCTAAATGATTTCATTTCCATTATTGAATTCCGTACATACACAAGTTCAAACAAAGAATCATGCAACTATATTTAAGAACTGATGAATACAGAGTAAGACAATCCTTGTTTGACTTAGTTTATCGGATATGGACCACATCGAAGTAGAGAAATAACATGACAATGAAAGATGTGTATTTTCTCATAAGTAGCATGAATGGATTTCGGTACAAACCTATCAATTTGTTCCTTTATTTCTGGATCAATGTCATCATCACCATCATCTAAGTTTCCTTCCCCAGCAAAGATATCCTCTAAATCTAATAACTCAGTTCTCCTACCGCTGTTCGCCTGAATGTCAGAGACTTCAGAATGATTATCCTTGCTCTCCTACAATAATGAAAACCAGTGACCAAAATTTTCATGGAGAACAATATTCTATATTGTTGGAGCTTACAAAGAAAACAAAAGAAAAGAATAAAATGGCACTGTGCAAACCTTATGGTGCTGAACACCATTATTTAAAGAAGAATTCTTTGACTGATCCTTTCTCCTTCGATGCTTTTTCTTGCTCTTGGATGTTTTGGGGGCTTTAGAATCTGGGTAACAAAATTGTCATAACTCAAAAGGAGCCTCAAAAGAAACAAATAAAATGACATCTTATAGGAAACATATACATCAGGTTGGCATGCAAAAACACCCCAACCCCCACCCCCCAAAAAAGGCTCTCCCTCTGCTTTCCCATTTTTTGTGCTTGTTTTTTTATTCCTGAGACTGCTGAAGCAGTGATGCAATCAAGTACATTGGATACGGAGGTAAAAGACCTTGAACACAGACTCATATATCATATGACTCACATGGCATCACAAAGATAAGGGGCTCAAAGCATCCCAAATTAAAAATGATAATTCTCAGGCTTCCGATGACTAAGATGTGGGCATTATTGTATCCACTACATTTGCACCAAAAAGGGATTAAGACTGAAATACAGACATTGCTCCTTTTAAACACAGCTATTCTAGCAAACTATTTGATCAACGATATTCAAAGACACTGGTTCCAATATGACCCAAGATGATCCTCCCCACATTCCTAAATAGGAAGCTATACAGCTCAATCCAATCAGAACTGTATAAAGCGGCAACCTCATAAATAATTAAATTTAGTTGCTAGAATTTACCTTCATCGCCACCATTTATAAACGACAACAAATCATCAACGGACCGATCATCTACATGCATTTCTTCAGTTTCAGCAATCTGAGACCAACAAAGCCACAATTGTTGTATGTCATGCAAAAATGATCCAATTATAATTTAATCACAAATGAATAGAAAAGCCCACCAATGTTACCTTGGATTTCTCTTTCTCCTTCAGTTCTTTCCTCCGCTTCGCATACAAGCGGTTCAAAAGTCTGATTCGCGGATCATCGGTGATGTTTCGCAAAGGCTCCAACTTCTCCTCCTAAAACAATCAAATCTGCATTAACATGATAAACAAAATAAATAGGCCGTGTCAAGCACACACAACAACACAAGCATCAGAAACCTCTGTAAGATCATCAGGCAAACAGAATATCTCACGTATCTCCTCAGGAGTTTTGCCTTCAATCATCCGTGCAAGAGCACGGCTGGTCAATTCAACCAAAGGTTTCAGCTGCAGGCTATCCGCAGCAGACGCCAACTCACATAGTCTTTTTGTATCCATTCGAATGAACTTTTCATCAAAGGATTTCCGCTCCTAGGAAGAATAGTGCCACAGATCAGACTTTGACATTGCTTCAGAATTCAGATTCACCAAAAAGAAAAAGACAAACTAGAACTGATGGACTCTAATAGAATGAAATCGGAACTCCTCCACTCTATAAAATTATCACTAATCCACTACAAGTTCCACTGTTCATTGACAGAAAGAGACAAGCCTCAAAAAATAACATTTCTGTCAGGAGGTCAAACCTTGTTAGAATGTCCTGGTACTTGATGAAAGCGGCAATAATCAAGAATCAAGCTTAAAATTGCAGGATAGACTCTTTGTGGAAGACATATTGGGTGATTCTTTGATGTCCCCTTTCCCGTGTGTATTTCATGATATATGACAGGGCAAAGCATTGCGACCTCTTGCTCAACTTGCTGAATTGAACCATCAGTTGTCTGGAGCCAAACATACGATTTCATCATCTGACCATATATCGGGGCAGGTAAACTGTCAAAATTTCCATGAAATCCACTGAGTCAAAATAATTTAGACCACTGAAATATAATTATGAAAATCTAATACTAGTCAAAATCATTTAGACCACTGAATATAACGATGATAATTTAATTTCCATGATTTTCTCCACTAAAGACAAATAACGACCTTCTCATTGATTCTCAGGTCCTCATTGCCAGACAGCCAAGACACTTAACATTCACATACATCATATTTTTTGTTAAAAAAAAAAAGTATGACTCAAATGGAGCCACAACCAATATAATCCTAAATTCCACCTTATATTGAAGCAATGTCTACATTTTTACCGACTCCTATGACTTATATGCATTCATAGAGAAGTACTACAACTAAACTAGACATAACAATGATGCCCTCCACACACCCCCCAAAAAAAATTGTTAAATGTTTTATGTGACAAACAACGTGGACAGAATTGAACTTCTAAAAATCTTGATGTTATATAGAAAACTATCTTCTTAACTAAAGAAATGAATATCATCCATACATCAAATAATTGGTGTGAAAGTAAATCAATAAGAACATCGCAAACATTAGATAATATCCAGTATAACAAATAAACCTTGTAACGTTTGAGTAATTTACAAGAAATGAGCATTGGGAAGAGTTATTTAAAAATAATTTACTAATGACATTGCGCATTGACAATATTTAACAAATCTTGTTGCTACTTTGGCAAAAGGGAGTGCTCAAAGTACCTCAATTTAGATTCCACCACACCCAATTCAGACATTTGAACGCAATTCTCAAAAAGTAGGTAAAGATCACAACTGGAATTTGGGCAAAGCAAAGTTTCCCTCCTCTTAAAGGTAGCAGCAGTTAGCCTTCCGAACTTCTAACTGATAGGCACAGAACTCAGCTAGGTAGTATTATTAGCACACCTGTTAAATACCAATGCATGGTTCAAGTTAGAGCATTAAAAAAGGACCTCAAAACCATCTCATTACACATATACTGTTCACTGAATATAAATTTATCACTAAATGAGTGCAGAAAGATGTTCAATGCAAACTTGGACATTTCACAAAGAGAACTGGACCTTCCACTAGCATACAAGCAGTGGCCATAAATGTATGAGCCAGGAGAGGGAGGCCCAGAAGCACTGTAGCATTGGTATGCATAAATCAAATTCACTGCATAAATCAAAATTACAAAGCATGTTCTTATCAAATCTATACAGGATACTAGGACTAAGTAAACGAAAGTTATAAGCTACACAGGATTAAAAAGCAGAAGGCATGCTACTTGATTGGACTATGACCAACACTGCTGATGTGAAAGAAAACTTAGATGTTCCAAGTAGAGGGATAGATATCTTTCCTCAGACTGTTAACCTAATTAAAAAGATTTAAGCTGCAATGTAAACTTGCTAGCTCTAAGATGATGAAACAGGAATTTATACGCCCACTACTATTGGTAACCAATGCTATGCTAAAGGCAGCATGCAACATAGAGTAAGGTTAACAAAGTTTTGCTTTGGAGGTAATAAAATCGCATATTGCGTAAAAAATAAATAAATACAACAAAAAAAACATTGGAATTCTGGATTCAAACAGTGACCGTGCAAAAAGCGCTCTGGACTCAAATAGGTTATTCTTATCTAAGACAATTTTTCCCCTTCAAACAAAAGAGGGGGCATAATATTGGCCTAACTCCAGAAAACTACTAAAAGCAGCAGTGATGGTAATTTGAGGTTTTTAGCTGGTAAGAAAATCATCCATTTTGATATGCCCTTAATTTATAATAACAACAAGCTAAATGCACTGAACTAAAAACAACATTTTTCGATTGCCCACGCGCATCCTTCTGAAGTCCCACAGCCAGCAATTAGATCAGAAGTCATAACACCCACCCATGCTCTTCAACCCAAATCTGACTCGACACCAAAATTCTCCAACCCAAAGACAACATTAGACTACCAACATCACCACCCATGTTGTGAGTACACATCAGCCACCCTCTCCTCCCCCTCCCCCTACCCATCATGTTCTGAGTCCCATGCCAAGCAATTGCACATAAACATCCATGTAAGTCATCATGGCATAAAGTTTATCACAATCCTTAACGAAGAAAATTACAGAAAACCCCAGAAGAACTTCAGTAAGAAATGCTCATCTTCCCCATTCACTCAAACCGATGCAACATATCACAGGAACAAAAGAAATGCAATAATATATCGAATATCCAATCTCCATTGTCATCAAATCTTAGAGATCGCAATTGCATATGACAAGAACAAACTTAAACTCTATCAACATCAACAAAACAAGACCTCATTTTTTCACAAAACCCCAGACGAAAACATCCATCCAAAAAACACATATAATCAATTGATCAACAAGATACAAAGAAACCCAGAAAAAAAAACCAAACAAATCAATTCAATAAACCTCCAGAAAAGCTTATACATACCGGGAAAAATCAGGTGCAGCGGCGACAGAAACGAGATGTGTTACAGGAATTTCTGCAAGAAGAAATTCCTGTAACAAACGGAGATTGCTCTTAAAAAAATGGGTATTCTACAGAGAGAAAGAGGAAGACGAAGACAGCGAGAGGAGGGAAAATGGAGTACCGGGAAAGGGAAAGGGGAAGAGAGGGGTTTGGAGGGGGAACGGAGGATACAATGTACGGCTACGAGGCTAACTATTCGATGTTGTCAGGGTTTTCTTTCTTTCAGGCCTCTCTCTTCAATCTTCAGCTTCAACCTTAATTTATTTATTTTTTTCATTTATTATATATTTATTTATTTATTTTGATTTTTTGGGTGAGGAAAATGTAATTTTATTTTCTGTTATAAATTTATGTAATTATTATGTATAGGTCACTGTCCTAAAGTTGCTGTCATATATCCAGCGCAGCAAGCAAGACATACCACTAATGTTTACCCTCTTCTTTTTATGGATTAGGTTTTTTAATTACATTTGTTTTCTTTTTTTTTCTAAATTTTGTGTGAATCAAAAATTTTGTTTTCTTTTAATTACATATATTGTCATATGTGAATATTTTAGTGTAGTAGAAAGGAAAATATCTTGTGAGAAGTAGGCTTTGAGATTACAGATGAAAAATATTATTTATGTCTTATATTTAACCATTTAACTCATACTTTTATTCCGATCCTTTAAACAATGGGTTCAGGTTTACTTGATGGAAAGAAAATGCATCATATAATTTCAATAAAAAAGTTAATAAAGTAAGTCGTTCAAATCTACGGATAATCAATGTCATTCAAATTTTACCACAAGACCACCAAATCCATTGTATTAATCATTATTTATTGTTTCGTAACGAAACTTGCAAGGTGTGATGTGAATGATGAGTCGGAGAGGGTGGATTTAATGTCACGACCTGTAGTAGATGGATTCGGATCGGCTGACTCCTCGTGTTGTTACTCCAATCTTGCAAGAAAGGCATGCCCCGAAGTTGGATTCCCTCTTTTGCTCAAGTTAGTGTACCGAAGTTGAAAAGTTGAGAAGAATCTCCCTTGAGGTACATGAAAGTGGTTTTTTGGGATTCGTGTGGTTTCACCGAAATGACAAGATTCTCTTTCTTTCTTGGGAGTTGAGAGAATAAGTGAGCCAAGAGTAATATGGCTTTTGTGAGTTATGTTATAACATGATAGAATTTGGTGCTAAAGTTGGCGAATATTTTTAGAAAAAATAAATTAAGGGTAAGATAGTCTTTACCGTAATCATGTAGGAAACTCCACCCTAATGGAGTTGAGTTTTACTCGGCGATAGCCTGGTGTGAATGAGGACTTGAATTGATGTCATCCCGATCTTGCTAAGCTGGGAAGAGTTGATGCAAAACATGACACATAAATTGGCAATTCCGATAAATTACCAAGTCATTTATGAAGAAACCATTCCCGAATTTTATCGGACACCAACTTTTCCCTTAGACTCAACACCCTATCTTTCTTGCATTACTTATTGTAGCAATGCTACAAAATATTGAGTTTAGTAATAGTTAGTAACCACAGTCTTATTTTCCCTCTTCTACCACATTTTTGTTTCAATTTAGCCTTAAAAGACCTAAAAAATTATTTTTAAATTTTTTGCAGTCTTTTAGCTCTCTACTCACAAAAAATATTAGTAAAAATAAGACTAATTACATTTAAATCTTCTTCCACCTCACAAAAACAGGATCCAAACTAGAAATTATTGTCATTATTTTTCTTATTGTTGTAGCCTTAAAAGATATAGCATGATCATTCCTTCTCATTCACAGTAGCATGGCCTTGTCATTAACATCACCTTAGCAATTTATAAAAAGAACACAACTCACCCCACTTGAACAAATTTATGAAAAGTACAAAAATAAATACATCAAAATATGACGAAGGCTTCCACAAACAAAGCAAATTCTACAATCCACAGAGAATTTGCACCTCTCATTTCTTAATATATACTTGGTATACTCGCAACATTTCTTCTGACTTCTGAGATGTCCCCATCTTCCCCTCCAAAAAACAAAAACAGAACAAAAAAAAGAAAAAAGAACCCCTAAACTTGGGGATGAACCAACATGAATGTCACCTGAAAAAATGACTTGCATCAATCAAAATTATGCTAATTGAAACTGGAGGTGATGGTACGACAACAGAAACAATTACAGCACACTGAATCAGCATCTCAGAGTACAACTCGAGGATATGACAGAGGCTGGAAAAGAATAAGAAAATATAGAAAAAAAGAGGGGGAAAAGGGTCTCTTATATAACTTGACAGAGCTGCATATACAGATGTTCCTCAAGTCAACTATTTTCAAAAAACTGTTACAAAAATATTGAACAATATGCTACAACTCCTACAAGTTAAGCAGGTAAATTTCCAACCCCTAATTTCCAGAGAGTTGGAAGTTAATACCCTAAATTAGCTGGTCAAAACTTAGCTCATTGCGAAGGTTGAAGCCGGACATGTGGGCATGGCCTCCTTGGGACTCCCTCGACCATAGATTCGTAAGGTCCCTTCTCTTCGTTCCAATCGTTACTAATGTACCTGCAGAGATTGTGCATGAATTAAAAGCCTTCTCTGTGTTACTGTGTACATGAGCAGGGAGTTAAAAGGGGTTTCGGTATTTTTCCTCTGGAAAAACTATTATGAGCCCTTTCTTCTCAAAATATTTCGAGTTTTGACCTAAACATGCAAAAATTTATAGTCTATGCACCTGTACAATTTCACAAGTTTGCGGTTTTAGAATATAAGTCCAACATTTTGAGGAAAAAAGGCAATCTTATAGTTACAGCAGTTCTCATGTTTGCTTTTGAAAATTTTCATGCTGGCGTGGAAGGGTCGAAGCATAAACTTGAGTGAGAACCAATTTTTATGTTATGCTCCCAACTAAAAGTGTTCGTTGCATGATGGATGAAACCAGGGCCCTAGGTTAAGGAGGAGTTACATTTCATCAATTTTGTTCAGGATATGGTTTTTAACTATGTTTCCTCTCCATCATCAGCTTATTGATAGGGAATGCGGTGGTATCTTCCAGTTCTTTCTTCCTGGTAAGGGTTGATCTGATGAAGCGAATTAAACCCTATTTCAAAAATGTCATCAAGAGCTTTCCAATACTATGCATCCCATCTGATGGGTCAGGAAGAAGCCTACAGATGGTTACAGTCATTGAATCATGACATTAATGCTTCTCAACAGTGTTCACCAAACAAGAGAGCAGCCTAACTGATTAAAATGCCAAGGAGGTCAAGCCTAGCTTGTTCCACAAAAACTATCAGTTAGGCCAGTTATAGCCCAAGTAGGACTTGTCAGTCAGCCAATTGACTTTGTGAGCAAATGCAGGTTGAGGCTTGCCCAGCTAAATGTATATCAGCCAACAGGGGCCCAAGTAAGCGGCCCCGTGTGGACTAGACAGCCCAACATATTGAGCAGAACTAGCTCCACTATCCAACGTCATGTGACTACTGTTGGACCATTAGAAATATATTTGGATATGCAACGTACCGACTGTGAAAGGAACAATATAAAGCAAAGCTGGTTGACCATGTCCATCCATCAAGTTTAAAGCCACATATGTTACAAGGAGACCTGCAGAAGAAAGCTGTAAGAAGTCTAAAATAAAGTGACATCATCGTAGTGCAGCAAGAACTAAACATTTTTATGATCGAAAGACACATTATTAGTTTCAATGTGGTTCAGGTTCAGAGTCTTCAGACATGTCCAATATTTCATGTCCTCCATCATGAATTAACAGAAAACACGAGCATGGTGAGCAATTTATCAACAGAAGACATTACTGAAACAGATGCGCTGCTGTCAGTGTCACTATTATTTCAATGATTTGCCACCCAAAGGCAGACAATGTCCACAAATGTTGTAGTTTCTCATACCTAGTCCATAGGCAGTCATTGCCCACAAAAAGTATCCAGCTCGTATCTTCTTATTCCCTAGCCAATCATACCTGCAATACAACCCATAATTCATGCATCTTTAAACACTGCCATTGACCAGTCATTGCACAAAATAAACTGTTGTCAGATTTCTCGTCTAGATCATGGTGATCTTATCCAGATAGAAAATGATAAAATGGCACAGTAAGCATTAATTCTCAATGTTTCAACTGGAAATACACTGGCAAACCTTAATGAGAAAGCTATTAGTAGCCCTGGTAAAATGATATCTCCGAATCCAATAACACTAAAACCACCCCAAGGATCAAACATCCGAGGTATCTTCAACAACATTGGGATGCCATCTTCTCCACTCTTATCACCACGCGCAACCTATATTAAGATCACAAACAATTTACATACATATGACATTGCAGAAAACCTTTCAACTTAAGAGACATTGACAGAAGAGAATTAACAACTCACCACAATCATAACACTCTCATGGAACACCCATTTGGAAACAAAGACCCAAAAGATGTCGTAAAAGAATGCACAGCTCAGAAGAACCGTACCAACCTGTCAGAAAGCAGAAGGAATTTACTACTATGTATAACTCGCAAAGTTGCAAATGACCAGGAAAAAACATGCCTAACAGTGGTACAGTTTTAAAAAAATGTTTGAACCAGACTTAGTATCAAATATTTCATGCACTTGCACTCTGTGTGGAAAAGGTGAGGAATGAAGTTTTCTTGACTATTTTTCCCCTTTCACCGCATGCACCCTTCTTCGAAAAGTTACTGCAATGGCTTCAGGACATGAAACTCAACCAGAATTATTATGTACATTCTCTGGAAGTTCCGCACACAATACTGCATTAATTAACTTGCCTCTTGATGTCATCATCACAGTACAGGAGGTCATGATGAATATGTCAAGATAAACACAATGATAAAGCATATCAATGCATGAATAATATTTTTAATTAAATTAGTATAGATTGTTTCGGAGGCTTATCCTTGATACTAAAAGGGGTGGAAAGACCAAATATCAAGGATGGGTCAACTGCCAATGGAAGATGAGTGATGCTTGTTCAGAACGAGAAATGACACAGGAAGGACAGGAAAAGGAGCAGAATGTCAGAAGTATTATCTCCACTAAGGTTAATTCACTGGCGTAGTTAGAAACAAAATCATCCAGGAAAGTACTCCATGTACTACAAATTGTAAAGTTTCTTATCAAGCCTTAAATGTGTCTCCCAGTGCAATTGCAAATTTCTATAACCTAAAATAACAGTAACTTCCAATTTAGGTCCCAATTTTGCGGGGTATTAAGAGAAAATATCACAGCCATAATGTCTAAAAGGCTAAGAGTATGTTCTCTCTTCCACACCCTTCTGTACATTATGTGTATTGCTTAAATTTACTTCACACGGGTGTTAGGAATAGCGTGAAAGGTAACAAATTATCGTCTTTGATCACTACTGCAACGGCCAATCCCCTCTTGAACTGCAGACAATCACTGAAGATAGTTTCAGAGATCAACGACTGACCCCACATATAACCACAAGCCTTTCTGACGTGCTTTGTCCTCAACCACACACCAAACTGGAAAACTTCCCAAAAGTTCGTCCATCCTAAAAGTGATCCACGACAAACACACTTAATTGAGGAGTTCTTAAGAGTATACTTCCTAAAATGAAAGGTGCACCTTTGGATATGATTAGTCATATCAAATCATTTTAAGTGTTTTTTAACTATATCTGGGGTGTTATAACTTACAATTGCACATCAAGCCTGCTTATCGTGTGCCTTTAGTAAACATGTGTGCTTGCACCTGTTTTATAGACTTTGAAGAGTAACAACATGATCTTGTACTGGGGCCCTTGGCATGGTCTAGAAAGAGAAAGGGTTGAGCTTCACTGTGCTCAACTTCAAGTGAAGAAGACATGCATAGCCCCATCTCTTTATTAAATTTTTTTCTAAAAAGACACATGCACAGCCAAAGCAATAAGCAGGTAGAGCAATTAAATCAGCATAGAAGCATTACCTGGAGATTAGGAACACGAACAATCTGAAGCACAGTGAGAATCAGCGCTATACCCTGGTCATCAGATGGAGGATTTGCTCAGCAGTTGTATTTATTCATCAAGAAGCTTCAATAACTGGAACAAATATGATTAGATTGTCCACAAATACTCCTACCTAGGAGCTGGGCTAAGTATATTATTATAAGCTTCATTAAAAGTTGACATCAAAGATCTATCTTTTTCCAAGCTAAAGTAGACTATACTGTTTATCCGTCAAAGGACAGTCACTATCATTATTAGAATTGCAGAAATTAGCCAAAAAAAAAAAAAAGCTAAAGAAAAGAAACGGACAGCCATACCAGTAGCCATAGTGACCAGGAACACCATCCTGGATCTCTAAGTTTGAAACATGACCAAAACTTAAAGCACAAGTTTATTTTAATTTTGGCTTTAAATTGGAACAGGAATCACAGAGGTAAGGAGTGTTCCTCAGAGCTACTTGTAGCATGACTGTGGAAAGTGAGAAATGTATGCGGTAATGATTAGGCACACATGCAGGTCTTGAGGATACAGAAGCAAGAAAGCTGGCTGTGATTTGGCCATGTGAAACAACAAACACTAAGGACACCAGTATCCAGAATCAGCAAAGAATCCACTCTGCACAACTGATGCTATATAATAGGAAGAGCTTATTCTCTCTCTCTCTCTCTCTCTCTCTCTCTCTCTCTTATGGTTTTGGTGGATATCTTGTCAGCAAGTAACAATCTTTAACCTTGATGGGAGCTTCTTCGCAAAGATTACAAATAATACAGGACAGTGCACAATTTGCACAGCTAACCCATCGAAGCAGGAAGAATATTGATTCAGGCACACAAGATACCATGGACTTCACTAATAAGTAGAAGTTCTTACAAGGATGTCTTGGCCGATCCAAGCATAAGGTTCACGGCGGTAGACAGCCCAAAGAACAGCACAAGTTATGCAGAAGGGGGAGAGAGCTATGGCCAGGTAGGAGACTGGTCCAAAGAAGGGCAGCTTCACAAATGATCCAGCAGAGCGTTCAAACCACCTGAAACTATAGTAACCAGCAAGTCAGTTTCAATTCCACAGCTGACTTACAAATACATCTAACACTTCTAAAGTAATTCTGGGCAAGACCTAGAAGAACTGGGTGGAAAGTAAACACAGAAAGACATCCTATTTTAGCAGTGTTGGAATAAGAAGACATGATTTCAACATATTGAACTCAATTTTTTAATTTGAAGAAGACAAAATCATACCTTGATAATACTGAAACCAAGCAAGTTTGTAAACCCTGCATTAGATGATAAAGATAATATCAGTAGTTCAGTACTCATTCTGAGAGAGTTGAAAAAGATACAGTCAGTCTAAATTTTGATTTGCTCATTAGGAACATAGGATCAGCTAGAAGTGTATGATAAAGTTTGAATCGTTTGACCAAACTTCACAAGGATAGAAGCAATTCTAAATTTATTCACATGTTTGGCTGGCTGAACCTACATCTTTTATAGCGCAATGTGAAATTAGGACATGACTCAAAGTCCATGTCTCTGGATTATAGCAGCTCAAAAGTGACCAACAAGACCAAGATATTGATTGTTCAGATGGCTAAATATACCCGGGGGGACCATTTGCCCTTTACAATAAATCATATGTCATAATATTTCTGTGATTACCATGTGATTTGGGAGCACAAGAACAAGGCTTCAGGATCAAGGCCCAGTACAATAAATAAAATCCTATTCCTCCCTTGCTCCTTGATTGTAAACTGGCTAATACAAATTCTAGTCAAACGCCTCCAATTCTATTATCCATCAATCTCTAATGTATCACCTCCATTTCATTCTTTTAACAATAAAGCACTGTTGTTACCCCTCCCCCCCTCTTTTCCCCTCCCTCCAAAATCCCACAGAGTGAAGGCCTCAAAAATCAACTTCCTTGGTAGTCCAAATGATCATGTTGACAGCAGCACACAAATTGAACAATGATCACATCCTCCTAGGCTTTGACTATGATATTTTTCTTTTTCCTTTTCTCTAAAAACAATCTTACATATCTGTAATGACTTGTGATGCAGGAAGCTTTCCAACATTATAAGCAAAAGGTCAAATAACTTAATTGTTTTATGGTGGACTTTCCCCTCCCCCTTCCCAACCTCCCCACGGCCCCGTTCCTAATTTCCATCATATTGAGAGGAAGCTCCAATTAGGCATATTGAAGGGTAATGAGAGCCAATTCAGAATGAGGACTAAAATTTGACAAGGGATTTCATTACTAATGTATAACTTATACGATGTTCTCACCTCTGCCCCACCAATGCAAAACAGGACCACTAATACATCAATGAACCAAAGCGACATAAGCTTGTACAGCATAACCAAGAAACACGAAGCAATCACGATAAAGAGAACCGCTGATCTTGTACTGATATCTACGAAACCAGCATAAGTTTCTGCAGTAATGATTGGTTCATCTGCTGCATCCTACAAAGGAAACAATTCGTAAAATATGGCATGTATAATTCACAACGAACAGGATGATCCTTGTCCCCTTGGAAGGGGGCGAGATATAATCAGCCAAAGAAGTGCAAGAGGAAACCTTTAATAGTTTGTCATGCTCAATAGCTGCTTCTCTTGCATTCCATGCAGACCAATAAGATGCGCACAAAATAGTTCCAACTGCCATAAGCCACAGAAAAACTTCTGCAACATCAACTGCTGGACGCCTGGGAGAGTACAACTGCACAGAAACTGAAGAATAGAATCCCGTAAATAATAGTAAGGATGAAAACCCATGCAGAACAGTAAAAATGTGTGCTGAGAGGTTGACTGATTAAGAAAGGATATTGCAAAAGAATAGATTCCGTGTTATGTGCCCATAAACTGGTAAAAGAATGCAAACTATGTTATTTTACCTTTTGAATTGTTGTACAGCAAGCCTTGCAACATTTCACCTGCATATATTGGCAACATGACAGCAGGAATTTGGATATCTGTATCAGCATCATCCTCGCAAACCATTTTGAAAAGTTCTGCAAAAGGGATTCAATCAATAGTTATGTTTCAACAACAAAATGAAGCCCATCCACCCTGGTCCAACTAAATATTTTGCAATATTATCCCAAAAATCCATGTCATGTAAATCCTTCCTTGCTGTAATATAGACATATATATGTGCATGTAATTCAACAAAAGACTCCGTGAATCTCCTGCTATAGTGATAATATACCACCAATTTCTTTTACATGCATCACTATGCTTTTTTATCCAGCAAAGGACACTCAAACTAGAAATCTTGGAGGTCCATTAGGAATGTATAAAAGGATGACTCCGCTTGAACTTACGTGAGCATGATAATACAAGTAAAAAGATATCTAGAGGTGATTAGATCCCGGCCCACATGAAAATTGCAACATTGCATTAGGAAATAAATACAAAGCAAACAAATATCTTAGCAATAATACAGGTGGTAATTACCAGTACTATTGTTCACAATAAGGATAGCTGAAGCACCGGCCTCTTCTGCAATATTAGTCTTCGTAGTAAAACTGCAATTACCACGGAATACCAGAATAGCTTCACCAGCAAGCTATACATAAAAGTAAAATTAGGGTTGTCAAAATGCATAAATACGTTAGGAGGTTTCAATCAGACAGCCTATTGCGTAATATTATTGTACTGATTTTCTCAAATAAATGTAAGCCTGAATAAATAAACATAAGAAGCCCCCGGAGGGAGGGGACACAACAAATCAATAAGGTCATAATTTTTGGAAGAATAACATTATTCAATCACCATCTATACAAGAAAAAGAGTGAAAAATTCCATATTTAAAATTATAGCGTGTTGAGTAACTGTAACAGACTGGAAGTACTAGCTGAAAAGTGAATCTAAGAACCTTATTTCTGGGAGTACTACAACAATCTGGAGGATCAGCAAGTGCGAGTATTGTTTGGTTGGCATGTTTCTCCTTTGATTCTAAGGTAGGACCAAACCTTGCACCAACACCTACAAACTCCATTTCCTCGAATCCATCAATCCATGTTGGCACTTTTACCTGTCAAAGGATGAGAGAAGAATTATTCAAAAATATACTTGGATATGAGCCCTAAACACAAAGTCATCTTGATCCTCCTCCTGACAAAGAACCCAAAGTTTTCCTAAAACCAATGTACAAGAATTGGAAATTGGATACCAAATACTCAGCCAAAAGAAGTCCCACGAACCAAGTTATGTTTTTATGGGTGCAAACAAACCCAAGTTATGTAAATAACCTTCATCGCACACTGACATGAGAAGTCCACTTTCAATCCATTTCCAAGTCTAACTGATGAAAACATTGAAGTTCTCCATAGATCTTATAATACTAGAAAAGGGGAAATGCAAGGTGGATGTGAAAGAATTGCCCCGCGAAAATCAAAAGATTGCAAGGTGGATGCAAAAATCAATAGAGTTTTTGTTTCAACTCCAATTAAAGCTCGTTCACAACTCTAATTAGCACCAATACTAAAATGCATTCTAATTTCTAGCACCACCCATAGCACGCGCAGAGAAAAGAGAGAGAGAGAGAGAGAAATAGCAGAAATAAATAAATAAACAACCAATTGCATCAAATGTGAGATTTCAAGCTCAGGGTGAAGAATCAAAAGGCATTTTTAGGGAATCAACCAACTCCAACAAGCACTGATTGAACTCTACATTGACCCAGAAGTAGCAACACAGTCATCAGAGCTAGAAAAGTTAAAGAGAAAACAAAAGGAAATATCGACAGCCAAAAGGGTAGAAATCTTTTTCCCACCACAACCCCCAAATTCTAAAATAAACCCCATTTACGCCCTAATTCCAGAACCCCAGATTCCAGGAAAATACCCAAATCGAACCCAATAAAACTGACTACTCCAATAACTACCCACCACCATCACCCCCACAAGGAGCGAACCCATAAAGAAAAATCAAGATCAAATCAATCCAAAATCATACCAAGACGAAATTATTGTCACAACCAGGCTTCTTCGGAGCTTTATTATCCACATGGACTATGTCACCGCCATGAACAATCCTCAAAAAGCAGAGCGCCAAACACGAACCAATCAAACAACTAATCAACCCCGAAAACCTCATGAATTCAACGCTTCAACTCGCCGTCGAAATCCCTGAGGTTTCTTCAAATTTTCTCTGGAGTTTCGTTCAATTACATCAATCGAATAGAGACGAGAGTGAAACAGAGTAGAACCCAGAAGAGGCAATGTTGGAGAGAGAGAGAGAGAGAGAGAGAGTGAGGAAGGACCAATTGTTGACATTCAGCTGGGCGTAGGTGCCTCATGAAAGAAATGTTGAATTTTTATTTTTCTTTTTTTCCCCGTCAATCTCTGGGCTCGCGAATGACGCCTATTATTGGAGCGTGTAAGCACGTACCAATAAGGAAACGTGAATATGATGACGTGGTATCCGTACATTTGTGTGAGTGTGGGAGAGGGTGGTTTTGGAATTGGGGTGACTGGTAACCGGTTGAGCCAGTGGGTGATCTGGGGGTTTCCGTATTGAACCGTACAGATAAAATAAAGACGGCGGTGGGGAAGGACTAATTATTAATTTTGATTTTGATTGGGAAGATTTAATTTCTGATGTGATTGTGATTAAAATAATTGTGATGTGATTAATGAAGTCAAATGCTTATTGGTCAGTGCCAAATTTTATGGGAGAAAAAAATTAAAATAAAATAAAAGGTATTTTAAGTGGGTGTGAAAGACAATATACTCTGTGGGGGTCAAGGTTAACTTTTTAGTAAAAAAGAAATTAAAATTTTCTTTTTGAAATTATTGTTAAAAGGGTTATTGAATTAAAATAAAAAGTATCATCTGCAGATTTCAACGGTTATATGACATATTATAACATTCATCATTCATATACTATATTTCAAAGGTATTTATCATTTTTAAATCAAATTATTTTTTTGGACAATTTGAAATTAAAATATGTTATATAACCGTCTAAAAATAAGTGTTATGGTTTTGAACAATAGATACCCTTAAAATATAGTGCACGGATAGTCAATATTATAACATGGTATATAATCGTTCAAACCTTCAAAAGTACAATTTATTTTAATCGAACAACATTTGTTAAAATGTTAAATGTTGCATTGCATTGTATTGATATAGATATTTAGAGCATGTTTGAAATAGCGCTTGTATCGGTATTTAATATTTATAACAATTTTTAACTCATTTAAGCTCATTTTATAAATAACAACTAACTATTTCAACTCGTAATAGTTACAACGACTAATCATTTCCGCTTTGATTTAACAGTTATTTCGAACAAAATATTAGCTACTATAATCTTATATTCAATTGATTAAAATGAAAATATTAATTACATTAAATTAAGCAATCAAATAAGTTTTTACACTCGTAAATATATTTATAAGGATAAAATTGTCTATATTTGATTTTCTCAAACTCTGCTGAAACAAGACCTACATTAAGATTTCTGTAAGTATTAAAATAAAAGGATATGCACAAGAAAGAATTCATCAATATCAACATTTATACACCAACATTATATTTGCCGAGGATATTTAATGTTATTTTCATTCTCTTTTTCCCGAATTATGCATTTATTATAAGTAATATTTCATCTATTTCATAATACATGTGACTCTAATTAATATTTGTCACATATTAATGATTATTTTATTAATTTTATCTTTATTAATTGTCTTTTTATCTCTTTTTTATCACTTTTTTCCATTTTTAATAAAATTTTGAGGTTACTTAATTTTTTAACATAAAATTTATATTTTTAATATTATCTCACAATTCAAAAATAATAAATATTGTGAAATAGATAAAGTAAATCGTAATTATATGATAATATATTTTATATTTAAAGAGGAAAGAAACATACTTTAAATTATATCTCGTCAATTTTCATATATTACTTGCCCACATGTATCTCTCTCCTACACTTTTTGGCTTTCTTTTCATATAGAAGGGTTGGAGGCCCACTCATGACTCAACCTCACCCTATGACAATAGACATGGATGGATGGACCATTCCATTCCCATACTCCACCCACCACCATTGGCATCGTGGCATAGTCCACCCAAGTACTATGAACCTAATTCATATTTAATATTTTTGGGAAAGTGGGGTTGTATCCTTAGGATTCAAGCCAAGTCTCACTCTCCATCTCTTCCTTTTGTTCATTTCAATAAATTGGATTTTTTTGAAAGGATAAATATGCGAAGTTACTGTACCCGTATCTTAAGGCGGTTCAGTGAGCCGCACAACAGAGTTAAAGGGAAGGGGATAAGTGTTAACTTTACTATGACAAAGTATAGCCCATTAACCCCACAATTTACTCACAAAAAAATATAATGTTTCCAACTTTGGTGATAGCATCATAGTTATATTTTAAATTATTACATCATTTTAAGAAAAAGAACGAAATTTAAACTTTGTCAGAGTAATTAGCCAACTATTAATAAAAATAGTCACAAGTTTTTTTTATCGTGCGTTATTAAATTAAGATAGTTTAGACTTTAATATTAAATTAAAATTAAATATTTATTTTAGATAGTTTACAAAAGTCATAAGAGATAATGAAATATAAAAATCAAACTTGATATTTCTTTTGGATTTTTTATTAGAAGTTATGAATGTAAATACAACATAACTAGATATATATAAATGAGGAAATGGAACTCAAGATTCAATGTAGTTGTGCCGTTGTAACTGTTAAAATAATAAATAATTTAATTCAATATTGATAAAAAATAACATTAAAAAGAGAAAGTTTTGTTTGAAATAAGACAGAATTAAAATAAATTAATTTAAGGTTATTTTTTCAACTTATCATAAGCTGTCCATTATTAATTAATACTGATAAATATTTGTTATTTATCAATGTCGTTAAATGTTGACCAATATTTAATATTAGAAAACTACAATATAATTTATAACTAAAAATATGACTAAATGTCGATAAATATCAATTCGATTCGATGCTGATGAGTAATACATGGGGAAAAGCGTGGATGCACATGATGTGCCCAGTCAATACTCACAGACAATAGTACTTCTCAATACCACATTAATGGAGTGGCCCTCTCAATTATTTAACAAGTAAGGACAATAATAAAAAAAAATAATAAAAAAGAAAAATATTAACACAACAAAAGAAGGGAAGCTTCTCCTCTCGTACGGAACTTGCATAATCCCATTTTTCCCAGATGCCATGCGCTATTTTCTCGCCCCTAATGTTGGGAGTTGAATTTGGTTCGGATCACTTCAATATCAATGAACTGTAATAATTTTGAACGAATTATTCACAAAAATAAAAAATACAAAATTAAGAACTGTGACACACTGACGCTGCCATTTTTCATGCAAAACATATAGCATCAATTTTATGTACAAGTAAATCAAGGTTTTCTAAACATGAGATTTATGTATTTCTGATTATATGCCAAGAGTGTTTTTCAGAAATATACAAACACAAACTCAGCTGCAAATAAAGCTACAGGGATAAGCTCTGCAGCCTACAACTGTGAGAACAAACGTATACCATCATAAATTTTATGTACAAATAAATCAAGGATCATAAATTACAAACCATTGGCCAACAAGAGAGAAAAACCAAGATACTGGTGTTTGGAAGAGAATCAGGAAAACGCGAGGTGATATTTTTGTGGATGTGGGCAAGAAAGGGAAGGAACTATACAACGCGGTTGTGCTGCAGCCATTCCTGAATTGCAGACCGCAGAGCACGATTAGGAACAAGGGAATGGTTTTCGAGCCTCATGTTAGTCATAGGTGAAGTATCATGCCCGCTGTCAAGCCAACCTTTGACAGCCTCTGCTTCGTACGTGAAGCCATCTGCAGCAATGTGTGGATCTCGCATTATTTCCTGCAAGTTCCATCCCACTAATAAGCACACCCCAAAGGAAAAATATGTTTCGGCTCATGTTATTTTCTTCAAAATATGGTAAGCTTAACTTCTCACATTTCAGGCCTTATGGTAAGCACGTAAATGAAGGTTAATAGACTTGGCAAATGGTCATTCAATTTTTGGTAGGGTCAACTTCTGATTGCTGTCATGTTTTGGTCTTAAGATTTGGTATGGGTTCGCACCAAGTTTGGTTTGGTTCAATTTGGGTTTCGGGTCCATTTGAGTTAGCTGTTTCAGGTGTTGGGTCAGGTATGGATTTTGATCATTCTGCTTAGGGTTCAAGTTAGTTTCCAAGTCTAAAGATTGTCTAAACATCTATCATTCGATATTTTGAAAAATCCAGACTTTAAATTAATCTAGCATATGGATATAAAACCAATGAAAAACATATCCAGAATACAGTACAAAACTATGAGCAAGGTGAGGTGAATAATCATAGACTAACCTGAAAAATAGGGCATATAAAGTAGAATGGTGCTTGGTCATCACCCACCCGTCGAATTGCAGATAAGCTTCGACAGGAGGCCTTCATTGGTTCGAGAACCCTCCAAACCTCAGATCCAAGGTTAGGGCGGTTCCTTCTATTCATATCACAACACCTCAAAGCCACTTGAGCCAGCTGCTTAGCCTGGACAAAAGGCCAGTCCCCAGCAGAAGGGTCCAATATGTTAGTGAGATTATCATTATCCAAAGCATACTGCACTTCCTTAGCTATCCCTAAGGCTGGTTTTCCAGTCAACAAGCGCAATAAAATGACCCCGAATGAATACACATCGGACTGTGCAGTGAGCTCCCCAGTTGCAAGAAACGCAGGGTCCATGTATGAAAAGGTGCCCTTGGGCTCTGTGGTGAAGAACCTCGTGGTTTGCTCCATGGAGATTTCTCCACTTGAGATCAAACGGCAGATGCCAAAATCACTAAGCTTGCACACAAAGTTGTTATCAAGGAGTATGTTTGAGGGCTTTAGATCACCATGTATGATGCCATTGGGTCGGTTTGAATGGAGGAAGTTGAGGACTGAGCATAACTCGGTGGCTATTCGGATTCTTGTTTGCCAAGGTAGAGGGGGACTGTTGTCGTTGCAGTTAAGTCGATCTTCAAGACTTCCACCATGAAGATACTCGTAAATGAGAGCCCAGGATTCTGGGCAGGCACCAATGAGAGTCACCAAGTTTGGATGCCGTAGTTTGCTTAAAACATCCACCTGAAAGCATAGAACAGACTCAAATTTAAGCTGAAGGGTAAATTGAAGACGTTATCTAATGCGGAAATCAACTCATTGTACGGGAAACTCGATATATGTTCTACAAGATTGCCCATTCATTTGGCCCCTTCTTTGGGCACTTACAATGTTGCCATGTGTGGAATGAGTGAATGACCCAAACCCTCTGCGCCCCCGCCCCCAAAAAAAAGGAAGAAAAGGAGCTCTTTCTTGAATGAAATCCTATCAGGCAAAATATTTTGGACCTTCCTAAGTTGATAATCATAATAAACCGGCTTCAAATGTAAGTTTCATGAGTGATGCAATGCCCCAATCCCATATTGAAACACAACCCATATTTGCCAGGAACAAACCCCTGAGATCTGAGCAATCTGCATACCAAATGCTTCATCCAGAAATCTCAATTAGACTGAATTACTGAAACTGAGCATGGACTATGTTCCCATATTAATGTACCACAATCCACTACCTGGGTAAACAGTCTCATACTCCTATCAGTTATCCCTAACCCCCAAAGTCCAGGAAGTTTCTTTTATTTCATTCAAATCTCTTAAATCGACACACATTTGCGTCGTTTCATTTTCTTGAACAGGTAAATGCAGTCAAAATTTAGAAAAAGAAAACTTGTACAACCAATCTTAAGAAAATCTACAGATAGATCAAATTGCCATTTCTCTCAAGGTCAGGACCAGGAATGTCCTGTCAGATAAAAACTTAAATCAAACACGGTTACAGAATCTCAAATGCCATATCTTTTACAAGAACAAGATACATGAATGACAACCGATGGTATTATGATGTTTGCAAACGAATGCAGGATTGAGAATAGAATTACCTCCTGTTGAAACTCTTGAGGACCCTGCATGCTGTCAGGATGAAGTATCTTTATTGCCACTTCAGTCTGACGTAAGAAGCCTTTGAATATGCTCCCATAGCCTCCTTCCCCAATTTTCAAAGATGGGTCAAAGCAGTTAGTAGCTTTCTCGAGATCTGAGAAAGAGAATTGGGAGAAGAACACCGGAATGTAAGAATTTGAAAATCCCTCTCCTAATTGTTTCCTTAAGTGTTCAGCTTCTTGTAGAGCTTTATCCCTCTCTATTTGTAATGCATCACGTTCGTCCTTGTACTTTTGCAACAATTCCACTGCAGAAAACATTTTCTCTTCCAACGCTTTCACTGTGACATCTAATCTCTCGATATGGCTTTCAAGAGACTTCTTCTGATCAAGTGCCTCTTGAAGTTCTTGAGAAACCTTGTCCCTCAGGCTCTTTGTATTTTCAAGCTCCTGTTTTCCCTTAGCCATCTCCCCTTCAATCTCTTTCTTTTGTCTCAATTCTTCATTATACAATCTTTCAGCCACTTTTGCCTGCCAAGTTTTCAACCATAAGTGCCCCAAACACTTTAATAAAGAACGCAGCCTACTAAAATAGGGAGGAATATTTTCTACAATCCCACCTTGCGAATGGCCTCCATTGTCTCTTTCTCTGCTCTCCGACGTCTCATTGATTCTTCAAAAGCTTCCCGCCTGGATTTTTCAGCCTCTGACATGGCTTGCTCAAGTTGATCATAAATGCGGTCATTCAAACTGCTTTCCTGCTGAACCAAATAACAACCTCATTGACAAGATCTTTGCTTAATAAGCAGTCTCAGTAGACTGTTATATCATTGCTACAAAGGTACAAATACATCTCAATCTGAATGGCAGCACACACAGGGAGCTATGACAAATATCTTACCAATACACTTGGAGGTGATGAATCATGATGTCTGTTTGGGGTCTGGGGCAGAGCAATCAACTCCAGATGAGATTCTCCACCCTCTCTTGCGAATGATGAACGGGGCGAACTGAAAGCTGATTGAGCTTCAGGTGAAAGGGTTGAAGACAGTGAATAACTGACCCGTGATTTTCGGTCTAATTCATCTGAGCTCCCTTCAAACCCGCTGAAATCAGAAAGTCTTAATCTGGAGTTTAAATCTTGGCTTAAAGCTCCTGCAGCTGATTGATTACTCTCTGAAACAGTTGATGGTCCGTTTTCATAATCTGGACTTGGTTGCTTGACACCTTCCCTACATCAAGAAAAGATAGTGCCAAAATTAATACTGTCAACTTCGAACATCATCAAGAGCACCCATAAAGCTAATTGCAACCCCGAAATAGACTATCCACATCACATAGTCATTAAGGGGCAACAAATTTCAACAAACAAAGAAAGGAATACCTTGTATGTATTAGTCGACCCTTGCATACAAACCAGATTTGACAGAAATTAGGTGCATGTTGCCGGACGTAATTGGCCTTTTTAGACTTCGGTTCAACCATTTTCCTTCAATAGCAAGACAGCAAAAGAAAGAATCTTAGCATTTAAGTTCCCCCTCATAAGCATGCTTTTAATGTAATATGCAACTTTGCTCATCTATATGACCTGGGAAAAAGTGATTCTAAATAGCATGAACTACTAAATAGAAATATCAATACTAAACAATATATCCAAAGGATCAAAACCTTGAAAATCTATTGTCTGCCGCTGCACCCATTACAAGTCTCCCTATCCTGTGTCGAGCTATGAGTTCCACAATGCCCTCCTCTATCGAGTTTGCCTCAATATGTACATTCTCAGCACGTGCCTGAAAAAATTGTAACACAATATACCCTTCAGACAACTTGGCATGGCAAAGAGATAATGGTGGAGAAAGCAATTCAGCTTCCTATTATATGGTCAGAAGGAGATAATGGTGGAGAAAGCAATTCAGTTTCCTATTATATGATCAGAAGGGAAAGAAATGATACCCCAACTTGAGCACATATATGAAGATAATTCTCTATAATTCCAAGCATCTCTGATCTTTCCTTTTCTCGAAATGTATTAAGTTCCTTTTTTCCTACTTTATTTGCAGGAAATTTCCCACCCACTGCAAATGAAGTAATGAACAAGCGTAGAACACCAAGTAAGAGGCAGATAAAGAGAATCATGAACACAGAATCACGAAATAGTGCAACAGCCAGGAACTTCCATTCTCCCCAAACACCCCCCTTCGATTTTATTTTTTAAAAAAGGAGCCCTCTTAAGGGAGAGCATGCAATTCAATGAAATGGGAGAAACAAAAGAGTTTCTCCGTTCAGAATGATAAAAAAAAATAAAATCCGATATTCAACAATACAAACTTAGAAAACTACTTTGTCATTCAGAATGAACAACAATAATGCCTATATTCTACAATATAAACATAGAACACTGGCATTGAAAGACCAGAAAATAAACAAAATAGCCAATCAAAACACAGAATCAAGCAAAATTGGAGCACTTACTTGGCATGGGGATCATTTGAGCGGGCACATGTACATAAGTTATGCAAATTATCTTCCCTCTTGAGTTCTGCAAAGCCCATATCAGGGTTGACTTGCTGTCCTTCACTTCTTTCCCCACTGCCACAAATATCTTGTTATATTCTACCACCACCCCTCTTCTGGGTTCCTCCATTGCTTCTCTACTTGATCCCATTTCTGAGTATGCGTCAATTTCTGGGTATCTCACTCTTCCTCCCATTTCACCTGAGAATTCGCCTTGTCCACTTGATCCCATTTCTGGGTATGAATCAATTTGTGGGTATTTTACTCTTCCTCCCACTTCACCTGAGAATTCACCTCCAGAATCCTCCATACCAGTTATTGCCCAACTCAGTCACCCATCAAAAACACCCAAAATTCTGACTGTCCCAGGTTCCCCTTATTTCCCAAATATAAAACGACAAACTAAAAAGAATCGATGGATTCAATAACAATAACACCTAATCAAAGTTGCAAATCAAAAGCACCCACCCTCCCTCCCCCAGGGTGCTCTATTGAGATTGAGCTCCAACCCAGAAAACCAGAGAAAAATTAGCTTCTTTCAGTAGAGTTTGATGAAGTATAGATTTGAGCAAGCAAAGGGTAAGGGGGAATTCTTCGAAATTTCGACGGAGATTCAACTAACTTGAGATAAGAATGATGGGTTTTTGGTTTTGGAAAAGAGGAGTTTTTGCAGGGAAAATGCCAAAGGCAAATGATTGAGCAGTTTTTGCGGGTAAAGGGATTGATTGTCTTCGACCCACCAGCCTCTTAACAAAGTTTTAAAGGAGAAAATCTTTAAAATTTGTTTTCAACAACTTCCATGTTGAATTCGGCCAAAATTGAGACACTAGAGTAATGAGTTTATGATGTTGACTCCTTCATTGATGATTGATCGAGTCTTTGAGATTAGCAAGCATTTTTTTAAATCAAGTCAATTGAGAAGGGGGCTCCTTCCATCTGCACATTCCCCTCCTCTCTCTACCTTTCTCTCTCTACAGTTGCATTGCTTGTTTTACTACCTAAAATTATAGAAGCTTCTGAGAAGGAGTACAGTTATTGGGGAGCAAGTAACCAATTAAACTTAAGATATATATATATATATATATATATATATATATATATATAGGATATTAATATTAACAGTTGTTTCAATTTATTTATCATTTTGAACCAATGAGGAAATCTTAAATTGTAATTAATTTTAAGATAAATTATTATTTAAAGTATTAAAATATTCTTAGAATATCAATATGGTAAAGAAAAAAATAATAAGGACAATATTAGTAAATTAGTCATTAATGTGTAACTAAAATAATAAAGCAAAAGATATCGTGGAACAAACAAATTAATTAAAGTGACAAATAAACTAAAATAGAAGTAGCGGAAATTTTTTGTAGCTCTTATGGTAAAGATTGAGCTTAAGCTGAGCTTATTCGGGATTGAAAGTTGTTCCATATCTTTCAATTTTATACACAATTCAATTTTATACAAAAAAAAATTAATTACTATTTAAAATATCAAAAAACAATTCAACTCAATATTTATTAGTTTGTGTCAATACTCTTGCACAAAGATTAATAAAATAATGGTGAAGATGATCAAAGCAAGAAGAGCAGAGAGAGTTCTCATTCTCCAATGCTGTCAATTGACTTATTTGCTCATTTACATTGATGATCATGATACAAATGTCCTTTATTCATTATTTATTATCAGAGAATATATTTAAATAAAATCTTTTATCATAATAGGTTTTTAAATTATTAATTTTTATTATATATTAAGAGGATATTAGTGTATTTTTTCAATAATATTCATTAATATTAAAAATCTACTTTATCGAGACACCGATATATTTATACTAATATAATTAAGATAAATCATCATAAAAATAAAAAATATAAGCACACATTTTAATGTATAGTATATGATTTTAATGAACAATCTTTGGGTTTTTACTTATTTTTAGGATGAAAAATAAAAAATTATTTCACTCCATAATTATTGATGTATGGAGGATATTAATTGAATATCTTATCTTAGCTTAAATAGGAAAATTAGATTTAAATATCTCAAATTTAAGATTTTTTTAGTCGAAATAAGGTATAGTATTACTTTAAATCAGTCTTTCCAAGGGCCAACACTCTCTTGGGGAAACTGTGATCAAACAATGGAACAATCTGACAGTTGTTTATTGCAACAGTATTCTCTGACATGACTAGCAAGAATAGAAACACGAGAAGCGACTAGTGATCTAACATCTTCCAATGGCAAATCAGCAGTGCCAATCCTCGTTTAGCAGAATGGAGTTTCGAGATTAGACTATCTGAGTCACTTTCTGTCGCGATCCTGTCATAACCCGCTTCCATTGCCTTCTGCAAACCGAAAAGCACAGCTGCTGTTTCCACCTCATCGGCCAACCACCTGACCTCCACCTGCTCACCCCAGCTAACAGAACTTGGCTCATAATATTTTAAATTTTGGGTCACGTCTATAGCAATTTTTCTCATGTCTTCAAGACAATCTTCACAGCAGTACGATTCTCGAGTTGCAGTCAACTTTGTCACGCTAGAGTTGGCAAAAGAGAGAAAACGTGCACTTCGCAGGCGTCATAGGGAGAGGCCGCGTTTAGCAAGTCAGTCACGCTGGGTACTATTATCGTCCATTATCAGAGCCAAAAGGCAAACGCGTTCTTAAAGAAAGGAATAACATGATTGGGCCTCATGAGTGAATTGCATGCGCGTAAATCATTGGATTGACACCCTCCTCAGTTATATTTAATCCCTACAGACGTCAAGATTGACACAAGTTCCGACCACTAAGCTAATAATGGCGCATCCTGTTGTGGTTGTGGTTGTGGGCTTATTAACTCCAGAACTAGTACGAGGAGCAACCAACTTCAGATACAACGGCTTCCAGAGTAAAGATCTTGTACTGGATTCCGATGGCATCGCTCATTACACCGACAACGGGGCCTTAATGCTGGCGAACTACACCAGTAGAACACTAGGCCATGCCTTCTTCCCATTTCTTATCCCCTTTAAAAGGGGTGGTTCTGCTCTCTCTTTCTCAACTAGCTTTGCCTTTGCTATCGTCCAAGAATTTGAGACTCTTGGTGGGCATGGAATGGCCTTCGCCATCACCCCTACCAAAGACCTCTCCCAGGGCCTTCCTAGCCAATACCTCGGCCTCTTCAATAGTTTCAACGATGGCGCTCTCACCAACCAAATCGTTGCTGTTGAGCTCGACACCGTTCAAGACTTTGAGTTCAATGACTTGGACGACAATCACGTCGGCATCGATATTAACTCCATGAGGTCTGCGTCAGCTGCCTCAGCCGGTTATTATCCATCACTTGGCGCAGCAGAATTCAAGAATTTAAGCCTGAAAAGCGGGAAGCCAATGATGCTATGGGTCGATTATGACGCTGGGGAGAAACGGATGAATGTGACTCTGGCTCCAATCAATCTCCCCAAGCCTAAAAGACCTCTCTTGTCCTACTCTCGTGATCTCTCGCCCATTTCGAAGGATACTATGTACGTTGGATTGTCCGCCTCAAGTGGGCTGTTATCTGAAACACTCTACATTTTAGGATGGAGCTTCGGATTGGATGGCCCAGCTCCAGAGTTGAATGTCTCCCAACTCCCAATGCCCCTCGGATTCCATCAAAGTGTCTCCAGTGCAGATTTGGATCCCTCACGACCCCTCATGCCCTCAGGGTTCCATGCAGGCATCTCCAAGTTACTTACAATCGGGTTACCAGTTACAGTTGTGGGTGTTTCTGTAATAGTATTGAGCATAATCTATGTGGCTAGGAAAAGGAAGTTTTCTGAGGAGCTTGAGGAGTGGGAAATCAAGTATGGGCCTCATCGGTTCAAGTATAAGGACTTGTATATGGGAACCAAGGGGTTCAACAACAAACAAATTTTAGGCAAGGGTGGATTTGGGAAGGTTTATAGGGGAGTCTTACCTGATTCAAATATGGAGATCGCAGTGAAGAGAGTATCCCACGATTCCGAGCAGGGGATCAGGGAGTTTGTGGCTGAGATCGTCAGCAGTGGGAGACTAAGACATCGGAATTTGGTCCCGCTTCTAGGATACTGTCGAAGGAAGGGGAGCTGCTCTTGGTCTATGATTACATGCCTAATGGAAGTCTTGATAAGTACCTCTATAATAAACCAACTTTTAGTCTGAGCTGGGAACAGAGGTTTTGCATTATCAAAGGAGTAGCCTCTGGCCTGCTCTATCTGCATGAAGAATGGGAGCAAATTGTGATTCACAGGTGAGCTTTTTGTGCTTTTCTTTCTACTGCTTTAGCCAATGTCTTCTATTTACTATTTATATGTATTAAACACCTGTGGGTCATTGCGGACTGGACAGCCTGAGCTAATAGACGTGGCTTGGGTCTGTTTCTGAATTGCCTTATTGCAGGGACATAAAGGCAAGTAATGTGCTTCTAGATTGTGGTTTCAATGCGAGAATTGGGGATTTCGGCCTTGCTCGGCTATATGATCATGGCTCAGACCAACATACAACCCATGCTGCTGGTACAATAGGGTACCTCGCCCCAGAGCATACAATCACAGGGAAGGCAAGTAGAAGCACCGACATCTACGCCTTTGGGGCATTCCTGCTTGAGGTTGCTTGTGGGAGAAGACCAATAAACAAGCATGCTACAACTAGTGGAGGTATGATTTTGGTTAACTCTGTGTTTGAGCATTGGAGCAAGGGAGATCTCCTTAAAGTTGTTGACCCAAATCTAAGTCAAGGTGATTAGAAGGTGGAGGAAGTTGAGCTGGTGTTGAAGCTTGGATTAATGTGCTCAAATGTTGAGCCCCCAGCTAGACCTCCAATGAGGCAGGTGGTGCAGTACCTAGAGGGCATGCTTCCCTTGCCTGATCTTGCTACACTAACTCTCGGGTCTCGCGGTTTAACATATGGTAACTATGGCCAAAACCTGAGTCTTTCAGGCCCAGGCTTGGCATGCTCATACGCTTCTCCCTGTATAACTGAGTCAGTCCTCCTTGTGGGCCGTTGAAATGTTTGTATTTTTTGATGAATGAGAAGTAGTGCTATCCATAACAACATACATCGACCAGCACTTCATGAATGAGGAATGAACTCTATTGTTTTCAAGTTGTATAAATTATAGAATTAGGTTCATGTTTGAAGCAATTTTTGAAAATTAGTTGAGGATTTTCATTCCCCGCTTGGAGTCTATACTATCGAACCAGATTCACATTCTAAAATTTTTGATGAATTATGGACCAATTACTACGTCAAAGATTCCGAGTCTTATCTTTAACATGATAAGGTTTGCCTACATGTGATTTATAGAAAAGCCAGATGTTTCTCAAGCCACTTCTTTCTTGGTAAATTGGAGAACTAGTACCTGGTAATTGCTTATTAGCCTGTTTGTAACATCAATGACTAGATCAGACAGTAATTCAAATTTTCAAAGTCTTCCGCAGAATCCTCCAGACACTCAGTCACCAATTTCAGCCAACAAAGGTACAAAACTGACCGTTATAATTTCAAGATATTTCCATTTATTTCATCACATATTAACATCTTAACCATCTTCAGAGGGGAAAAACATACACAGAACTAATGTATTATTGTTTCTTGCAGTTCTGCAACAAATTCAAAGCAGAAATGATCTTATCTTCCAATGCCTTCTCCATGGCATCAGATTTCTGAACTCTTTTTCAAGCAATAATTTCTGATCCAAAGCAACCCGGAGTTCTTCAAGGGCCATGTCTCTCTGGCTCTTTGCAGCTTCAAGTTCCTCCCTGGCCTTGGCCAGCTCTTCCTCGATTTCTTCCCTTCTCCTCAACTCCTCGAAGTATAAACTTTCGGCTGCTATTGCCTGTAAAATTGGTGACAGACTTAGGTCATATGGTTTATCACGTTCCCAATAATAGGCTTTGGCAAAATCTTGGTTCCAAGTCAAGTTGATTTCAATTCAGGTCTACTGTTGATGTGTTGATAAACTTGTCAAGAATGTGCAATTAATACTGGTGAGGTTCCAGAGTATTACTGTCTTATTTTGGTTCATTCAGGTGAGGGTAGGGTACAATACACATCAGTTTTTCCAAGTCTACTCAATATTGCATGATGGGAAATATTTTCCATGCAAACAAAGAAAAGAGACAAACAACTGCACATTTTAAGAGATTTTACCTTGCGGGTTGCCTCAAGTGTTTCTTTCTCTGCTTTTCGAAGCTTCATTGACTCTTGAAATGCTTCCCTCTTAGCAATTTCGGCCTCTGAGATGGCTTGGTCAAGTTGTTCATAAAGTACATCATTCATACTTCCCTCCTGACATGATCCCAATCCAACCAGGTTCAGAGACGCAACTCAGACAGAATCAATGTTGTAGTTCCACATTAAACCCATATTTTGCTTACCAGTACATCTGGTGGTGGACAATTGTGGTGCTTTTCTTCAGGCCTTGGTGGAAGAGCAAGTGACAGTGATGAGCTGTCTCTATCCTCATTTCTTGAAAAACGAGCAGAAGCTGAATCAATGGCTAATGCAGTTGATCGGGGAAATCCAGAATATGGAGAGAGACTAAACGTTGATGATCGATCAAAGTCATCTAAACTACTTGCAGAGCCTGTTCTACTGATGGGAGAAGACCACCCACTTGTAGACTGAGTGACTCTTGACTTAGCAGTTGCCAGCCCACTTTCATTATCGTCATGTAGATTCAACTGCTTGTTGCCTTCCCTGCATTCAGATGTTGTTGAAGTTAGCATGAATCTCGAGAAGAGAGAAATGGTGGGTACTCCTACTCCATTTGTTATACTGATGTTCCTTGAGATGTTGACTTCTTAGGTATTACATCCTTCAATCACCTCTAAATGATGCCTTTTCTTTTACATTTCCTTTGCAACAGTATCTATAGACGAAATTGCTTAAGATTCTTTCATTCAATCTGAAGTACTTGGATTTGATTAAACACCCTGCTATAATATGACATAAAATACATAAAAGTAGTAGTGGCCAATGGGCTGGTTTGGGTTGAGCTTAGCTTAGCTCGACTCAGCCCCGAAGACCAGTGTTCCTGCGGACTCAATCTGGGTTTGGTCAAGTTCAACAACTCTTTAGAATCCAGTAATGTAGCAATAAAGACATAATCCAAAGTGTTCCCCCACCCCCAGAATCCAGTAATGCAGCAATAAAGACATAATCCACAGTGCTTAGCCTTAACTGTTCAGTTGATTCTGACTATATGATTGCTAGTTGTTGCAGAAGCTAATAGCAGTCAAAAAATACGAAAATAAAACTTGACCTTGTATAGATAAGACGCCCTTTGCAGATAAACCAAATGTGGCAGAAAGCATGTGCGTGTTGGCGCACATAGTTGGCCTTCTTAGATTTTGGTTCCAACATTTTCCTGAAATTAACCAAAAGCAAGAACTGTATAAGATAAGAAGCACTCGATTAGAATCAAACTGAGCAAAGTACTTCATACCCACCGAGAATATCTGTTGTCAGCCGCTGCTCCCATTACTAGTCTCCCGATCTTGTGTTGAGAGATAAGCTCCACAAGTCCATTCTCTACAGTATCCATTTCTATGTATAGTTTCTCTGCTTGAGCCTATCCATAAGCAGAAGATGAAATGTTAAAGAATATCTTAATGTAACAAATATACGCTCCATAAATTCCTAGTAGCAATGACAAGAAAACAACAACAATAATTAGTCCCAGTGTGGATACTGTGAAGAGCATTACCCCTGCTTTTGCGCAAATTCGGAGATATTCATCTAGCATTCTGCACATATCTTGCCTTTCCTTTTCTCGATGCACTCTCACTTCTTGCTCGGACAATGAGCTTACAGGGAACCTCGCACCCACTGTGAAGAGAAAGGGATGAGAAGCATGCCAAGAAGTTTCATAGACAAAACAGTCACTCCCTTCAGATGTATAATTTGACCAACAAAAGCATAGATAAGCAAACCAGAAGGTAGGAAATAAGAGGCGGGCTCACTTGAAGAAATCTCAGATATAAGGCTTGAACTAAGTAGGTCCTCGTAAACTAGAACAAAGATCAATTCAAATGAAAATACCTACCCATTTCATCGATCAACTTGAACGATATGCTCTGGCTTTGAACATAAACTTACACCTCAGGCTCCTGAATACAATATAAAGTATCTAACTACCCATAAACATAAATTTGCACCTCTATCTTATTCTTGCTAGACCTAGCAAAATTGAGTCATACTTGAATTTAGCCTAAAATGCTCAAAACTAAATCTAAATTAAGGAAATACTTTTACCAGAACTTGAATTGACCCAACCAAACCTGCTTGAAATTTACTTGAGAATTTCTCGACAAGCTTTTAGACAACCCAAAATAAGCCTAACCCGAAATGACTGAACCCAAACCCGAAAGTCTTACCAACTTGCTCTTTAATACAGTCCAAAATTAACTTGAATCAAACCCAACAAAAACAGCCCATTTGCCAGGTTCAACGGAGTCTTGAAGAGCTTAAACTAATTGCAGGGAATCAACAATTAAGTTGATCAGGCAAATGATGAATTTGAAGACTCACATATGGATATGGTTTGTGCTGGCTGATGAACATGAATTAAGCATATTCTCCTTCCTCCTGAGTTCTGGAGAGCCCATGAAATGGTTGACTTGCAAGCTTTCAACTCTTTGCTCACTGCAACACAGAGTTTTTCATCAAACACATGAATAACCTCTTGCCCCCTAATTGATGCCATTTCAGACGATATAACAATACTAGAGATACCAAATCCCCTTCCTTGTGGTCAATTTCTCACACAATAAATTGAAGAGAAGAACCCAGATTCAATCTTCAAATGTGCTAATGTACCAAAAAGCTCTCTCTAGTGATCCAATAGAAGGAAAGCCCCCGACCGACACAGAACCAGAAGAGGGAAAATGCTTGAAAATGATCCCAGAAAACCAAAACCCTGCAAATCTCCAAAATGGTTTACATCAAATTTGAAGTCATGAACCCAATTGGTGGAAATGTCAAAGCCTGTGTCAAGCAAGCAAGTACAAATACCATAATATAGTTGCCAAGATGAAGGGGTCAGGGGAATCATTGACTAGTTATTAAATTCATTGGATTTTTGTGATTGAAAGAGACCCTTTTTCCAGCAGAAGGGATTGCTAGTTCTTGGTTGATAAAAATAGGATTATGTAAATACTCAGATTATGCAAAAGAAACAGTATTGAAGGGATAGATTGGGCTTTACCAGATTGTCAGAAATGATCAAATCTTTGTCCCCCAAATCCAGAAAGTCCAAATCTTTAATTATTTATACCCTTCTCTGGCTCCAGAGTTGTCCTTTCTGCAAAACAAAAATGTTAATTTATGGCTCATGGCCGGCACCAAAGAGGCAAAGACTATATATTTGATTTACGTGGTCAAATGTATGACTACCCGGCATTTCTGTTATACAAAGCCCACTAAGATGAGCATTAATTGGCAATGGTGTTCTTCTCTTATGAAAGAGACCTACGATCGAACTCTAAAGTTGACATTTCTTGAGTGATGCGAGATGTATGGGGATGCAACCGAGCTCCTTCGAGTCTAGGTTGACGCGGACTTGTCCTTCTCTTATAAAAATCAAGTTTGTATATTTGAAGGATAGTGATGAGAAAGTTACGAACTCTACCTCTAGTAGTGTAGAATTATTAATTGAATTGAAGCTTTCCGTAGGTTTTATTTAAATTTTTAGTTGTTGTTCGTAGTTTAAAGTTTCTTCCTTTCTTAAGTTTCTTCCTTTGTGACTGTGCAAGTTTAAAGTTCCGTGCTTTTTTGAGGTGATTCCTTTGTGACTGTGCAAGTTTGATTCGCTTGTGTGACTAAGACTAATTAGTTTAAGTCTTATAGAATTGCTAGCATGTAGTCTAATTCGAACCATATATGAGGATGACAATTATTTCTTTCTAGTCCCCTTTACTGCTCACTCATACAATAACATGAATATTTGCTATAGATTACATTCATACTGATTGAGATGTTTGCTTTTGTCAACTTACAAGAAGACATACACACCCAAGCAACTATGCCTGTAAATTCATTGCTGATATCAGAAAACAGAATTTCCTTCCGTTTCTTTCCCTGCACCTCCTTTAAGGAAGGCAAAGAATTTCTGAACATAAACCTCCTAGAGGACTGGTTGAAGTAAGATACCCTGCCCTCGATGTGTCTTGATAACATTTCGCCTTACAAAAATCTTTCAAGATGGTTATAATGACCACCATTCCTTACGAGTCCCTACACAATGGGATTTGAGGGCTAAAGATCTCTACTTAACCCTAATACAAGCTATCAGAGAGGTTTCTTTGTCTTGAATACGTACATGAATGTTTTCATGTTTGCGTTTCAAGACTGGACAATGTGCCCTATTGCTCCCCATAGCGGTGCAGCAAATTGATCGTAGATGCTAGTTTGTCCCCCAGCATTTTGAGCAGGACATTACAGTTGCTAATTTGGTTTTCAAGCAACATTTTCTGTTCCAATGCACTCCTGAGTTCCCCTAGAACATGGTTCTTCGTATATTCAAGCCGTTCTTTCACCTTAGCCAACTCAGCTTCAGATTCCTTCCTCCTCTTGCATTCCTCTAAGTATACATCTTCTGGTATGCTTCCCTGTCACGTTAGCTAACATGAGAATGCCATATTGTAAAATCATTGTCGCATCATTTTGTCTGCTTGGAAATTTAAGAGAATAGTGACGACAACATATTTTTGTATAAATATAAAGTTTCAGATCATCGACCTTTTTGAGAGGTTAAAGTAATCTACATCTTAGTCTACCCAAACCCCACCAGTAGGATGCATGCTGGATGTTGTTGTTGTAAAGTTCTCTAGTAGTCATAGGAAGGGGACAAAAGCATCAACTCGCTCATTTATGTCAGTAAAACTTCCAAATTTGGGAACTTAGCCATGCCAATTAAGTCACTTCATATAAACAACTCATATCATATATTAGAGATAAGACTGCATATATATTAACTTCCCTTCACAGGCCTCGCCCCACAATGGTGGTGTGTATATTCTGGGTCAATGCTACCATTCCAATTTCCATGAGGATTTTTCCGTGGATAATAATATAATACCTGATGAAGTGCCTCCATGAAGGTACTATCTTCTTGCGGATGAGTAGCAGTCCCTTGAGAACTCTGGATTTTCCCAAGTTCAGCCTCTGTATAGGATGACTCTACTGGATCATGATACACACTCTTCATACTTGTTTCCTGAAAAAATTTCACGCACTTAAAAAATTCATACTGGATCATGATACACACAAGCAGAAGAGTATAAAAGAATGAGTTAAGCACATACACTGCCAGAAAAAGAACTCCGGTTTTCCGCTGAGGGTTGAGAAAGGGTCCCTGACCAAGGCAAACCAGGCTCTCTAGCTGAGACAGATGATGAACACGAAGGTGAATATGATAAGTTGGTATCTGCACTTGAACGTGGTGGCGATGGTGATAACCAGTTACTAGTGTCAAATATTGGAGGAGCAGTAGGATTTAACCCTCCATTTCCAATATCATAGGGAATTGGTAGCTTAATTGCTCCCCTGCATCAAGATCAAGGGGTTTTGAACCAATTAACTTGGGAAATGATTGTAAGTTTGAGATTCGGATACAGTTCTAGCAGTGTAATTTATGATTCTAATACAGTTCTAGCAGTGTAATTTACAAGTGCCTTAAGGCATCTACTAGAGATAGACAATAACCTGTGTCTTTTACATTCTAAATCAATGTATTTACTTGGTGCAAAACCATCAAATTATGGATAGTTATGACCAATTAGCAAATGCCGAAGTAGAGATTTCATCCGCTATATTGACATAGACGGGAGATTATGCTACTTGGACTCTTCATTTTGTTTCAAGGACTCTTCATTTTGTTTCAAGGACTCTTCATTTTGTTTCAAGTACCCATGTTGTCAAGCACTCGACACTCAATCACAGGTATATATGGACACTCGAGCAATTGTGGCCTTAAAACATGATGTATAACTAATCTTAGAAGAATGAGAAAACAGACCTTGTGTTTATAAGATAACCCTTGCAGACGAACCAAATGTGACAAGAAGGTGGTGCATTATCCCGGATATAGATGGCTTTTCTTGACCTCAATTCTGTCATACTCCTGCTTTGACACAAAGATGAATTAGCCGTAGGGGGAAAAAATCACCGAAAAACAAACTGTATATATATGATTAACCAAATTCAACCAGACCATGTATATATACCTTGTGTGATGCCTATCAGCAGCGGCTCCCATGACCAGCTTTTTGATTCCGTGCTGTTTTATCAGCTGTACAATCCCTTCCTCTTTAGAGTTTGATTCAATGTATAGCTTCTCGATTCTCACCTAAAAAGATATGAATAGACCCAAATTAAGTTGTGAAAATAGAAGTACAGGGTCTTTCATAAACAACGTTTCTGACAGTTTTTATCAGTGGTAACTGATAAGAATGTGTATAGCTAGTTTAACCTCTCTAAACCATGCTGTGTAAAACTTATATTGGGCCAGGTTCTTACTGTTGGATACCGCAATTCACAAATGAGCTGCAGTCTCACATCGAGAGTTCAATAAGAGGTTAGAACCTTTCATGGGCTTGTTGTCATGGGTGTTGGTTGAAGCGGGTTCTGTCCTCAAATCTCCCCAATATTTACCTTTTAACATTTATGATCCATCTTAATTCTGAAGCTCATATTGCTTGAAAAATCAAATTTACATATCTATTTGGTCTTTATCTCTTCTATGAAGAGATGATACTATTCTGTAAATATAATGCAATTACATACCCCAGCATTCTGACAGAGTTGGACATATTCATCTAAAACTTTAGTCATCTTTCTTCTTTCCTTTTCTCTGTAAGCCTTGACTTCCTTTTCTCCCACTCTATCTGCAGGAAAATATCCAACTGCAAGAAAATTTGGTCAAAACATGAGTTCATCTATCAACCCTTAAAATTATTCTAGCTATTCACGAAGCAGGATTATCATTCCACACAACACAAGAAAAAGAATTTAGCATGCAACTCACTGAAAAAGAAAAAGAAAAAGAAAAGAAAATTCCAAAAATATATGCAACTTTACTTCCAAAAACATCTCTATAAAAGCCGATATAAGCAGAATTCAAAGACAAGTCATTGGCATTGGATGTACTAGTCTGCATCCGTAAAAGTTTCAAACTGAAGACAAATAGGACTAAAAAGAACACTAGAGATGTTTGGTATACTAGTTTTTCGAAATAGCTTTTTGAGTCCTAACATAGACAGTCAATGCAAACAGCTAATGCTAACTACTAATAACCGATACAAACGGGCTGACAAACAGCTAACAGTTGTTTGCCAAACATCCCGGGCACTAATTTAGACAGAAAAAAGAGGCAATTCATTTGGGAAAAAGAAAATGAAAAATCATACTTGGGGTGGGGATCAATTGGGCAGGTTGATGAACATGAAGGATACAAACTCCTTTGCCCCCAGAAGTTTGAAGACTCCATGCCAAATTTTTCTTGCTTTCTCCAACTCTTTTACCCACAGCAACATATAACTTTTCCTCAACCTCAACCTGCATCACTTGTTTTCCTTTGCTTATTATTGACATCTTTACTGATAAAAATTCCTTCCCAAAAAAATTGGCTCAAATTTAAAAAAAAAAATTGAAAGAGATGCAAGATTTTATCAATCCTCTTGTCACTTTCTCTCCTGGAAAATGAGCAATCAAAGACTTTGAGATTTGGGATTTAAAAAATGAGAATAGGGTTTGGGTGATGATCCACAACTGTCCATGTCTATCAGAATTTAGAATGTTTTAGGGAAATTTTTTTGGGGGAATGTATATAGAAATGAAAATTAGTTTGACTTTTTTTTAATTATTATTTTTCTTATCCCCCTCGAAGAATTCAGAAGAAAATAATTGGTATATGCTTTTGATGCCTAGTGCTTCTCAAGTTTCAATCTAAAATAAATGGTTAATCACTTGATTACCTAGTCTTAATATCATAAACTATTTCTTATTTCAATTTGGATCGAGAACATATTTAAGATAAACTTTATTTATTTATTATGAAAAGTGGGAGTAAAAGATAATGTACAAAGGATTTGAACTCAAATCGAGTAATGCTTTTCATTTATAGCGCATCTAATTATTATGTCCGAGACTGATATATGTATTTTAAGGGGGAAAACGTATTTTTTAATGACAAGGTATCGCCATACTAAATTTTAAGAAAATTCGAGTTTTACTCCATAGAAATAAAAAAGAAAAAGAAATCTATAAGAGTGTGTAAAATTCAATGGAGGGTTGTACAAATCTGTAAAATAAGAAAACATGCAGAAAAAATGAGCGAGACCAAAAATGGGCTAAAATGCAGACTTATTTAATCATACGAAATTTGGGCTCTAGAGGCCCTATTTATACCTTTTGGGCCCATTTTATCTCTTTTTGTTTTAATTTTTTTCTTCACTCACTCCAAATGCTGACCACCTCATCAAACCTAAATCTCTTTCTTTTCTTTTTTTTTCAAAAGCCTATTTGAGTGTATAATAAAACTTTTTTCCAAGATCCACAACATTATAAATTATATCATTATGCAAATTATCAATTATCTAAGGGAATTTGTGGATGGCTAACCCAACCTTTATGGGCTTGGTTGTCTAAGGACTCAACCTCCAATATATCCGATCTTATTCGTATGTCTCCTCTCTCCTTAATCTTTAAGTCGTAGCTACTCATGGATGTTGTATTAGCCGGCTTAATACTCATCCATGTAAGGGACCGAGGTTGGTTATATATTCCTTTTTGTTTCTGTATGTATACGAAGGATGATGCAATATCAATGAAAAAAATTTAAACTTAAACTTTTAATATCACAACAATGAACCGATGAGGCTAGAAATTAGCAATAATACATCACCATATATGCACTAATATTATGCAGAATGTATATCGTGGACCGGAGACTAAATGAAAAGGAGAAGGGAAATTATGAGGGTTTTAAGGGTAACAAAAAGAAAAAAAAAAAAAAAGCTATCTTTTTATGATCTGTTTCATAAATCCGCAATCACCTTATAATTAAAACTCGATCCGGGATTACCTTATAATTAAAGCCCAACCCAAGATCTGATATTGCTAGCTGGCCAAACTTCTTGACGACAAAATTGCTATTATTCTCTTTTAGGAATTTTCTAGTGTAAAAGGTGTCTTTGGATTTGGATATATTATATGTATTTGGAGACTGATAGCGAAATTATCATATTTAATAATTCAGAATATATATATATATATAAGCAAGATTCTCGTTGCTTTTGTTAGCTTTTATTATCTTATCATTAATTTATATTCATTAATTAATTATGGTGTTTGCTTTTTATAACTAAAATTTGTCCTTTTCTTATAAAAAAATTTACAGTTTGGTGTTTGATGGATAGATAATACATAAGAATACTTTTTATTTATCCTTATTGAAACAATGTTTTTTCTACTCTGAATTTTTCGAATTATTTTTTATCTCTCTGATATTTTCACACTTTACAATAAAAATTGAAATGGTCAGAATATCCTTCTTCACTTCCCTTCCCCTCTACACACACCCGGCAAGTCCATGAACCTTCCCTTTTATGAAAACCTAACTCATGGGAACTTATTGTCCTCCCATATGTCAATTGTTCGACGTTTTTCCACCTACAACTAATGATGCATGTTCCTTTCTCTCCCTCTCTCCTCCCTCCAACACACGCCCCCTCACACGAATGCTTCTTTGGTATTGTAGCGTGGATGTAACAAAAGCTCCGCCTTACCTTGTTCAATAATTAATACTGGACTGCTAAAATTCAAACCCGATACTTTTCGCTCGAAAGGTTTTAATATCATGTTCAAAAACTAACTCAGTTGATTTTTTAACAAAGCTTAAGCTTATAGTTGAAGGCACATGAATAGGTTTATACTATAACGAGTTAGCGTTATCGTCATAAATCATCAATTTACCAAAATCTCAAGGGGGTAAATAAACAATTGGATTATTGAATTTTAATATCATAAACTTTATACCATGTTAATATCCCGAATTATCAATTTACCTCATGACATCTCATCTTTAATATTGATTCTATCTCATACAAGAATAGTCATATCTATTGATATATTTTACGATATATGACAATAAGGGGTATGTTTACTTGAAACTAAAACTCACATTACGCAGTTTGATTTTTATGCTTTTTCTTATATGCCGGAATGGGTATATGGTAGCTCATTCAATTGCACATCTCCAACTATATGATGTTTCTACTAGATCGTGGCTGAACGATAGGCCCGAAATAGTTATTAAGTCGACAGCCAAAGATGTTTGTTTAGCTGCAATTTTTATTAATGACGGTTCCTCCTCCGTTTGATCAAAAAAAAAAAAAAATTGCCCAAAAACTTAATTTCTTTATATGCAAACCATCTCAAAAAATAGAAAAAAAAAACATAAAATACAAATATATTCACATTTTCGCTAATGAATAATATTGACTCAAGTATTTTTGCCATAAATTGCATATTTTAGTGAGATTCTCATGGAATCAATGTTGTTGGTCAGACGCTATCAGTTTGATATGGAAGACATCTGATGAATTAATAAATTAATTCATACTAAATAATATTTTTAATTATTTTTCTCACCTTCTTTGACTAATAATTTATTTGGAAATGGGGGTGTATTATTATAATTTTAATTTATATATCTCAATTAAAGAAAAAACTGAAAATGACATCTGAAACAAAAAATGGCATAATTAATAATTAAAAATTAATTGCCCAATCTAGAAAAGTTCAGTTAAATTTAATATATTTTTAATTACCTAATCTTGCAAAACAAGTGGTCAATTATAGGTTAGATCTTCAAATTTTTAAAATTAGATAACTTTTTTAAAAATAAAAAAAAAGTCAACGGTCCATTTATTAGATGAGGTTGGTGGTCTATGCCAACAAACAAATAGAGTGACAAAATCAAATGCAGTTAAACTTAATTTGTTGAGATGTTTATAACTTTGAGAAGAACTTTGTATCCTTTCTTTAAAAGAAGATTAAGAATGTTTGCAAGTGATGTCGAATTTTGGTCGTAATCGAATTAATTTATATCCAATTCGTGTTTCTTTTAAATTGAATTTATATCTTGTTATTATCATCCAAAATCAAGCTTTTCAAACTCTAATTATAATGTATATATCGGACTCTGTTTTTGGGGGAAGAGGTTTTGTGATATACATTATACCATAGACGCGGGATTTATAGACCCAAATTGTCATGAATAATATTTTATTTTATTTTTTAAAACTCACTCTAATTTCTATAATATTCCTTTTCAAGAAAGATAAAATTACATTTCCTAAATTTTACCATGTGACTGGATCTATAGGCTCGGATTCATAAACCCGTCATCCATGATATAAGTTACGGTTTTGTGGTGGTTACTTGTTATATATATATGGTCCTCTCCTGCACTTGCAGCTGCATGTGTTTACAGCTTTGCCAGGACAATCGAAAATGCCTTTCAGAACAAGCAAAGGCATTAGTTGCATCCACACAATATGCTCTCTCTCTTTTAACTCACTTTTTCTTAACATCAAAAGGAAGAAGTAACGAAATTCTTTTTCGGATATCCTCGAAATAATATATATATATATATAAATATATATATATATATATATAAATATATATATATATATAAATATATATATATATATATATATATATTGATTAAGTTTATAAGAAAACGTCACATCAAAAGTATTTTGATCTACTCTAACAAAATACATGATCGAAAACACACAAGTATATAAGTATGTGTACATACCGATCTCCTTACCATATAACAAAATCGCTGAATAAAGTTGCGTAAAAAATATTAGAAAAATAATTGAAAAGTTTATGAAAGCATAATTTGGTATTCCACCTACCAAATTTTAATCTCATCTAATTACACTAACTTTTACGCCTTTCAAAATAAAATTTAGCATGATTCTTCGATGAAAAACAATTATCCCGAGAAGCGAAAAGAGCAATACTCTATAACTTTAAGTGAGAATCTCATAATACTCATAGGATTATCGATCAAACAAGTTAGTTAGTCCCGTGAATTACCAATTTTTTCTTTTTACTAAACCTCCATTTATTTATTCATTTCATCTAATCATCTACTGATATGTAAAACGAGAATACAATATATTGTTCGATCTGTATCGATGTGCAATGCGTTGTAGGGATATATTACGACTTTAACGAGCTAGAAACATTCCAACCCTAATCTCTTTATATGTTTCTAAAAGTTGCATGCCCAAAAAAATTTTTCCACTTTAGGGTAGGGTGATAGATGCCTCGTACCTTCCCCACTAACGTACGTGCATGTCTTATAGTTATAGGATACCCTTCCTCTTCATATTTCACGTAAAATCTCAATTATTATGGTTTTCCTCAAGTTAAAGCACTCTTCTATCAAAAAAAAAAAAGAAGTTTAAGCACTAAATTTAAAATGGAAAACCCAATTTTTTTTATAAAAAAAGGGTATGTTAATGTATATATGGAAAAGCAAATACGAGCGAATAATATTTTTGCTAATAATATTTATTTGTATAATTACAAGTATTAAATATATATAAAATGACATGTACCATTATTTGATATTTCATGTATATAATGTAGTATTTAAATTTAAAATATATAAACTAATTGTACTAAATATTATATTATTTTTTGCTCTTTTTTTGCAATAGAAAAGTTATCTATTCATATAATTCTTGAAGAATTGTAACATACTATTAAAAATTGTTGTATTTTTAAGCGAATGTAATGCAAATATTTTTTTTATTGGTAACTACAGGTCACATAATTGGACCCCTATTTCAATCGTAATTCCAATTGAACTTGAAGGTCCAAAGGAGATAGAGATACCAAGCCTAAGTTCACAACCCACTATAACTCTTTTACTTCAAACCCTGGTGAAAAGGATGGAAGTGTGGTTCGTGAATGTAATGCAAATATATGAATATAAAAATAACTTAAAATATTTGTTTTTAATAAAATATTTACTATTCCCCTACAAAAGGTTTAGTTGGGGTTTGGAAGGCTTTGTTTGAATTTGAATTGAAGTATCTTCATCATGATTATCATGATTATCATCTCTCTCCATCTCCATTTCTAGGCCTTTTTTCATGATTATCATAGCATCATGATTATCAGAGCATCATATATGCTTTGAAAATTAGTTTTTAATTTTAATTTATATTCCTAAAGGACTTTGAGTGGGCTTCAAACCATGCTTAAATAATCCTCTACCACAAGAGTCAAAAAGATGGATAATGGATCTATCTGTGGAGCCCTTTTGTCAACCTAGGCTAACTAGAGCTCCCATAAAATTCTCAAAAGGGGGAAAAAAGGTGCCAAATAAAAAAAACTAATATAGTTAGATGCCTAATTTTTATGACTATCTACTACATGGTCGGAGATCGTATGACTGTGGGTACTAGTTAACTTAATTGTTGAAATTTCGTAAAGTTGTTATCGGATATTTCTAATTTAGATCAATCGTTCAATTTTTTTCTTAAAAGTTGATTAAGAGTATGTACGTATAGGATGTTAATCTATTTACTAGGGTTAGGTTTCACCTATTTCATCCGATAAAGCGTCCGAAGCTTATTACTTGTTAAAAAACATAGGTTTGAATCTTCTTTTTAATTTGCATCTATCTCTTTTCACAAATATCCGTCATTACTTTCTTCTTGATGAGGTAAGTTGACATTTCTTTATAAAGGAAGATAAACGGGATATCTACCAACCAAATAAGAAATAAATTCGAGTTTAATGATCAAATTTTTTGATGGAATCATTATTCAAAAGTGGAACAATAAGATGGATATGGTGAATGGTTTTGTCAACTATTTAGGGGATAAGAAATCTCGATCAATGAATTTTTGGCTTGGATTTAAGTGTTTTTGACTAGGAAAGCTAGGATTTGAGCCTCCATCAAACTTTTTGGCTTTGCATGATTGTAATAGGTTGATGTATCACCTCATTTTAGTTGCCAAAATATCTTCAAATTATTACAAGAAAAAAAAATGAACACAAATCCTTTTATGTAAATGAATCAAAAGGAATTCTTTCTAAGTTTGCTCTATATCTCTACATTTAGTTATGTTGTTTACTTTGTTTTTAAAGTGCATGTATTTTGGAATTTCAAATATGGAGTTTATTGTTCAACATTTAATAACATATATTTCATTCCTATTACATTTTTGAAAAAATAAAAAAATTAATTGCACATATTTTATATTTACAAAATAATTTATGCAATTGATAATTTTAACTTTTTTTTTTTGGTATTAGCTAAGTTCATGAGTTGGAGACAAGCAGATTAGACTTGAAGCACTGACATCCGTCATAAGATAGGTGATAGTCTTTTAGGTATCAACCGGCTGTTTCTATCATAGAGGATTATAGATTGACAATAACAACTAGACAATAACTCCCCCTTCCCAAAAAAAAAAGACCACAAAGCTTACAATAACTTTGTTTGTATAATGCTTTGATCCGGTTTAACAGTTATGTCCATACGAAATTGACGTATCCTATGTCGTGTCATATCGATGTCGTTATATCGGTGATCATGTATCATAAATTTGAACTTAATTTTTTTATTATAATTATTAAAAGCTCTACCTAGTTGAGTTAGTGATTTATTTAAAAAATAAAAGTAAAAATAATTTAATTAAACATAAAAGATGGATATAAAATGCATGTGCGCTAATAGTAATCGCTCACTACTCTTTATTTTTTCTTATTAATTACCGCTAACTCTTATTATAATTACTATTCTTTTCGACATATATTCATATTTACTTACTACATTACTCATTATATTATTTATCGTTAAATTTTACGGTTCTTTACTGTTACTTACCTATAGTTGACATGATCGGGCCAGAGTTGCATAAAATCCAGCCTATCATCTCACTTTCACCAACAGGGAGAGAGATAAACCCGCATAAAATTCCAAGATCTACAAAAAATATTCCTCACACGTTCACAAAACACATTCTCCCAATTCCCCATAATCTCCTCTTTACCACCTCATATTTACAAATCTTACCCTCGCTCTCTGTCCCCATCTTTCCTCCTTTAAAAAGTCAAAAACACCCCCCTCTCTCTCTCTCCGGCTCTCACTGAAATCATAGCATATAAGAAACAGGAAGGGAATTCCCTTGATGAAGCAAACATCTGGGCTTATCCTGTCCTTTTTCCGGGTCACTACTCATCTACAGTAAAGAGAGAGAGAGAGAGGTGACATTGGTGATGATGATTGATTGTGGATTCACTAAATAGCCCTGTGAAAAAGTTTTTTTTTTTTATGGGAAAGAAATTGGTGTCAGATTCTTCTTGACGCAAAGCAAATAGATGGAAAAGAAAAAGGGAAAAACAAAAAAACCCACATTTTGATTGTTGATTGATTTTGAAGGGTCCCAGCTAATCAGGGTCTTTTTAGTTTTTACCAGCTAATAAAACCTTATGTTTTTGTAAAGCTTTCACCTTTCTCTTTTTCCTCCCCATCCTCATAGTCATAATTCACTCTCTTTCTCTCTCTCACATCTGGATTTCCCACTTTGATCAGACTTTAATGGCTGCCCACATGGTTCTTTTTCTTTTAAATAAGTCCCATTAGAAAATAGAAAAGCATTGGGTCCAGTTTTCAAACCCCCATTTCGGATTTGGCCCTTTTTGGTCGGTTTATCACTTGCATTTCTTTCTGATTCCACCAAAGTAAAGTTGGGAGTTCGTGATTCTTTTGACAATGATTAGTCTGGCGCTCTATTGAAGTTTGGAATATGCTGAGATTGTATATTTTATACACTCAAATTCTGTAATTGAGAGTGTACTTCTGTGCTCATAGTAGGGTGATTATGGGAATGGGGAGAAACTGGAGAATGTCCATTTTAGTACAGTCTCTTGGAGATCAATGTTGAATCCCCAGATGGGTTTTTAATTATTTTACAGGTGATAGAAGGGAATTTTGGGCTGAATTGGTACTAGGGTTGAAAATGTCTTTATTTTTGGTTGAATGCTCAAATTGAAGATTGGAAAATTTTGGGTTGTTCTGCAAGATACCCATTTGTGAAATTTGCAAGGTTGGAGTGGATAATATTGCTGGAAAGCTTTAGCTTTTTAATTAAAGTGAGATCAAATTGCTCATTTTTGAGGTCCTGCAAAAGTCCAAGATGCTGGCTTAGGCTTGAGGATGACAGAACAAGGAGTTTGATTCCTAACCAACCAAAAGAGGCTTTTGTTTCTTCTGCTTGACACTTCTGTAGAGATTTGATTGGTTATCTGAGAGAATTTCTGTTAGCTGGCTGGAATCAGGATTTCATTGTGGGGTTTTGTCAAAATTCAGGAAATTTTGTATTTCAGGTAACTTGCTTCCCTTCATTTTCTTCAACTTTCTTCTGTACTTCTATCTGTTTGATTGTGGAACCTACTCAACCCAATTCTTTGTTTCCTTGTATTTGTTTTGCACTTAGAATTTGCTTGTGTTTGTTGTTATTTTTTTTTTTTGGGGGGGTTTGAGGGTTTTAGAATTTATTTTTGTGTTCCCGTTGTTTATGATGTCAAGACATTCAATGATGTATGGTTGCCAAACCTGACTTGAACTTGCAAGGTCAATGAGTTGTTCCTGGGTTAACAAAGTTACCAATTGAGGTGAGCAAATCTGATCAGACTTCATGCACTGCTATACTTACAGCGAAAGAAAATCTTCCAAAAATTTGATGGTGAATGTCATGTATAATAAATGCCTCATCTATCTTGAACTTGTTCCTCATGGATGCTTGAGTTTTCCAAATTCTTAGAGATAGCGAGTCTATGCCTTTCCTTAGTTCCGGGAACCTACTGAAAATTTCATACCAAAATATTGCTGACTTCACATAAATGAACTAATTCACACCTTGTTTTCAAATGCTTTGCTTACCACTCCCTCACCGTGTTATACATTCCAATGAACAGAAAGCACTACATGCCTTATAATTTTTTGGGTTTTATTGATGTAATTTTCGTTCTGTGCTATCCCCCTCCCCTTTTGGAAATAAATGAATGGCTGTGAAACTATTTAAACATTATCGATTCACTGAAACTTGAGCAGATGTCACCTAATTCGTCTCAGTTGGCTAATGAGTTGCCTTTGAATTTCACGGGCAGGACTTCTTCGCTTTGAAGTAGTAGCTGGTCAATATGGCAAAGAAATCAAGAAAACGTCTTCCTAAGGATCCATCAAGCTGTATAAAGAGCCTGATTCACAACATCTTTGATTTCCGCCAGGGTCGCTTATCCCAGAAACTGCTTCAGGATAAGAAGCATGAGAGCAAGCGTATTTCTGGTAAGATTACCTGTTTAAAGCATTTCAGCGTGTATTTCTCTTTTAGTTAAGAAGCAAGGGGCAGTTGAGTGCATGCATCTGAAAACAGATCAAACTATACCAATAAATGCTATGTTGTAATGAAGTATAGGCATACAAGCAGTTCTGTTGACTGGAGGCCCTCTGATTGCTGAACTAGAGATTCTATTGGTATATAACAGCAAAACGCAGTGTGGATCCTCCCTCAGGCAGGTGCAGGGAGATCTAGATGTAGGCAATCTTACCCTACACCCTAGTATGTGAACTGTCCTATGGTGACACTAAACATGATCATTCCCATTCTCAGTCGCTCCCTTTGGCCAAAGCTTCAAGTCAAAACCCGCTAATATAGTTTCTTGGATCACCTTCCTTTGCTCGCAGAAACAGAGGGGGAGCAATTGAGGTAAGGAAGCATTGAATGAACTGATGAGTAAATGGTGCCATGCCATTGATGGGGTTGGACAAAAATGGTTTCTGGTTTCTGTGCATTACAAACTATTGATTGACCGAAATGTGTATGTGGTTGACAGGAGCAGCTTATCCTGATATAAGACCCGAGTCCTCGAGCGAATCTTGCGAAAACTGTAAAGAATTCAGCGTAAGTTTTTATTCTTCTATTAACTCCTCTTTTATCTACTATTCGATAAGTTCATGGATTATTCCTTACAGCAGTTCTCATTTAAGTCAATTATCCCATGTCTTCTGGAATATTTATCTAATAAGTTGGTAATCTTTCAGGAAGCTGTTCAAAGGGAAACATCTGCCATTAATGCTGGTAAGTTAAGCGTGAAGGAGCTAATGGCAGAAGAGATGATTGGTGAGCAAGATAAGAAAAGGCATGGAAGTGATGATATAAGAGATGTGAAAGACATTGCAGCAGGTGATGGGGCCCATGTTCAGAAGAATCGTAGACGAACAAGAAGCATGACTTCTCTTAGTCTACGTGCTGATGATTTGACTGCAGCTGAAGGTTCAATTGTTGAAAAGCCTAGCCACCGGAGGCATAAATCCTTGAGTAGTGTCTACCTAAATGCTATGGTGGAAGAGCTATGCAGCCAAATTAACCACAAGGATGGAGAAGCAGCAACCCAGATCATCAAAGATCCTTCTGTCAAAGAAGAGAAGTTGTGGGAAGCATCACGAGTATTGATAAGTCAATTTGCTGATGGAAAAAGTGTCACTAAAGATGGGAAAATTCAAGCTTCAAAAGAACTCATGGATGCTCTTCGGGTTATTGATTCAAACAAAGAAGCATTTCTGAAACTCTTGCAGGATCCCAACTCAAAGTTAGTGAAAAATATACAAAGTATGCAGGATGTTCAAGTTGAGGAAGGTAAATTTAAAGTGGTCACAGGATCCAACTTGTTAGATCAAGGTACTGGCACTGGTAAACAACCAAATTTCTTCTGGAGGAAGTTTAAGGATCTGGAGAGAAACCTGTCAAAGAAGAATGATGCTTCAGAAGATTTGAATAGAATTGTTGTTCTAAAGCCTAGTCCGGCAGTCTCAGAAACAGCTAGCTCTTGTGGTTCATTGCCTGAATCTCCTCGAAGCATGGGACACAAAGATCATAGAGTCTCTTCTACCTTTTCCTTTGCAGAGTTTAAGAGAAAGTTGAAGCATGTAATGGGGAAAGAACAATACGGGGCTGTTCAGAATGGGATGCCACATCAGCTGTCAGACGAGCAGCCAAATCTGACAAGTCGAGAGAAGAGACTTGGCGGAGAAACTGTTGCAATGGCTTCTCCAAGCAGAGACCATTTCTTTATCGAAAGAATCCCCAAATCTTCTGTTGGTATCAACAAGGTAGAGAAGAAGGGGAAACTGAAAGATGGTTCACTACGTGTGGAAAATGACAATAATATTTCTCCTGATCAAAGGGTATCTGACATCTACGTAGAGGCTAAGAAGCATCTTGCTGAGATTATAGGGAATAACAACGTAGATGCAGATAGTCCCAGAAGACAAGTGCCTAGATCCCTAGGGAAACTTATGTCCTTTTCTGGTTATAGTTCTCCTACTCTCTGCAGTCCAAGAATAGAGGGAGAGATGCGATTTTCTCCTCGGGAGAAATGTCAAGCTGATGAAAAACCATGTCAGATCAAGCAGGAAGTCAATGTCAGTCTTCAAGTTCCAGTGAAACAAGAGTCAGGAAGTGAGCCATGCATAGCTGTCGACAACCCCGTTAGTGAAGCGGAGGTTCCTCTTGTGGAACCTATCTCAGATGGGCCTCTCCATATGTGTAGCATTAATGACCCCATTGACGAAGCTGGAGTTCCTGCATCTGAAGGTACATGTTCAACCCTCCCCCCTTTTCTTTCTCCTTTCAGTTTAAAATTTACAGGTTGCCCAATATGGATTTCTTATTCTTATAAACATTCAGTTAATCCAGACATTGTAAGATCACTTTATATCGAGTCCCAGCAAGCAGACAATAATATAATGGACAGTTCCTTCAAACTATGTCCATTGCAGCGGAATAGTCCCAGTGAGCAGGTCGATAGTCTCTCAGGCTCAAAATGTTCTGAGGAGAATTGGCACTCAGCAAGATTAGGCCAGGTAAGCTATAATTCTTCTCATTTGCACTGTGATTAGTTATGAAAGATTCCTTGAAAATCTCATATAACAGATTGTTCCCAGTAAATGGGAAAAACAACTTTTCCAAAATTATTTCTGAGCTCATGAAACCTTCAATGAGACTGCATTTGACATCTTTATGTTACATTTTATATGGATACATTTGCTGCAGGACTCATGCACTGAGAGCGAACCATCATGTTCTCAGTTTGCATCAACAGTTACTTGTTCCATGACTGAAAAGGTTGAAGATCGCGAGCTTATGAGCGATGCCACAAGCAAACCTAGTCCCATATCTGTGCTTGATCCATTATTCTCAGAGGACGACATTAGCCCTCCTGGCATCAAATTCTTAAATGGTATGATTCCCTCAAGGAAACAAGTTACATTCATTTAGTTCCTCCAAAATGAGCTTACTAATGGTCTGCTTCCCTCTAAAAAATGCAGCTATTGAATCTTTTCAACCTCGCCAAATCCAGTTTGAAGAAGAAATTTCAGCACCTTCACAACGATATCCTCGCAATAGGACTGGTGTAGAAGAGGACAAACATACATTCAATTTTGTAAAGGCTGTGGTACAAATGTCTGGGTTGACCTGGGACGAGCTTCATAGGAGAACCCTTTTCTCAGACCATCTTATAGACCCATCATTGCTTGATGAAGTGGACTTTCTTCCAGATCTTCTTCCCTGTGACTTCAATCTCCTCTTTGACCTGATAAATGAAGTTGCCATAGAGATTTCTTGGTTGACCTTTGGTAGCATGATACCTTTTACGGAGCCAACTGTTCAGCTGAAGTTGAATGACAAAGATATCTTCACAGAGATATGGAAAGGAGTGGATTGGAACTTGAAGCTTGAAGGACCTCCACATACATTGGACCAGATCATTGCTAAAGACATGGCAAAATCCGGTATGTGGATGAACTTACGGCCTGATACTGAAACCATTGGGATTCAATTGCACGAGGCCATTCTTGACGAACTGCTGGAAGATACAATTTTGAGCTGTGTTTCACAAGTCTAAGAATTGAATATTTCCATTCTGCCTCCATCTGAAGGGAAGGAATGCGAAATTGGGGTCTCCCTCCCCCAGCATTGATCAGAGCCATCAGCCATGAAAGCTCGAAAGCTATGGGTTAAGGCTTCTGAAGTGTAGACTCAACCCAGGTTCCCTAACTTGGAAATAAATAACAGCAGGAATGATGATAACATCACCTAGCGAGCATTTTCTGACAGTTGTTATGGAACAACTCTTTAGCAGCAGAAACTGTAGGAAGTGACGACTCCTCACCGGAATAACTGACATGGTGTCATAATGGTTGCTTAGTCACGAGACGTGACTCAGTGCTGGGATATGCACTGGCAAATCATGGAGATTTTCTCATTATTTCGTGTGTTTAGAATGTTGGATTGAGGCTTTGCTGGTTTGTAGTTTTTGGGTACATATTTTTACTTTATATAGCTTTTTTCAGGCTGATTAATTGCATTTAGGCTATTTCTGTGTATTTTTGGAAAATAATATGAAATGAGAATCATACTTGCACACATTTTTCAGGTCTCCCTCCGTCCTTTCCACCCCCTTTTTATGCCCATTTTTCATGCATGTTGGGCCAATATAGTTAATGGAAAAATAAAGAAAAATAAATAAAAGGTTAAAAGTTGCATCGTAGAAAGCACTTAGCAACAATCTCTTCTATCTTTTGAGATATTCTTTATGTTAATTAATCTCTGTTGAGACTTTTAATCCCTATTCATCATGCAACTAAATCAACTAAAATGACAAGTGCATTTACCTAATAATGATATCTATCTATTGTGCAAAGTCCTTTTATGTCTATAAATAATACGGAGTACATATTACTATAAAATTATAAACTATTATCTATTTAATTTAGCATCGTAATCTTAATATTAAGATGCATCTATTTAAAAACAACGGTGAAAATACAGTTCGTCAAAACTTTATAAATAGTAAAGTTGAGGTTTTAAAAATCAACCCAAAGGAAACACCCTATTCATGAGGTTTTAAAAATCACTCACATATTTCATCTCCTCATCTCTTCTTTTTTCCATGTTTGGTGATGCTTGAAATACACATGTCTGTCTCATAACAACCATCCACACTAGCATACTTTTAGTGACACCATAAAAACATAATTTTTAATTACATAGTAAATAATTTTCATAAAAAATAATTTAGTTTCTAATTGCTCAAAATGAGATTTCCCCTCCCACTCACCCCACCAAAAAACAAAAAAAATAAAAATCTTGAATGATAATTTTAGGTGAAAGATGACCCTTAGATTTAGATTTTTAGGTAATATTTTTTACGAGCTCGTTACTAAATCGAGCCTAACTCGTTAATTTTATGAAGTTCAATATACCTTCATTTACGTATTGTTTTATTATCTTTGTTTTTCTATTTATCTTATATGTATGTATCTTCATTAAATTTATTTTTTGTTTGGTTCATATGTGCCACAAAAGGACTAATTTTGGTCGGTACATTTAATACAAGTGATTGGATTTATTTATTATGCACAAAGTGCTTGTCTTAATTATCGGTTTAGTATCTACCGACTATATCCTTAAAGATTATAACTTTTAAGTAACATAAAAGCGGTGAACAATAAATTGTAACTATAAAAGGAGTTATGAGATTTGAATGGTGAGCAATAAATTAAAACTGTTGAATTCATAAACGAAAAGACTCTAACAATAAATACGAGGTTTACGAAGTTGACACTAAAAAGTAAAAGATCGATATAATTGAACTGTAAATAGTAAACAGTAAACAGTAAGCATAAATAAGTGATAACCTACTACTCTTGCGTCGATTTTTTAATATCAGGTGTCCAAATACTGAAAATAGACATATGGGGTGAAGAAACAGAAATAGGAAAGAATAAAAATAAAAACCTGAAAAAAGATGAACAGTGCCCCCACCCACACCCAAATCCACACCCACCCGAATAAGCTTGTTGAGATCCAATTACATTACTGCGATCAATTTGAGTTAACAACGCAAAAACCCCAATGCAATTCAATTGAATTCAACAGATCTCTCTCTCTCTCTCTCTAACCCCGTGCTCGTGCTCGTGCTCGTTGATTCCAACAACGCAAGGGAAAGAAAGGAAGCAAACCAACAAATCAAAACACCCTTCGCATCGATCCAAATCCCTCAATTCGTCATCATCACCCCCAATTAGCTCATTAGTCAAACTAGCAATTCAACCCCTCCCCTCCTTCTCTCCCCCTCCCTCTCTCTCTCTCTCTCTCTTTCTCTCTCGCTCTCTCTCTGTAATTTTATCTGTATTCGATTCGCTGCCCTCGCAATCTCAGTCTGTCTCGAAGGTGCCGATTGATCTTTCTCTTGCACCCTCTTTCTTTTTCGCTCTCTAACGTTCTGGGCTTTTCTGTTTCGTGCCCCCTTTTCTGGGTTTGCTAAAAACCCTAGCTTTTTCGCAGGTCGGTCGATCTTTACGCTTGCAAACCCTAATTCTCCCCTTTGGGTCTATAGGGCTTGGTGCTCGGCGAATTGGGATACTTGATTCCGGGTCGTAATTACTGCCCCGGAAAATTAGGGTTTAGGATTTGAAGTCCTGTTGTTCGAGGGTTTCTGATTTATATATTATTTGTTGATTCAGGTAATTCTGTTGTTATGTTGATGCCCTTCTGTTTTTTTAAAAAATTGTTTTTGGTTCGTGCCTGTTTTGTTGCCATTCAACGAAATGACCTTTTTCCCCCTCTTTCCATACGCTTTAGTGAGTAGTGATGAATTCTCCCCTTCCTCCTCTTTGTGATGAGTTAAAGTGCGTGGTTCAATGGCAGTTTCTTGGACTGGCTGTTGCATAAAATCATAGCGTTTGGATGCTGGAGGCAGTATGCTGCTGATAGTTTGGAGAAATGCAAAGGTATCACAATGCTGCTAGTTGCACTAGTGCAGTAAATAACAGTGGAATTGGGGGTTTTTCTGCTAGAGATTCTGGCAGAACCGATTCATCTTCGTCGTCTGGAAATTTTTCTATAAACTCAAGGTACGTGACTTGCCTTTTTTCTCCCCTTCTCCAATGTAAATGTTGATTGCCCCCTCACCCCCTTGAGAAGCATTACCATTGATGATGATACGTGTGTTGAAATTCTTGGATTTCTCGGCACTCCGAAGGTCTGGAGGGTACTGCTAATGTATGATTGATTGTTAAGGCATTTCCAGTGTATGATCAATGAGTGTTAACCTTCAACTTGATGCCTCTGTATTGGAAAAATAAGTGCTTTATGTGTGAGTGTTTTGCCTCCTTTAAGTTAAGGAGTCCTACAGAAGAGACGTTCTTCCCTATTAGGGCAGGAGTCAGGGGCATGGATTTGGATTTGTATGTAAGGGATTTTCTTGTTTGAGGCGTGTTGCTAGGTTTAGTTAGATGGTGGGGCTGAGCCAATGTTTTTCAGCTCATGTGCCGGGAGACACTGAAGTTGCTTTTTTTTTTTATTCATAAAATTTCTTCGACACTTTGTACTTGGAGTCTTGGATGGTGCTTGTATGGAGCAAGTATCATATTCCTTCCTATCCCACGGGCAGGTTCCTAATCAGTTTGCGGATTACTATTGCTCTCTCATGACCTAGGGAGTTTTTAGTTTTTGGTTGGACTCTTTGTTACCATATGTTGACATTCCTTTAGAGTCACTAATGAATATTTTGTATTTAAGAGTTCTTAAATTGAAAATTAATTGATACGAGTATGTCTATATGGTGTGGTATAGTTATCTGTGCTTGTTAGCAGGAACTTGTGGATTGAGGAGTTATCCTAGAAAAGTATGGACCCTTTACTAGAATGCAGATCAAATTTTTCTGCTTTTGGTGTGATAATTTCAGTAAAGTTTGATCCTTCTTTGCTGTGTGATGAGTTCTACTACATTTTGATTAACTTAATCCTATACTCCTTGACATTTCAGACCATTTTGCATTAAAAATTTTATTGCCTACGTCATATCAATGTTGAAAGATTGAGCAACTGGAAACAAATGCATGATTCTTTCCATCGCGGATTTTCTAGTAGATTTGACTTGTCTTTTTCTGCTATCATAAATTTTTGTATCTTTTGCGATGGTTTTGTCATGGTTTGCTTGCGTGCCACATACGTGCTGTACATGTTTGTGTGGAGCAATAATCTTGAACCTCTTTCCTCTTTGTATTTGCATTTGCTATTCACTTTTGCAGTGATATGCTGAGGAGAGTTCCAGTGGAATATTTGAATATTTTTTTTTGGAGAAAATTGATTTTCTTTGGGCAAGATTCATTTATTTTAATCGTATAAAACCTTGGGGCTTTATTTGTAATTGGTACTGCTCACCTTCCTTTGGGGGGTTGGGGTTCTGGAGTTAACTTTTTCTTATTTATTGTGTAGTTCTGATTAAAGTAAAGTTAAGAGGGTAATTAATGAGATGATGGCACGAACCTAGTAAGAATTCTAGCTAGGTCTATGAAGGTCAAGTTGTATGTGGCCTTACCAATGAAGCCCTAATTGGGCATTGCAAAAGAGGTGGCTTCTTTGGATCACCACTTGCTCCCTCCCCCCCCAGCAAAAAAAAATATTTTTTTATTTGCTGGAGATTCATTTAATTTTTCAGATTCCAAATTCTGGTTTGATTTCCTTGAAGTATACCCTGGAAGAATTAAACAAAATTAAATGGAACATTTTGTTTCCTTATTGTGTCCCAAGGACTGTGATGGTCTTAGTTTAATGTTTCATATTGGCTTCTTTCGTTTCTTCTCTCCTCAGCTTTGCAAATCTAATTTCTAATTTCTGACCAGCATTTAAATACTGAGCTTTGCAATCCTCTAAGTTTGTTTACTCTTAATTTTACAGGCGGGCAGCACCCCTGGTTCCTTACAAGTTGAAGTGCGAGAAGGAGCCACTCAATTCTCGGTAAGCTGCACCTTGTTTGTTTTGTTTTTATGTTTCTTACGGGTTTAATAAAATAAGATATGGACCAAATCACCAGTTTCTTGGTGTAGCCAGTTTGATATTTCTTTTCAATAACTATGACACTTTTCAAGGGAAAAAGGGGAAGGGTTGGAACCTTGGAAGTACAATAAAGGTGTCTGTGGGAAAAGCCCCATTCTGCTGACTACTACGAATCTAAATCCATGCTGCCAGACACCAAATCTTCCTCATTGTCTTTAATACCTAAATTCAAAACAAGTACACTATGCAATTCGTTCTTGCCCCAATGTTGTTTGTGAACCATCAATCTTATGCGTACATATCGTTTTCCAATATTTCAATGTTTAGCCTTGGCCCGCCTGACTTCCATCCGCAAACTCCAAATTGTCCGGAGGAGACTTTCACCAAGGACTATGTGCAATCTGGATACAAGGAAACAGTTGAGGGACTTGAGGTAACGAAAAATACTTCTTATTGTGTTCCACAATCTCTTCTGTTCTTACCTTCTTTTTGCAGAACTTCTGTAAAATCATACAAAGAATTGGATGGAGGATCAAAAGATTCTACTTTTCTTTCAAATAGTGAAAATTCTCTTATCGAATAACACTAATGACACTTTTTTTAGCACTAAATCATGGAACATATTGTGTGCCGCTTAAAAGCAAATGTAAGCTATTTTTAAAATTAATATCATGCTAACCTATTGAGAAAGAAATCTATATTTCTGCCATGGAGAAAACTAGCATCTAATCCAGCTACTTTTGTTTTAAAAATTGATGCTCCCTTTTTCCAAGATGTATAATTCTAGCTAGGGATGAAATTTATGGTTCCGTCCTGATTATAAAGTAAGTTTATGTCATGCAGGTATCACTTTTTTTTTATTTTAAAAAATAGGGCCATAAATTTATTCAAATAAATTAAGATTCTAGTAAGGATAGTCATTGATTGATACTTTTTAGGTTATAGACTTGTAAATTTGTTATCAGGATTGAGAGTTCAACAGCTGTGGTGATGTCTGTACATATATTTGTTTCTTTTTTCAGAATGATTATTTTTCTCCTCCATAATGTTTCTGCAGTATTTTGTACTTGATGATGATATTTGTCTAAATAAGTTTTTAATTTCGTTTTTTCAACTTATGTTAAGAAATTTTTTTCTAATAGAGTGTTAAGGATTAGTGTGTTCTACTATATAAATGTCTTGCTTTGTTGTATGTTTCAGGAAGCTAAAGAGATCTCAGTTACTCAAGTCAATGCTTTTTCCAAGCCTGTTGTTATCAAATGCAAGGAGGTGAACAATTTTGTGGATGACTCTGTATCTGTTGGATTCCTTTGCTTTTTCTTTTTATTGGGTGGGCAGGTTGGGGGAGGGGTTGTTCTAGCATATTGGCAACTTTTTGGGAGACATCCTTGTTTGCTGGGTAGTAACTTGGTTGAGATGACTTTGCAGGCAATTGGTAAACGTCTACGGGCTATCAACGAGTCCCGTGCTCAGAAACGGAAGGTTATTACGCTTTGCTACTACCTTTTGTTTTGCGCTTTGTGTTTGATGAAATTTTAGCCACTGTTTTTTCTTGTTCTTGTGTGCTGATGTATGTCGGACATATCTTGTGATCTCTAGGCTGGTCAAGTTTATGGAGAGCCACTGTCTGGTCTCCTGCTGAGTAAACCTGGGATCTTTCCTGAGCAGAAGCCTTTTGGTGAGGACTTCAAGAGGAGATGGATCGAGGTTTGTTTGAATCTCTTGTCTCTTATTCGTGGTATTAGGGAATTGAATATATTGGTTGGGAGCATTCTTAGGGGCTAACAATACTGTTCTAATACATTTTGCTGCCTCTTTTTCGGAATGTCTGTGTTGTTCCAATGCATATAGGTTGGAAAAAGTAAATAATTCAGAAAACTGGTTGATAGAATCAGTACACTTGTTGAAAGTGTGTGTGGACCATAACATTTGGTTTAGCTGATTAACAACTATCATTTTGGAAAGGGCAAAAGTGTGCTGTAGAAGTCATGTGAATTGAAAGGGTTGCCTGTTGCTCTGGTACAATTATTCTTTATCCAAGATACTAGTTGGTGTGGTTAGTGCCAGACTGCTTGTCTTAATGTCTTGTGCAATATATGTATGCATTTTTGTGCAATTAATCTTTGTTTCAATCTATACTGGGGAAAATAAGAGATGTTTGCTGTATATTTGTTCTCAATATATAATATATATTTTTTGCCTTTGTTTTTCCAGGGTTTATCTCAATATCACAAGAGCCTACGGTCTTTAGCTGATCATGTTCCTAGTGGCTATAGGAAAAAGACCTTATTTGAAGTTCTTATCAGAAACAATGTTCCCTTGCTGAGAGCAACTTGGTTTATCAAAGTAACCTATCTTAATCAGGTAAAGCTGGAAAGTTCGTATGTTTACTGGTTTTTTGGGTTAGATTTTAATGGATATTGGTAAAATTTTTTTTTTTTTTTGAGGAATTATTGCTGATTAATTAGATTGATCTATTGCCAAATGTTCAGAAGTGACAATGCATCACCTAGTCACTCAAAGCATGGTTGGCTTACAATGAGATGTTTCAGTCTGTTCTTAATGAATCCAATCACGTTTCCTGTTATTGGTTGATTTGTATTGGTTAGCTTCATGTTTCATGTACCTCGCCATTTTTTGTCTTGTTCATATATATCTTGAAACTTGACTTCGTAGAGATTCTGTAAGGGCCTTATTGAATTTAAAATGCAATGATGTTATGTGTTTTTTTCTCTCCCCTTTTCATACTATAGATGGTTATTTTACTGGAATATGTATGTGTAGGAATGCTTGACCTCCGCTCACTGTCAATTGGTTTTGAAATGAATATATTTCCTTCCTTCTTTTGCATATTTTGTTAGCGCCTTGTCTAAGGTTCTTGATCATATCCTTTGCCATCTGTTTGCAATGTTTTTGAGCACATGCTCATATTGTGAAAATTTAGGCAATCAATTGGTGTGGTGTGCTTCAATTCCATCTTTAGATGGCTCCTCAAGAAATCATTATGAATACTTACCTTACCATCTGGTGATTGTAACTTTTCAGATTCGGCCAGGATCTTCTGGGGCTTCTGACCGTAGTTACTTGTCTCGTTCAGAGCATTGGACAAAAGATGTTACTGATTACTTGCAGTGTCTTCTAGATGAAATTTCAAAAATAATTCACAGACAATCTCCCATAGCAGGGATCGGTCTCCACAAGTACTTTATCCGGGATCACTGCAGCAAAAGGGTGAGGCAGCTTCAGCGCTGGTCGATGCTGAGGAGCCATCCTTGCATTTTAAGTGGTGGTATGTGGTGCGTATTTTGAATTGGCACAATGCAGAAGGACTTGTTCTTCCATCTCAAGTCATAGACTGGGTTTTTCTACAATTTCAGGTGCTCTTCATTGATGGTTTGGCTGAAATGTTTTCTGGGAAACATCTTTTTAAATAATATTTAATGACTGTCTATTTTTGGTTGATTTTAATCTTGATAACCCGAACATATTCTTTTGTTTGCTGCAGGATAAAGATTTGCTTTTGGTCATGCAGTACATGCTGCCAATTATTTATGGGGTCTTGGAAACTATTACTTTATGTCAAACCTATGTGAGGAAACTTGTGGACATCACTCTTCGTTATCTTAAGGAACCTTCTACTGGTGGATCTGATCTAGCAGATAATTCACAAAGAGCATATACTTCGGCAGCGCTTGCTGAGATGCTTCAATATCTTATATTGTCTATTCCGGATACTTTTGTTGCTTTGGATTGCTTTCCATTGCCTCGTCGTCTGATGGTGCCATTGGATCGTGATGGGTGTGTGTTTCCTAAGTTATCTGTGGAAGCTGAATACTCGAAGAATGGTCCAACAGGAGTGTCACATGTTCCTGTAGGTAAAGGTGCTGATATGAAAAATCCATCATCTTGGTTCAACCGTGTAGTTTCATCTATTCAGAAACGTGCTAGTTATCTGGCAAAGGCTGCTAGCACTGGGTACACTGGGCAGAATGTGGCTAAGGCAGTGCAGGCCTTGGATAAGGCTCTTGTGCAAGGAGATGTATTGGAGGCTTACAAGTTTCTCTTTGAAGATCTATCTGATTCCTCCGTTGAAGAAAGTTGGGTCGGAGAAATAAGCCCATGCTTAAGATCATCTTTGAAGTGGATAGGATCTGTTAGTACATCCTTGGTCTACTCCGTGTTTCTTCTGTGTGAGTGGTGTACCTGTGATTTCCGGGATTTTAGAACTGCCCCACTTAATGATGTAAATTTCACTGGCAGAAAAGACTATTCTCAATTATATGTAGCTGTTAGGCTCATGAAGCTGAAGATAAGGGAAATTGAAAGATCAAGCAAGGGAAAGAGACGTTCTGAGAGAACTGTGCGGCATTTCTATGACAGAAGGATTAGTTATGAGAGTGTAGAAACGTGTTATTTATTTGAAAGTCCTGGTCCCTTGCATGATATCATAGTCTGCTGGATAGATCAACATGAAACACCAAAAGGTGAAGGTTTCAAGCGTATGCAATTACTCCTCATGGAGTTGATACGCTCTGGAATATTTTCTCCACAGGCGTATGTGAGACAGTTATTAGTGAGTGGAATTATGGACAAAAATGGGCCTGTTGTTGACCTGGATAGACGAAAGAGGCACCACCGGCTCTTGAAACAATTCTCAGGTTCCTGTATGCGTGATGTTTTTGATGAAGCACGGATTGCTGATATGCCATTTTTTCTGGAAGCATTACATGTGTATTCAAATGAAAGGCGCCTTCTTCTTCGCGGATTACTTGGTGATGAGCACAAAGAATTAATTGATGCAAATTACTCATCTCAGAATCAAAAAGGTCATCTAGTCTCACAGAAGGATTTTTCTGCACCTTCGTTCTATCCGCTGAAGATGTTGCAGTCATCATCGAACATGTCTCAGAATAAAAACAAGGATGATGTTGAACTTGGAGATCTAAAAATGTCTATTCTAGAGCTATTGCACCTTCCAAAATCTTCTTCCGAATCTGGAGTTGATGAATCCCAAGTGACCCTGAAGCCTTCTGCTGAAGTTACACCTGGCTGTGAAGAATGCCGGAGAGCCAAGAGACAGAAATTGGGTGAGGAGAAATATTCGTTTCTTCAAGGTGCTTTGTCGAATCCTTCAGATGACGAAGACACTTGGTGGGTAAGAAAGGAACCAAAATCTATGGATTCATTTAAAGTAGATCAACCACTTAAACCAAGCAAGCAGGCTCCAAGAGGTCGGCGTAAGACACAAAGTCTCGCTCAGCTGGCTGCTGCGAGGATTGAGGGCAGTCAAGGAGCTTCTACTAGCCATGTATGTGATAATAGGGTAGTGTGTCCTCATCACCGGCCTGTTCTGGAAGGAGATGTTCCAAGATCTACTGATGGAAACCGTGCAACCAACAGCGCGGATATTTTTACTATTGGGAAGATGTTAAAGCGACTGAAGTTTGTGGAGAAGAAGAGCATCTCTGTGTGGCTAATGAGTTCTATCAAGCAGGTTGTTGAAGAGACTGAAAAGACGTGTGTCAAGGTTGGCCAACTTAATAGGTCTCCTGTCGATGAAAAGAGCTCAGCAAGGTGGAAGCTTGGTGAGGATGAGTTGTCTGTCATACTATACTTGATGGACATTTGCACTGATTTACCTGCTGCGATCAGATTTCTCATTTGGCTCTTGCCTAAGGCTGTTGGTAGTCTCAACACACCTATACATGGCGGGAGGAATATGATGATTTTGCCAAGGAACTTGGACAGCCATGCATGTGAAGTGAGAGAAGCATTTCTCCTATCTTCTATTCGAAGGTTTGTTCACTTTCTATCTTGGTTTGGATGTGTCCTACTCCATCCTGGCATATGGAAAACTAGGAGTTCTACTCTACATCTTTACATTGCAACTGTGTTTGTTTTTTGTTTGTTTTTTTTTTCCATTGGGTCTTAAATGGGAGTTATTTTAATATTCATCTGGACAAGCTATATTTCAAGGTCATTATCACTGGCTGGGTGTTGTAGTTGTTCCCCCCTCTCCCACCTTTTTTGGTGTGTGTGTGTGCGCTTGCACGCGCCTTGATACAACTTGTTCCCGTTCCTATTTTATGTTTTTCTTTCCAACCCAACACCCATGAGCGTGTGAGTTACTATATCAATTGCTTTCCAGGGATTCTGAGTTTGATTCTGTTCCTTTTTTTTGCTTTGGCTCTTAACCAATTATTGGTCCAACTCACTAGTGGGGGAAAACATATGGGAGCACCCTACTCATCTGAAGGCTTTTACCTTGACTAATATTTCTGGACTCTGGCTGCACATTTATAATGTGATGGTATTCATATTATAGTTTTATTGATATAGGAATACCTGAGGGACTTTTCAGTAACAAAAATCATATTCTTTTTTATGAGTGATCAAAAAATTATTGATGAAGACACCAAAGGGATGTTCCCCATTTTCCGAAGGGGCAAATACGAAAATCTTCATGCCCTTTAGCTGTCATGCGTAATGCTGTCTACAAAATTCTAAGAAGACAACTTTTTGCCACAATTGAGCACTTTTATTCCATGCTTTCAACTATACAAGGTTCTCAAAAAATTGAGCTAGTATTCTTGAAGAGACATACATTACCCGTAACATGCATTGATTTCTTTCCTTCCAATTGCTCCAAAATAAGTTGTAGGCTATAGCTATGAGTTAAGAGTGTTAAGATTACCGGGGTATGTTGGATTCCCGGTGCTGCTACCATTTGCTGATTAGTGACCCTTCCCTGCTAACCATTAAAAGTTCTGTAAAAATAAAGGTCAAAAAGTACTTGACTTTCATAGATGCAGTGATTTGTATTATGTGAATTTGGTATCATCTGATTAATGCAAAACTCATTGTTCATGCATTCTGGTATTTTGTCCATTCTTTTCAGATATGAGAACATACTTGTTGCTGCGGATCTTATTCCTGAGATGTTGTCTGCTGCCATGCACCGTGCTGCAGCAGTTGTGGCCTCCAATGGGAAGCTTTCTGGTTCACCGACATTTTTGCATGCTAGGTATCTGCTGAAAAATATGGCAATGTTAGCAGTGTCTTTGAGTGGGAGAAGAGCTTCAAGGCAACATGTGACAAGCGACTCCTTTCTGAACTTGAATCTGTGAGATTGCAAAATGGAGAGTTTGGTTTTTCTTATGCTGTTCCAGCTGGAAGTGAAGATCTTGATGATTTTATTCGACAGAAGATTAGCGGAAACCGGCTTTCTAGAACTGGTATGAATATGAGAGATATAGTGCAGCGATATGTTGATGATGCTGTGCACCATCTTTTGGTAAAGAGAGAAAGCTTTTTGTTGCTAATGCTCAGAAGAATGCTGGCATAGAGAAATGGGACGATGGATATCAGATAGCCCAACAAATTGTTGTGGGATTGATGGACTGTATCAGGCAGACTGGTGGTGCTGCTCAAGAAGGGGACCCTTCTTTGGTGTCATCAGCTGTTTCTGCCATTGTAGGCAATGTTGGGCCCGCCATTGCAAAAATGCCTGATTTCACTGCTGTTACTAATCACACAAATTTTCCAGCCCCCACAGGTTCTCTGGGTTTTGCTCGTCGAGTATTGCGAATCCATATAAATTGTCTTTGCCTTCTTAAGGAAGCGCTCGGTGAGAGGCATAGCCGTGCATTTGAGATTGCTCTTGCTACTGAAGCATCCTCGGCCCTGGCTGGAGTTCTTTTGCCTGGGAAGGGTGCACGGGGTCAGTCTCAGTTGTCACCCGAAGCTCACGAGTCCAATGTGAATTCCTCAAGTGATATAGCTAATAATTCTACAAAAGTTGCTGCTGGAAGGGCCACAAAGATTGCTGCAGCTGTGTCAGCTCTTGTCATTGGGGCAGTCATTCATGGGGTTGCTAGCCTGGAGAGACTGGTGACAGTCTTTAGGCTTAGAGAAGGTTTAGATTTGATTCAATTTGTAAGGAGTACAAGATCTCACTCAAATGGGAATGCTAGATCAGTCGGGGCTCTCAAGGTGGAAAATGCATTGGAGGTTTATATTCATTGGTTTAGGCTACTTGTTGGGAATTGCAGGACTGTTTCTGATGGTGTAATTGTGGAACTTCTTGGTGAACCATCTGTAGTAGCTCTTTCAAGGATGCAACGTACTCTTCCTCTTAATTTGGTGTTACCCCCTGCTTACTCGTTGTTTGCGTTTCTAATTTGGAGGCCATTCATTACCAATATAACCATGGGAAATCGCGAAGAAATCCCTCAGTTGTTTCAATCATTGACCTTGGCTATAAGTGACGCAATAAAACATTCGCCTTTCCGAGATGTATGTCTGAGAGACACCCATGGCCTTTTTGATCTTGTGACCTCTGATTCTACAGATTATGAGTTTGCATCTATTCTAGAGTTGAATGGCATGGATATAAATTTAAAGGCTAAGGCTTTTGTCCCTCTGCGTGCCAGGCTTTTCCTGAATGCATTAATTGACTGTAAAATGCCACATTCTGTGCCTTCACAAGATAATGGTAGTCGATTATCTGGGATTAATGATATAAAGCTTCAATATGCAGAGAGTGAAACAAAGATTTCAGATAGACTGGTGCGTGCTTTGGATATCTTGCAGCCTGCAAAATTTCACTGGCAGTGGGTTGAGCTCAGGCTTTTCCTCAGTGAACAAACTCTCATTGAGAAACTAGATGCCAATGATACAACATCCATAGCGGAGGTTATGCGCTCCCTTTCACCTAATCCTGAGAAGGGTGAGAATGAGAGCAGCTTCATTCCGATCATCCTTACAAGGTTGTTGGTGAGGCCAGATGCTGCTCCCCTCCTTTCAGAAGTGGTGCATCTTTTTGGAAAGTCATTGGAAGACTCAATGTTATTACATGTTAAATGGTTTCTGGATGGACAAGATGTGCTCTTTGGGCGGAAATCTGTAAGGCAGCGTCTTATGCAATTTGCAGAAGGTAAAGGATTTTCCACTAGGGCGCAGTTCTGGAAGCCGTGGGGTTGGTGTCGTTCAAGCTCTGATCCCACTGGAAATAGGAGTGACAAAAGGAGATCTGAAACTAGGTCTCTGGAAGAGGGAGAGGTGGTGGAGGATGACTGCAAAAACATGTCAGAGGCCCCTCTAAGGTATCGGATAATGACGGCCTAAGTGCCAATCAACAGTTTGTGACAGAAAGAGCTCTCATCGAGCTAGTTCTTCCTTGCATTGATCGAAGTTCTGATGATTCCCGCAGTAGGTTTGCTACTGATTTGATTAAGCAGATGAATCATATTGAGCAGCAAATAAGTGGGATCACTTGTGGATCAAGCAAGCAGACGGGATCTCCTTCCGGAACAGAGGGTTCTACTAATAAAACAAGTAACCGGAAGAATGCTAGAGGTGGGAGCCCTGTCTTGGCTAGGCGAGCAGCAGCAGTGGCTGCAGCAGATTCAACTCCAGCATCTGCTGCTGCTCTGCGGGCTTCTTTGTCATTGCGGCTACAGCTTCTTGTTAGAATGCTTCCCACTATTTGTGCAGATGGGTAAATATGAATTCAATGCAGATTTTGTTTTCTATTTCATGTATAGTGCCATTTAATTGATGGTTCATTAATGGTTTCCTATTTCGGTTTTAAGCTGGAATTAAGTTTAGACATGGACACGTTGACTCAGTAACCGCATTGATTTTTTAGTAGTTCAGTTTCTTGTGTCATTTCTGCTTGCTCTTTTGCTGAGTCTGTTTTCTTGTACTTACAGGGACCCATCAGGTCGCAGTTCAAGATTCATACTTGCATCAGTCATACTCCGCCTCCTTGGAAGTAGGGTCGTGTATGAAGATATGGAGTCTACCGTGAAACCTGGGCGAGGATCTTCATTGAAGGAGGCAGATTTGCATATGGAAACCAGTGCTGCTGTTTCTCTGGATTTGTCAGGAAAAAATGTGTTTGATTGGTTATTGCTAGTTTTACATGCTTTACTGAGCACTTCCCAACCTGTTTGGTTGAGACCCAAATCATCATCCAAGACTGCCAATACTTCAGCTAGAGAGTTCTCTGGGTTTGATCGGGAGGTTTTGGAGAGCTTACAGGTTTGATCCTTCTCCTATGTTTGCTTTGGAATCAGATGTTCTAGGCATGCATTTCTTCCTGTTCTTGGTCCAATGTAAATCTACTGGTTAAGATAACACTGGACAACCCGCTTTCCCCAAATGTTTTGAGTGCAAATTTGAGTGGTTGTTTAATGCCATGAGCACTTGAAGAACCTTTTTGCTCAATCGATATGTTTTCTTTTTAGTATTTTTGGATATTATTTTGTAGTGTTTTTCTGAAGTCGTTGTTGGACCAATTGTAGAAAAGTAAGGAAAGCTGACAAGCTAAAAAATGCTGTGCTGGAAAACCTTGGACTTCAAAGTCATATTCTCTTTGCATGGGATGTTTTTCTGTCTTTGTGATTTAGTGATCTGATCTATTCTGTGGTTCCATTTCTTTCAAATGTGGATGTGTAATTGGTGCTTGGGTCTGCATTTTGCATGTCTTGCCTGTCTGTCTTTTCCTGTTAGCCCTGGCCAATAAGGCTCATAAATGTCTAGTTGCATTTGACCTGCCTTCCGTCAAGTGTGGGTTTCAAAAATCAAGTTATTCAATTAGGAGGTCAGTTTCCTTCCCTTGTCACCTTTTCTCCCTTAGCCCTCCCGACTAGTGTGAGTCCATGAATGAGGTCTCATATAGGCCATTTTATCCTATACATATATGCACAACAAAGACAACAAACTAAAAGTGTCAGTCTACATTGCTGAGTTTGTTTGTACACAATGCAGAGTGAGTTGGATCGAATGAACCTGCCAGATGCAATACGGTGGCGTATTCAAGCTGCAATGCCTGTCCCTCTACTGAACCCTAGAACCTATATTTCATGCCAGGCGCCATTTGTTTCATCGGCAGCTCTTGCTTCACTTCAACCCAGCACTATGCTTTCAGCACCCACTCAAGCTGGTCCGATTCCCAAGAATAATTCATCGCCTTCTGTACGAACTGCCACAGCGGGTGCTATGCTGGGAAAATCAAAATCAGTTGCCGTGCAACCTGATCATGATATGGAAGTGGACCCATGGTTTCTTTTGGAAGATGGGGCTGGATCTGGGCCGTCTTCAAGTAACACCGCTGTCATGGGTGGCGGTGACCATTCCAATCTTAAAGCATCACCCTGGTTGAAGGGGGCTGTCAGAATGAGGAGGACCGACCTCACATATGTTGGTGCTGTGGATGATGATAGTTGATTCTGTCAGACCCCATTTGATTTGCTTTGCCTGGAAAAATGGAGCAGATGCTTGAGCTGGTGAACAACCAATCTGTTTCGATGCATCTTCATGGTGTTCACTATCTTGCCCTCGTGCCGGTCGGTTTTGGAGGTGAATGGACGACATGATTACAGATTTTTGTCCTGCTAGCTTCAGAGATTTGGCAGGTTGCTTCCAGAATTACCCTCCTTCCCTGGTATGGCCTCTCCTTTGACTTTGAGGGTCTGCTTCATTTGCTAACTCAAAAAATCCACACCTCCATGAGCATGGATCAGGATCGTGTTGTATATACTAGAGACTAGAGATGATGGTCTTCTTGATCAGTGGAAATCAGGTAAAAATGTCCAAGGTAAAAATGTGGGATCTTTATTGTGATCCCTTCTCGTCACATTCATCTCTTCTCTGATGCCCTGTGATAGTGTGATGTACTACACCGGGAATTCTCCAGCCAGGTTGGCTATGCAAATATGTTGTAAAATGCTACTACTGGGGCATAAGACATTTTGTTTTAAGACTCAGTACATCCATTTTGAAGAAATGCCATTGTAGATTGATGATGGTATGGAATCTGGCTAACTTGTTAGTAAAAACAGTTAAGAGATGAGAGCCCCCATCTGTTTCTGGTAGTTTGGTAGTCTTTCATTTCTTTCTGTGATGTTGAACTTCATATTCTATGTAAGCTCCAGAAGAGGAGGTGATTGAACAACTTCAGAATTCATTTTTTTCTTTTTGGATGTCTTCTTGATTTTTACATAGCTATTTGTTGCCTGGGTTTCCTCAGGCATTGATCATTCCTGGTTCAAAGTGCAATTTTTTTTGAATTTTTTTCATCATGGGCCACGACTTGACTTTGTAAGCTGGGTTGATGACCTCCTGCTATTGTTGCATCCATAGAAGAAAAGCTCTTTTTCCCCCGGTTTGGAGGGTTGGTTGTATATTTGACCCTTGTAAAATAGATTATAATTTACCCTAGAAGATTATATATAATAACTTGGATCTATACATGCGGGTTCATGTTATAATTTAATTTGAAAATGTTATAATTTAATTTGAAAAAAGAAAATGGGATGTAAATGAAAGTAAAGACTAATGTAATTGTGATCAACATATTTGGAAAGGCAATTCCAAAGTCCAGCAGTGGTTATATTGTAATCCTAGGTCAATGGACCTGGGATAAGTGCAACCAAGTGGTAGGCGAAAAGGGAAAATACAGCGATTTTAGGGATAAAAAAGAGAAATAATTTTTTTATCTTTTACTAATCCGAACCTAGAATCACGTAATAATCCTACTAAATAAAGGTCTAAGCCTATTAACTCATAACTTGTCTATAACTAGTACCTTGTGGCCACTAAAGTTTGAACATTGTTAATGGAGATTAAAGGGTCATGATCTCACCAAGGCGAAGTTTTTTATCCGTTAAATTCGTCTTAAATATAATGGAGCAATTTTGGATCACTACAGCCTACTGTGAAAAGCTAGGTTTTTTAGTTTATTAAAAGTGTAATCCTTCTCGATCCGCGAATGTTTAAGGTACAAGTTGTATTATCCTCCTTACCGAGGTGAAGTAACTACTACCTCAGTCAGGTTTTTAGTTGTAAAGAGTTTTGTAAAAAAGAAAAAAGAAAAGGGGACAACAGAGGATTTGTATAATTGACGAACAAATAAGCGTAGGATCACAGGTACACCAAACAAGACAATTCTCATATTCACTCATATTGTTACATAAATTCAAAATCTGTATGTTACTTGCCCTCTTCTGTTAAGTGTCTGAATTAGAAATAGTTATCTGAGAACTGTAAAGAATGAATTAGAAGTTTTACAAAACTCAAGCTTCTAAGCCATGTGATTATACAGCAAGCCCTGTATGTTACTTGCCCTCATCTGTAAGTGTCTGAATACAAGTATGAGTATACATCAAGGCATTAGAATCGCCGATTGTCTGAATATTTTTGGGTGGCTTTGCTGTGGAATGAAGTTCTAAATAAGCAACAGAATCAAATCCTTCATCAATCAAGTCACCTAAAATGTATGTGTAATACTTCTGGTAAGAAGAATCTGTTCCCTTGATTGTCATCTGGTCTGAAAGCCGGAGAGTGAATGAAGAGGTTTACCTCATTCCTTTCTCGTCGATCATTTTCCGGACCTTCTCAACATCATCCCATCTACCTTCTTCTGCATACAAGTTTGACAAGAAAACATAATAGCTGGTATTATCTGAATGAAAGGGTTTACCTCCTAAAAATTACAAAGAAGCCAAACGACCTACCATTTCAGAAAGTGCTATATCCTTTTGTCTTCCCCATTCCTTTCTCGTCGATCATTTTCCGGACCTTCTCAACATCATCCCATCTACCTTCTTCTGCATACAAGTTTGACAAGAAAACATAATAGCTGGTATTATCTGAATCAAGTCCAATAAGCCGCTTAGCCACCTGCTCTGCTACCTCAACTGGTCCATGCATTGATTTACATCCAGCAAGAAGAGATCCCCAAATTCGCTTATCAGGTTCTACTGGCATATTGTACACAAAATCAAGAGCTTCTTCGACATTTCCATGGCGGCTAAGTAGGTCAACCATGCAAGCATAATGTGCAAGCTTTGGCTTAATTCCATAGTTTTCTTGCATGCAATGGAACCAGTACCACCCTTCATCTTCCAACCCACAATGGCTGCAAGCAGATAAGACAGCTACAAAAACAACATCATTCGGTATTATTTCAGAATCCAGCATGTTCGAGAATGTCTCCAAAGCCTCGTCTCCTCGACCATTAAGTCCGTATCCGTTGATAAGTGAACTCCAGCATATTAGGTCTTTGATTGGACATTCATTGAACAGAGCCCGCCCTTGCTTTATTCTTCCAAATTTACAGTATAAATCGATTAAAGATGAAACTAGGAATGTATTAGGCAAGTAACCAGACTTAGTTACACAACCATGGATGCTTTCACCAAGCTCCTGAGGGCCTGATGAAGAACAAGCTTGTAATAAACTAACAAAAGTTATTTCATTAGGTTTCTCATTTGCTGATTGCATTTGTTTGAATGTACCCAAAGCCTCACTTGCATACCCATTTTGGGAATATGCAGATATCATGGCACTCCAGGATATGAGATCCTTAGGATGAAGCTCGTCAAATAATAATCTAGCTTCGTCCACTAGGCCGAATTTCGCATACATTTGCGTAATGGTTGTTCCGACACAAATGGACCCTGCAGAGCCGGATTTTATGCTGCAGCAGTGCAACCCAAGTCCAAAAACCAACTCTTCTGAATCAGAAGATGCACTAATCACGTCACAGAGAACAGCATCATCAGCTGCTGAGAAACATCGTTGCATTTCAGTGAAGATCACTAATGCTTTTCTGGGATAGTCATTCTCAACTAGTCCGTGAATCATTGTCTTCCAAGTAACCAGATCTTTCCTTTGAACCGCTGCAAAAACTCGAGCTGAATAGTTCAGATCCCCACATTTCGCATACATATCTACGAGAGAGTTTTGGACATTATTTTGGGAATAAATTGCTGATTTTAGAGCAAACGCATGCACTTCTTTGCCAAATGACAGAGCTTGAAGTTTGGCACAAGCTGGCAAGATACTCACAGTGCTCACATCATTTGGCTCTATACCTTCAGTGAGCATTTGCCTAAATAGCTCAATAGCTTCTGTAAATTCCCCGTTCTTTATGGAAATGGAGACCATAGCACTCCACATGACCAAATCCTTAGTTGGTATATCAGTAAAAAGCTTCCATACTTTCAACATGTCATAATTAGCATAAGCACCAATCAATGCTGTCACAACTGACACTTCTAATTCAAATCCCATCTTGATTATCATACCATGAATCCCAAATACCATACTTTCCAGACTCAACGCATTGACAGCACGTAATACGCTCAAAACAGTGACATAATTAGGCCTCTGATCATCTACAAGCATAAGTTTGAAAATGTCAACGGCATCCCACGGCCGATTCTGTTTCACTAACCCTGAAATCCTTGATGTCCAAGATAACGCATCTCTATTTTCACCAGAAATCTCAACTTTATCTCCTAAACGAGGACTGGGGTGGCCCCATGTAGTATGGTAGAAGCTGCATAATGGAGCTCCAAGGAAAGTTCTGTGAGTAATTTTGTCGAACAGGTTGTGTGCACCCCTTAAAATGGAAAACATGACGTAAAACGCAGCAATTTTGAAGATTTTGGCTTGCTAATATAGAAGGGCATCTGGGAACTTTTCTTTTCTGCCCCCCTCTTTTTTTTTTTTTCCTTACAGTAGCGAGTATTGGAGATGAATAGGAAAAAGACGAGAAGGAAGAGATTTATGAAAGGCTTGTCTCTGGCTTTTTTGGGAATTTTGAAGATGACAAGGTAATTTTTTTGCGCCGGAGGAAACAAGAGGGTTTCAAGCCGTTTGTTTGCTTAAACTATCTACGTTTAAAAGAGTTTGATGACAAAGAGGGTATGAAAAGGTGGGAAATTACAGTTAGAGCCTTCGCTGGCTGTGAAGAATAGAAGCTGAAATAAGTCGGAAAATAGAAATAAAAGGTTCATTAAATGTACTGAGTTGGTTGTGGCTTTGGCTCCTTGGCATATTGGATTAGTTGCTTACAGTGACGGATTATACTTAAGAGTTATTTACGAGTTGTTTATTATGACTTAGCGGTGTTTCTAATTCATATAAAGTGGCAGATTATATCTGGGAATCAACTGAGGGAGTAAACTTAGAAGGGTTCCCTTTCCTTTCAGTTGTTCACACTAACCATTACTAATCGAGTCTAGGCAATTTCTTCCTAGCTTCGCAACATTACCTCTACGATTGAGCCTTAGCATGGGAAACTCCAATCGAATGGATTTTAAATCATACTCAAAAACATCAAAGGGTAATGTAACTACTCGAGCAATATTAGCCAGTTCTAGATGAACACATTTGCTAGAAGATAGTCGTTCAGTATCAAGTAGTTCATACATAAGAGCCTGGATTTTGGAGGTTAAATCACATTTCCAAGACCAGAACCAGCACTAAACACACCCCGTAAATTCAACCTTTCAGACATTTGAAGTTTGAACTCACTCGGATGCTAAAACTTTACAGGCTTATGTTAGACACACCGGTTTCTCGGTGGAGAACAAAGAGAGTCTGAGAAGGTTGAAGGTATGTGTTATATGCTAATAATTCTTCTAAGGGCTTGTTTGATCATCCCCTCTTGTGCAAATGCTGTTATCTGGATCTGCAATCAAAAGAACATTGACTTCAGGATTATTCGTAAGATCTAAACAAATCAATCATGCCATTTGTTTTTACTTGAAATCTTCATTTGACCTCTGATGCCCCTATTAGCTACTCATTCAAAAATGGGTACAGACACTTGACATTTCATTTTAGACCAAAAACCTCCAAAATTTTCGAAAATTGGATGAGCCTCTCAGGCCAGGATACATACCCATTTTGAGCAATTAGCCTGGTCAGAGTAACATCTGTGCAGTGTATCTAAATGGTGATGAACGGAAGTGGTAGATTATATATGCATTGATGGTGACATAAATGTTATACTTGGTACGGACCTTAGATTTTAGGAACAAAGAGAGAATGCCATTAAGAGTTGATGACTGAACTGTATGAGTGTCCAAATTGAGATTGTTCGCCACTTCCATAATATCAAGCAGCAAGTGCTCCCTCCATGGACACTGTATTTTGATGAGAACTTCGTCTTCTTCTAAGGCAACCTTTACATCTAATGGCTGAATATCCATTCGGATAGCCTTACTCAAATCTGTGTCGGCTTCATAGATTTCAGAAGCCTTCCTCTTCTTCATCAATGCCTGCTTCTCATCCTCAACTCTCTCGTAGTTATCAGATGTATATTCTAACAAGTCCAAGTCTTTCATTACACTGCTTCCTTCGCAATCTATGCAACATTGTAGCTCTTCAACTCTAGCCTCAAGCTCTTTCAGGTATTCTATTGTATCCAGAAGAATAGAAGCTTCATCTGTCTGAAATGCCATCAATGTCGATATTAGTTGCAGATCTAAGATACTAAAGTGAATGATGTCTTCCTCTCTCTCTTCTTCTCCCTCTCGCTCTCTCTCTGTGGTTCTGATGTTCATTACTAATGTAGCAATGGAGAGATACAAGGGATGGGCGAGTACCTTGGGGTTGGAAGGAAGAATTGAGCTGAGAACCAGATACTGCTTAGACTCTGTCCTTTCCTCCGATGTACAGATCATTCCATTGTCTGTTTTTTCCTCTGGAGTAGTCTCCAACATGTATAGATTACAGGCTTGTGGCTTCAAAGGAAGAACTCTATTTCCCTCTTTCTTTGTGCTCTTTGAGGTGCTGTAACCATGCATCAAAGGTACTTTGAATAAAATAGCCTTCAGAATTTTCTGAGATGCTTGTGTTGTGGAACCACGAACTGTAAAATCCTTCCTCCAGTTTAGAAAGTTAGATCTAAAACCACAAATAGATGCCTTTTGATCTGTCATCAATCGATCTGTATTCTCAAGGATGACAGAAACTGCTCTTCCGTAATGAGTACCATTCATGATCTTAGAGGCGTTCCAATCTTGAAAGGTTTCCACAGTTAGGGTCCTGATATTTTCCCCATCAGAAGATAACTTAGGCTCCTCTGAGCTGTCAAAGTTTTGGGATAAACATCCATGAAAAGTAGTGGAATCTTGAACAGAATGGGCTATATCATCATCAATTAAATTCCAATTTTGAAAAGGAGATGTTGTACTGTCAAGCATGAGTGATTCCTCTGCTTGGTAGCAGCAGTCATTCGAGCAATCATCAGAAGAACCGATGGTAATGTCTTCCAATGCATTATGGTGCAAGTCATTTTGTTTTTCCTCACAAGACTTCATTTCTTCCCCTGAAGGATAGAGCCTTGAGAAAGGTATTGTGTCCACTATCTCGTGACAATTTTCAGTTTCCTTTCTGTCTGTATAGTAATCATCATAATCCGCATCATATGAAACACGGGGATGTTTTCCGGGGCAAACGGGCTTCACAACCTCCATCAGGGTAGTTTTGATGTGTTGAATGAGATTCACATCTTCGGGCACCTTGCAAGAAACCAGCGTTATGGGGGCAAGGTCGATTATAGGGTCCCATCATGATTTGAGACCAATAAAATAACAATAACAATAATTCGTGGAATAACAATGCAGCACAGGCTTACCAGATCTGTTATTCCCAGCTCAATCACACCACTCATATGTTGGAAGCAAATTACAGTCTACAAACAAATAATAGCAAGTCGTAAAGTATCCAGACCAATAGTTTTGTAGTTTTGAGAGGAGATTCAAGCTTTGGCTATGTCAATGTGTTGAACTCGGGAAGCTAAAAAAGCAAGGTGTACTGAGTTTTCCAACCAAAATTCCTTTTTCGACCTGCTGAAGCTTTCAGTTGCATACACTTGAATGCTAGAGAGGCGTGTGGATTGAGTTAAACTTGTTTTGGAAACTTTCCTTTATCTATGCAGATTGCAGCATATTGGATATTGTCTACGCTTAAGAATTGAAGAAGATATCTGACATTTTTTCAAGGACTACTGCTATATTGAGGGTATTCCTTCTGTTTCAGGTTCAATTTTAAGTTTTCATCGACTTGTCAGAGGACTGGACCGAGGCACTTTTGATCGGAATTAAGAGTTTGAATAACATGGATGCATGGCGCAAGGAAATTAAGGTCCTTGTTCAATACAAGATAAGGGAAATGACCATACCTGAACAGATGCACTCTGCAGAGAGTCAATATTATCGGAGTATGAAAAAACCCAACATGAAAACAGTTAGATTCTCTCGCTATCAGCTGCACAAAATTCTCTCACACATATATTGGACAAGTGCTGAACTAACCTTTGCCAGCAAGGAACGAGAGAACACTCTACTATCAGCAGATTGCGCGTCAAACAGCCAGATGTGCTGCTCAGTTGCCAACGCTTGTCCAGGTAAACTGAACAATTAATTATTTGACATAAATAAGTTGTGGCGTTGCTATCATGAACACATTACTAGAGGAAATAATACTGGGATATCAGGTGGAGTTGTGACTTAAGGTTATTGGTTAAGACGTATAGGTAATAATGGCCGGACTCAAACGCAGGTAGGCCAGCTCGTTGAGCGGAGATAGGTTCGTGGCTTCGTGGGTTCATGGGGTTGGAGCTCGTAAGCTCAGCCCACAAGATCTACTCAACTTCTACCAGCCTGGTCCAAGCCTAATGATCTCCCTCCACCCAACCCCTCCTCTAGAAAAAATCCATAAATAATTAAGAATATATTCGTTTATCTACTTTCTAGTGTCAAAGTGTCACATCATGTCCAAGTATCATAGGTTCAGACTTGGTACTGTGGTTTGCAATGGGATTTTGGGTGATGTAGGAGGAAAATATAGATTATTTTTATGCCTTCATCTCTGCTCCAAGATAAGACAACTTAATCACTACAAAAGTGTTAGCACCTACAAAGGAATATCATCATGACATATTGAGAAGATTGTAGTACCTTTGGCCGAATTTGAATGTGAAAGACATGCAAACCAGGTAATACCACTCGAGATTCGAGAGATCCTCCGGAGATAATGCTCCAGAGGGTCTCTTTGTTCCAAGATCAGATTCTCCTTCAACTAGCGACTGGTAAAGCTTTCCCAGCTGCTCACTTCTCTGTAATCCCAGTCTATGTGCATCAAAATCTTTGGACTGAACTGTTTTCCTTGTCTTAATGTCTCCATTGTAGTACCCTTCTCCCCATTCCAACACCCTACAAATTTTTTTAAGTTGATGGAAAAGTTAGGTAAACATGACTATCTAAATGAACTACAATCCCAAAAGGAATAAGAAGGAAGATAAAAGGTGAATAGACACACTTGTGAATGGCATTGGCTCACACCCAAAAGTTGGCCACTTTTTATTCCCATAGGGCTTATTAGGAAAGGTACTCTTTATGTTTCAATTTCTTAGCTCATTTATGTATCTCACACTGACAGTCGGGTTAAGATATGAATGTCCATGCTGCAAGGCAAGTCTCATCTCCGAGGTATCAGGAGATCCAAATATCGGTAGTCTTACCCATTCAACCATTTCTGCCCGCAGGGAAAGTAAGTGACAGATGCAGAAAGCAACTGAGAGGGACCAAGTGGTTCGTTAATGTTTAACTCAAGGAAGATGACTAGATAACTCATGGCCTTCATTCATATTTCCTGGTCTGAAAATTTTCATTTCGAAAAATTTATAGATTTATAAAATTCAAATAAAGTAAAACACAGTAAAAATTAATCAAACACTAGAAATAAGCTACAGAGATGAACATATTATTATACCCTTGTTGAGTAGCTGACAATTCCCAGAAAATTGCATAGCTCCACTGAACACTTCTCACTGCTACAGCAAGCTTTCTCCTCAGTTTCTCTCTCTCTCCACCATTTTCTTCATCTTGGATGTCCATCCTGATCTTCATACTTGAATCAAGTGATTCTCAGCTGCAAATCCCAAATTCTCAAATCAAAATAACTTAGAATGAAATTAAATTTCTGGGAAACAAAGAACTCAAGAACCCAATGAATATAAAACCTTGCAGAAAACTTTTTCCCACGTTGCCAAAATACTGAAGGGGGAGGATAGAGAGAGACAGAGGAAGTTGTTTTCCTGATGTACGTACCACAGTGGTCATTGGAATTAATTTCTCTTGTCTAATGTTCATCAACGCATTTAAAGACATGACAAAGGGTCAGGGAATCTCTCGTCCATTTGTACTAAGCCTGGTCTTTTTGTTCATATGCTTCCTAGATGGACAACTTTCACTGTGTGCCATTATCTCTATTTGGCTTCATTTATTGCCACTCGATACATCAAAATCAGTACAACGATTTGTAACTATTTGAGCCATAGTTTCTGTGGTGTCCAATAGCCTTGTGGCAAAGATGATGGGAGGAGTGTTCAAAATTCAAACGGAATTCATAGTATTAGTGTCAGTATGTTCGCGTTCGGTTGTAATTTACGAGATGTATATATAACATATATGATTCTTTATGATGGTATTATGGTGTTGAATTTGTTGAGAGACGTTATAAAACTAAACTTAAAAGACCTACCTTCAACATGATCTGGACAAGATTATATACCCAAGAAATTGAGCAACCAATCCTACAATAATCAAGTGAAAAATCTAGGGTGTGAGCATGGAGAGATGTTCCCACAAGAATATCATATAGTAATGGGGAAGTTCTCACATGTATATTATACTAATGGTGTTTTCTTCTTGGCAAAAAACCAAAAAACAAAAAAAGTGGGGTTTTTGTTTGGTATTTATAACACACTTGCCACTTTGGGTGGTATGGAGTGTAATTTCCATCATCTCTTTAGGGTAACTAGGAAGGTGGAGTAGTGGAATATTGGACCATATACCTTTTTATGGTTTTATCAATAGAATTAAGTTAATTGTACTGAATGATGTGTACTAGTCACATTGCCAAACTTTTCATGTTTTTGTCATTTTTGTGGGTATACAATAATTCAATAAGTATCAAAGGCTTCCCCCAACCCCAACCCCAAAAACATGTCCCTATTATTCTTTTATTTTTTAAAAATTAAATATAAGTAATTTTAGATAGTCTATCTTTCATAAGTTCTATCCAAAATATCATCAGAAAAAATCATGGTAAGATTCTATAGTTGTATGATTTGTTAAGATAACTACAGATTTAATAATATAGTTAAATTTCGACATCCAATCAACAACTGTATTAACTTTTTGATACAGATGTTTTATATGTTGGGGAAGCTAAGTCGAATAGCATAACAAGATATGACATCATGGTGACATTTGCCTATGATTAATGAATCTCTTAAAATTTTAAGTGTCATATAGTTTTTTAAAATGGAGCTTGCATAACTTTCTTTTTTTCCTTTTCTATTTTTGGGGGTTTCTTAAATTTAGAACAAATTGTTGTGCAAGAGCTTCCCATTGAAAATGCTTGAATATTAAAAAAAGAAAGAAAGAAAAAATAATTTGTGAAAAAGGTCTCACTGAATTAATTCAACAAGAATTTATGAAATATAAATTAATAGAAGTTCTCAAAGATATTATGAATCTTACTTATACTTTGTCCTTGAATCCCATAAAAATAAAAAAATATTTTATTCGTATATGATGTCTCATATCATGAATGATTTTTTTTCTTTCTTTTAGTTAAAATAAGGCACAAAAGGCGTTATAATACCATGAAAGACTATAACATAACATTTAAAGTCTTTATCTTAATTAGTAGATGAAACTTTATGAGTTATTATTGTTAATAGGAATCGAGTAACCCGATACTCGATTATATAAAAACTTTCCATACATTGAAAACATACCAATATAAGTTTACATGACTTGAGTGGATAGACTCCAAATCTTTGTGTTTTAAGTGCATACTCAACTTACGAGTCATTTTCACCCTAAATTTAAAGCCAGGGAAAAGAGAATTTACACAAGTATTTAGTAAAAAGTTAAATGCTTACATAACCCTAACAATTGGAGAAAGATAGGTTGTCTCTTAAGAATCTACAATGTGCAAATTTGTACCTCCCTTTGACCTTGAACTTGAGGTAGGCACAATTCTTTGACAATGCTAGGTTTTTTTAACTTCACTTCCAATGGGAAGAGTTGCTCAACTACTCACACAATTGGCTTTCTTTGAACTCTTACTCTTTTTCTTTTTGCAACGAAGTTGAATTCTCGTAATATTCATATTTCGTTCATACTTAATTATTAGGTGTTAAAACATTATAATTCTCAGGTGTGCATAATAAATTGAATACCATATGTATGTAGTCTCGTCACACCTGTCTCGTTTACCCGTTTTAGATATTTAAAGCCATTTGAAAAGTTAGTAAATGAAAATAATTATTTTCAAACGAGTAAGCAACAAAAATAAGACTAGCGTAAAAAGATTATGTTCATATCATATTAGACATATTCTAATAATTATAAAGATATGTAAATGAAAATTTTGAAAAAAAAAAATTTATAAGGCATATTTACATTTTTTCCTTTCAAAGATTTATAAAATGGTAAGATTGTCTAACTGTATATATATATATATATATATATATATATATATATATATATATATATATATATATATATATATGCAAGGATAGGACTAGTGGCCCATAAATATTTGAAATCAAATTTTTTAATGATAAAGCTCTTAAATAGCTTTAATGAATTAATAGTCAATAAGCCGTCTTAGCTCAGTGGTAGAGCGCGTGGCTTTTAACCACGTGGTCGTGGGTTCGATCCCCACAGACGGCGGCGTGATGTTTTTCTTTTATTGGCTTTGTTTCTTCTCTCGTTGCATTATTCAGATGGGTTTATGCAAAATTGCCTTCAATTTGCAGTTGTGACTCTGATGGATCTTTGATTGCGTTGCAAAGGGTCTAATACTTTGCTGTCATCATCACCTGATAGTTTTTCCTCCCTCAGTTACAGTTGAATATTCTGAATGAGAAATGTGAGCTTGAGAATCCAGCTGACCTATGCAGTAAACTAAAGGACTTGAGTTTAATTCGAGTTGATGGGTTCATGGTTGGTTGGCTGCTATTGGTGCCTAAAGATACTCCAACTGTGTATAACTGAAATGGTTACTGAAGGCTGCTCGAGATCGTGAGCAACTTCAGGCTTAAACTGCACAGATGTTTCTTGCTGCTTATATTGCTGTCATGTCTCTTTTCCCAGTATCTGCTGAAACTTTTTACATGGGTCTGGTCAGTTGCATAATGCTTTGGCTTCATGAGCTCAGCTGATCTTGTCAATCAATTTTCTAAATTTGAGTAGAAAATCAGAATTTTGCCCATGCATATACATAGCAGAATACTTCAGTTAAGTATATATCTCCACTTCTTTTGTTGTGGAGAAGAGGGTAGTCAATACCCTTCTAATCTCACCTTTCATCTCTAATCCCCGAGCCATACCAAAACCCCTCTGTATAACTTTGAGTTCAGCCATTTCTGAAGAGCATTCACTGAAATTCTCAGTTAAACCCCCAATCATTCCCCTCTATATTCTCTTAGGACGCCACCTCTCGCACTCGACCCTGAGTTGCCTTTAGATGCCTCGTCTGTATTTAGCAACACCCACTTTGATCGAAATTTTGCTGATAAGAGAAGTTGGGTTGTGACGTGATGTATGAGCTGGCAAGACTAAGAATATTGACACATCATGTTAAAAAACTTTGATCAGAGCATGATTTAAATGCTAACAAAATGAAGACGAGGATAATGAGACTCGATCTCAATTCAATTATATATATATATATTTTACTAAAAAAATCTTATTGATTAGAAGACGACTTAATTTGTGAACTTTTTGTGTCTTCACCGACCCGAAGTTAACCTAATGCAAAACCGGGATTATTTTTCAACTATAGCTAAAAGCCAAGGCACGTGTGACGTGTGGGGGTCACGAGTTAAGAAGTGTGGGAAAAAACGAGAGTGGGGCCATTCCAATGTGCCAAGGCCATTGTTGCTCCCTCCCTAACACGCTTTAGCTTCCACACGCGTGCCAAATTTCTCTCCCCTTCGCATGCTCGCACGTTTCAAGCTTCCTTATCGCTCCTCCGCCGGAACTCTCGCCGGAATTCTCCGCCGATTTCGGGAATCCCACCTTTATTCGGGTAATTGTAATCTGTCGTGGGTCTCCGGCACCGCCTCGCCGGCGATTCATCTGGATTCGTCCGTGTCGCCTAAACACCTTCTTTTTCCGGTATGTCCTTCTAATTTTCTAGGTTATGTTCTCTACAGTTGTAGTTTCTGATGTAAAATGTGGATTTCTTTTTCAGTTCAAGGAAATTGTGGAAATATTAACTGCGCAATTTTGTGATGTATAAAATTAGGGTTTTGTTTGATTAGTAGCCTGACTAACCTCCCCCCTCTTTTCTTGTAGTTCAAGGAATGAAAATTGTTTAGGGGTGGAATTTTTACATCCATGAATTGTTCAGAACTACTGAAGATAACAAGGTACAAGTTAATTTGTCATTTCTTCAATCTATTAGTATGTGACATGTATACGGTATATTTTTGGTGTAGGTTTCAGCCTCCAAATGCATATTATTATAGAAGTGGTCTATTTCTTAAAAAAAAATTAAAATTATGAAAGGGTTGCTGATTGTTTGTTTAATCTATATGGCAAATTTATCATATTATTGAGATCTTGATTATATTTCCTTCCTGAAGCAAGAATTTTTATGAGAATGGAGTTGTTGGTTTATTAAAAATTTTAGGATTGAACAATTTGTTGGACCTGGTTGAATTGATCTATATGCTCATTCCTAGGATGCATAAATAGGAGGCATCTTTGTTCGAGAACCCTGAGCAGAGTTTTGGTCAGAATATCTGCAGCTTATTTGACAATGCTTTCTGAAAAAATAACAACATCTGTTAATATGTGTGGCTGTTCCATCCAAGTGTTTGTCTCAAGAGGATTGTGCCCTCGATATCTATCGTAGTGAAGTCTTAGGGAGATGAATAAGGTGACGGACATGCAAAAGTTAATTGGAACTAGTGAAGATGATGAAGAGGAAGATATGGACATGGAAGCAAAGGAAGAAGATGATGACGAAGGTGGTAAGAACGTTTCTTCTTCAATGATGATCAACATGGATGGAGAGATGGTGATGAGCGGTAACAACAATCAGTTTCAATATCAATCCCAAATCCTAGATCAGCCAACCAGCCAAGGAGCAGTTGGAAGGAGGTCCCGACCACAGGAGGAGAAGGAGAGAACAAAGCTGCGAGAACGGCATAGGAGAGCGATTACTGCAAGGATCTTGGCTGGGCTCCGACGCCATGGGAATTATAATCTTAGGGTTAGAGCTGATATAAATGATGTAATTGCAGCTTTAGCAAGGGAAGCTGGCTGGGTTGTTCTTCCAGATGGCACTACATTTCCTTCACGATCTCAGGTATGAATGCATGACATTCATCTTTTGTTATAGTTTTCTGAAACATGTGGAAGCCTGTTGATAGGTTTAACCCCGCCCCCTTTTTATGTTTGGAAGAATGTATAACGCATAGCCATGTATTGGATAGCATTGATGACTTACAGGGTTCAAATGATCTAACACTACTAGTATTCTGGATCATTAGTCTTTTGTAATTACATGTTTTTAAAATTTTACAGTAAGACATACCCTTTGTGCAAGTAGCTATGCATTAATTTTCATCTCCTAACTATTTGCATGGCTTATAGTATTTGCCATCATCATAGTTTTACAACAAGGAGAACCACCCGCTTTTGATTCTGACTAAATAGGGTTTAGTGAGGTCCACATGTAGGCAACTTTACCCCTACACTACAAGTGGAGAGGCTATTTCAAAGTGATCCTGTCATAACTTTTTTAATTCATTTTATGTGCACTCTTATTATTCTCCAGTTAAATAGTCTTTCATTGTATATTTGTGAATATCTTTAGAATTTGAATTTTTTTACTTTTTATTGTATTGGATTAGGGTCCAAGGTCTTCTGATGATCCTTCAACTCCACTAGCTATACCTTCCTCTCAAGCAGTGCCTCAACAGATGCAGGCTTCTTCGTTCAAAGGAGTTTATCCTGGCTTTCAAAGCTCAGGGGAACCCAATGCTTGTCCAACGAAAGGTGTCTTTGTGACTACACCTCCTTATGATGCATCTTCCAATTCTCGATCTCATGCCTCCTCCACAATAGTTGGTAGGGGAGAGAGAATGGACAATCATCCTCTTATAAGTGGCTCTGTGGAGACTGTTAACAAGCAGGTGTACAGCATCTTTCTAGTGCTCCCATTATGTATTTTGGAGTAGAAACAAAATTAGTATTAATTTATATATCATTTTATACTCAAGCAATTAGAGAAAACTTTGGATTTATATCAAACTTTGTCATTGACATCACAGTAATACAGTTGCTGACGTTAGGAAGATCTTATCTTCCTCAAGTAGTCTGATGATTACATGTTTGGGCAACTGTGGCTGCAGCTTGCAGTTTTACTTGGGAAATGCTTGAAAAACTAGATCATAATTGGAGTTACATTAAAGATGATTTAGTTGTGCTAGATTTCTTGGTTGTGAAGGCATTGTTCTGACACAACTTTTTTGTATTTGTTTGGTTGCTTTACTGCTAAAGCTAATAATCCTTACCTTCTTCCCTGTTTAACATGATAGATTGTTGATCCCTCTTCAAGGCTGCATGAGCATGACTTTGCTGGAACTCCTTATGTTCCAGTATACGTAATGCTACCCGTGAGTTTTCAATCTCAACTCCTTTTATTGCTGTTAAGGTTTGATTTCTTCTTCGGGTCCTGCTGTCGTTTTGTTTCCTTTTAATCTGAATCCTGATCTGCTCTCTTATTTAAAACTCCCTCTGCCCACTTTTATGTGTCCAAATGAGGAAAAAAAACTCTTTTTAAGAAACATTAAATGTTGCCCAATAGATTTTAGTTTGGAGGAAATGATGCCAGATTATTGGTTTAAGGTTCATTTTATCAGCATTTTGAAAGATCATTTTGTAACAAAAATAATTGTTGATTATGAAGATAATAATAACTCAGAAAACAAAAATAATAATAAATTAAGTTCGTGTTTATGAAAATGTGTTTTTTCTTCTGTTTTGGGTCCTCATAAGATTTCTTGGTGATTGCTTGCAGCTGGGGGTCATAAATATGAAATGTGAGCTTACTGACCCTGATGGGATGCTGAAGCAGCTGAGGACTTTGAAATCGATTAACGTTGATGGTGTTATGGTTGATTGTTGGTGGGGAATCGTGGAAGCACATGCTCCTCAGGAGTATAACTGGAATGGCTACAAGAGACTGTTCCAGATTGTAAGAGACCTCAAGCTCAAGTTACAGGTAAGACTTTTCAAAGTTTATGCTGATGGACTGATGCAATTTGGCTGTGAAGGCCCTGTTCCATTTAGCTTTAAGGAGTTAAGCTGTAAGATAGCTGGAAAGTTAGTTGTAAGGAGCTATAAGAGCTAAAGCTAAATGGAACAGGGCCTAAGTGGATCTTATTTAGTTGTTTGTTCATTCATTTGGATCAGGATATATAAAACCTTAAAGGCCACCGCTGCTGGTGTTTGACTTCTTTTTGGTTTGTATGGTTATTTGTAATATGTTAGGTTTATATTAAAAATTGTGAGTGATTTGCACAGGTTGTAATGTCATTTCATGAATGTGGAGGCAATTTTCGTGATGATGTTTGCATTCCGTTGCCCCTCTGGGTGGCAGAAATTGGGCGAAGTAACCCTGACATTTTTTTCACTGATAAAGAGGGACGACGAAATCCTGAGTGCCTTTCCTGGGGCATTGACAAGGAGCGAGTATTGAGAGGTCGAACAGCTCTTGAGGTAATGTATTCAACTTTCTGGTTGTATATGGAGTCTAATTGGAGAAGAAATGTTTGGGCGAAAGATCGATATTGGAATTTATCTTTCTATAATTTCAATTTCTTATTACGTTTCAACCTCTCATATGATGATGCAGGTTTACTTTGACTTCATGCGAAGCTTCCGAATTGAGTTTAATGAATTTTTTGAAGATGGTATCATTTCTATGGTTGAAATTGGGCTTGGTCCATGTGGAGAGTTGAGATACCCCTCTTGCCCTGTTAAACATGGTTGGAGATATCCTGGCATTGGAGAATTCCAGGTTATTTGTCAAATAGCTCTTCCATCCTTCAATGTAACAGTTTTGCTAATTCTGTGCACTTGTGCCAACATTGATTCTTCAGATGATCAAAGCATGAATTCCTTTGCTTTGAAATCCGAAGTCTGACGTGGACTTTTATTGAAGAAGTGGTTTGGAGGTGGGGAGGAATTGGCTATAAGCAGTGATGAATCTCAACTAATCAATTGTTAATCTAGATCTCCTATGGATGTTATCTGCAGCAGTATCCAGGCATCCCTGTTTTTTCCTTTTTTTTTTTTTGGGGGGTTCAACCAGTGACTCATTGCGTGGCTGATCATGCAGCAATGCAGCATACTGCCCTTTAATGAGCCTTGATCAATGTTTCCTTTTGTAGTTGCTTTTGACAAATGAGAACCAATCCAACGACTGAGGAACACCCACCAACTGCCCAAATATATACACTTGCACGTGCAGACTCACACAATATGTTGGAACGATTAAATTAGATTCCATTTTTTAGGAAAAAATCCGTTTTTGAGTTCAGATTCTTAAGTTTTGCTTTTGGCTGCATCATTCTGTTGTGTGGTGGTCTTGTATTCCATTTCACACTTTGTTTCTGTTGATCTGCTTCTGTTATCCTCCTGTGGATTTAGAGAAATACAAGGGGGATCTGGATTTGGAAACTAGATTCATATGGGATTTTTGTTTGTAAATCTTCTGTTAGAGAAAAGACAATAAACAACTGCCAACTCTCAACATGTTTGGCAGCCTATCTCGGTTTCTTTCTGATTTCATGTGATCTTGAACATTCTGTATGTTGTGGATTACCTAGTACATTCTACTGTTCTGCATTTAATAAGATCTGTGATTTAAATTACTGTGAGGACTTCTGGGGTCCCTTACCATGCCACTTTGTTTATATTCTTTTTGTGCTGTCAAATGTATATATTTTCATTATCTTTCCTAAATCCTATCCTGTCTGACAGTGTTATGATCAGTATTTATTGAAAAGCTTACGCAAGGCAGCTGAAGCCAGGGGACACTCCTTTTGGGGTAAAGGGCCCAATAATGCAGGTTTCTACAACTCACGGCCCCATGAAACTGGATTTTTCTGTGATGGTGGTGAATATGACAGCTATTATGGCAGATTCTTTCTTAACTGGTATTCTCAAGTCCTAGTTGACCATGGTGACCTGATACTTTCCCTGGCTCAATTAGCTTTTGAGGGAACCTGCATTGCTGCAAAGGTGATTTGGCCAATTCTAGTTTTTCCATCGTTTTCTGTTCATCAAACTCAGTTATAGTCTTTCTTTGATCATGAGAAAGTGGTTAGGGTCACACTTTAATAAGTATAGGCTGATATGTTCACACTCTAATTGCTGACCAGCTGTCAGGTGTGCATTGGTGGTACAAGACTGTTAGTCATGCAGCTGAATTGACTGCAGGGTTCTACAACCCATGCAATCGGGATGGTTATTCTGCAGTGGTGTTCATGTTAAAGAAGCATAGAGCTGCTTTGAGCTTCACTTCTGCTGAAGTAGGTATGCTCGACCAGCTCAATGTCTCCTCTGAAGCACTATCAGATCCCGAGGGACTGGCTTGGCAAGTAAGCACCTAATCACATTGTTTTTTGCAGCTTTCTTTCCCCAAACAGAGCTTATGAATATTATGTGGATGAAAAACAAGGCATACCATTTGGACCTGTGAGCATGAATATTCATTATGTAAGATTTGAAACATCAATATAGTTTTAACCAAGCTTCTTCTGCAGTTGCTGAATGCTGCTTGGGATGCTTGCATTCCAGTTGCAAGTGAAAACTCTGTTCCTTGCCATAGTAGAGAAGGATACAACAAAATACTAGAAAAGACAAAGCCTTTCAATGATCCCGATGGACGGCATTTGCTATCATTTGCATATGATAGGCTCAGCCCCCAACTCATGGAAAGAAACAATCTTATGGAGTTCGAAAGATTCGTCAAGAGGATGCATGGTGAGACTACTTTGTGCGCAATTCTTTCTTTCTGCTTATGTCTTGCTATCTCAGTGCAGCTAGGCACTCATCATGATCAGTTTAGAAAATCATCCAAACTTAGATAGAATTCCCATTAGATCTTCATTCTGACTTATTCACATTCATCCATTTGTGCATTCTAACAAATTGGACAATCAGCCTAGCAGTGAAAGTCTCACCATGGTTGGTGTGGAGAATGGGGATTTATACTGCGATAGCTGTTAATGTTATCTTTTCTAAAGAGCTAACCCGTGATTTGCCACATATCATATGGCAGGAGAAGCAGTTCTCGATACCTGCGTATAGCTGGAAGATTAATTATCCAGCCCTTCTGCCAAGGGTCGACAATAGGATGAGGAGTATAGTACAGTAACAGATTCATTAGATGGGTAATTTCTTGTGGTGTCGTCAGTGTATATCTCAGATTGATTGTACATGAATAGATTAGTGAAGAAACCGTTGGCCTCATTGTTAGGTCCTCGGCTTTTCTCTGCTGTGCAGACGAAACGATATTGTACCGATTCTATCTTAATTTGATGTGCTGGTGCCTGAATGCATTATTCTTCAGACTGCCATACAGATATGTCCGCAAAGTCCACACTGTGGCAATCTCTCTGTCTCACTCTCTCTCTCTAATTATGCAATTCAGCAAGATTCAATGGTAAGATTGCTACATTAACCCCCTGTCCTGCCTAGTGTCAGGGACTTTCGGGGTACAAATTTGGATTTGTTGGTTGTGGATAAAGCTAAGCGTCTTTGTTTTCTACATGTTGTCTAAGGTCTCTTTGTGCTCTATATGACTATGATATCAGAAGTCCACAATGTGGCAAGCATCTTAATTCGTCAGTTTGGAAACAAAATCCGAACTATGGTATATTAATGTCCACTATCGTTATACACATGAATCTATTACCACACTCATTATAAGACATGAATCTTTGCTGGTTTAGCTGATAAGATTTTTGGGGATGGGTATCCAAGATGTTTTAAATTGTGTTCACGAGCTACATGGTATATATACGAGCATGCCAAAACCCCCAAAAAAATTGAAAGAAAGAATGGTTAATTACTTTTTATTCAAAGAAAAAGGTATATGAACATTAAGAAAACCTGAAACAGGTAATACAAAATTCTAGCATCGTCCTCCTCTGATCGAGCAAAATTGCTAATATTCACAGATGAAAAATGAATCATGAAAGAATGAGAAACTCAAACATCATTGACATTGTGGACTGTGGTCCATCCCTGTGGTTCGCATAAAACAACTCCTCCAACCAGTGCGGATCCCGTCTCAACAGAGTTTGAGAAGATCTTATCGTAGGCATCCTTATCTCAGCAAGTAGAGAGTGGTCCTTGTAATTTACACAAACAATTATTTCTTGAGCACCATATGGCCGGACTCGTCTGTGTCGAAAAGACGTCCGACAAAATCCCCCAGCTCTCCCTCCTCCTCTTTGATGACGCCATTGATCCTTCACTGCCCGATCTATTCAGCTGTTCCCCAGCCTCAGGGTCGTTGAAGGTCCCATATGGGGAAGGTAGGTAAGAGTCAGGAATGTCCAAGGCAGCAGCTCTCTCCAAGGCTTGTCTATATTCCTGACTGTGGTCTCTGGCAATCTTTTCTCGTCTTTCCATTCTTTGGCTTGGTGGAATCTCCATCACGGGATCATTCTCCATCATTAACTATCATAGAAATTGAAAAAACCAGTTATTTCTTTGTAATTCCTCAGCTTTTGTGATGCAAGTGGTCATAGGAGATAGGAACTTGCTCATGTGAAGATCAAATTGTATTTTACAGATCAAAATTTTCAAGTGGAAGCCAAGAACATAGACTTACATCAAGAGCAATTTGGGACTCTTTTTCTATCCAAATGATGCCATGATCTGGAATAGTGTTGCAGGAAAGGATAATATGCTCGAATCTTCCATCGACAGGAACTGCTGTCCTCACAACAGGTGGAAGTCTCTGAAATCTGCAAGCAAATGCAAAGGTTTAGGGAAAAACAACTTTTACATGGTCGTATTTGTCTGAATCAAATTAAATCCAAATTTTCATCACCCCCACTCTTAAGCACAGATTTCACCAGCACTCAAGTAGCCTTCTTGCAATTTTAACTCTCACACTGTCATGATAACTGGCCTACATGGGTGGCTGTGCCTTCCCCTAAATTCTGGAAACATCCAAACATCCCTTCAAATGAAATCTTTGGTCATAATATGACATTTTGAAATACAGCTACAATCGAATGTGTTCCCTTACGGCTGTCACATGTAAGAAATAGCTTCTTCCAAATACCTAGGACAGCACATACATAGAGAGGAAATATTCTATGCATAAGGACCATTTAGGATTTGATTCGATTGGAGGGTTTTGGAGAACGGAGACCCCAACTCTATTTAATTTGAACTTGCTATGGACTGTCCAAGGCCTGAACTTCTGGCATGGACAGTCAGCCTCTCCAGCCCTACAAGGTGACTATTTAGAATGACATGCAAAATCACCAATATATATGGTGAAAATAAAACTTTGGCTTTGGGATATTAAAAATAAATAAATAAAACTCTTTTCCATATCTCTAACTGCCCAAGTCAACGCTCTTAAACCTCAACCATTGACATTAGGAGATTCAAGCATTTAATGCGGCTTTTAGGACATCCATCGTGGTTATATATGGGGGACTTCCTGCACTTATGTTGGGAGCTCCATTAGCCATGATTCTCTAATTCTTCCAAAAATGTTCAAAACCCAAGAATCTTATACATAATTATATGAGATGTGAGCCTTAACAGTTATCTTTGAAGCATTGCCACATAGGGCCACTTAACAGCCGCATAAGTTCTGATCCTAATCCTGCAAACCCTCTAGATGGTGACCTCTGAAAAAGTTTCCCACGTTATAGCTCAAGATTTAATTACTCCAAAGGATGCAGCAAAGGGTTGCATCCAAGTTTTAATGCTCTTGAAGTTAATGTATTGCTTGTTAAACTCTTGGCCTTGAGCCCTTATTACATTGTCAATTAGGACTTGAATCCCTACTTCCCTCCAACTCTCTCACTAGCCAGTTTATAGAAATACAGAAACGTAAGAACCGATCTATTATTACACCATGTAATGTTTCATGAAACAATCCTATACCCCCCTCCCCTGAGGGCCAACAGCCTATTGGCCTAGGTATCTATATATCTGTCCTGATGTCTACTGACAAACATCCTCCCTGTCGGTTGAGATCATTATCCTTATTCTTGTTTGCTCTCCCCATGCTTAGGGTCTACTAGGCATCTATTTGAGATTAACAAGGTTAAATAAAAAAAGGCTACCACCATTAAGCATACCTACAAGGCTTTCGCTCCACAATGTGATATATGCGGCCTGGTACATACAGACGCCTTGGATCTGTTATCATCTTCTCCTCCAGCATGAATGTGTCTTTTATGCACATTATGCATAATAAGCATGGCAAGCTGTTAAAATAGACAAAGCGAATGTATTATCATCACATGCATAAGTTAGATTATACATTTTAGATTGCGCGCTACAATTACCACGCATGCAACCAAGATGGCCATTGCACAGTACTATGCTCCCTAAGGTCAATCTCTCTCCAAAGACATGTTAAATCCTGAACCAGTTACATAATTTAATTTAACAAGACTACTTGGCAAGTGGCTCATTTTCATAATTGAAGCTTATTTTTACTTGTGGTAAGAACAAGTATTCATTTACAATTCAAAACCTTCTCTTCAACAGCATGAACATTTTTGCTTGATTCATAGGAAACCCGGTTGCCTTTAATGACCAGGGATTGCATCAAAATGGTGTCAAAGACATACTATTTACCAGAGAAGTGACTTGAACACATCCTCCAAATTAGCAGTTGTCCGAGGTAAGAAATCATCCTGTTCACATGGCCAACATTCCATGAGAAATTGAACCATAAACAATTGCAAAGCACAGAAATTACAATTCAGATATGCATTTCAGGCAAAAAGAAGAAAAATGGTTCTACCATTATGTCAAATTTTTTAACACACATTTTTGAGATCAGTAATATCTCGTCATTGTTTTTCTATGATTTCCCAGAAATTGAACACAAGATTATAGCCCACAATTAGGGTACACAACCACCATTGTCAGAAAATGAACAGATAATAGTTTCAAAATTAGTTGGCAAAAATAGACATCAGAAATAACCTCACAACACTTCAGGTGTATAGATAACATCTACTACTTCACCTTAGTATTTTCCACAAGAAAGCATCTGAAATAGAAGAAGAAGCCAAAAGCTTCAAGTTTCAGTCCTAGCATCTTCTCTTCATCCCTACGATCTGAGATAATACAACCTGCTATTAAGCTTGATTGACTAAGAGAGGAGGAAACTCATCAAGCAGCATAGACCATCAATGTAGGGGCTAATCTTGAACATCAAATTTCCAAATTTGTCAGGTTCTTTTCTATTTCTTTTTGTCTTTTGTTTTTGGGCTTGGCTGGAGCGGGAGGGGACACTACTCCCCGCATTCAGACACTATACCATCCCCAAGGGCCTTTCATACTTACCAAATCGACAAGGAGAAATGTTGCGAATGGAATATTACTACACTTCATCAGAATATAGACTTACAGAAAACAAAATATTTCAATTCTATGCCTATACAAATCCACAACATTTGTTATTCTAAAAGCATGTAGCCAAATAAGTCAAATTAATAACCTATGTTGGAACAAAAGATTGACAATTTTATAAAAATTAGTCTTCATCAAAATTCAATCATCATAATGATGCCGGAATGACACAAATGAAAAAGCTTCTTATGTAAAGGACCATAAACATTCATTAATTTTACGACTTAGTTTAGCCAAAACAAATATTTTACAAAAGGAGAAGATAACAATCATACCTGAAGGACAACAGCATTTATAACATCTGCATATCGAACAGCCAAGTTCAGGGACATGCATCTTGCAGGAGCCATTGCATAGCATCTGATCCTCTTTCTTTCAATATTCCCCAACTTATCCCGATTTTGTAAAGCCACTAGTGTCAACAACGAAACCACCCCAGCACCCAGAGAATGACCAACAAATGTCAATGTATAAGCAGGATGCTTTTCGAGCAAATCCCTCAAAACTTCACACTCCGTCTCAAAAACCCATCCAGCAGCCTTTAAGAGGCCATTATGGACATACCCACCATCAAATGATGTCTGCCCAAGTCTATTATCAAACAAAATAGCATGATCACTCTCTCTCCCCATGTTCAATCCCCTTACAGCCAACACTATATCAGCATTCTCATGATCAGCATAGATTAAATAAGGGGTCACCCGGCCCTGTGTATCCTCGTAATCCTTCTGCAAGACTACCCAATCAGGATTCATTCCATAACCCCCGGGGTGCCCAAACCGGGTTTCGAAGATCGTCCTCATAGACAGCTAAAATGTAGCGGCAAAGGCGAGGTACAGGCTGAAATTCCTCAGCAGTAGCAAGGCCCCAAGTCTCACTCTCATGCCCTGCAGTGTATATACACCGTTTCCAGGCCCATCTAGCACAAGCTAAGCAATATACACATTCGAGTACAGGGAGGCAACAAGTAATTGACATTTGACTAATGCTGAAGGCACATCCTCAACAGTACTGATCAATCAGACGTTTCTGGAAGAAGCCATTGTTCTAATTTTTGCCAAAAATCTAAGCTGGGTATCTGTAGAACAGTTTATTCTATAGAAAAAGAGCTTCAGTTTTTGAGATTGGGGTTTTGAAATTTGACCAAAATAAAACGTGGGTTTACTAGATTATTGAACCAAGGCAAGGAAGAAGCAATTTTGGGGCTGTATTCATAGGAAGAAGCAATATATAGGAAGATTTACCTGGAAAATTGAAGGGACAGCTTGCAATTCCAAACACAGCGAATTGCCCAGAAAGCGTCTAAAATGGAAGAGTATCTGGAAGTTCAACGGGCAAAAATCATTTGGACCCAAGAGCGAGAAAGGTATAAACTTTGATGGTGGACAAATCTGAATTGGGTTTTGTTCACACTTGCTAGTTTTTCTGGAAACTACGACCATCATAGTTCATGAATCATAAGACTGTCGATTAGAAAGAAGAATAGTATACAAGCACAATTTGATGAGACAGGTCACAAGAGAAACAAAAATGGAGGAGAAAATCAAGAAGGAAGAAAGTGATAAAAATGAACAATGGAAAAGACAAAATACTTTTTCCAATGTAAAATGTGCAATTTGTGTACTCAAAATCACATTGTATTATAAATAATTTCAGAGAAAAAACAAATATAGGAATTGGTGAGTTTGTCTCTGAAATTAATGACAGAATTATTTTCATTTTATTTTAGCTTAGTTTATCTTGTGTGAATAAATTAGATTAAATTTATCCTAGTTCGTTTTAATTAAAATTTATCTAAGTCCATTCAACAAATTAAAATGTTATATAAATGGAATTTAGATTAACTTTGTTAAACTAATGCAAACATATATGAATTTAATTTGATTTTTAAGTTATATTATTAATAAAATAATTTAAAATAAATATATCGTAAAATATCAATTATATTAATTACTATATAACAATATAAGTAAAGCTTGTAATTTGAAAGCACCTAATCGCCTTAATTTTATCTGACGATCTTATATATAAAATAAATGTATAATTGTGTTTGTTAAAATTAAAATAGAATATTGCATGGTAAAATAAAAAATTAGGCATATTAATTTATTAGTGAATGAGTTGGAGGGAATGTATGGCAGACATAGACAATAGTAAAGGACAACTAGAAAAATTTGAATTAAAATAAACAATTTATTATTTTGCAGGTCTAATATAACGATTTTATGGTATTTTTTATATTGTAAAAAGTACTAATTAAATAGGATGAATAATATCATAATTTATAATATTAAATATCTCCATATTACATTCTACATAATATGATCATAAAATATCAATATTACATTTACAATAAATCTAAGTGTATTATTTAGAGATTAAAATAAAACTTCTAATGAATATAATTATTTAATAAAGCTCATGTTAACTTTTTATGTATATAAAACACATACTCAATTTTTATTACTAAGCAAGTACATGTTTACAAATGCAAGCAATGTGTTGGTATAAATAAGTTCAACAATCAAAAAAAAAAATTCACAAGTTAATGATTTTTTTATTTAATGATATAAAATATATAAATAAAAATATTTTCTGAATTACTATATCTATTTTTTGTGATTCATTTAAACTATATCAGCATTACTTGCAGCATAAGTACGAGCTCCTACTAGTTTATTATAAATACTAACATTGCAGAATAAAAGAACCCCACTTTTTTTTTGGGGGATAAAAACCATTTATTGCCATTGTTTTATTAAGAAATAAAAATAAAAAGGCTGGATTTATCTTTTATTTCATATTAATGATGGCTGTTTTGGGGAATCTTCTCAATGGCATACCAAAAGATTCCTGAAAAGTGACCACTGCCTTCTTTTTCGTATTTCTTAAATTGAAAACAAAGTCATATATTAATGACAAAAAAATTATTATTAATGGTGGACACACCTATGAGGAGTTGTTGACCTTGTTCATATATGTCACTCAAAGCCCAATTTGTACTTATTTTGTGGCCCACTCTTTCCCCCAATTTAATTTAGTGGGCTTGATGTGAGTGTTTTCTTCTAGTGCCAAGAAAAAAACATTTTCTTGTGTTTTCTTGTCTGTTTCTTAAAAACAAAAACTTACGTTCTGTTCAGTTTAGTCGTAAACAATTGTAATGGTATAAGATGTAAGTTGTAAGAGTATAAAAACAAGTAACAAGTCTGTAATGTAAAGTTAGTTATAAAGAGTTAGTAACAATTTGTAAGAAGTTGTAAATAACTATAAAAATTGTAAAAATTTGTAAGATTATAAGTTAAAACTAAATCGAATAAGACTCGTGCCACTTCAATCATAATCCCAAAGGCCTACAATACTCTTCTTCTGAAATGACTTCCCTTTTAGAAATTATAACTAATTTCTTTATCACTTACAAATGTTGTCATTTATAACATATTTATTTCGACTCTAAAATAGACTGGTAATTTATAAGTCACATAACTATGATTAAGAGTAAGAAACTGTAGGATTATGTATAAAACAGTATGTAACTATACTGACTAATATAAAGATAAACAAAACAAAAGCGAATATATTCTTAATATTAGTCTTAAAGAGAAAAGCTCTTAATACCGAGCTGTCACACGTGCTTGGGAAAACCACGTGTCCACAGTGGGGAAGCCGCGCATTGGGACCGCGTGTCACGTCAGTCTTCTATGCACTTGGAGGAGTAGTAAGGCCAATAATCTGAAACCAAGTTTCTTGCACCAATCTATAAAACTTTACATTTTAATGAGTCAGCTCTTATTCATAAAAAGAGTACCCAATGCGCATTAATAAGATCGACCGGAAAAATTACAAGTATTGTAAATACACTAAAAACAAACATCGAAATTTACACTAGCATGATATAATGTATTAGATGTAAAATTTCATCATAAAAAGATAAAAAATAAAAAAATCAACAAACCAACCGTAATGAGTGGATGATACTTTTGGCGTACTTATTACTGAAAAAATATAATTTTTTAACTACAAAATTAAGTACTTCAAAGGTGTTTAATATCAATTTCTTATTATCTTTTTTTTCCGGCTTTGCTATTTTTTTTTTTTTTTAAAAAAAAAGGGTATTGGGGAGTAATTCTAAGCCATAAAAGCGCAATGGGCCAATCCCGATTGGAAGATTTTAATGAGAGCAACTCATCGGGCCGCACAAATGGGTCGGCCTAATTGGAAATCCAACACAACCTCAAACCTCGCCCATTATTCCCTCCGTTTAAAAACCCTACTTCGCTAAACCGTCTGCCCTTGCCGCTTTTCTCTCTACTCTCCTCCCCTCCCCTCCCCCTTCCCTCCGGCCACCTCCAGGTTCTCTCTCTCTCTCTCTCTCTCTCTCTCTCTCCCTTCTAAAGCTACACCGATTGCTGAATCTAATGCCTTCTATCTGCGATTTGTGAATATCTAGGGTTTAGCGGCGAGATTCAGAGTATCAATGGCTCCTCCTGCCAAAGGTATAGTGCCATTTCTCTTGGAATTTTTTATTATCTTGAAATGAGCCTGAACGCGGAGGGGAAATGTCGATTTGATTGTCTGTTTCTGGAAGTGTTCACAGCGCGTAAGATTCTAATTATGTGTAGTGATCAGAAGTTTGCTCAATTACTTCTCATTATTGTTCATTTGTATCTTAATTATGAAGATTTTGTTCGTTTTTCTATCGTTTCTGCTCATTTCAGTATGTGAGATGAATCTGATTATGATGGGTAGATTGTAGGTATATTCATTTGGTGATTATCCATGGGGTTAACATTCTGTTTAACCTTAAGCTATTTGCTGAAGTGTCTTTTAATTAGCTGCTATGGAACTGAGCACCGGGCTTGTCGCTTTAATCTGTGATGGATATGTTGTGCTTCATTCATATAGAAGTGAGTTAGCTTTAGGTGGTCGTCTGGTAATTATATTTTTGGGTTCGGGCTCGGTAGCTGGGAGTTGCAGGGGTTTGTTAAGAGTGTTGAATTTGATGGCTAGAGTGCTAGATTAGAACCAGTGATACTTATTGCTCTGTGAGCATATTGTTGAGGGATGTTTTGGTAATTGCTGATTTCTATGCATCTGTAATGTGTCTACGAGGAGTGAGGAAACAACAGAAGAGTAATTGTTCCCACTGTCTTGTTAAATCTTTAATTTGTTCTGTTCTTTAACTTCTCAAATTCTGAGATGTTCATATACTTGTTCTTCTTTGAACATTCCCTTGTTTGCTTTTGGTTAGTTGCATCTATGGTTAGATTATTTGGTTTGTTCTTATAGTATGCTAAGTAGATGAACTTACAGTCTTATTCTGAATATAGTGGAGTACACGTGAAGAACTGTTTGGATATTTGATGTAAATGCTTTTTTTTTCCTTTGGCAGATGGGAAAAAGCAGATCCAAAGGCTCAAGCCTTGAAAGCTGCTAAGGCTGTAAAATCAGGTGCGTCAACCTTGAAGAAAAGAACAAAGAAGATTAGGACCAAGGTCACTTTCCACCGGCCAAGGACATTGAAGAAGGAGAGGAACCCGAAGTACCCACGTATCAGTGCCCCACCAAGAAACAAGTTGGATCACTACCAAATTCTTAAATATCCACTGACCACTGAATCTGCAATGAAAAAGATTGAGGACAACAACACCTTGGTTTTTATTGTTGACCTCCGTGCAGACAAGAAGAAGATTAAGGATGCTGTTAAGAAGATGTATGACATTCAGGCTAAGAAAGTTAACACCTTGGTCAGGTAAACATCAATGTCACTATGTCCTTTCTTGCTCAGACTTTAACTTACTGAACAACAAGCAGCATAATAGTCATCCTGGTTTGAATCACGGTTGATCCGCATTGGGTATTGTGGTTGGTTAGACTGGCCATGCTCTGTTCAAATGTGACTGGTGCCAACTCTGTCTGGCTGGCTCGCTCGCTCGGTTGCATATATGTTAGTAGAATGTTGTATAAAACTCGTCAAATTAAACTTCAGGCTCAATTTAGGAACTGGTAGTTGGGATACACATTTTGGGTAAAAGATTTTGAAAGAGTAGACTAGGACAAGTGGATCGGAATACAGAGGGAGCAGTTTGTGTGTTGTTAAATTGTGGGGGTTCTGGTGTTTATGGCCTCGTATAGTTCATGTTAATCTGCCATAAATTATTGCTTTTCTTTTTAACTAAAACTCTTCCTACGTTATTCTGTTTGTAAGCTTGAATAATTGAAACATAAATTTCTACATTTCATTATGGTCCATTTTGCCGTGCAGGCCTGATGGTACTAAGAAGGCATATGTTCGCTTGACACCAGACTATGACGCTTTGGATGTGGCCAACAAGATTGGAATCATTTAAGTTTTGTCTTAATTCCTAGCAAATGTCAATTTTGATAGTAACAATCTGTGTTTGAATAGAACATCATATATCCCTTAATTGTCAGGTGTATTCGTTCAGTTTCGTTGTGTGGCCTTTGAGAATCTTTTTCTACCTTTGAGAATCATTGTGTTGTGTTGCGTCCCTTAATTTCTGTCCTTACTCAATTATGTTGAAGGTTTGTGATTTCTCAACCTGAAGTCTACAAAAGTAGCCTTGTTTAACTTATTGTGGCAGCTAGGGGTATAACTGAACTGAGTCGACTCGTCGAGCATTGGGCTCTGTTTGGTCAGGGCTCGGTTGGGGATCAAGTCAAACCAAGCTGAGCCCGTGATTTGGCTCGGTTTAGTCTGTGTGGAGTGTATAATACTACCTTTAAAATTACAAAAGTTTTACTCAAATTCTTATTTTTTAAATCTAATACAAAAATATAGAATTTAACATCGATTATAATCTTGCAGAAACTTTTTAATCAAATTTTAAAAAAACAAAACAGAGCTGAGCCTGAGCCCGAGCCCAAACTTCAAAGACTTGCCGAGCTTCGATCCGAGCCCGAACTGAGCTAATATGTCATCAAGCTGAGCTTAGGCATTTCATTTACGGTCCTTGTTACAGCACTTGGAGCACAATGAATATGAAATATCAGATTTTGTATGGAATTTTAGGGTTAGCTTTATAAATTATGTGAAGTTTTGAAGATTTACAAAACATTTTAGAAATGAGAAGTTAGAACAAAACAAATTTAAAGAGTAATTGTGGCCCTTGTAGGATCGTACTATTTTCTTTTTGGGGTGGGGCGTGGGTAGGTGGGTGGGTTGATTTGGATTTTTTAATAATTTTTTTGAAATATTATAAATCAATAAATTTTAGATAAAATAGTTTCATATAAAATTTATTAATTTTAGATTTCTATTTTAAAATTTTTGGAAGTACTAATGTAAAATGTAAATAATTTCATCCATATAAGTCTATTTGTGTTTTTGGCAATATTCATATGAACCCAAGTGTATTGTTCTATTTTCTCCAAGCTAAAAAAGAAGTATATTATTTTATTAAAACATGTTTTTGTGTAGTATTATTTTCATAATTTTTAGAGTCAGAATATTTTTTGGAAAAGTATTTTTTCTGAAGAAAAGTCTAATTTTGATTTTTTTAATTTTCTTTTTCTTGATAGTAAAATATTCTAATAACATTACATATATATTTTTTGATCTAAAATCACATTGTATTTACACTACTATGAAATTACATCATCGAGGACATGAATTTTCCGCAATACTATTTTAAAATATGTCATATAATTTAAGGATTTTTTTAAAAAATAAATAAAGTGAGATTTAAAGTTTTTTTATAAAAAAATTAGTGGGAACTGAAGCTCTTTTAACAAAGAAATTTGAGGTGGGAATAAATTACTTGCAAGTCCTGTAGCTATGAGTTAAGGCGCCATGACGTTCTTGAGTAGGTGGTCCCAAAAACTATTTTTTGAAAAAACTATTTCTAACTTTAACACTCCACGATTTTCTCATGGAGATGTGCCCCTTTTTTGCATTTTAAATTCGAAAATTTTCAATTACTTTGCTATTGATTCTTTTGATCAAAATTGAACATTATTTCAGAGATCTTTTCTTTCATTTTGCTGGGATTGGGATATGAGTAGTGAATCTGGTAAGTGGGTCTTTCTGGTTCTTCATTTTGATAATTTTGGAGAAATTTTGGTTTTTGTTTGCCATTATGTAGTGCCAGTATCAGTATGATTTTGGGTTCTTGAATTTCAATGTTGTGATTCACAGTCCTTGAATTTCTGGGTAGAGTTCCGCTGCTTCAGCGGCTACCCAGTTCGTCTCTCAACAAAATTTCCCTGCTTGTCAGGCTCAAACATTATGGTACTCTCCCTCTCTCTCCTCTCTCTCTCTCTCTCTCCCCCCCACCTTGAGGCTTTAGGAAAACTGAGCTCAAAGGTTCTCCGGTTTCGTTCTGATAGGTACTTTAGGAAATCGAATGCGGTTTTTTAATTTGTTGCTAAAGATTACCCCTGTTGTTTGGGAAACTGGGTATTTGTGTGCCCATGTATTTTTCTCTTCTATAGGTCAGTGGTATTGATCTATATCAAAGGTTTCATTGGGTGCTTTGACGAGTGCCAAGATCCTCAATTGGCGTTGGCATCGGGATTTTGAATTTTGGGAGGCACAAATTTCCTCTGGGAAAATTGTGGATGCTAATGAGCCTTGCTTGGATTGTATTTGTCTCCCCTACCCCATAACGACCCTGCTTGGGTTATCCCAGTAATAGGCCTAGGTAGTCGCTAGTTGGGGGGCGGGGGTTCTTTCTTTTCTTTTGTTAAAAATAAAACCTTGGTTGTCAAAGTTTCATTGTTGTATTGAATGGTATACGTCAATTTTGATTGCAAAACATGAATTCTATGGAATGGTGGGTCTATTCCAACACCGAGCTAAACTAAATTGGGTTGACTTCTTTTAACATTTTGTCATGAGATGTTGATGGCTGTTCTTCATCTTCCTTGCATTTACTTGATTTGTCCTCAATGTCATGCTTTTGTGAATGCCATGTGATTGTCTTTGTCTGCATTGTAAAATTGGTGCTAAGCATAGATATAACCAGTAAATACAGTATTTTGAATTTGCTAATTGATGGAGGAATCCAATGAGTCTGGTAATAAGCATTCATGTTCCCTGATGTAGACAGTGGAGAATTTGTTATTCGCAAGGGAGACAGCATGGCTGGAGTGTATTTTGTCTGGGAAGGAGAGGTGGGTCTGAGATTTTGATGTTTACTCAGAATATTTTGCTGCTTCATGATAAGCGTGGTTCTTATTTTATATTCTTCTTCTGACACTACAGGCTGAAGTTTGCGGACATGAACTGGAAGAAATTCGACCAGAGTTCTTGTTAAAACGTTATGATTATTTTGGCAATGGTGAGTGTTTTAGCTCCTATTTTGTGCATAATATTCTACATTTAGATATTAAATAAATAAATAAAAGCCAACTTGATAGCAAAAATTATTACCCAAAAAAATATGCTTAACCTTTTAAACACGAATATACAGTAAACGTAAGCAAAAGAAGAGATTTCTGTTAAAATTAGCAAGCGTAGCTCAATTTTCACCTTCATCTGGCATAGACATTCGTAGATGAGTGTTAAGAAATGAAATAAGCAAGTCAGAGTTTTTTAGAGGTAATACTGTATTTTTTTCTTTTATAAAATAGTTTGTTTTTTCTTTTCGTTTCTCATCTTCTTGTTTTCATGGGGATAGCCCAGGATTTGGCAGGGATTAGTGGCCTACTAGTTCACTAGATGTTACGCCAAATTCATGCAACACCTTGTTAGTTACTTACTTGAGGTTGGGCCTGGTGGAGTGGCAGGAATTTGGACAGGCGTTTGGTGGATAATTACCCCTATTTTTTCCAACTATTGGTCAGAAAGGGTTTCAGCTAGCTTACTATTTCACCTGGCTAGTTATTACTACTAATCAAGATTGGTCAGAAGCTGGCTTTCTTTATAAAGTTTTGTTTGGAATTGGTTCGTTGGGAGTGACCTTTGTGCTTATAAATAAATGTTACAAGTTACTAGCTCTCCATCTGCTATCACTTTTTATTGTTATTCCTTTGTGATGCCTGGATTTGTTGCTTGGGTAAATGTTGGTTGAAGAATAGATCATTTAGGCCTGATGATCACGTTTTCACACAGCTCTCTCGCAACATGCAATATAATAATTTAAATGGCATTGTAGGTGCCCCAACATCTGAGGCACAAGTGGAAGTGGTTGCATTATCCAAGGTACTCTATCTGTGTGAAAATTTTAATAAAGTGTATAGTTTCAGTGTTCATAACCAATGTCAATTCTAATTCTAACGGCAAGATATGACAAAGTGTCAAACTAATACACTAGCAACTAAGAACAGTTATTGTTTTTTTGGGGGGCACATAATTTTTTGTGATTTGGCAGTGCACCTAGTAATTATCTGGCAAGCATTCAGTGGATGTAGTATAACGTTTTAACAAGAACTCTGGTCGAATTTCTTCTATATATTCGTGTTCAATTATCTGCTATATATTCCAATTTGACCTTTATTTAGGGCATAGCGTTTAACAGGTGCTTCCCCTTGAGCATATGAGATGCTCAGTTCGCCATACTGAGTTGTGCTTCTGCTATATAATTGTGACAGTTGACCTGCCTGTTGCTCCCCTTTGAGCACTGTGATTTGCTGCGGCCACAATCAACCTGGAGTGCAGAAGGACACACGATTAGCTCATTAATAGAAAGAATATTGCATTTGGATCTAATTGAGGTATGCCCTACTTCGGCAAACCAAAAGCATCCGTATAGGAACTTGTTATATATATGTTTTGATGATATTGTGTTACTAGCTCATTAATAGAAAGAATCTTTATCTGCTTTGATGATATTGTGTTAAAGAACACTTTTGACGCATGCTGAAAATATATATTGTGGCAGTGTTATTGCAGTTTTGTTGATTTTCTGGACAGCTGGAAGAGCCAATTTTTGGCAAATTTTTTCAGCTTCGGATATAGTGGACTATAGCAAAATTCTTCTCGAAGTTGTAGGCAATCATCAAGGATTTTTAAATCTAGGGTCTGATAGAAGCGCTATATCTACAATTAGAGCAAGGCCGATATATCAGACCCCCACACACCTTGCCTGGGTGGGACTGTTGGGGTGGGGATGTTTATAGTATTATCTCAGAGTCCTCTGTGATGTTAGAAAACACTTTTGACACATGCTGAAAATATATGTTTCCTTGGGCAGTAGTATTATCTGTATCCACTGGCGGACTAGATTTCATGAATCTATAACTCCACTCTGCTAGCTTTTTTGTTATTTTTATTTGGTTCTGTGTAGTAAAATTATTCAGTCTGTTAATTTTTATGTATAGGAAAATATATTTGAAGGCATCACCCTGCCAGAGGCTCCGAAATTTCGAAAGATTTACGGAGGACAATTAATCGGCCAGGTACCTTTTGATCTTCGTTTTTCTTTCCCTAAACAATGGTTTCACAACCCTGAGCATAAATGCAGTTCCAGTGTACGGTTAGTTGTAATATTGGTGTTTGCTCACTAGAAATACACAAATGTTTGCACCATACTCAAGCATCGGTGCCAGGAACCCTTCACAAGGCTGCTATTTGATGTAATATTTGGTTGGATGTAATGTAATGCAATTAACCCTATAATGGTATAATGATTACATTGTTTGTGGTAATCATGCTTACAATGTAGTTTTTTATTTATTTACTTTATTACAATACTCTCATACTAACCAGACAAGGTGATGGAAACATAAATGCCAACTTGTTTGCATTGTTGAAATTGGAAGGTCCAATTCATGCAACATTACCTTTGTGAATGCGAGGATGCATATTCTCTTAGACTCCTGATTAAAAAAGGCAGTGACTGTCGACTACATCACAATAATTGCGCATGTATTGCGGAGATTTAAAGAAAGTTAACTTTCTGAAGCTCTTTCTCTTTGAGAAAAAGTCTAGAATATGGGTTTGGAGGGTTTCTAGGTCTGAAACTAATGGCATTTGAGATTTCCTCTTTTAGATAGGAGGAATATTGGTCTTCTAGTGGCCAAAGGTGGACAGAGAAACTTACTTTGGTGCAGGAGCGAATCTGACCCCATCTTAATACACCGAGATGAATGTTTATAATATAAATTATATGAGCTAATGGAAAATAAGTGGAAGAGGAAAAATTGTAAAAATTTGGATCATGAGAGGTTCGCCTAGGATTTGTGAGAAACTTTAAAAAAAAATCCAAATGAATTAGCTATGAGATCTTTCAAAAAAAAAAATGGCTTGGAGAGAGTGAATTGTTCTCCTTGGGAGATAGTTTGGAAGCCGAAAGACATCTTGATGATGAGTAGGATGCTAGAGTTCAATATTGGCAATCTCTTAAGAAGTGTGAAACATCTTCATGCCTGGATAAGCAAGTGGGAAAAAAGAAATTTCTCGTCTCTCACTAATAACTTAATGGCATAAGCCTTGCCAAGCGTATTTTTTCTTTTTGGCTTAATTTGAAGGCTTTATTGGCTTTTATTTTCTTGTGGCATTGGGAAGTTGATTTGTCTTGGTCTGCAGCTACGTTCTGTTTAATCTTGTAGATTGCTTTGATGTATATGAAAGTTTGATGCGCCCTTGGTAGGTTTTACTTTGGTCGTTTATCCTCCACTGATTCTTCCTTTTAGGCTGTATTTTCTATCTGCAGCTATGTTACCAGGCATTATTTTAGGCTGTATTTTCTATCTTTGAGGATATAAGTTATTGCCAACGTCGTCTATCCTCCACTGATTCTTCCTTCTTCCAAATCCAATCCTAGTTTGTTTCAGCATTGTTAATAATTAGTTTGAGGCTTTGAGCAAAAAATTTACGGTTTTAATAAGAATGAAGGGGAAAAAATAAATAGTTTTAGTGCTTTAATTGCTTTGCACAGTGACTAATCTTTCCAGCACCTAAATGTTTTGGTTTGTTCTATGCAGGCATTGGCTGCAGCATCGAAAACAGTTGATCGTCTAAAAATTGTTCATCATTTGCAAGGTTCCTTCCTGCTTGTTGGGGATTATAACAGTGAGTATTTTTCCAAGCTTTTTGAGTGAATTCATTAATCTTAGGTACTTGATGGAAGTTAAAAAGCCCCCAAAAAACAGTTGACAACCTTACGCTGTCATCCGTATGAATGCTTCTGATTTCATTTACCTGGTTAGTTAATGGTCTCCTGCTCCATTATACTTGTTGTTTGATTTGTCTGGTTCACTTCCTTTGTTAGAGTGATGACCTCAATAATTTCATGAGTTTTATGCTGCTCAAGCTGGATGTTTCTTATTTGTTCATGCCCAATATGGAGGGATGGGGTGAGATGGCTTTGGAAACATGAATTCTATCTGACTGATATAGGTGTGAAGTATTGTTTAATCTAGCTGCTATCGTGCAGATTTAATTATAATTGAATTTTTTTATTTCTTCCCATCTTTATGGTATAAGTGTATAACTCGCAGAAGTTTAGAACATCTCCTGCAAGGCATTTTTTTAAAAATTTGAAGTTATGTTTAAAAATTGGGTTTCTGTTACTTGCAGTTCCTGTCATGTATAAGGTCCACTGTCTATATGATGGAAAGAGCTTTTCTAGCAGAAGGGTAGATGCACTACAAAGAGGAAAAGTTATATTCACACTACTCGCATCATTTCAAGTAACTTACCTTTGACTATCAATCCATCATTATCTTATTCATATATCTGGTGCCTATTTTGAAGTAATTCTGTACCTGTTGCTGTTACTGACTAATTTTTCAGACAAAGATTAGATTGTGATGCTTTTTCTGGCAGTTGTAACACTAATTTATGAATAAAATGTAGCCTTGACTCTGTTAACTACTTTCTTTTTCCAGTCTTTTAAACCAAGCCGCAGGCTATGAAACTTCTTAATTAACAAAATTATTGGCCCATGAAAAAACTAGAAATTTGTTCATCTGGATTTTTTAAAAAGAAAGGTACTAGAGGAGAACTCATGCACATATGTGAAGTGAGTTCCTTTAGAAATCACAGTAAGCTGCAGTTCATAGTGTGTTTTTAATTGAATTATTTTATTTTTACCAGTTGTCTTCCCTCCACCCTAGGATGTGTTGGATGCTTTGACCATTTTATTTTATTTTGTTTTTGTTTTGTGTGATTTTTCTGGTGACCACAGGGGGTGTTAATTAAACTGTTGTCTTAGTTTTTGTTGCCTATGAGTAATCAGATGTCCTAATAGTTAATGTTCAGGAAATGTTCTCATGAAAAATGACTGTTTTGTTCTGTCATATATATTGAAATATCAAGTAGTTTCCCAAATTAACCACGATTAGCTTGTTATCATTGTGGTAGCTGGTTAGGAAATAATTTCATATGATCAATGCATTAAGCTTAATGGCTTTCATTTTGCAGGTAGAAGACAAGGTTTTTGAACATCAGCAAGCAATTATGCCCTCAGTGCCACCACCAGATATGGTATGGCTTATACTGTCTCCAATCTGCTAGAAACCAAGGAGGTCTTCGTATTGATTATCTGTGATTTTGTCAATTTCAGCTGCTCTCAATTGAAGATTTACGTGAAAGTCGTATTATAGATCCCCGATTTCCCAAGTACGTGGGTTTATAATGAATTTCCAATGTTTGTTATATAGGTTGTATTTTCATTTACTTTTAATTCCACTCATAAGTAGGGTTCTACTTTGAATCTCCAAATAGAGAAGTCACCTTCAGAGCTGTCAACATAGAAACAAGATTTATGCATTCCGCCTTGTTTTTCCACAAATGAATTGCAGACCAGCGAAAGTGTGCAGATAATTATTTTGAGTGTATCCATTTAGTTTCTCACTTGGATTTTGTTTCCTGCTAGTTTTCTCAGTGATATGAATACCTCCTGTTTTGATTCTAATCCTGAAAGCATTCCCGCATCATGCACAATTTTGCAAATCTAACACTCTCAATTCTCAAATATCTGAATGATGCTTCGGGCAGGGTGTATCGCAACAAGTTGCTGATGTCAAAGTATGATCGGTGGCCCATAGAAATACGATTTTGTGATCCAAGTACTTATACTCAAAAAACTAAAGCCCCTGCAAGGTTACATCTTTTTCTTTATAGCTTTATAATTCCATTGAATATAGGATGTAAGCCGTACCTATGGTTCATAAGACATATTTTGCTGGTTCTTCTGAAGTTAATTCACATGTGGTTATTTTTACTGCAGCCAAAGGGCACGAGCCTTAGAGTTCTATTGAATGTAGGATTTGGGCTGTACTTGTGGCTCATAGGACATATTGCTGATTCTTCTAAAGTTATTCGTATGTGGTTGTTTTTGTTGCAGCCTAAGGTATTGGTTTCGGGCCAATGGAAAACTATCGTCTGACCAGGCTTTGCATAGGTGAGAGTTGTTAACCCTTCACTGATGCACCTAGTTGGAGGATTTAGATTTGGTTGCGGGACAATCACACAGCTGAAGGTTTTCAGTTGGATCGTTGTCTCTGTGCTTGTATATATTATCATGCTTCAAAATTCAAGTATGTTGAGTTGCTTAACATGCTCTTCACTGTCATCATATATGGCCTATAATTCAAACTTTTGGTTGCCGTTTCTTCTGATCTGTACTTTCCCTGTTCTGCTGATTTTTCCTTTCAATCCCTCTGCAGAAATGTGGTGGCTTATGCTTCAGATTTCATTTTCTTTCATGTAAGTGCAAATCCTCACCGTGCGAAGGGTCTGAAGGTTTTCGGCGTTAGTTTGAATCACTCGTGAGTACCAGCCTCTCCGTAAAATACAACTGTGGGCTCTTTTTTATTGTTCTGAATGATCAAGAACCTAATGAGCTGGAATGCATAGAATATGAAAGATGTCACTCAAATTTCATCCAATACCCTTTTTCAATAATTAACCTTCTAACATGTATTTCCTCCATCCACCTAACCTGCTATAAACTCCATGTTAGACTTGCAGTGAGCAGTATCCTGGGAAACCATTAGTCACAACAACAATAAGCACTACTTCCAGTTTGGGTCCTGCTTTCTCGGGGTTCTGGAAGATCCAAATTTTGGCAATCTGCACTCTGCAGGAGACTGATTCTAAGTGGGACAAAATTATTTATAATTCTTTAAAAAATCCTTGAAAAATTTTAAATGGGATGCCCATAAAAATTAATTAGTATTATCAAATCCTAGTAAGTGCACAGCTGGACACCATTGTACAAAATTTCTCGATCCTCAAGAACATGATTGCCTCCACATACATCTATACTAATCCCTTTATTTGCATCTCCTTCTTAGGATGTGGTTCCATAGGCCCGTGAAAGCCGATGACTGGTTGCTATTTGTGGTAAGCACAAGTACTGTGGCTTGGCTTCAATAGTGTATTGGTTTCTTTGATATGCTAATGCATGATATAAACCACAGATTGAGAGCCCATCTGCCCATGCGGGACGTGGGATCTGTTTTGGTCAGATGTTCAACAGGAATGGCGAGGTAATCTCAGAGCCTAAATATGTATCATTTTCCTATCCATTTTCCCCCTCATTCGTAGCTGATCTTATCCAATATGCATCTGTTTCCGATCAGCTTGTCGTGTCATTGGTTCAAGAAGGTATATTCCTACGAGCAGCTAAAACGGCAAATCCAACCATCAGAGCAAAATACTGAGGCAAACACTTCAGACAATTCTGGTTTTTCTGGCCTTGCCTACAACTCCATTCTGTAAAGATAGAAAGAGCAAGAGCAGCATAGATGAGAAAGCAGTTCTACTCGAGCTCGTCTATACACATTGAAGCGTCAAGTGCCTAATTGTTGTAAGGATTTGTTCTACGTTTTTCCAATCTAAAATAAGGGGGTTAGATGTCCAACTCATGATAGTGTATCAGGTGTCTGCCACGGGTATTTGAGACGAGATATACAGTCCAAGTACCGTATGGTAGTGGTAGATTAGGAATTTAGGATTGAGTTTTCCTTCAAAGTTCAAGTATAGTATTTCTTGTGATTGCCATTGTATTCTCTTACTTAGATACGAGTATACAACCATATAACTATCAGAATAACAGGAACCTCACTACGGGATGAAAATGATTATCTCTAATGGTCACCCTCAAAGGGGAAAAAGTTTGGTGTTTGCACCCTCTTCCCCCACTCCCTCGCTTCAAACAACCCCTCTCCCCGACCCTGACCCCCAGTCTCCAATACATATGTAATAAGGTCTTAACCTGATGGTTAAGATTAAGATTTTAAATACATCATGTCTTACATTTCATCTTGTCTCTATTATATTACATATAAACCAAAAGGGAAAGAAAATTATCTTACATGAACATTAATAATAACGTGATGTGTGATATGAATCGAGTTTTAAGCTTGGCCATGACAATGAAATCGCCTAATGGCGAAAGCATGCTCGTATGAATTTTCTTTGTTAAGTAAATAGTTCATCTAAGTAAAATATGATTTGAATCTTCCTCAGTGATCCTAAGGACTTAGAAATATGATTGAAAATTGATTTGTAAATTTATAAAAAATTACAATCCTTTAGAAAGTAATTAAATGTTGCCTTCCAAAGTATCCTCCATCCCAATTGTGTAAAATGCTAAAGTGTTTTGAAATATATATATAACTTTTATATTTTAATTTCTTTTATAGAATTATTATTTATGTTTCAAATTTTAAGTATGTTGACTCATATTAGGCTTTTATATACATAGTATAAAATAAAAAATAATTTGAATATGAGTAATTTATTATTATCCTTTAACTGTTATGTTAATAAATTTACATAAAAAATAATTTGAATATGAGTAATTTATTATTATCCTTTAACTATTATGTTAATAGATTTACATAAATAAAAAAGTTCGATATGATTACTCATTTTTTTTAATTGCAGATTAGATTACTCCATTTTTTTGATCAGATCATTTTCCAACATGATTTTGTATTCTTTTCTCCTTTTCTTTTGAAAAAACTTTTTTTAGTTTTAAATCGAAACCTCCTTGACTAAAAAAATAAATAGAATTCTGTCCAAAAAAATAAAAAATAAAAAATAAAAAACCTTTCTTCTTCGGAAGTAATTTGTTCTTGGGCCTTCATCAGCAATCTTTCCTCTCTCTCTCTCTCTCTCTCTCTCTCTCTCTCTCTCTCGAGCTGTATGAGCCTTTCGATCGAAGAAGGATTTCCCGCAAAGGTCAGTATGCGAAGAAATCATTCTCTTCTTCGAAATTGTTTTCTTTCTTTTTTTTTTTAAGTTTTTCTTTCTGTTTTAATGTTTGATCCATGCCTTCTTTCGCGATTCTCTACGCGACTTATTCGAATTAGGGTTTCTGTCCACGATTTCCATCATTTTATTTCTTCTGTATTCTTAGACCTGAAAATGTGGTTTGAAATTTACCCTAATTGTTTGATGCGGCATGATTTGAGCTTAATCGCAATTGTATCAATCACGAATTGGGTTCTTTCGTTTCAATTTTGGTTGTTTTGTTGAGTCCTTGAAAATATCAGCGATCAGAATTTGGGTATTGCTCAATTTAATTGTTTATGTTGATGTGCACTCTTGTGATTTATCTTCAAATTTGTTGGCAGATCATGCGTCTGAATTTATCGTTCATTTGCTTAAAGCAGAAAGCTGGAAATTTCTTTGACTGACAATGTCTCTAATTGTAAAGTTTTGGGTGTGGTTATCAATTTTTGACTATTTGCTGAAATTGTTTGAAAATATTTGGTTTGTCTAGAAGGGTTGCCTGTCATCACTGTCATGGACCCATCAACAAGCAGTTTTTGCCCTAACGATGGGCAAGAAGCAAGTCACTCGGCTTTGATAGATGGCCTTCCGGATGACATTGCCCTATTTTGCTTGGCTAGGGTTCCGAGGAAGTTCCATAGAGTCCTTAAATGTGTATCAAAGAGATGGCGGGACTTGGTGTGTAGCGAAGAGTGGCGAGCTCACCGCCAAAAGCACAATCTAGATGAGACTTGGATATATGCTTTGTGTAGAGAGAAAACTACTGATCAACTGCACTGCTATCAGTTAGACCCTAGCTTACCTAGACAGGGATGTTGGAAACTTGTTTCGGGTCTCCCATCTCGTTGTTCAAAGAGAAAAGGCATGGCTTTTGAGTCAGTGGGAAAGAAGTTGTACTTGTTGGGTGGTTGCGGTTGGTCTGAAGATGCTAGTGATGAAGTTTACTGCTATGATGCTGCGATTAATGCTTGGAGTGAAGTGTCTTCCATGTCGACTGCAAGGTACTCCGTTCAGTTACTTTGCCTGTTGTCACTCTGCAAATTTAGGGGGAATATAGAGATGGATATATGTGTATGTTTATGGATATATGTATATATGTTGATTGATAGGCCCATAAGATCTGTGTTTTACTATGCTTGTAATGCTGACCAAAAACATCCTGCCTTTTTTTTAATAAGGTGTATTGGAAAAAAAAGGGGACCTTTTCCATATATCATTCATCAATGAAGGTGATCTTGGACATAGCTTTTATTCAACAGAAGAAAACAGAATATACTTTCCACCCCTCCTAGGATTAGTAAGCTATGGACATAGTTGTATACATGAGGACCTCCTCAGACCTGATTTTGGTGGGATCAGTAATGGGCTGTTGTTGGATAACATGCATGATGCGAAAGGCAAGCTGGTACATTGTCGAAAAGATGAGAGTTGAGTGGACCTGTTGGCTCATTTTATGCTTTTAATATTTGAGGCTTAGTTTAAAAAGCTCAAGGTGCACAATAGCGCAAAGGGTCCTAGGGCTCGGGCGCAGGCTTTGAGGCGAAGGCCCCAGCTTTTGGGTAGGGCCTTTTGAAACGGGGCACACTTACTTAAAAATGCTTGAAAATCAATACCAAGCAGTATTTTTGGTTGAATATGCTTGGGTGATAACATCATATAAGTGATTAGATATCATTGTACTACAAAAAATAATACAAAGAGTCTTAGATTGTGATCGGACAATGAATTCGCTACAATTTTTTAAAAAAAGCAAAAACGAAAAGATAACACAAATTGAAAAAAATGGGGCAACTTACACACTGGCTCATTGTCCAACAAAGACAGAGACAAGAGAAAGAGATTGGGGGGGACAGAAAGAGAAAAATTGCAAAAAAATAGAAAAAAGCCTACCGAGGCAAGCAAGGAGCACGAGGCACAACTCGCACCGGCAGAGGTGCTCACCGAGGCGCACGCCTCAAAGGGCTTTTGGAGAAGTTGGGCTTGACCCCTTGCAAGGTGTAAGGGATGGGCTTTGGGCTTTTGTGCGCCTAGCCGCACTGAGGGCACGCTTTTGTAAACTAAGATCCGAGGGTGACAATGGGTCATGCCTTAGTTTAAAAAAGCTCAAAGGGTCCTGGGACCGGGTGCGGTCGCCCGAGGCATACTTACTAAAAATTGCTTGAAAATCATTACCAAGCAATATTTTTTGTTGAATATGCTAGATGATGACATCAAATAAGTAATTAGATATCATTATAACTACGAAAAATACTACAAAGAGCCTTAGATTTTGATAACACAATGAATAAAAAGCAAGCAAAAAAAAAGTAATTAGATATCATTATAATTAGATTTTGATAGCACCAATTAAAAAAGGGTGCAACTAACCCACTTACTCAAAATCTAACAAAGATAGAGACAAAAGAAAGAGAAGGGGGAGGGGAGAAAGGAAAATAGCAAAAAATAGAAAAAAGCCCATTTAAGCACGCGAGGCACACGAGGGGCTTGGCTGAGGCGTAGATTGAGGTGAGAGGGCTTTTGGAGGAGGGGTTGGGCTTCACCCCTGCAAGGTGCAAGGGGGTGGGTTTTGGGGTTTTGTGAGCCCAGGGCGCACTTTTTATAACTAAGTTACTACCTATGGTTTTGCCATTCTCTCTTGGATCATAGAAGGTGATGTGAAAGCACATAAGAATGAACAAGATTTCAGAATGATTTATAATGGTGTTGAAATGATTAGAATGGTCCTAAAATAGCCAAGAACCTTGTGAATTATCACTAGGTTTGTTAAGATGTTATTTTATAACATTTCGAAAGTTTTTCAAAAATTGCAAAAAATCATGGATAATAGTCTTCATTTTTGGGTCTAAGAAGGAGTTGACCCCTACGCCTCTGAAACCCATTGGGACGTTAACATTATCCTCTTTATGAATTCTTGATAATTACTATTTACGACGTTGCCATTGTCTTTTAGATCTTAGAAAATGATTCAAAGATTTTAGAGTTTTGGTGGTGTGCAATGCTATTGAAATGATTTAGAATGGACCTAAAATAGCCAAGAATCTATTGAATTATCACTAGGATTGTTAAGATATTACTTGACAACTTTCCGAAAATTTTCCAAAAATGGCAAAAATCCATGGATAATAGCCTTCATTTTTTAGTTTTGGAAGTGTTGACCACTACGCCTCTGAAACCTCTTAAGACGTTAAAAGTATTCTGTTTAAGAATTTAGATTATCTTAATAATTACTATTTATGACTTTGCTATTGCTTTGAATCTTAAAAGGTGATCCGAACACAGTCAAGAATGAACAAGATTTTAGTGTTTTAGTGGTGTGCAATGATGTTGAAATGATTTAGAATGGGCTTAAAATAGTGAAGAAACTTTTAAATTATCACTGGGTTTGTTAGGATATTATTCGATAACTTTCGAAAATTTTCTAAAAACTGAAAAAAAAGGGTAATAGCCTTCATTTTTGGGTCTTGGCATGAGCACTACACCTCTGAAACCCCTTTGGACATTAACAGTATCCTGATTATGAAATTAGATGATCTTGATGATTACTACTAATGAAGTTTGCATTGTGTTTTGGATCTTAGAAGGTGAATCGAAAGCGGTAAAGTTTGAGCAAGATTTTAGTGTTGATAGCTAGGAACCTTATGAATTATCATTAGGTTTGTTAAGATATTATTTAAAAACTTTACCAAAATTTTTCAAAAATGCCAAAAATATGGATAATGGCCTTCATTTTTGGGCTGCCCACTACGCCTCCGAAACCCCTTGGGACGTTAACAATATTTTATTTATCAATTTAGATGATCTTTATGATTATTACATATGACGTTGCCATTGTCTTTTGGATCTTAGAGGGTGATCCGAAAGTAGTCAAGAATGGGCAAGATTTTAGTGTTTTAGTGGTGTGCAATGATGTTGAAATGATTTAGAATGGACCTAAAATAGCCAAGAACCTTTTCAATTATCACTCGGGTTTGTTCGGATATTATTTAACAACCTACCGAAAATTTCCCAAAAATTGTAAAAAAAAAAGCATGAATAATAGCCTTCATTTTTGGGGCCTTGGAATGAGTTGCCCCTACACCTTTGAAACCCATTGGGATGTCAATAGTATCCTCTTTATGAATTTAGAAGATCTTGATAATTACTACTTACGACGTTGCCATTGTCTTTTGGATCTTTAAAAGGTGATCCGAAAGTAGTCAAGAATGAACAAGATTTTAGAAATTTGGTGGTGTATAATGCTATTGAAATGATTTAGAATGAGCTTAAAATAGCTAAGAACTTATTGAATTATCACTAGTTTTGTTAAGATATTATTTGACAAGTTTTCAAAAATTTCCCAAAAATGGCAAAAATCCATGGATAATAGCCTTCATTTTTTAGTCTTGGAAGAATTGAGCACTATGCCTTTGAAACTCTTTAGGATGTTAAAAGTTTTATCTTTATAAATTTAGATGGTCTTGATGATTACTATTTATGACTTTACTATTGTTTTTAAATCTTAAAAGGTGATACTGAACGCAGTCAAGAATGAGTAAGATTTTGGTGTTTTAGTGGTGTGTAATGATGTTAAAATGATTTAGAATGGGTATAAAATAGCCAAGAACCTTTTGAATTATCAGTGGATTTATTAGGATATTATTTGACAATTTTTCAAAATTTTCCAAAAGTTGTAAAAACCATGGATAATAGCCTTCATTTTTTGGTCTTGGAAGGAGCTGACCACTACGCCTTTGAAGCCCTTTCGGATGTTGACAGATGTCCTAATTATGAATTTAGATGATCTTGATGATTACTACTAATGACGTTTACGTTGTCTTTTGGATTTTAGAAGGTGATCCTAAAGGAGTCAAGTATGAGCTAAGATTTTAGTGTTGATAACCAAGAAACTTATGAATTATCACTAGGTTTGTTAAGATATTAGTTAACAATTTTACCAAAATTTTCAAAAATTGCAAAAAACCATGGATAGCCTTTATTTTTGGGCCTTAGAAGGAGCTGCCCACTACGCCTCGAAACCCCTTGGACGTTAATAATATTCTCTTTATAAAGTTAGATGATCTTGATGATTATTACTTATGACGCTGCCATTGTCTTTTAAATCTTAGAAGGTGATCCGAAAGTAGTAAAAAAATGAGGAAGATTTTAGTGTTTTGGTGGTATGCAATGCTATTGAAATGATTTATGATGGTATTTAGCCAAGAACCTATTGAATTATCACTAGGTTTGTTAAGATATTACTTGATAATTTTCCCAAATTTTCTCGAAAATTGTAAAAAACCATGGATAATAGTCTTTATTTTTCGACCTTGAAAGGAGTTGACCACTATGCCTCCGAAACCCCTTGGGACGTTTAGAGTATTGTCTTTTATGAATTTAGATAATCTTGATGATTACTACTTATGATGTTGTTATTGTCTTTTCGATCTTAGAAGGTGATCCGAAAGTAGTCAAGAATGAGTAAGATTTGAGTGTTTTGGTGGTGTGCAATGCTATTGAAATGATTTAGAATGGCCCTAAAATAGCCAAGAACGTTTTGAATTATCACTAGGTTTGTTAAGATATTATTTGACATCTTTTCGAAAGTTTTCCAAAATTGGCAAAAATCCATGGATAATAGCCTTAATTTTTAGTCTTGTAAATGCTGACCACTATGCCTCTGAAACCCTTTAGGACGTTAAAAGTATTTTTACAAATTTAGATGATCTTGATGATTATTATTTATGACTTTGCTATTGCTTTTAAATCTTATAAGGTGATCCGAACGCAATCAAGAATGAGCAAGATTTTAGTATTTTAATAGTGTGCAATGATGTTAAAATGATTTAGAATGGGCCTAAAATAGTCAAGAAACTTTTGAATTATCGTAGGTTTGTTAGGATATTATTTGACAATTTTTCGAAAATTTCCCAAAAATTAGAAAAATCATGGATAATAACCTTCATTTTTTGGTCTTGGAATGAGTTGACCACTACGCCTTTGAAATCCTTTTGGACGTTAACAACATCCTCATTATAAATTAGATGATCTTGATAGTTAATACTAATGACGTTTACATTGACTTTTGAAATTTAGAAGGTGATCCGAAAGGAGTCAAGTGTGAGCAAGATTTTAGTATTGATAGCCGGGAACCTTAGGAATTATTAATAGGTTTGTTAAGATATTATTTTAACAATTTTACTAAAATTTTTCAAAAATTGCAAAAAGACCATGGATAGTGGCCTTCACTTTTGGCCTTAGAAGGAACTACCCCTATGCCTCTGAAACCCCTTGGCACATTAACAATATTTTCTTTATAAATTTAGATGATCTTGATGATTATTACTTATGATGTTTTGACATTTTTTTTGGATTTTAGAAGGTGATCCGAAAGTAGTCACGAATGAGTAAAATTTTAGTGTTTTGGTGGTATACAATGCTGTTAAAATGATTCAAAATGGGTCTAAAATAGCCAAGAACCTATTGAATTATCACTAGGTTTGTTAAGATATTATTTGATAACTCGAAAATTTTCCGAAAATTGCAAAAACCATAGATAATAGCCTTCATTTATCGGTCTTGGAAGGAGTTGACCACTATGTCTACGAAACCCCTTAGGATGTTAAGAGTATTGTCTTTATGATTTTATATAATCTTGATGATTACTACTTATGATGTTGTCTTTTCAATCTTACAAGGTGATTCACAAGCAGCCAATAATTAGCAAGATTTTAGTGTTTTGCTCGTGTACAATGTTAAAATGGTTTAAAATGGGCTTAAAATAGCCATGAACCTTTTGAATTATCACTAGGTTTGTTAAGATATTATTTGACAACTTTTCGAAAATTTTTCAAAAATGGCAAAAGTCCTTGTATAATAGCCTTCATTTTTTAGTCTTGGAAGGAGTCGACCACTACGCCTTTGAAACCTCTTGGGACATTAAGGGTAATCTCGTTATGAATTTACATGATCCTGATGATTACTACTTAGACCACTATGTCTCCGAAACCCCTTTAGATGTTAACACTATCCTCTTTATGAATTTAGATGATCTTCATGGTTAATCTTCATGGTTACTACTCTTAGTTTAAAAAGCTCTAGGCGCACGAAAGGACCCTACAAAGGGTCCCGAGGTGGAATGAGGCACACTTACTAAAAAATGCTTTTGAAAATCATTACCAACCAATATTTTTTTCGAATATGCTAGATGATGACATCAAATAAGTAATTAGATACCATTGTCATTAGGAAAAATACCACAAAAAGCCTTAGATTGTGATAACAGAGTGAATTCGCTACGATTTTCATTGAAAAAGCAAAAAAAAAAAAAAAAAGAAAAAAATAGCACCAATTGAAAAAAAGGTCCAACTAACTGACTTACAATCTAAAAAGACAGACAAGAAAGAGAGGAGGGGGAGAGAAAGGAAAATAGCAAAAAACAGAAAAAAGCTCATTGAGGCATACGAGGCGCAACTGCGCTGCTGAGGCACACCTCAGAGGGCTTTTGGAGAGCTGGGCTTCATCCCTTGCAAGGCGCAAGGGGTGGGCTTTGGGAAATTTTCGCAACAGGATACATACACGATGCTTATCTAAATTGGTGTTTTGTGAATGATGCTTATCTCTTACACGCAACAGGATAAATACACGAAATGAAGCAATTCTCTTGCTATTCATTCTTGCAGGTGCTACTTTGGTTGTGAAGCAGTGGATGGAAAAATCTATGCAATTGGTGGTCATGGTTTAGAGACGAGTGACCCACATTCATGGGACACTTATGATACTAGCTCAGACACTTGGGAATCCCAATCAGACCCAAACATCATCCTTGACATTGAGGATTCAGTGGTGATGGATGGGAAAATTTACCTAAGATCTCGTGCTTCTGCAATACCTCCACATGTATCTATGGCTGTTTTTGATCCATCAAGTGGCAGATGGCTTGAAAGAAGACGCTGACATGGCATGCGGTTGGAATGGTCCTGCAGTAGTTGTAGATGGGACCCTTTACGTTTTGGATCAGACCTCGGGAACCAAACTGATGGTGTGGAGGAAGGACACAAGGGAATGGACTGCAGTATGTAGGCTCTCATCTCTCCTCACTAGGCCTCCTTGCCAAATGGTGGCTATTGGCAGAACTATCTTCATTATTGCACAAGGAGCTCAGCACAGTTAGCTTGGATGTCGCCAATGTTGGTGATCCTGTCGGAGTGAAAGCGGGTTCTTCTTTGCCTATTATTTCCTCAGACAATGAAAGTGATTCGTTGTAAATGTGTGTCAATTTAATTCATTTGCCTGTATTCTTTGTCATGTGTATATTCTTTTCCACTTCTCAAAGGTATATATATTGTTCTTCGAAGCTATTTCATATTGTAATTGTTTGGTGTAAATATGTGTATTCAATTGTTATTATGACTTATGAAGTGAAAAATACGCGACAATGGAGCCAATATTGTCTCTCTTTTGTTTCCGAGAGTTGCATCAAATGCCAGTATAAGTTGAAATTCAACAGCAGAATTTTAAGTTATCTTAGGTTTTAATCAAACCAATTAAGTATTGAACCAGATATATCATAGTAAAAGTTTTGATCTCAGTTGAAGCGATAGTTCCAAAACTAGAAAAAAATTATTCGTGCATAATATCCAATTAAATAGAATTAAATATTAAGTGAAGTAAAGGCTATTCAGATTGATTTGAAAGAGGCGGGTATGTTTCAAGAGTTAAAGTTTTAAACTATATATTTCCTATTTGTCCTTTCAAATTTACAGATATACAATTTATAGATAGAAAACACTTTTCCTATTTGCCCTTCCAAAGTTTTAAACATTATTGAATTACAGTAGAGCTTAGCAAAATTTGACCCTGGGAGGGAATTTAACTGCTGCTGGAAGCAAGTAGGTACAGAAAAAGGCAGAGAACAAGAAGTGATATAACTTATAAGGTATGGCTCCAGAGAAGGAACTTCTTTATTGAGCTCAATTTGCAAAGAATATCGTGTTTGAAATAAGCTGGAAAATTACCCTTGTGTAACTCAGATTACACATTGGATACAGCTTCATCGACAAATTTTACCACAAGAAAATTATTGCACAAAATCAGACGGCTAACCACAACAATGCTTTGCTTATAAAAAATCGAGCAGAGGGAAGGTGCGCAATGTCAGCTCTTTTTCCACTTGAATCCAGGATGAACAGTTTCATTCGAGGAAACAAGTTCGTCAATTCTAGAAATGCACTCATTTATCCTGTCTAAAATTATGGGCATGGCAGAGATGTTATTAGAAATCTTGTCTCTCAGCAATTCAACATTATCCTCAGCTTTTTCATCATCGGTTGATAACATTCTTTTGGAGTCATTAGAGTTGGATTTTAGACCTGTAAAACACAGAATGCTCGTTAAGTACCCAATATGATAAGCACACAAGCAAACGTTGGGTCTTGAAAAGAAACTAATACTGGGGAGAGTATTGCTTATGCTTAGATCAGGAGAGGAGGAAAGTCGAAAGAAATTATGCAAGAGACTACTAGCCTTTTATTTGATACAAACAGATGCCAAAATTCAAACGTTATATATCAATGGCGGACAACCATCAGGTTAAAAGTGAAACCCCATCAAAACCATACGTTTTAAGGATTTTTGGGGAATGAATTCAGCTAAAAATCCAGTAACATACAAGCTGGAAATCTCAGCAAAATCCCTGATTACTGTGTTCAGTGCTTAATGGCCACTACCTAAGAACTATTTTTTAAATCACCGCTACCTAAGAACTCTGATATGACAATATGGCATTCATCCACTGATTGGTTCACCACTACTTATATACCTCCCACCCCTCCCCCAACCCCCCAAAAAAAAAGGGGAAAAAAAGGATAAAGCACGATCTTGCATATTTTGACGCATGATTCCCAAATGTCTAAAAACAGGTGTCATAGTGGTGTATTTATACGCTGTACTATACAAACTGGCCCTGGAACACTCTAAAACATTTTGAGAGCTGAGAGCGGCACATATTCACACTTTAACAAATACTCAGATGTTTTTCACAAGACATTTTAAGCCATATATGTTTCTGAACAAACTTAATGATATTTGTTTGATGAGTCGGAGAAGTGGACTTATGCTTATGGGAGGCTCAGACAATTATGTGTCCCGCTTGGTGCGCTTTTGACCCCAGGAGCGCCCTGTGATGCTTAAGTCAGAAGAGGGAATGAAGGATGTGTAAAGATTCGATCTTTAAAGAAGATTGGTTTCTTGGTCTGAAAGTTCAAACCTTTGAAGATGCTTAAATAAAGATGAGATCTTTATGAAGATTAGAGGATATTGGTTCAAGATGATTATGGATTCTAGAGAGAACAAAATACATCATCTCTTAAGGTGTTTGTGTAATGAATCTGACATGGGTTTTGTACATGAATGGGTTAGTATTTATAGGATACATGAATGAGGGATAAAATAAATATTTCACCTATAACCTTGGTTTTACCTTTTATTTAGAGAGTTGGATCTCATTAGGCCCAATGTGAAGTTAATATCTGACGTTGGACCAGGTTTGATCCGATTCATCCAATTCAGCATCAACGTGGCATCCTACGTGGATCTTTGTTTAAAAGCTCAAAGCGCACAAAAGCGCAAAGGGTCCTGGCCAGGGCGAGGGCTGTGAGGCGAAGGGGCAGACTTTTTGGAACGAGTTATACTTATTAAAAAATGCTTGAAATCATTACCAAGCAATATTTTTTGTCAAATATGCTAGATGATAACACCAAGTAAGTAATTAGATATCGTTGTAACTACGAAAGATACCACAAAGAGTCTTAAAGTGTGATAACACAATGAATTCGCTACGATTTTAACTTAAAAGGCAAGCCAAAAAAAAAAAGAAAACATATAGCATCAATTGAAAAAAGGTGCAACTAACCCACTTACTCAAAATCTAACAAAGACAAAGACAAAAGAAAGAGAAGGGGAAGGGGAAAAGGAAAATAGCAAAAAAACAAAAAAACCCATTGAGGCATGGCGCAAACTGAGGTCAGAGGGCTTTTTGGAGGAGGGGCTGGGCTTCACCCTTTGCAAGGAGCAAGGGGATGGGCTTTGGGATTTTGTGAGCCTAGGCGCGCTTTTTTAAACTAAGTTATTACTTATGACTTTGCCATTCTCTATAGGATCATAGAAGGTGATCTGAAAGCAGTTAAGAATGAAAATTTTTTTAGTGTTTTGGTAGTGTACAATAGCGTTAAAATGATTTGGAATGGTTCTAAAACAGCCAAGAATTTTTTGAATTATCACTAGGTTTGTTAAGATATTATTTTATAACATTCAGAAAATTTTCCAAAACTGTGGATAATAGCCTTTATTTCCGGGCCTTAGAAGGAGGTGACCCCTACACCTCCGAAACCCATTGGGACATTAGCATTATTCTCTTTACGAATTTAGAAGATCTTGATAATTACTACTTACGATGTTGCCACTGTCGTTTGGATCTTAGAAGGTGATCCGTAAGTAAACAAGAATGAGCACTAATTTAGTGTTTCAGTAGTGTAGTGGGCTTAGAATAACCAAGAATCTTTTTGAATTAACATTAGGTTTGTTAATATATTATTTGACAACTTCCCGAAAATTTCTCGAAATTGCAAAAAAACCATGGATAATAGCCTTCATTTTTCAGTCTTAGAAGCAGTTGACTTTTATGCCTCCGAAACCCCTTGGAAAATCCAGAGTATTCTCTTCATGAATTTAGATAATCTAGATAATTACTACTTATAATGTTGTCATTGTCTTTTTTATCTTAGAACGTGATTCGAAAGCGCTAAGAATGAACAAGATTTTAGTGTTTTGCTAGCGTACAATGTTGTTGAAATCATTTAGAATGGGCCTAAAATAGCCAAGAATCTTTTGAATTATCGAGTGGATTAGTTAGGATATTATTTGACAATTTAAAGAAAATTTCCCAAAATTACAAAAATTATGAATAATAGCCTTCATTTTTTAGTCTTGGAAGGAGTTGACCACTACGCCTCCGAAACCCCTTTGAACATTAACAAGTATTCCCTTTATGAATTTAGATGATCATGGTGATCACTATTTATGACTTTGTCATTTCTTTTGAATCTTAGAAGTCGATCCGAAGCGATAAAAAATGAGCAAGATTTTAGTATCTTAGTGGTGTGCAATGATGTTGAAATGATTTAGAATGGGTCTAAAATAGCCAAGAACCTTTTGAATTATCACTGGGTTTGTTAGGACATTATTTGACAACTTTCCAAAAATTTCTCAAAAATTGCAAAAACCAGGGATAATAGCCATCGTTTTTAGTCTTGGAAGAGGTTGACTACTATACCTTTGAAACCCCTTCGGAAATTAATAGTATCCTCTTTATGAATTTAAATGATCTTGATGATTAATACTAATGATGTTTACATTGTTTTTGGAAGTTAGAAGTTGATCCGAAATCAATTAAAAATGAGCACGATTTTAGTGCTGATAGCCACGAACCTTATGAATTATCGCTAGCCATGGACAATAGCCTTCATTTTCAAATGAGAAAATTAGTGTTGATATGAAAGTAGTCAAGAATGAGCAAGATTTTAGTGTTGATAGCCATGGATAACGACTTTCATTTTTGGGTAAGGGAAGAGTTGACCACTATGCCTCCGAAACTCCTTCGAGCGTTAAAAATATTCCCTTTATGAATTTAGATGATCTTGATGATTATCATTTATGACCTTGTCATTTCTTTTGAATCTTAGAAGTTGATCCGAAAGCACTCAAGAACGAGAAAGATTTTAGTGTTTTAGCGGTGTGCAATGATGTTAAAATGATTTAGAAAGGGCCTAAAATAAGCAAGAACCTTTTGAATTATCACTAGGTTTGTTAGATATTAATTGACAACTTTCCGAAAATTTCCCAAAAATTGGAAAAAACCATGGATTACTACTAATGAGCTAACCACTATGCCTCCGAAACCCCTTTGGACATTAACAATATCCTCTTTATGAATTTAGATGATTTTGATGATTACTACTAGTGACGTTTACATTGTCGTTTGGAAGTTAGAAGGTGATCCGAAAGTAATCAAGAATGAGCAAGATTTTAGTGTTGATACCCATGAACCTTATGAATTATCACTAGCCATGGATAATAGCCATCATTTTTGAATGAGCAAGATTTTAGTGTTGATCCGAAAGTAGTCAAGAATGAGCAAGATTTTAGTGTTGATAGCCATGGATAATAGCCTTCATTTTTGGTGTTGGAAGAGTTGACCATTATGCCTCCGAAACCCCTTGGGATGTTAAAAGTATTCTCTTTATGAATTTAGATGATCTTGATCATTACCATTTATGACTTCGTAATTGCTTTTGAATCTTAGATGGTGATCCGAAAACACTCAAGAATGAGCAAAAATTTAATGTTTTAGTGGTGTGCAACTATGTTGAAATGATTTAAAATGGGCCTAAGATAGCCAAGAACCTTTTGAATTATCACTGGTTTTGTTAGGATATTATTTGACAACTTTTCCGAATATTTCCCAAAAATTGGGAAAAACCATGTATAATAGCCTTCTTTTTTAGTCTTGGAAAGAGTTGACCACTACACCTCTAAAACCCCTTCGGACGTTATGAGTATCCTCCTTATGAATTTAGATGATCTTGAAGATTACTACTAACGACGTTTACATTGTCTTTTAAAAGTTAGAAGGTGATCCGAAAGTAATCAAGAATTAGCAAGATTTTGGTGTTGCCAGGAACCTCATAAATTATTACTAGCCATGGATAATAGCCTTCATTTTTGAATGAGCAAGATTTTAGTGTTGATCCGAAGGAGTCAAGAATGAGTAAGATTTTAGTGTTGATAGCCATGGATAATAGCCTTCATTTTTGGGTCTTGGAGGAGTTGACCACTATGCTTCGAATCCCTTTGGGAAGTTAAAAATATTCCATTTATAAATTCGGATGATCTTGATTACCATTTATGACTTCGTTATTGCTTTTGAATCTTATATGGTGATCCGAAATAAGTCAAGAATGAGCACGATTTTAGCATTTTAGTGTTGCAATGATGTTGAAATGATTTAAAATGGGCCTCAAATAGCCAAGAACCTTTTGAATTATCATTGGGTTTGTTAGGATATTATTTCACAACTTTCCAAAAATTTCCAAAAATTTGTAAAAAGTTGACCACTACGCCTCCGAAACCCCTTCGGACGTTAATAGTATCCTCATTATGAATTTAGATGATCTTGATGATTATTACTAATGACGTTTACATTGTCTTTTGAAAGTTAAAAGTTTGGTCCGAAACCAACCAAGAATGAGCAAGATTTTAGTGTTATAGCCTAGTCATTCTTCCTAGACCTTCTCTTCGGACTTGACTTGGCGGCGATTTCCCGTATTCAAGTAGTTAGGCTTGGTTTTACGTGAACGAACCTTATGAATTATCACTAGCCATGGATAATATCCTTCATTTTTAAATGAGCAAGATGTTCGTGTTGATCCGAAAGAAGTCAAGAATGAGTAAGATTTTAGTGTTGATAGCCATGGATAATAGCCTTCATTTTTGGGTCTTGGAAGAATTGACCACTATGCCTCTCGAAACCACTAGCCATGGCTACATGAGAGTGCGAGTTGGCTGGAAGCAAAAGAGGAGAGGCTAGGTTAGACTGAGCCCTTGACAACAAACATGAAGAGTTTTCGACAGCGAGAGCTTGAGGGAGACCATGAGGAGGGAGAGAGAACTAGCAGCAAAGGCATAGAGGGACTAGGGATGAGGGATAGATCGACGGGCATAGAGGGATGAGGGATAGGTCTGACCGAGCCCTTGGCAGTAGGCAGGAAAAGAGAGGCCTAAGATGAGCTAGGCCTGAGAGAGGAGGGAGTTGGGCAGCAAGAGTGGAGCAATGAGGTTGAGAGAGACGAGGGAGCTGCTGGTGTGAGAGGAAATGTTAAAGGTCTATCCGTGAGGAGGAGAGAGTGAGGGTTTTAGCATGAGGGAGAGAGAAACAAAGCAGTGGAGAGAGAGTGTGGACAGAATTAAGAGCTCCAAAGAGGGCTGATTTGGGTCACGGGCAGAGGCAAATGAAAGGGACATTTGAGGGGAAGAGAGAGTGTTCTCGATTCTTGAAGCTCAGAAAAGGCTACATGACAAAAGGGGAAAGCAAGCATGCTAACAGGAGAAAGAGAGTTGGACAGCTCCAAAGAGAGTAACGGGAGGAGAGAGGAGAGATGGGTAATGGTGAAGAAAAAAACCCGGCTTTTTGTCTCCAACTTTTCCCAATTCATGTCTCTTTTTCTCCAAATTTTCAGCTCTTTGGCCAACACTTTTTCCTTCTCTTTTATCTTCACTTAGAGTCATGCACTCCCCTTCAAAAATTCAGCTTCGATTCAAGAAATTTTTCTTCTATTTTGATTCAAATTTTCCCCTTCTTTTTTACCCATTTTGGCTCTACAAATCTCATCTTCATTTTGATCTTTTACCCATAAAAAGTATGCCTCCAATTTTTGTCTCCTTTATTTAGCCCCCTAGAGCTCATTTTTTCATCAGGCTTTTCTTGACACGGAGGTAGAGTGGGAGAGAAAAACTTAGAGTAAATTCTTCATCAAGTCTAGGAGCGGTTTTTCAAGGATTCAACTCTTATTTCCATATCCAAGGTATAATACCGCTTATAAAATTCCTCCTTCAGTTTGAGTCTTCAATTAAATTCATAAAAACTTCTTATTTAGATTTCATCTTGCCCCATGCTTGAGTATCCAATTTCAACTTCATCCATGTAGATAATTCCATGCAAATCTCTTGTATGTTAGAACAATGAGTACACGAACTTCACCCTTACATGCATCCTCCACTTCCCTCCTAGTAGGGCTTTGCGAGGTAGCACATCTCCAAGGCTCCTAGGTAAGGTTGATAGTAGTATCCCCACAAATTGAGGGCTTCGTCAACCTTTCCTATGACTCGCCCTTAGTCACACCGAGAAGGATAAGCGTCACTCTAGCTTCGTGGTATTTAGCTAGATCGCCAAAGGCCTATCATTTGGGGATCCCCTTGTGACTCTTTCCGAAAGTTCGGAACCAAGATATGAGGCAACATCCACCCCTAGCTTCATTAGTTCTAGCAAGATTATCACTTACCCTTAGGAAGTCCCCGTAGCTCATCACTCGTGACGGACCTTCAAGGCTTTGGTATGACTAGGTATAACTAGGGATATGCAAACTTCAAAACCTAGGAGTACAACGACATTGAGAGCCGATAGGTCCGCCACATGCACTTCTTCAAGTCATAAGTCTTCTAGTTTTCTTTCCGACTCCGAGGGGTCAATCGGAGGAAATGAGGAAATTAATAGTTGGCCTTTAAATCGACTCCGAGGATGGCCCCGGTACCCATTTCCTCGTCCCTCCGTCGGTGAGGAAGCGAGGAAGTACCGAGTGGTTCCATAAGGAGTATTCTTTCCGTGTTGAGTATAAGGTTCTTCCTTCGGAGAGATACGGAGAAGGCACCCCTCCGAGGTGTCGGGCTATGTATAGGATGTCCTTGGAGGGAGGCATTAGGTTTCCACTTCATTCTTTGATAGTTGAAAGATGCTCATGGTATGGAGTGGCCCTCGCCAAAGTTGTGCCTAATCCTTGGCTCTTTATTTGTTCTTTTATCGCCACTTGCAAGTTGAAGGGTCTCCTTTTCACCTTAGGAGTTTTTTTTCTGAAATTTATACCCTCCAAAGGGCTCTTTCAAAAGATGGAGAAAAGGGTTGGTACATTTTTGCAAATAAAAATGGGTTTTTATCTTCCATCTCCAAGTATTCTTCCATCTTCCATCCATTCTTGGAAGTACGACTTCATTTTTGTAAGAAAGTTGGATGAAGAGTAGGACATCCCCAATTCGAATGAAGGGACGGTTATCAAAAAGCCCATTCCCATTAGTTTAGTGCTCCATGACGAGGAGTATAAAGCCATTGACTACTTTGGGTATAAGGAGATTGCTCGCCCCAAGGGTTCCATGCACTATAAGGACGAGGTGTTTGGCCATGACAAGAAGAGGAAACGAAGGAGGGCTTCGATCAAGAAGGTTCCTCTCAACCGGCTTCCTTAGAGGGCATACTTTAAGAACCTCATGTTCCTTTATGCCTATGGCTTAGCCTCTAACCTAGAGATTCCCTAGGTACATGCCTCTTCCACTTCCTTTTGCTCATTTTTCTTTCATACAAGAGATTTGCATGGAATTATCTATATGAAATTGGATACTCAAGCATGTATGGGGAAGATGGAATCAAAACAACAAGTTTTTACGAATCTAATTGAAGACTCAAACTAAAGGAGGAATTTTAGAAGCGGTATCATACCTCGGAGATGGAAATAAGAGTTGAATTCTTGAAAAACCAATCCTAGACTTGATGAAGAATTTACTCTAAGCTTTTCTCTCCCACTCTACCCCCTACCAAGTGAAGTGTGGTGAAAATATGAGGCCCAGGGGACTAAATAGAGGAGACAAAGATTGGAGGCATACTTTTTATGGGGAAAAATCAAAATGAAGATGAGATTTGAAGAGCCAAAATGGGTAAAAAGGAGGGGAAAATCTTAATCAAAATAGAAGAAAATTTTTTGGAGTTCAAGGTGAATTTTTTGAAGGGGAGTGCATGACTCTAAGTCAAGATAAAAGAGAAGGAAAAAGTGTTGGCCAAAAAGCTGAAAATTTGGAGAAAAAAGAGACAAGAATTGGGAAAAGTTGGGTTTGTTTTTTCTTCACTAGTGCCGGCTCTTCTCTCTCCTCTTGTTACTCTCTTTGCGGCTGTCCACCTGGCTCTCTTTCTTCTCTTAGCATGCTTGCTTTCCCCTTTGTCATGTAGCCTTTTCTCAGCTTCAAGAATTGACAACTCTCTCTTCTCCCTCTCACATGTCCCTTTTATTTGCCACTGCCCGTGACCAGTCAGCTGCTCATTCAGCTCACATTCTCTCTTTCTCCACTGCTTTGTTTCTCTCTCCCTCATGCTAACACCTTCACTCGCTCTCCTCATGGACAGATCTGCATTATCTCTCTCTATATATAATAGCCTTTTATTTTGAGATTGTAAGAAGTTTCAATCCCCTATCTACAAAACATTTTATGATTTACTACACGATCCCCAGTCAACTAATCTGACGAAAAGATAAAAATTCAATGTGTGCAATAGCTTTATGACCACCATCTAACTGATTTTTAAGTTGTAACTGTAAAGCACCAAAATAAGGCATTATGATGATATACAACACACTCTAAGCCATCATTAGTGATGCTAAACACTCTCAAACATTCTGAGAAGTCAAAGGAGCACGGTCACTATCTGACAAATCCTCAGCATTTTTCACAAGAAAATGAAAACCTTTGATGGTTTTCCATTTATAAAGAGTGCATAAGGTTAGAGTAGAAATACACCCCATGACAAGAGCAACCAATTGTTCCACTTCCACAAATCCCATTCTATGCATAAAAATTTTTAAAACATCTGATTCCACAATATCATAGGCCTCACTCATGTCTAACCTTATGCTTCTTCCTCCCCCAATAATAAGAATTTGTCAGTAATTGAAAATCCTGGCACAAATGCACTCGACTCTTGAACAATCTTTCATCCTAATTGACAACAACTTCAGACTTCGAGACCAGTAAGATGACATTACACAACTATGAGTCTAAAGTCAGTTGTGAATTTGTTCATCCCATTCCCAAATAGCATTATAACAATACAAATTCTACTTCCCAGTTCCCATACATACCACGCCAGAACAATGGCAACCATGGCTAACTAGCTTGAAAGAACTCAGAAACACTATCAAGAAAACAGTTAAGCAGAAAACCTCTCAATGCAGAAAACTAAAAACTAGAAGGCATCCACATTGCATCCCCTTGAAAATAACCACCACCCAAAAAAAAAAAAAAAAAAAACCCTACCCTTTTCATGAATAATCCCAAAACTTATTGATTTCAATCCCTTATGGGCACAATTCAAGGAGGTTTCACCAATCTCTCCATAGGAAAAAAGAAACAAATTAAATCGAAAACCTAGAATCAGAAATAAACACAAATTATAACAAAAAGGCCAGATTTCAGGAATTGCAACATCGAAATCCAAGGAAATAGGGAAGGATTGAAAGGAAACCTTGGTGGAACCCTCTGGAAGGGCCGGGTTCGAAGCCATTGTCAGAGGAGATAGAAGAAATGGAACGCTGCGAGACAAGAATGGAAGATAAAGTCGATGTGAACTGACCCGGCAACGTCGTTCGGTACTTCCTCAGTCTCTCTGAAATTTCTCTCATTTCTTCATCGAGCTTCCCTGTTTCCTCTTCTTCTCCGTCGTATTGTATGCCGTCATTCCAGCGAAGTAGGTCGCCGGCGGCGTCCTGAGTCGACTCGCCGACTCGCAGCAGCTCGTCTTCCATTGGATGATTCACCTCCCCCCCACGAATCGATTTGAGCGATTTGTGATTTTGCAAAAACTGGAATTTGATTACTTTAGTACTTATTGCAAAATGGCAACTATAAGTCTGGGTGGTGTAGTTGGTTATCACGCTAGTCTCACACACTAGAGGTCCCCGGTTCGAACCCGGGCTCAGACATCTTACTACTTTTAACATCCGAAAATGAATTTTTTTGCTTGGATCCCACTTTCGAGGTGCATGACCCATACCTCAGCATGCAAGATCTAGGGAGATTTAGATGTATGACCCTTACCTCCACACGCATTCTTATTAGCAGAGAGACTGATTCCAAGCTTACAACCTAAAGCTTACATTAAATAAGTCTTGGTGATGTAGTTGTTGGTTATCATGCTAGTCTCACACACTAGAGGTCAATGTGTTCGAACCCAGACACAGACATCATATTATTTTTGACATTTGAAAATGAATTTTTGCTTGGATCCCAGACATCATATTATTTTTGACAGTTGAAAATGAATTTTTGCTTGGATCCCGCTTTCGAGGTGTATGACCCTTACTTGCACATGTGGGATTTAGGGAAATTTAGATGTATACCTCCACACCTAGGGAGATTTAGATGTATGACTTTTACACCCACATGCACACGAGGGATTTAGGGAGATTTAGATGTATACCTCCACACCTGGGGAGAGTTAGATGTATGACTTTACACCCGCACGCATTCTTGTTAGCGGAGAGACTGATTCCAAGCTTGCAACCTAAATCTTACATTAAACTTTGTGAAAGTGGTCAGATTTGATAATTGCCAAAAAGTTGTAGTTTCGCCAAATGGTATCTAACTTCAGAAGTTACCCTAGAGTATCGCAAAATGGGTACCTGGGGAATGTTGTAGTTTCAAAAATGTTAATCGTTCAGTGTGGAGGGTTGGAGAGGAAAATGGAAAACAGTACATTACATACACAGTTTTATGGTCAACAAGAAGTGTATATGATATCACATATATGTGCTCTACAAAATAGGACTGTCTCAAAAGCCAAACGTCTAAGACAGCTATCTTTTTTATCTTACTTCCTACATATATACAGATGACCATGGAGCAGGTAGTTATATACAAGATAACCCTGCACATTGAAACTGTCAAGGGCTCCAAAGCACTGACCTAGAGAATACAGCTCTTCCCCGTTGTTTCTGTGATTGTCTATGCCAGGTTGCTCCAGTATGGTACCCAGTATTTAGAAACTCGGTGACCTCAACATCCTCTTGATGATAGTCCCAAGTATTGTAGCATAAACGGCTCCCATTAGTGTAGACTGAAGGGTGCTACCATAAGAACAGCAAATAATGGCTAGAAGATTAGTATATACACTCTGTTTTTACCCACTTGAGGCTGGCCAGCCATTTGAAGAGTGCTCAGTGTCACGGCTCTTTCTTTTGGCAGCAACATGTGCTTGAACTGTATTTTCAGTTGCTATAGCTTCCTGAATGTTAGAACAAACTGCCTTGCACAAGTCGTCTAGAGCTAGCTGAGGGAATGGCTCTTCAATAAGAACACCCACCTACAAATTTCGGCATGATATTAACAGGTAGACTCAGCCATCAAACTCAAAAGAAGACATGAACAAATGATAAGAGACTACTGAAATTATATTCTCAAAAAAAAAAAAAAAAAGGCATAAGAATGGTAAAAGTTCTTTGCCACATCAACTGTTATTTATATGCAAGATGCGGACTTTAAAAGTCTAGAAGAATATTCCAGAAAAATATGCAGATCATCAAAACTGGAAATTCTGCATACAAATCCAAGGTCAAGTTAAAATTATAAGAACTCTAGAACAAGGTTCATAAGGTTGCCATTACACATGGCCATCGTGGGTGTGGACATAGAAACTTCATCTTGATCAAATAAAATAAAAAATTCAGAGGATGCGGGAGTCTGACAGATAGAAGTCATAGAAAACCGGACATGTACCCATGGAAACTTGAGCCAAGTTCAAGGAGGCAGCAGCCTTACAAGGTACACAGGACAGATGGAGGAAGACAGAGAGGCCGTACCTCTTCTATGCAGAACAAAGCAGCTGCACTGATAAAAGTGGCAGGAACCACAATCCAGTGGCAATCATCCCACAGTATAACGGGTAAGGTGAGATGCCAAAAAACAAGGAACCTTGAGGTTAGCCTAGTGTATGCCAGAGGAATCGGGGTACCCATTAGCTGTTCACAGATGCCAATTCCTTCATGGAAACAGGATATTTTTGGCTCCTGCATTGCGTCAAGATCTCAGTCAGGCCTTGAAATAATTCTCAACATCACGATGGGTAAAGAAAATCCAATATATCAAAGACCTACCGGCAGCAAGGCAGCTACTTTGTCAACCTATTGTCCTATTAATGACTCATTTGTTCTGCTAAAAAGATGCTTAAAATTTGTTCTGCTACAAAGATGCTTAAAATTTGTTCTACTAAAAAGATGTGTAACATTAACTTCAGATAAGCAAGGGGAAATTACCAGTAAATGCATCTTTGTCTCTTCTAAATTTAGAAGCTTGAGGCTTTGAGAAATGAACTGAATGATGCAATAAGGTTTGTGCTTTGAACTAAGAACTACAGCTAGGTCATCCGCTTCAAGGAGACTTTGGAGGTCTTGCCTAGCATCGGAGCCATAAAGCAAATGACACTGCATAAGAAGTCCAGACAATCAAATTATGCTGCAATAGAAAACCATATCATGTATCTCAGCCCACTATCCCACATTCAGGGACATATTTATCACTGATGTTTGCTTCATAATTTTCAAAACCCGCATTGTCGTTTAAACAGTTTCCTTATCGTTCTTTCTTGCCCAAAGAAGGCACAGGGGCAATGTAGGCAGGATTAAATCCATACCTCTCATCATTTTTCCTCAATTCAAGCATGGGAATAGAATTACTCATTCTACTACTTATTGTTTGGTATACGAGTTTTTCCCCAATTAGATATCACCTGAATAAGGTATTGCTAACTCTTCATAAAACACCTCATTTCCACTGGTTTATATAAATCCATACGTGGTTCTCCCCCTAATCATAAGTTGAACGCTAAACATACGGTATTATGATGCTGTGAATCAGAAGCTACAAGCTCTTGATCTCATTCATAATTTCATTCCACTTCAATCTCATGAAACCTAATGCCAGAAATTTTGCTAGCTGAAGTACATGACACTCCCACATCATTCTTTCTTAATATATTGCATTTACAAAATGCAGAAGTAGGCTATTACTTCTCCATTTTATCAAGTTATCACACATTTTCTCCATAAAACACTTTTTCGACCAGTTTGTCTCAAATTCAAACAAAAAACACGCAGCAGATAATCATGAATCATAACAATTCCAAAAACCCAAAACAACCAACCTTAAGGGCAACAGGGAAAGCCATTATGTATTGCAAAAGGTTCCTTTTGATCACCCTATCCCCATCAGTCAAACCATCCACACTAGCAATCACCTGTCTAGCAAAATCACTAGTCCCAGCAATGACCTTAGTCCAAGCCTTCCTCCCCTCCACAAACCTCGAGTAAGACGCCTCGGTCCTAAACACCAGCAGAAGCGCCAATGCCGGCGCTGTGAGCTGGTAAGGCAAGGAAGATGCCCTCAACACTGGAAAAACTCAGGTAACAAGTTCATATCTGCTGCTGTATTATACCCAGCAATGACAACAGCCACAGAAGTGAAGAAAATGACAGGTGGGATGAGAGAGAGAACCACCCTTGATGAGAGAGAAGTCATTACATGCCTAACATGCCTAAAAGAGCTCCTATGCTCAGCCCATTTCTCATGGTCATACAAAACCCTCTTCTTTCTCATACCCTTTTCCTTAATCTCATCAGCCCAATCCGGCAAAGCACGAAAAATCGAGATTAAATCAAGGGTTTTTCCGCTGCTGGGAGGTGTTGGGGAGTGGAAAAATCGAATTTTGAGACGGAATTTGCAGGTGGGTTTTGGGGGAAAGGTGAAGGGTGTAATCTGATGGAGATTTTGGGGGTGAAATTGGATGAAATAGAAGGGTTCATAGGTGGGGATGAACGCTTAGGCATTCTGGGATTTTACAGTTTTAGGATTTAGGATTTGAGAGAAGAGAGAGTTGAGAAAGGAGGGCAATTGTCCAACAGAGGAGATGGACGAGATGGAAATTGAAGAAATTCTAGGGTTTACAGTGAAGAAGAGAGTGATGTTTCATGGGTTAGTAGAAAAGAGGGGAGTTGAAGGCCGTTGTTTTGTGAATCGAATTCTGACACGTTTGATATTTCTTTAAAAGTAAGAAAAATCAAATAAAAGTAAAACTATAAATTGGAAAAGTTAGTGATGAAATTGGACATTTTGTGGGGCAAATGTGTGGCACTTGATGGAGAAATATTCTCCCAATCCTTACATTTGTCCTCATCTTGTGAATTCCTTTTAATGTGCGCTATAAGATCTATTATTTCTTAAAAGTTTTGTTAATAGTGCCTTAATCTTATATATAATCAATTATTAAAATAAGAGTATTTAATCATATTGTTTTATGTGGCATGGTAATTTCGAGTCACATGTTAGGCGATGGGCCGTTGGTGAAGAGAGAAGCAAAAATAAGAAGGGTTTTAAGGGTGATAAAAAATAAAAATTTAACTGCTCAAGTCAATATATCTTAGCATATAACATAATTTGTATAATAATTGGGAAAAAAATATTTTCTAAATATTAGTACTGGTTTGACTCAAATCCAAATATAATGCTTTTGACTTGGGATTCTTAGTTGCATTTAAACAGAACTATGTAGAGCAAACCCCCATGCGACAACATCTTATCCTAGTGGCGGGATTTTTGAGATATAGATTTGGATTTGGATTTATGTTTCATGAGCTTCATATGAGAAAAGAGAAGAGAATGCTTTTCTAGACAATATTAATAAATAGTAGCTTTAGTGTAGATAAATTCATTTGTTTTTGATGAGGAACTAGTAATTAAGCATATTGAGAAAGCAATTTAATATTGGGAGATTGTGATATTACACAGAGCGGAGAGAATTCACTTCTCAATTCAAAAAGCCACCCAAATCAATCCATGATCATTTAACTGTACAAAATTACATGGCTTTGGTATTCTAATGCCTTGAATTCAGACCTCCCCAACACAAACAGTACATTTTTCTGAACCCTCTGAAACCTCAAATGAAGAAAAATATATCTGAATAAACCCGATTATGTGCATTTTTCTATCTCATCTCAAACTGAAATTTAAGAGAGGATCTGTGAAGAAAAGGGCACCTTCCAATTGGTGCAGCCGAGGGTAATGCCCGTGCCATAAACTTCTTACAGGTTTTTGGTAAATTCCAATTATTTTGCATCTGATCTGTTCCTTCTTGCTTCAAGGGTGGTACCCTCTTTGAGGGCCACCTGTGCCTCATTCTCCATGCCGAGGGCAAAAAGTGCAGAAGCTTGAAGATAGGAAGCAACATGCCAAACTGGGGAGATCACTTGAGCTTGCATTGCATCGTCTAATGCCAACCGAGGCATGTCACTCATTAGATATGCAAGACTACGGCGAGCAAGGACTGTTGGAGAAACCATCCCGCCATCTATGAACTACACAACGGGACAAACCATTTAATGTCATCACACGATTTAATTATGTCGCTATCAGTAAAACTAATCCTCCTCTTCAGACATAATATTCACAGATTAACATAGACAGATAAGATTAAACACAAGTCTCCGAATGTCTCTGGAACCACACACATTAGCAGTTGAATTATTTGATACCCTCACAACATTTTCCAATCACCTCAATCATAATTCTGGACAAATAATAATAACTAAAGAGCAAATATGTATGTTTAAGCCTCAGAATGCTTACATTGTCAGTGAGGGATGAAGTGACTGGCAAGAACACATAACACGCAAGCAAAAGTCACCAAACAGGGAAATGGGTAAAACCTACCTGTGTGAATCGTTCTATTGCTGATCTAAAATCCTTCTGCTTGAAGGCACTGTCACCCTTTTTCTTTGAATCCAATGACTGCTGCATTTGGTCAGTCCACATCTGAAAGGAGAGCTGAAATACACAGACATGTCAGACAAGCAGCCTTGCATAGAAGGTCGATCGAAAAAGGGTGTATGGAGGATTTAAATGAACACGTATATGAGCTATGTTACTCGAGACTTAAGAACCAATAACCAACATGGATACATGTTTGAGTTTTGCACCTTCAAAGAATAACCAACATGGATAGATGTTTTGAGTGTTGCACCTTTTAAGCGTGCATATCATGGAGGATTTAGCGTGCATATCGAGTCAAAGTGATGAGATAACTCTTAATGTCAGATCATGCAAAGATAAAGACGTTAACTGAAAGAGGTACGCGTCCTATACTCTCATAAAAAGACGTTAACTGAAAGAGGTAAGCTCAGGAGAAAATTGTGCCAAAGCATCTGCAGCTTAGAGCACAAGCAAATCATGGAGTCAAATGTTAACTGAAAGAGGTACGCGTCCTAATCTCTCATAAAAAGATTAGAGAAGTGTACTAAAGACGTTCACAGCAAGGCACCAAATGAGGGTGGCAATGGTCTATTCCAGCGGCCCCATACGGTCACATGTCCATGTTAACTTCGACTTGATTTATTAAGTGTCCAATACGGATTCCTGTCCAAGTGTTTACATGACTTTTCCGAGAACTTTTGTGTTTTTACCCTACAAATGCAAGCATCTTAACCATCCTCCAAGTTATGGTATATCAAGAGTATAGTTAACATATAATGTCAGGAGCAGGCAATGTAGAAAACATCAGTCAAGAAAAAGTGAATTAGTTAAACCAGGTCTCTTGACATAGAACATATACAGAACCTCATTTGCTACTCCTTCGTCGTCTTTATACCCAATCTTTTCCAAGAATTCATGAATAGCAGTCAAGTCCCTTCTTGAACATGCCTCTCCGAGAGCAGATAGAGGTAAGGCCGAAGCGCTATGAGGAATACCCATCAAAACATGGGATGGTACCTGTACATAAACAGTAGGAAATTATTGCCTTACCAAAGAAAACATGTAAAACATATAAAGTACAAGCTACACATCCATGCAGATTGCAGCAAGCATTGAGGAGTGTGGTGTGTTGCCATGTATGACTGATGTTTAGTCAGCCTTTGGGATCTTTCTTTCCCAAAGTAAATGAGAGGCACGATGAAGAAGCTTATAGAAATATGGTTTCACAAGAAATGACAAAACTACAAATTCTGCATTTCCATCATATTATTGCCAATTTGCATACATGAAAAGCATTCCGAAAACAGCAGTAAATGTTAACCAACCTCAGTTTCCTTCTGAAGGGGGTCAAAGCTGCAATAAGTGATCTAGTGTTTGGCCGCTCTTGTGGCTCATAGTGTAAGCACCGAGAAGCAAGACGTAGCAACTCAGTACCATCGTCATTGGAGAATTGTCCTTCCAAGCAAGAATCTGTCAGCATTTGAAGATTCCTATCCCGTATCAAGTCAAGGGCCTACAACAATTCAGAAATATAAGGTGCATGTCATCCTACAACTAGAATGCTACTGACACAAGTTGCAAATAAAAACCCTATATTTTTTCGGGTCAAAACACATTAATTGTTCAATAAGAGGTTTTGGAAGCACAATATCAAAGATTTCACTTCACAAAATCATGCAACTGAAAAAGAGGATATTAGGAAGAAGAAAACTTCAAAAGAAACGAGTAAAGAGATGGATACTTACATGACTGGGTGGTATATGCTTCCCACTGATAAGGTCAAGCAACATAGTTCCAAAACTATAAATTACACTTTCTGGTGTTATCCTCCCTACGACCAAAGATGATGCAATAATAGAATTGGATTAGTCATAGAGAGCTAGCAAAAAGGTTGATGAACTTCTACACCACCTAATATATTAAGATAATATGAACTTCTACACCACCCAAAGAATGGTGACAAAAATAATTAACAAACAACAACAGCTGCAGCTTGCAGAGTAGGAAAATGAGAGAGTAAATCCTGTTTTTCCTTTTCATCTTTTGGCTGCATGTAGTTCTATCTGTACCTGTATTCTACTTCCCATTTTGCCTTTACTTTTCCTCACCCATTGAAATTTGTAAAAAACAATCCAAAGGTTTTAAATTTTAATAGTTGGGGCTGAAGTCCCAAAAACAAGATATAGAAGCATAAGCTGAAGTTCCACATCGAGAAAAACAAGATATAGAAGCATTGTTTATATTTTTTTTTTTGGGGGGTTGGTGGGGGCTTGTAAATTTATAATTTATGTGTCAATCTTAGACGCAAGACAGTATTTCACACTCATGAATAATTCTCCATTCGAGATGCTCTCTCCTTTCAAAATATCTACTTCTGTTGAGAAGATCTTATTGGTTTTATATTTTGTCCACCTTCATGTGGGGATTGTGGACTTTTTACCCATTTATTTATTTCCACCCTTTTTCGGAGCATGTAGTACCATAGTGTCACACTCCGACTCTATCTCTTAATTGAGTACAAAAACGAGCTTATATTCATTAATGTTTTTAAGTTTGATTAGTAAAATAGGATACTTAAATGCAGTAGTAACACTTGCACCTTCTTCCTCTATTTTCAGACAACTTAGCAAATACAAGTTACAACAAGAAACAAGTTTTGACCACAAGCGACACAGGAAATCATATTCCCAACAAGTTAAGCCACACCTACAACTGAGTACCATAAACAATTGGGAACCTAAGTAGAAATTAGTGTGTTAGGGAATTCAACAAACCTTCCCATCAAGAAGGTTGGGGGAGGGGGAATAATCTCTCTAAGTCAGAAGGAGGAGGTCTCTTAACTTATTTCCACTCTTTCCTCTCAAGCTCTCCCACGTAAGGTGTTCCCATAAGTGATAGGTACCCTAGATAGATCATCTTACCCCTCAAAACCCACCCTACCAAAAAAATAAAATTAAAAAGGAGTTCAGCGAGATGAATACCATGATCATCCATATTTTATTTTATTTTATTTTATTTTTATAAGGAAAATGTAATATAGTAATATATAACGATCAAAACACACGCTGGAGCTTTGCCAGCAACCAGAAAATTGAAGAAACCAAGAGGAATAAAACATAATACCAGTTCTCAAATATTCTGGAGGAGTAAATGCGAGATTTGTGCTATAACTTTTCCCATCTCTGCTATTCTTCATCAAGCCAAAGCAAGAAAGCCTGGGGTTACAATCCTGCAAAATTTAACATATATGAATTCAATAACGCTGAAAGAATATAGAATGGCTCAAATTGATCAAACAAGAAAGCTGAATTAAGTGACGATTTGTTTACCCCATCAAACAAAATTCTGTAAGCATTCAAGTCATGATAAAGGGCACGTCCTCTGCTAGTACAATGTTCAAGAGCTTGGGCAAGATAAAGGACAACCCTCAGTCGCATTGCCCACTTCATTGGCTGTGTATCCCCTGTAGAATGACCATGCAGCTAGTTTCAGAACAGATAAAACTGACTGCGCTACTCTGAAAATTGCACAGATAAGAATGTGTGCAGCAAGAATCCAGAGAAATAAGTATAAACTTAACATTTGGTGCAAGCATTAGGTCACTGATGGGTTATCAACTTTACAACATATATACACCACATAAATCCCCAGACGATATATCATGTCCATAAAAAAATGATTAAAAAAAAACAGGACCTCAAACTACAACTCTTTCCAGAGCTAGCCGCATGTAACAGATCTGACTATTTATAGAAATGTGATAAACAAGAAGCAAGCCATCTTTTTAAAGCTTTTATGAAGCTGGCACAGCTTCGTCAAGTCACATTTAATGTATGTGTTCCACGAGTACATAATACTGTGTCATTCACATGGCCTTAAGCATAATGATTGTGTAGTGCCATAACAATTATCAAGAATAAATGAAAAGGAATGAATTTGCAAAATCTGGATCTAGCAACGCATGCTTATCATCCAATTCTATTGGTCTCTCAAATAAAATAATTTCACCAAGAAAAGAAAATTCGATCAAGCAGTGAGACTTAACTGCTGCACATTTTAGGGCACCAGCAAACATGTTGGAAACCCTCAGTTAATCAATGACGTTGGAACTTACAATGAAAAAGATGTTTTGCAAGGGTATTGTTAGGCATGTACTCTGCTACAAGCAGCCTCTCATCATTTTCACAACAACAACCGAGCAGATTTGCTAACTTCTGATTTCGGAGCTGACCCACAGCTCGTGCTTCTTCCTGAATGTAAAAAAGAAAAAAATCATCGAATAGGAAATTAGCAATTTAGAAAGCAAACTATGTCACAAAATACAAATAGACTTCTTTGACATTGGCAGGACGAATAGGTAAATGCTAGTTGATCGCAATATGGGAAAATCAAATGTACAGTAAGTGTACATATTTATGATCAATCAAATAAGGAATACATGGGGCTACTTACACACCTTCTCCTCCAAATTAGAAGATTTAGAATGTTTTCCATACTAATAAATGCTAATTTCATGAATTTACATTTGACAATCAACAATAAGTAAAGCCCACTTCACCAAGGAACATATCAAGGGCTTTCATATTTCATCAATTGCCACAATGAAACAGAAAAACTTAACTCATACAAGAGGATAAACATAGGAAACAATTTGGCTCAACAGTGATAAAGAGTGTCTATACCAGGAATTGCCTGGCATCAGGCCATGCTGTTCTATTGAAACGCTTCACAGCAATTCTCATCTGGTTCTCTAGTTTTCCTTTATATACCACATTTGGAGCCTTTTCACCATGCTCAGACACGATGTTCTCTATCGCAAAACCAGATGTGGCATTTTTAAGTTGCTCATACGTGAATTCGCGAAATGCTGGTAAGCCAAGTCCACCATCATCCTCACTCACAGCTATAAACAACAATCAACCATCAGTCACAAATTACCAATTTATCTTTTTCTTCATGAATAACTATGGATGTTAAGAATTTCTTAACCTACCAACATCGGGGTTTCAAGCACGGCTGTCCTATTAGCTGAACCAAAACAACATGGAACGAGCTTGGATCCCTGGGATCCCATTTTCTGTCAATCCAATCTGCTGCCCAACTTCTTTTTCCTGAATCCTTCATTAATAACACAAGATACTTCTCTCATTTAAAAATATTCAGAGTTCTTGACTGAGCACCAATGTAGTCTAATTCTTTCAGCCAACAATAAGCGGGAGGACACAAGTACATGTAGCTAGGCTGCCTATATGAAAGTGCAATGATAACACCCAATGTGGATCCCACCAAAATAAGGTTTGGAGCTACATAGATGTAAGCAACCTTACCCGGTTACCTTACCTGGTTACCCTTCTAAGCAAAGAAGCTGATATCAAGAGACCCATGAAAGATTTTTGGAGAAACCAATTTTCGGCAGATGTAAAACATTTATATGAGAAAAAGAGGATCGAATACAAGGAAAAGTGTACAACGACAATCCAGTCGCTGTGACTTATGTAACGCAGTGTCTGGGCTTCAGTGTCTGCAACATTGCATATAAGCAAAATGAAGAGAGGCTGTTCCAAATTGCCCACTAGTGGAAGACAACCCTCTCCCAAGTCCCAACCACTGCAAACTAGAAGTGCAATCCATTAGATGTACTTAACTTCTTTGTGTCTTCAAGTGGTAAGATTAAGTAGCTCAAGCAAGTAATACAAAAAGAGGGTGTCTGCAAGCCAGGGGAGCTAAAAGAGTCAACACTAGGTCATCCCTTTAGTGTTGGATTACCATGGACTAGATCAGCAAAATGCCACTCTAAACTTAAATGTGTGTATCTCTTTCGACCATGGTCTATCAAAGATCAGCCTCTTTCCCAGTAACCAATCTATTGTAGGCTAAGGTTGCAGACATGTGCCTCCTGCCACCCGGCACTGGCACACCACCCCCCCACCCTACAATGCCCCAGCACACGCACAAAACTAGACATTGACCCACGTGGGACTTTGGGTGTTAGGCTTTCCTTGGTAAGTCATTCAGCATAATAAAGCTTAAACCTATGAGCTATCTTCAAGATAAGATCGACGTTAGAGCAGATTCCAGACTTGAAACACTTGATGTAATAAAAAACCTCAGTAGAGAAGTTCAAGCAACAGCTTAACACCCCGAAAATAAGGAAGAATAGGAAAATCAAGCAAATTTGGAAAAATCTAACTACCCGATACCTTTTCAATTAACACTCAAACTAAACTTAACTTTTTCCCACAACTGAGAACTAAATAAACAATGCATCGATCTCCACATGTATCTCAAACCTAGAAACACGAACATTTCAACGGAATTCAAATCGAAGAAGCGAATGGGAAAATGGGTACCTGAAACCTGATGATCAATAAGCTTAGTTCACTCTTGAACTAGCAGAACCCACTGAGGTTCTCGATTTCAAAAGGCAAGAAACATGAGAGTGGAACTAGGAAAATCTTGGTGGAATCAAAGAGGCGATTTTAGATCAGATCAAAAGATGGGCACATCAAGTTCATTCCTGGGTCTTTGAAAACAATCAAATGAAACTAGGAAATGTCTTGGCAAAGTAAAAAATGGGTTGGGATGAATTGGGATTGGAACTTTTGTGGGTATAACTATCCCAGTTCAGGGAATTTTGAAAGAGTCAATCTTTGGGATTATTCAGCTCTCCCGACTAGCCCGCTCTCTCCCCCTCTCTCTCCCTCTCTCTCCCTCTCTCTCTAGCCTCGAAGTGCTGTTGCTACTACCAATACAATTAGGGAGTGTTGGTTTTCTCTCTCTAGCTGACCCAGTGGGAATTGGGGGAGTAGCTGTGAATGATAATCGACGTTGATTTACACATAGCGGCGCCGGATAATTGCAAGAAGTCAAGAGTAATTGGTCAAATTGAGAAAGGAATAAATTCATTTGAGCAAAACGTAGAATGATTTTTATTATGGAGGGCTTCATGGAGTCGCACGTGGGTTGTACTCCACCAGAGATTCGGATCTTCTCATTATCAACTCAATTTTTTACGCTTAATACTATTTTAATTTTTAAAAATTTATTTTATTTATATATTTTTAAAAAATTATTATATTTTCGAATTTATAGTATTAGTGTTGTCCCATCCAAATCTTCCCTTTACACTTTGTATTTTGGTCATAACTATACATTTTTTAATGGAAAAACAGCCTTTTTTAAGGAGAAAAAAGAAAAAATAGAATTTTTTTTTTAAAATACTCCATACTAAATAGGGAGGTATGAATAGTTTCACATTGAATTTTCGTGTATAAGTGGAAAAGATAGTATAAAATTGACATTCAATATGCACTAAATTCAACTAAGTAGCCAATAAAGCCAAAGTTCAAATTAAAATAGGTCATTTAAGTAATAACCGATCCAACATCAACATAGATGATAATAAATACAATAAAAAAATACGATACGCCAACAGAGTTTATATCTTACTAGTAGCTCTAGATATTTTATTATAACATGTGCAATATTGAAATATGCATAAATTTTATTAAGTTACTGGTACAACTTTAAAAATATATAGTCTAAAAGTAATGTACATTCTCTTATTCTTATTGGAAGCAAAAATCTCGTTTATTTCAATTACTTAAAAATTCGTTTTATTTAAAACATCCAATTATATTATGTAAATAGATTTATTTTATAGAGAACTAAATTAAATTTTAATATAAATGTAATATTACCTAATTTTAATATAAATGTAATATAAACTAATTTGTTCTATATTTTGCTACTTATTTAGCGCCAAAAAAAAAAATAGAATATACATCACATCTTAAACTGGGCCGTTTTATTTAAAGGGTTAAATGGATTGCGGGTCGTTGTGGACGAGATGATTAAATGGATCGGGCTAACCCGAATAAAAGTTCAAGAAGAATGACAATTGCTGTAATATGCCTATCCATATAAATTGAATCAATTTGAGAGTTTAGGGTTCTTCCTCCGTCGAAGAATTAAGATCGAAATTCTGAGCCGTAAACATGTCGAAGAAGAACAATCTTGCTACGCGCAAGAGGCAGCATGAATTCGATCTCCGAAGTCAGTCTCTCTCTTATATGCTTAAATGGTGATTGGAGTATGATTTAGGGTTTCGCCTCATCAATTTTGGTCTCATTTTTCTTTTTATTGTTCCAGGAGAAAAAGAGGAGAAAGAGAGAAAGGAGAAGAAGCTTCAGGCCAAGAAGAATAAGATGAAGGTAAGTTGGATGTCGGCAATTGTAAACCTTGAAACTAGTTCAATACTGTACAGGAGAAAAAGATAGATGGGTTTGGGAACAAAGTTGTTTTGGACTGAGATCTTTAATATGATGTGTGAAGGTTGATGGAGGTGACAAGAAACAGAAGAAAACAAGTAAATTCAAAGTGGGGAAGAAGAAGGTGAAGACAAAGTTGACAGCTTTGGCAAAGGCTAAAGCTGCTCAGGCAATGGAACTTGATAGCTGAGGTTTCTTCTAACTTTGTGAAAACCCCTTTAAAAAATATTTTTGAATGCCTTGTATTCATATGGGTTAGGATTATGCAGATTTTACAGCGATCTGTGAGTTCAATTCATGAATTATTTGCAACTTTGGAATTTTATGTATTTCATTTCATTGTAGTCCAATGTAGCTGCTTTGAAGCCTAGATGAAATGTGAAATTGTTCATTTATACCAGCAACATATTATGGCACTTAACTTTTCTGATAATATCAAATACTTAGTTTCGTCGTTGGATTGTGCACATGCATTGTATTGGAACCCTGTATTGTTTGTTAAGTTGCATCTGGTTCCATTCTGCTTCATCGGGTCTTTTTAATCTTGGTCAGTCAGGAGAGGCCTTTCTTGCTCAGTTGGTGTATATTGCATGTAGGAAGTTTCTGTTGGATACTCTTCTCGTCAAATAAACAACATTTGTGCTATATTACAGCGGACTAGCATAAGGGTTGGGAAGTTCACTCTGCAATGGAGACATACAAATTACAGGAGCTTGGTTTGGGTATTACCATAGGCTTTCTTTGTCCCCCGGGTTATAAATTTATCACAGTGGACTTAGATAGGATGTCAGATAAACATATTGGCTTTGGTTATGTACCCCTGAATTGTAGACACTTGAGTTGAAGAGAGCTGCACAAGCGCACGTACATACATCTGTGTGTTTTCTGGGCTGGAATAAGGTGACACCTTAGAGGTGGAGGGTTTTGGAAGTAAGTGGATAATGTATGAGGGGCGAAAAGCTCTGTCAATTGTTCCTAGTGAAATCAAAGTTAGTTTCAGTACCACCTGTGATAGTTAAGGAAGATGTGGATGTGGAGACGAATCGCCATCTCTTGAGCTTTCAAGTGACTGAAGTGTATGTTACTTTGTGTGCATAACTCGTGTTCGGATTTAATGTAAAACTAAGTCCCTCTTTATAGTGTTGGCATATTCCCTTTATAACCCTTTTTACTTGAACTAATGTCGAAAACATAGTAAACACACTAATACTTCAATCATATTTTTGTTCTCTTTTAATTATTTGGCATAGATTGAAAATACTAATGGAAGACACACACTTTAGAACAAATGTATTTGGTCATACACAAACACTCATTTATTTGCTCACACCTTTTTCCACTGCTTAGGAACATTATTCGAGCATAGGTAACCTTTTGTGTAAATGAAATGACACTCGTATAAATGAAAAAGACTAAATGGATTAGAATTTTTAGGCATCAGACCAGGTAATCTGCATCTCCCCAAACTCAGGAGAGTCAGAATCAACACCAAGGGCCTCCCAAACAGCCTTGGACCCATCCACAACGTTGTTCCTACAAGGAGGCTGGAACCCATGTTCCTCGTCACACCCCACAGTGGAGTCACATTGGTCCACCACCTGGGCCCGAACGCTCTGTCCGTTGCCATTGATCACAATTTCCCTCCCACACCGGGAGCCGTCGTTATACCACCCAGTGGAGAGGGCCACTACCAGGGTGTCATCTGAGTGGAATTCCTCATCGCACTGGGAAGGGCCGCCCCCATCCCCACCATCCTCAAAACTGTTGAGGGTTAGCACTGCTGCTGTTTGGCTGGTGACTGGTGGTGAGCACTCGTAGGTCTGATACATTGTTCCGGCCTTACAGCAGTCAGCGCCGCTCGGGTCGCATTGATCCGGCGGGGCTTGGGTCCCTATTAGGGATCCTGATGGGGTGCAGTCTTGGGCATAGGTGATTGTGAAAATAGTGATGAAGGAAAATAGAATGAGAGCATAATTGGCTATCCGGCAAATGAGGTTACTCATTTTCTTGTTGAACTATCCTCCCTCCCTCTCTCTCTTTAGATTTCTTGACCTAGAGAGATGCGAATGTGATGCTTGATGGAATGAAGAATGTTTGGAGTCTATATATATACATGAAAAGTAGTGTGCTCTACTAATTTTTCTTTGATTAATTTATTTAATTTCTATGCTTAAATATTCTTAAGACCTTGTCAACAGAGGAACATTGCTAGTTGACAGAGCATATTGTTATGATGATAAACTCGAAAACTAGATATTTAGAACAAGTGGTAGTTTGTACTTGATGGAAAAAGAGTGCTAATTTAATTTTTATTATTTTCCTCTCTCTAGAGGTAGTGTTAAATGAAATTTCAGTACAATTATTTTGAAAATTTTATAAGGTGAAGCAGTGTATATGATTTGACAAATTCAAAGTCAACTAGCTTATCCAATTATTATTGGGTGCAAGTGAAGAATATTTGGGAAATTCAAGTGGAGTTGTTGAATAAATTTTCTAGGCAAGGGTCATGACGGAAAAGGAGTACTCTATTAAGTATTATACTGTATTGATTACTGTTGTCGAGCTGTGAGTGGCGCTACTCACCCTATCTTCCACACGCCCTTCCATGTTCTAATCTGGGGGACACAAATTTATCATGTGGAGGAATTTATGGGGTAAAGATAGTTGGGTTTGACATGTCCTGAGAGCAGTCTTGGGCATAGATGGTGGTAGTGGTGAAGAAAATAATGACGAGGGATACTATGAGAGCATAATTCATGTTTCTGAGGTTACTCATTTTTCCCTTTTTCCTTTTTTCCTTCCTTTGAGCTTGCTTAATTGCTACGTGACTCTAAGGTTGGAGTATATACAAGAAAATTTGGGTCTGTAATTATTTCTTTTTTATATTTTTGGTCGTTTATTTTGTACCGTGTGGAAATTTTCGAGTCCAAGTCAATATATCACAAATTATACGTTATTGTTATTACCACAAACTACTATGATTATTACTATAATTATGAACTCCGTGACTAAGATTAATACAATTAGATTTTGTTTTAAAAATGAATTACTCTTATTTATTTCTCTTTTTTTCTAATTTTTAAAGCAAGTGTCCAACTTAATTTTGATTGAATTACTCTTGAAAACTTTGCATTTGTGGACAAAATGAATATAATGGTTTTAAAAAATTAGTTAAAATTCATTAGAGAATCTTCAGAGAATTGAATGTAAGTAAAGATTTCCTTTTTAATTAAAGAATTTATATGGATCTCAAAAAATTCATATTTTAAAGTCTTATACAAAATGCCAATAGGCTACAACTCATCAAGAGATCAAAAAAAAAAAAAAAAAAGATACAGATCACCTAGCAATTAATTAAAAATTAAATTGGAGTTATTCAAGTAAATTTTCTGGGCACGAATGAGGCCTTGGTTTAATGGCCAAAATTAGAGTCTCAAATATACTGCCTCCATTTTAAAAATACTTATCATTTTAAGGTTATGGTGGAGTATTAAAGAAACACTAAATTTATAATAAAATTTGTGTTAAAAGACCAAATTATCCTAAGATTTTATTGAAAATGAAGAAAATCAATAAGAAAATGAGAGAAATAAAGTAATTAATAAGAATAAAATTAATAAATTAGTCATTAATACGTCATTGGAATTATAATGTAACAAGTATTATGAAATGAAAAAAATTATTAAAAATAATATGTATTTTGAAATAAAGAGAGTATCATACTTGTAGAAGTATTATACTTAGTGTAATAGCTTTTATGACTCCTTTATACAAACAAATATATTTTCCGCCCATATTATGACTCTTTTAGACAAACAAATAAATTTTCCAGAGGAGAAGACTTCGAGTCGCTGCTCCCCACCCCCACGCTAACCATTGACTTGACCTGTTGAGAACCACCCAAGCCTAATTAATGGATTTGTTTGTCCCTTAATTTTTATATTTTTCATCAATTATATTTTTGGGGGCTGAAGTTAAAAAAAACGGTAATCAGTAATTTTTTGGGAGAATTCATCGGTTGCATCAGTGGATCTAAATGATCCCAGAAAAAAAAAACATTCTAAACCCTTTTATAAAATGGACATAAATTTACTCTTATATTACGTGGTGTAATTTGATGAAATATATTATCATAAAAATAAGAAAATTTTAAAAAATAAAAATAACCAATCGCAACGTGTTGGTCAATTATTTTATTAGTATTACACTTTTCCAAAACATATGATGAATTCCATTAAAAATAAATAAATAACCAATCGCAATGTGTTGGTCAATTATTTTATTAGTATTACACTTTTCCAAAAACATATGATGAATTCCATTCTACATTCAGCATAAGTTTTGGTCAATTATTACGATTACATATGAAGAATTCCATTCTAAATTCAGCAATTTTACCTTTTTTTCATGTGATATACATAATCTACAAAGTCGAATCGACATTATAACTTATCTCTTAAACTCTGTTTTATTTAGTTTTAACTTATAATTTTATAACTCCTTATACCTTTTTACAAACTTTTTACAATTCTTTACGATTAAATAGTAACAGGGCCTTAGTTTGATATTTTTGACCGATGTTATATACCATCGACTTCTAAATCCCAATTACAGTGAATCAAACTCAGTACTAATCAGCAACAACCTCGTGCTTTCACACATAATAACTCCAAATGGACAAGGACGTTCTCTGACTAATAAGCTTCGTACCCTCCATTTTCCTTCACACGGTAACTCATCTTGGTCAAAAAATGCAATTAAAATCAAAATTAAATAGTGAATATATATATATATATATATATATATATATATATATATATATATATATATAGAGGACATATATATCTTATAAATATAGTCATGTTTATTTGTATTGAGGTTCATGTTTAATGTTGTAATTCGAACATAAGGACTCGAATCATAAGGGATTTAAAGTACGTAAAGATTTAGACTTGATTAGGATGCTTATTATCATAGAGACGGTACAAGGCAAAGAAATGTGATACTCATAACAATGTGGTAAAAAATTACGATTAGATTAGATATTAAAAGTTGGCATCGGTCCAAGTAATGCGCATGAACCAATACTGAGAGGAGTTGGGGTCCACACCCAGGGCGGCCCAGACGGCCTTAGACGCATCCACAATGTTGTTCTTACAAGGTGGCTGGAACCCATGCTCCTTGTCACACCCCACGGTCGAGTCACACTGGTCCACCACCTTAGCCGTGGTGGAAGCCCGTTGCCATTGATCACAATGTGCTTGAGACACCGGGACCCACGGTTGTACCACCCGGTGGAGAGCGCCACCACTCGGGCATTGTCCGAGTGGTAGCGCTCATCGCACTGGGAGGGGCCTCCCCGTCCCCTCCCTCTGCGAAGCTGTTGAGGGTCAGCACCGCCGGCGTCTGACCGGTGAGCAGCGGTAGGTGTTGTAAGACTTCCCGGCCTGGCAACACTCAGCCCCGGACGGGTCGCATTGACCCCGCGGGGCCTGTTGCCCGACTAGTGGCCTTGATGGGGTGCAGTCTTGGGCATAGGAGGTTAAAGTGGTGGTGAAAACAGTAACAAGTGAGATTATGAGAGCATAATTGCTCAGTATGGTGATTATTAGCTTACTCATTTTCTCTCTTTCTATCTCTAGCTCTAGGTTAGAAGGGTGTGAATTTGATGAATGATGGGAATGAAGAGACCCAGTTTGGGGGTATATGTAAGAAAATTATCTTCACTGTCTGTGGGCGTTCTTTTCCTTTTCTTTTGTGGGTAATTCATAATTTTCTATGCTTGGATATTTTTCAAGTCCAAGCCAAGCAGGAACATTCCTAACTACCACATGCAAATTTATTGTTATATTACTATTACAACGTTGACCCATGCATTGTACCGAAGCACATTGACAAAGCTACACCCTTCTTTCTCAGCAAGGACCTGAACAAACGGATCTGGCAACTCTGAAATGATTTCTAACCTGTTTAAACATCATTCAGTCGGTCCAAATGATTCGCCCTGTTCAAACAGACGATGCGCATTAAAACTGTTAATTTTAGTATTAGCGCGTGGAAGCTGCTCTTCATATCAAGCCTGGATGTGTCAATTCATTATTCGGTGTGCTTATGGCTCATGAGCAGCAACTGATGTACTGTCTGAGCCAAGAAGTCATAGATTGCAAACTGCTGAAACAATAATTGGCGTCTCATTAGGTTTCCTTGGCCTGATACAATTGGAAGCTTCAAATTCTACCCCTTAACAAACAAGGTCTTTCATCAATGACTGCCGAGGAGAATCAGTCTTGCACTTGCTTATGATCTTCCTGGTAGAGTTCGTTAGTTCTGCTACTTCACCCAAGCACAAAAGCTGAATGTCAGTAAACATAATTTGATAGAACGGGAGTGAATAACTACGTGTAGCAGCTTTTGCTTTCGACAAAATCTCCTTCTCTGATGGACATTTTTTCATGGGCCATCCTTTACATGAAAACATGCCAGGATTTGCCTTCTGTTTCCATCTTCGAGCATAATGTAAACCCAAGCAGAACAATGCACCTTCATAGCAAGCGTACAGACACTGTAGAAATGATCTCCTTCAGCATACACCTTGGCAGAATGTTCATAACACCTGGCAAAGTTGAAACACTGCCCTGCTCTTTGGAGATCTAATTCTCTGTAAAATAGAGTACCTGCATCACACAAGATTTGTGAGTATTTGTTTCGACTTTTAAGTTTGTTCCGCACCCCTTTCTACATCACAAAGTCCAATACACCATCCTGAAAATAACAGTCACTCGGAGATGGATGGAAAATCAAACTGATTCCATGAGCACTAAATAATGAATTCAATCATCACAGCATACCAGCAACAAGAACTATAATTATTTGATGCTGCTAGTTTTAGCTATCCTAGATCACGAAATCGATATGTCTGTCGATAAGGAATTCAAGGAATGCACTTGAATAAGGAACTCAAGTTATGAACATAAAGGCCCAGACCATGTAATGAACATACCATGGAACTTTGCAAGGCTTCGTTGATGATCTTCAGATTTCCATGCATATGTAATGCATTCCACATTCTTTCATACTTTGTCAGATTAATCAGGGAAGGTAACACACAAAATAGAAGCAGCTGGTCAGTGTAATCTGTGGGTTTCTCTCACAAGCAGCCCTCACTCTGAAAGATTAGCCGTGGTACAACCATCACTGTCTTTCTCCAAGATACTGACATGTCCTAAGACACACTTTCATCCTGCAAGCTGTAAAATCTTGGGCACTTTTGAGGCTTAAATTCCAAAAGGATGACATCGCCAGGAGAGATTTTGCTCGGCCCATGGCTGTGACCAGACAAGCCGCTTCTCCAGTTATCAACCTTAATCTCAAATAACTGTGCTCCAATATAATCTCTTGATATATCACAAGAAACTAGTGCTGCAAATGAGCTCTGGATATCATCTTGATGCTAGAGCGTAGTTCAGCCTGCACCTCTTGAAGTAAAGGGAACACAAATGCACCAAAACATTCAGGTATGGATCGAAAAGTGACTGGGATTGGTAGATGGATCAACCTAATGATCTGATTAAGCTCAGGAAGGTTAAGGGGTGATTGTTTTTTTCCAAAAAAATTAGACAGGATGCAATAGTTAACCTTTAGCTTCCAACACTACATATCTGAGAATTTTGACATTTCAATTAATTTCAATTAATTTTTATGAATACCAACGTTATGATTTTTAAGGTTGCTTCTACGAAATTGTAAACAGAAGTTTGACTAACAGGGTGTAAATCAGATGTCGGTATCGCTGACCTCCTACCATTTTGCAATAATAATACTGTAGCATGGCTAGAATACGTATTGATACTTTGACCAGTTCAGGATGAACAACCACCGTTATATCAGAATACTCAAAATCCCTACATTTCACATAGATGGATCCAAGCATCTACCCGAATCTTAATCCAAAATTCACAATAATTAAGTACTTAAGCAGCAATCCATGATCATATACTTACAACAAATTACCTGCCTTATCCCCAATCTTCAATTCTAAAGACTTATCATAAACACAATCTTCAAGTGCTGTGGCCCCCACATTATCAACCCAAATCATGCACTTTGAATTTTCAAAAGCCATCCAAACTTGACTATAGCATTTGCAGGATTAATTTAATAAAAAATCAGATCAGATCAAATCATGAAATCAAAAAATCATCCTTTATAATACCTTATAAATACAAGTAAAATTTTCCTTAAAGCTTCAATCATAAAAAACCCCACATCCTTTGAGAGCCAAAGGGGAAAAAACACAGGAAAAATGATCAAGTTTATGAGCATGTTGTGTTCAGGTCTAGTGTTTCTGATAGCTTTCAGTGTCAAAACTGAAGGGCAGAATTGTAGGCCAACTGGGTACTTTAGGGCAGCCAGCCCTCCTCAAGGGCAGTGCACCTCCAACTGTTGTGTAGGAAACACAGTTTACTTCACGTTCCAATGCTCCCCCACTGTGACCACCCAAACCATGGGGATCCTCACCCTTAGAACCTTCCAGAAGGGTTCCGGTAAGTGCGGCACTGCCTACTACGACAACACCCCAATTGTCGCCCTTTCAACCGGGTGGTATGCTGGTGGGGCCCAGTGCGGGAAGGACATTTTGGTAAATGGGAATGGGAGGAGTGTCAAAGCCAAGGTGGTGGATGAGTGTGATTCAACAAAGGGGTGTGAGGCAGAGGAGGGGTATCACCCCCATGTGGCTATAACATTGTTGCTGCTTCTAAGGCTGTTTGGAAGGCCCTGGGGGTCCCACAGGCTCAGTGGGGACAACTCAATATCACTTGGTCCGATGCTTGAAATATGTTTTTTTTTTTTTGCATTCTCTGCCTTCTATTTTGATCACATATATATGTCAGAATTGTGTTCTGTATTACTGAAATAGTGTTATGCTGATGTGGTGAAATAAAACAATGATCAAGGAAAAAAACTTTTTGGTTTTGGGTTTCGGGTTTAATTTGAGTCGGATTAATTGGATGATAATCACAACACGTTTGTTTTTTAGAAGGATAAATTGAACAAATTCAAAATATGGGTTATTAGGTTCAGTGACTTGCGAGCATTTTGAGACAGGGCAAATTCATGTTTGAATTCAGCATTTCAACACAAATTCATGAGGATGCTCTTTTTTTTTCCGAGGGGCGGGAGGAGTAGAATGAATTTAAGTAATCAAGTTAGACAACATTACCAAGCACATATTTTCATTAATAAAAACAAATTACAACATAATTTTTGGAGATTACAGGCATCTCATGTATTTACCGAATATTTACCCAAGCTCCACTGAGGAGAATGTCAGTAAATAATCAAAGCTTATACACTCAAAATTCTACCTAAAGATAAACGGGCAAAAAGGAGGGGGAATTATCCCAACAACAGAAAACTGTGTAACCTATTTACAGCAAATAATCTGTCTTTGCTGGTAACCGGCGGAAGAAATTCACTGGTGTAGCAGGCAACTTACCACGGAACTTAGGATGCCTCATTATGTAAAACCCGCCTAGGAGAGCCATCACTTGGAAAGGGGTGGCATACAAGGTGACTGCAGCTATCAGACAAAAGGTCAAAAATATAGTTGTGGCTCGGGGATCTCGCCAGCTCAGCAGTGCTTGAGCTCGCTCCCCTGGCCTGCGATGTCACCCAACACGGCCTGCACCTTGGCACCTATGCTTCTGAGCCTGTCATACCGCCATCTGACAACATCCGTGGTCTTGGTTGTAGGAAAATTATCGAACTCTTCATCAAGCTCATCTGGAGTCACAGAGTCAGCATATGAGATTCGTGTGTCCATGTGAGGAGGGTTCTTTGATCTATATCGATAGTTCCATAGACCAATCAAGAACATGTATAGAAACACTGTTGGAAGAATGAGTTCAGGAAAGCAGACAAGCATCACAAAGAGCAGATGCACAAGGACAGTTGTGATGGGGTTTTTCCACTTGCAAACATCTCCAAACCACTTCCCAACTGCGATTAGGCCTTGGAGGAGGGAAATTATCCGGTAGAAGTTAGCTTTGCTTCTCCTCATGCTCCAGAAATGTGAGTCTACATCACACATGTACTCCACCACCTCCTTCTTGAGAGGGGGCTCTGCCCGGCTAAGCCTAGATGCCAATATGATGATGGCATTGGCCCTGAGAGAATTGGTCTGTGAAAGTGACAACGGCCTTGAGTAATGCATTTTAGGAAGGAGTGGTTTTGAGTACAAAAACATCAAGTTAGTCATTGATGTGCAGGAGAACCGGATGGCTAGATGTAACTCGCCCATCTTCTTGACCCCAGAAGGCTGGAGAACCAACAATGGGTACGAGTGTGTATATACCCGCCCAGCTTCAAGTGTAGATATTCGGATGCGAACTTTCCCAATCTTTGTGTCTTGGTTACCACCAAGATGGCCATTGTCAAACACACCAATGGTAAGAACAGTAGCAGGATCATAAACCTCCCAAGTGTATTGTTCGTTGTATTTTGGGCTTAGGCTATCAATTATTGTCCTTGTTCGAACCCATTTTTGTCCATACTTTGCCACACAAAATGTATCTGCAGTGCCTCTTCCATCTCTAGTTTTCATAGGATGAAGCCCATCAGCATTCAGTATACCAAGCTCAAGCACACCAATAGAGGGCTTCCATAGCTGTTTCATGCTTGGTCTTAGATCGCTACTATAGTAAGTAGACTCATCAAGGACATGGTAACCACCATCAAGGCTTATTCGGGCATGTAACTTACTAGCAAACTTGACTTTCTTATCCTGATCTTCAACATCAGCAACACTGGGTTTGAGAAGGTTGACCCATTGGGAGGGGAAGTTTTTATCATCAGGGCGCTTGCGAATGGTACCCAATGGGATAATAACCTTGCCCAGGGTTTCCTCTTTGTTAGGACCCACTCGATCCTGAACTGTAAGGATCAAGTGCTCATCGAATGGCTCAGCAGCCACGAACATCATATCCTCATTCCAAAATGGGTTCCCTATCCTGGTTTGAACTGGCTTAGTCCTTGAAATCTGGGTTCCAAGCTGTGCCTTGACATATGCATCAGGAAAACGCCCCTTGTCAGACACAATCAAGTCCTGAGCCTCAATCACATTGACACGGAGGTACCATAGCCTTGGGGAATGGTACACTTTTGATCGGATGTGAGCATATGCGGAGGCAGAGAGATCAGGAGGAGTGATTGCATCTGAATGCCAAGCATCGGGAAATGCCTCATCTGCTTGGGTGCCATACCATACAGCAACCATCAACTCCCCTTAGTAATCTTCTCTCCCTTCTTGTCTTCAAGTCGGTACCATTGTGGGGCCAGTGGACTATCTGGAGGCACCCTCATTGGCACCTCGTGGAGATCAAATCGAACAATTCCTACAAAGTCATCCTTCACCAGATCCTTATCCTTAACCTTAATCTCGAGCACATTGGTCTGAAGCCGCTCCCTAGAGAATGCAAACACCTCATTCCATTCGGGATTGCTATTTTTGTCAAAGTACTTTGTAGTCCCTTTGTAATTCCCAATCTTAACCTCCACGTAAGGATCAAGGCTTCCTGTGATGTCCATGGTGGGCAGATCTCGAGCTTTCACCACACGAACAAAGAGGAACTGCATTCGCTCAACAAGGTCAAAAGGGCTGACTGAGGAGTAGTTACTTCGTATAACCCTTCCCCCAACAATTCTTCCACCACCAAGATTCGGGCTCAGTTCCCTAAGCTTGTAATCCACTGGCTGTGAAGAGGGACCTGAAAACTGCATAAATGCCGGTGGCAGTGGCTCAGACTTAGCTGCTGAAGTAGTTGAAGACACCTGAGGCTGAGGTTGAGGCTCAGGCTGTGGCTGTGGCTGTGATTTGGGTTCAGCATCCTGCTTAGGAAGGTGCCGGAAGGTGCGCCTTGATCCAGACGACCTTGTCCTAGAAGAAGAAGTTGAAGACCTCAGAGGAACCTCATTTTCATGTGCTCTAGTTTCTAATGAATCTGACATTCCGAAACTCTCCATTTCAGGAACCGGGTTGGATGGGTTTATGGAAGGATCATCGGTGAGGAAGACTTTGAGGCCAAGCTCCCCTTAACACGAGAGAAAATGTTTTGTTTCTCCAAAGGGTAGTAGAACTCAGCAGCATCAGAGTAAGGCACAAAGGAGGAGCCATGTATGGTGACTTTTCCTAGGGAGGGCTTGGTTCGAGTGGCCTTATTGTAACTATAGACTTTGGCATCCAGGGTGAGGTTGGAAAGGTTATTTGGGTCGGAGATATTGAAGTAGAAGGTCTCGTTCCACACGGGGCTAAGGTCCCTCTCTTTGATGCTAGTTCGGAACTTCTGATCGTCGAAATGGAGCTCTACATAGGCATTTGATGAGCCTTCACCATCTTTGGGTACCAGGCCATGGGCTGCTGTTACTTCCACTCCTAGCTTCAAATTATTCATGGTACCCTATTGAGCAAAATTTGCTACTGAACAAGACACCAAACTTGAATTTCTCCTGAAGAACAAGAACAAAATCAATCAATAAAAGTATTTTATCAAATTAACTTCCCACTTATTCTTCACAGTTGAAGATTCAAGGCTATTTCGTGAATTACTTTTCCACAATGAAAGTGATGAGTTTGTCAGAATGAAAGTGAAAATTTTGTCTTCACTTTTATTTTAAATTTTTTGGGTGGAGGGGGAATTTAGGGGCGAAAAATCTATAGTCGCCCCCACTTTGCCCCTCAAATCCAAATCCAATAGCACCAAAGAATTCCGTCCAAGTGAAGTCCGAGGCTCTATCTATCCGTCTTTAATCTTAAATTGTAAAATTATACGGAGTAAAAAATAATAACAATTTAGGATTATTTTTTTATTTTTTCTTATAAAAAAACACAAATAACACGAGGCAAAACATGCAACTTTTCTATTTTCTATTGATTACTGCAGAAAGGTAAAAAAAAAAAAAAGATTCAATTTTTCTGAGTACAGTCTTAAGGAACAAGCAATTGATCATCCAAACAAAAAGGCTATGAATAGAACGTCAAAAAGTTAGAATCTTCAGCAATCATTTCCAGGTTTAAGAATCAGGGAAATTCAGCAAATATTCCAAAAGGTTAAAGGAGAGAGAGAATCCCAATTCCCACACAACAAATGAAAAACCAAAATTGAAAAAAAATTCAGAAAAATGAAGATGAATCCTCTGTTTCCATGATTTCTGTCAACGTTTGAGAAAAATTAAACTGATCGACCACTGCCCTGTTTTTTCAGACATGCCCAGAAGCAAATAACTCGAAGCCCACAACCCAAAATACTCGAATGAATCAGGCAAGTTATAAAAACCAGTTTAAATGAACGATTAAAGAAGGAATATAAAGAGGGTAAAATTACCTGTGAAAATTGTAGAATTTTGATGGGGGTGGGGGTTAAAACCCTTGTCAGTTGATCATCAACATTCCTCCGAAATTTGAAGAGTTGAATGAGTCGACGCAGAGGGAAGACGGAGAAGAAGAGAAAGAGACGACTTGTAGAAATAGAACTGAACACGCAATTTCCAGGAGCAAGAGGGTCTGAAATGTATGTCTCAGAGAGAGAGAGAGAGAGAGAGAGAGAGAGAGAGAGACGTCGGAGACTTGGAAATGGAAATTTGATTGTCTGTTTCGGTGGGAAGAGAGAGAGAGGGAGGGAGGGAGTTTACAAGTCTTGCATCTCTTAATTAAAAATTTTAGTCGTTAAAAAACGTTACTTCGTGTTCATTTAATTTAATGTGTTCTACTGAAAATAAATAAATTTTTCATAAAAAAAAGTAATATTTTTTAAGGGTAGATATGAGAATACTGTTATCTATTATTTAACTCATCTTCAACTATATAATACGGGTGTTCATATTTAACTGGATGGGAACTCAAATTACTTCTTTGATTTGGCGTTGAATAATTTTTATTTTACTTTGGATTATAATTAATAAATTCCCCTTATTTCATAAAAAAAAAAAAGAAATTCAAATTCACTCCCAAAGAGAAAATTAGACTATTTATCTTCAAATTGAACTTTTGTAATTTTTCCCAAAAAAAAGAAAGCAAAGCTAGGAATATTTTTAAAAGTTTTCCTTTTTTTATCTCAATTTTTTTTTTTTTTGGTGGATTATCTGAAATGAGTAGACAAATGAAAATTTTATGTATTAGAGTTTAATGTCAATTTTACAATTTTGTTTGTAAATATTTTAATCTCAATTTTAACTTTTAAGAGATGTAAAATAGACAAATTTGTTCATGGTAACGTATTAGTTTTCTAAAATAGTTATAGGAAATAAGTAATTACTTATCTAATATGACCTTAATGAAAGTCACCCTTAAATAATTCACGTGTCGCCTCGAATTATAAAATAGTTTTATTTAGTCACCTTAATATCTCCAAAAATAATCTTGTAAGGAGTCTCGTTTCACCATAACACTTTTACAAAACAGTTTCATAGAAAAACTTGTATTTTACTTTTTTATCAACTAATTAAAATTCTACATTTTGAATGGGGTAATATAAAAATGAAATAAAAATAACAATATAAAAATGAAATAAAAATAACACAAGTTTGAAAAATTACATATTTAGAATTATAAATTTTATATAAAAAAAAGTTGCATTTTATTTTATAATAAATGCCAAATCGAAATGACTCGAACCCGACTAAAATTCGAACCATACCAAACTCAACTTGAATATCTTCCACCAAAGTGTCGTCTTTGCAAGACAAGTTTACTGGACAAAATATCAACTTAACTCAAGTCAACCGGAACCGAGTTTAAGCTCAATTAAATCTTAATGATCCGAATATGATATGAATTAAGCGAAATTAAAACCAACGTGAATGATCTGATTGCTAGCTTTAGTTGCTACACATTTTACAGGAATAGAAACTAGGAGCCAACCTACCTTGAAGAAAATGAAATCTGAGCTATTTTTATTTTTATTAAATTAATTTCTTAAGATAATCGTAGGGACGTAGCTGTTGGTATGCACGTAGAATAATCTAATTATTTATCTAAGTAAAATATAAATAATTTTTTATTTTTTAAAAGAAACCCCTAAAATATCACAGTCATTGCCCATTATTCTTTAATTAAATTATTATTAATTAAACTTCTGACTTTTGATGGAAGCGTCATGCTCTTCCACAATATAATCATGCTCCAAATGGGCCCTAAATAAGGGGTTATCCTGTCCAAATAGATTAATTAACACTATCATTAAAATAATATGTTATTAATAATGTATTTGTCTAGATAATAGCGATTTTACCCCGGCAAAAACAAAAACATAAGTTCGAATCCCATAATTGCAGCCCAAAAGGGATTACTCTCTTAGTCAAACCGCCGAAAAAATGAAGATAATATCCTACCAATGCAACAACACGGTCAACGTTACCCACCCGCCTTATCAAGCTTAAATCCATCTAAACTTTATAAAATTACTATACACTTTTCCTAGATTATAAAGTAGTAGATATATATATAGTTAAAAGATTATGATTCGGGTTCATCTAATCGGTCACTTTATAATGTAGGGGTAAAATTTCTACCTCTGATTTTTTTGTATATAATTTATGGCCTGTTTAAAATAAACAGAAACAGATAAAAATGAACAGAAAATAGAAGAAATGATTAAAAATAAATAGAAACGATTAATCGAAACAAGTAGAAATGCATAGAAAATTAAAATAAATATTAATATATACGTCAAAACCTTACTGTCGAGATTTAAATACGAATTCGGGAAATTATTATTTTGGGAACTTTTATGAATATATATGGTACCTAAACTAAATAATATTGAATTGTGGATGTTTTGTCCTATATATATATTCAAAAGTTGACCACAAAAGTAAGTGAAATGACAACCTACCTATTTAATGTGAAAAACCGACCAACTTTTATTGTAGTATTTGATTATTACAAATATTTTAAGTTAGAGAGTATAATTAAAAATTTAGAAAGTTAGGTGTTGTAATTTATATATGTCTCATGGTAAAGGGGTGTGAATATGATGGATTGCCTAATCATTGTGATTAAGTCACTAACATTTGGTTTTAATTAATTTCTAGTAATTTAGTGATAATTAATAATCTCTTTTTAATCCATCAATTCTAGGATCTGATTTTCCAATTCTGATTGATCAACCTACTTTTTAGCCATCTGACTGTGCATACTAACAGCATTCAAATTATATGTAGGTTTATATATTTATTTCCGCGGGGTGTGGCCCGAAACTACTAATCAAAGGCTAAAGTTGCTTCCCGACTCAAGATTGTAGGCCCATGAGGAGCCCGTGGCAAAGCCCACGGCTCGTAGGGTTATTGTCCAAGCTCTGGAGTTCCTCACGCGTCAGCCCACGGGTAGTGGGGGACGGTTTCTCTTTGGTGACCATCAAGGGCTGCCACACGGCCCGTGGGAAAAATCGCAGTGCTAACAAAGAACCTTAAATCTTATTTTCTTTGCGTATTTTCGTAACTATCAAGGACGATTTAGAGACTTTCGTCCTTCAAAGTATATCATGCAAAAACAAACAATTCTCAAAAAAGAATTGGATAATCGAACTAACATTCCTGCTTGCTACTCATTAAAAAAATATCTGAACATATATATCATTTAGTCTATTTCAAAACCACGAGAAAATCATAATTAAGCAAGTGCCCTTTGTACTTAATCTCGACTAAATCCCTAGGCTTTGAAGCTAACGGCCAAGGAAACCCGATGCCTCACCAGCTGAGCAACGTAGCGACGTATTACGTACCCATCGGAGATTGCAGTATTGACAGGGTCTACTGTTGTAGTCTGCAGAGATGGAAAGATGAATATGCATGAATACCTCTGGTTGAAGACGAAATATTCATCTCCCCTGATGTAGATAGAGATAAAATAGGGCTCCTCCTGCACTCTAGAACAGCCATTGGAAAAAATGCAAGCTCTATCCATGACTGGGGCCATTGATAGAGAAGAGTTTATGGGGAGAGAGAGAGAGAGAGAGAGAGAAATACAAGCTCTATCAGTGACTGGGCCGCCATTGACAGAGGTGTTTATGAGATAGAGAGAGAGAGAGAGAGAGAGAGAGAGAGAGGAGTTGGGGGATCAATCAGAGGGAGACGTGCGCCACTACCACAGTCGTGGGGAGCACACATAATACAGGAAGGAAGCTAAGGTCAACTTACACTTCTCTCTCTCTCTCTCTCTCTCTCTCTCTCCTCAAAATCCCAGAAAACTGACCAGTTCATTCAATTTCCCTCCAATCTCATCTCAATTCTCAAAAACAAAGTCTTTAATTCAATACACAACTCTTACAGAATATTTCTGAATCAATTAATTAATATCTCCCTTCTGTCTCTTCTCCCCACATTATTCCCTGTCTGATCCCCCCTCTTAATGCATATCCTACATCTCCATCAGCCCAGACTCTGAAACCCAAACCCAACAAACACAAGAAAAACACCCTCTTATGGCAGCCAACGCGCCATTCAAATCTCTCAGTTTCGAGATCAAAATCCAAGATGATCAAAAGATCAAGCTCAACCCCAAAGAAATAGCCAAATCCTTCAGCTTCGCATCCCGAACTCGGACAGAGCTCCATAAACAAGACGACCCAAACCCGAACCTGAACTGTCAAGTTCATCACCCTGCCAGTACCAGCAATGAGGAAGCCGACAATGCCGGTGCAGCAGATCAAGAACTCAGCCTCGAGCAGCTCTGCGAGGAGGTTCATCACTTCCTTGTTTCTCTCTCTAGGATTGAAGACCAATACCAGCAGCAGCCAGCTGAAATCCCCAGTGCAGTGGCTCAATTTTTGAAAAAGCTCGAATCAAAGATCGGAGAATACGAAGACGGTTCCGCGCCCTTCGGCAGTAATGCCGATGGGGACTCTTCCTTCATTGCCGCTGTGACTCAGTTATCGAGGCTCGCGGAGGCGGTTGGAGCATGGGAATCGAATGCAACGGCGGTGCTCAACCAGGCCAGCTCCGTCCTCCACCGCGCCATGGTGGTCCTAGAGGAGGAGCTCCGACGCCTGCTCGAAGAATCCTCAGAAAATTCAAGTATATCGGATTCGAGTTCAAATTCAAATTCTTCCAAGAATAATCATCAACAAGAGGTAGAGGCGGATTATTGTTTACTACCGGGAAGAAAATATGAGCCCGAATCCGAAACAACAGCCGTGATCACCTTCCCAGCCTTCTCCCTGAATCTCTCTCCAACATCAGCCTGATCTCGAAGTTGATGATCGCCGCCCACTACGAGGTCGAATGCTGCAACGTCTTCACAATCACGAGGCGCCACGCTTTCGAGGATGAATTGAAGAAGCAAGGATTCAACAAGTTCAGCGCCGACGACGTTCAGAAGATGAATTGGGAGACTCTGGAGGGAGAAATCGCCACTTGGATCCGCACTTTCAAGCATTGCTCCTCCCACCTTCTCCCTGGCGAGCGCAACTTTTACAATTCCGTCTTCGCCGGCGACCACCAATCCACCGGCGACCTCCTCTTTTCCGACCTATCATCAGCGGTGGTCGCCATCTTCGTCAACTTCGCCGAGGCCGTCCCAATGACGAAGCGGTCAACCGAGAAATTATTCAAGTTCCTCGATATGTACGAGACCTTGATGCAGAGCATCAATGGCGAAGACTCAATCTACACCAACAAGGAGCTGAAGTCAGAACTGTCCTTCTCAGCGAGCAGACTCGGCGAGGCCACGGTGTCCATCTTCTGCACGCTAGAGAACTCAATCAAAAGCGACACCGCCAAGACTCCGGTCCCGAGCGGGGCAGTCCATCCATTGACGAGGTACACCATGAATTACTTGAAGTACGCCTGCGAGTACAAGGACACCCTGGAGCAAGTTTTCCAGCAGCACCACGTTGAAGCCACCAGCAATGGCAATGGCGGAGGAGACAGAAAGTGCGAACCAAACGAAAAGCAACCATCGCCATTTGCCGCGCAGCTGACACTAGCCATGGACCTCCTAGACTTGAACCTCGAGTCGAAGTCGAGGCTGTACAAGGACCCATCACTGAGGTACATTTTCCTGATGAACAACGGGAGGTACATGTTACAGAAGGTGAAGGGGTCCAAGGAGATCCACCAGGTGCTGGGGGACAACTGGTGCCGGAAAAGGTCCTCCGAGGTGAGGCAGTGCCACAAGGGGTACCAGCGGGAGACATGGACGAAGGTGCTCCAATGCCTGAACCACGAAGGGTTGCAGGTCAACGGGAAGGTGTACAAGCCCAAGCTCAAGGAGAGGTTCAAGAACTTCAACCAAGTCTTTGAGGAGATTCACAAGACGCAGAGCACTTGGGTGGTGAGCGACGAGCAGCTTCAGTCGGAGCTCCGAGTGTCCATATCGGCGGTCATGATTCCGGCCTACCGGTCCTTTGTGGCCCGGTTCGGTCAGATCTTCACCCCCGGGAGGCAGACTGAGAAGTACATCAAATACCAACCGGAGGACATCGAGACCGTCATTGAAGAGCTGTTTGATGGAAATCCCAACTCCATGGCTAGGAGGAGAACGTAGAAATCCAACAAGACTTGATTAGGGCACTTGAATTTGATGTGTTTCTTGTGTAATTCATGATCATATACCGTGGAAATGAATTTTTAGAACTCAGCCTTTCAAAGGCGAGGTGTTCCTTAATCTTTATCGGTTCATATTCAATGATATGATTAGAATCTAGTACATATTTCCTCCGAATTGGATCTAGATGATGGATGCCTCTAATGTAATGCAACGTATTAATGATAGTTGATTGGTGCTCGTGTTTCAGTATTTTTGTTTTTTAGTAAGCAAATATATTTCAATTTTTTTCAAAAGAAAAGAGCCAGTTTGAGTTCAATTCGATCAATATTTTTCATCGTCATATCAATAATGACCCTAAATTAATTTGATATAAAAGATTAAAATTGAGCAAACTATAGAGGTCTAATTTCCAAATACCTTTTTTTTCCAAGAATTACTGAAATCGATCTTCAAAAATATCAAATTAAAAATTGAGCAAACTATAGAGATCTAATTTCCAAATACCTTTTTTTCCAAGAATTACTGAAATCGATATTCAAACAGCGAAAATCAGACCGAAAATTATTTGACCGATTCCAAAGTAATAGATTATCAATTTTTGGGTATGATCAACTTTTGTTGAGTCTTCAACCCAAAATATAAAAAAAAAAATCTCTCACCCACTTGAATTTTCCAACCACTCCGCAAGTTCTCTGATCTTGGCCTTCTGATCACGAAGAGTTTGAAGAGTGTAAGGATCATACGGTGGGGGAGATCACACGGCCCGTTTTCTGCTGGTCCATTTACTTGGCTCTCGATTTTATAGGCCGTTTCGAGGCCCATTGGGCTACAAGCAAATTCCTCTGAGCAAAGTTCAACTGCCCCCTCAGGCACAGTGGGTTTGTATGTCAATAGCTTCGCATACTCATTCAGGACATGGAACATATAGTCATACACATGCTCCATCTTAATGTTCTCGAATATGTACTCACTTGCTGCTTTTCCCATCTCTTGTGCCTGTATAAATGTTCCACATCTATTAATTCTGAAACCGTTATTACAAATTGATCTGGTAAATGGATCGTTTGGTTCGGGGTACAAGTTGAGTTGATTTTTTATTGGGTCATGTTTGGGATTGTCGCCATTTTAAATTGGATCAAGCAACAAATTAATTTGGTAAATGGACCGTTTGGTTCAGGGATAGGTGGATTTAATTTTAGGTTGGATCATATTTAGGGTCGTCGCCATTTTGGATGGGATCAAGTGACAAATTAAATGGGTCAGTTGGTTTGGGTACGAGCCGAGTTAATTTTAGGTTGGATGATGTTTGGGGTCATCGCCATTTCAAATGGGATCAAGTGACAAACCGATATGGTAATGGATCGTTTGGTTTGGGTACAGGTCAGGTTATTTTAGGTTGAATCGTCGTTGCCATTTCGGATGGGATCAAGTGACAAATTGATCCGATAAATGGATTGTTTGGTTCAGGTACAATTGGGGTTAATTTTTGGTTAGACAACGTTTAGAGTCATCGCTATTTCAAATTAGATTGAATGAATTTTTGTTCGGGATGATGTCAGGTCAACCAATATTTGAACCAGAAAACTTATCTTCCAAAAAAGTAGGGAAATAAAGTACGTACCTTATCCGTATTGTTGTTGCCCCAATCAACAGCAAATTTGATGGATTGGCAAAGATTGTTAGGGTTAATAGGCCAATAATGCTTCATTGGAATGAGACTTCTAGTGACAAAGTCGAAGTAAACTGGCTCGATACGAAGAGTCATCGAGTCACAAGCTAGAATGTATTTCTCACTAACTGACCATGCAAATCCCTCTATATAGATCTTATATCTGCACATTCCAATTAATTTCATCAATAATTTGATTAATAAAATTACAATAAATTATGGACTCGAGTCTATGAATCGATTGACATAACATAATTAGGGAAGAGACCACGGAAATAGGGTTTAGTTTTTTAAAATTAAAATAAAATATTACTTATGATAATTTGGGTTTATAAACCCGGGTCCATGTTATAATAGTAAGAAGGAAAACAATATTAATGTTGAAAAAAACCCACCTGTGAATACATTGATTTTTAAGATCAGAACTCTTGAATCCGTCTCTTTGTTCCTTGTCCCAGCTCTACATATACATATTATTGTCAAGTTATACTGATAATTTGCACAAGAAAGATGATATAAGTTGGATGTAACACCTCATGTTAAATGAGTTATACATGGTCGAGTCGGGTTAATTTTTTCGGATTTTACATGGGTCGGGTGAAAATGTTAATTCGGTTAGAATAAAGGCAAAAGGCTATAGTACAGGTATAATAGCGTGATAAAAAATATAAAATTAAGAAACAACCCAAAGGCGACTTCTTACATATCGTATATTACTGTTAAACAACCTGCAATACTGTCATTTTAGTTCTAACATTAGCTAATAGTCACGGGATTCGATCATATAAGAGGTGTAGAGGAGTTACCTGGTGAACAATTTCAGCATTCCAATCCTCAACAGAAGCACATTCCACAAGCTTAACTCTTCCCCCATTAAACACTGTTCCCTTCCAAAAGCATAGGGCTTCCTTGATGTCCAATTCTGCATTGTGTTACCCTCTTTCAAATCCTTCACCAATGGTATCCATGGCTTTACATTGATCTCCGGCCTTTCAAAATCGTATTTGACTTAGTTTTGTAGGATAAAAGGCTAAAAAGCTTAAGACTCCGAGGCAAAACTTACCATCCCCAGAAAGACCAATCAGGGAAGACAATATCGAAAGCAGAGTCATCCCCGCAGTAGTGGAAGAGCGGGGGAGCAAAGGCCGATTGCTCCCCGGATATTCCTCCTTCTTGATCTTTGTCACATCGTTGCACATGAACATCAAGTCGAGGTCAGGTACCCTCCCGGGGTACAATTTTAGGAGTTGTAAAATCCCCCAAAGTGTAAAGACATCCCTAGTTTGGTAAGACTGTTCATATTTCTCAACATAAGCTTTCCCATTTACAATGACCAACCGAAAATGTGCTTGATTCTTCGAGCTTTCCACCATCTGTCGCTCGATTCCCTTCTCTTTCCATGTCTTCAAGTCCTCATGGATCCATCGAAAGTACTCGGGCAAGTCCGATTTGAGGACAAATCAAGTTCGGGTTTGGGTTTTGGTGGGTAGTTTGCCGGGCACGTTATGGATGTGTTGCTTGAAGGGCAGTTGAGGATGTACTCTTCTCTTTTTGGGTAGTTTATTGAGTATTTCTTGTTGAATGGCATTGAGCTACCTGAAAAACTAGACTGGGGCAAAAATGCATCAAAAATTCATATATTTATTAGTTGTGCTTTTTAGGCATTTTTATTGAGAAACCACAAAAATTTAATGGTTTGCAAATAAAGGTCAATATTCATGTATATATCTAGTCTTTTTTAAAAAAATCTATGACGGAAATACCCAATAAAGATGATGATAAATATCATTGGTAAAATTTCGTCCTACCCAATTACTGAACGAATCAGCTGCAATCATGAACTTTCGTCCTAATTTTAAATTTGGGTTATATAGTTTTTGCCTTTTCTACTTGTCCGAACCCGATTTTAACCGGGATTTAGGCTTATTCAATTGGTTCCATCCACATAAAAAAAAGGATATCCGACAAAATATTTCATCCAATTTAGACATTAACCGATATGTCATATCCAAATTTAATCCGAATTTAAATTCTTTAAAGATCTATATATTGGTAAAAACATACTAAGCATGTTCCGATTTACACCGAGTATCCATTAACGGATAAATATATCGATTAATATATTGATAAAGACATACTATCTAATTTTAGACATTAACCAATATCTCGAATACCTATTAAAAAATAATGTTAAAAATTTTAATCGTAGTTCGAAAAGTACTTAACGAAGAGATATTTACAATTTAAAAACACTAAAATAGAATAATATCGTTGTATAAAATTTCTAAATTGAAAATTCATACCTTTGAAAAATTACTCAAATGAGAGGAACGAGCAGCAAGAAGAGAGCAGACGACGATGAAAACGAGAAAGAAAGAGGCTACCATTGCAGTAATAATAATAGTAATATTATTATTATTATTATTATTAATATTATTATTATTATTATTCCAATTCCATGAAGAATAAGAATTTCCTGCCCATTTCTTCCGAAAATCCCACAATTTTCTCTTCTTCCCATTTGACCCAATTTTTTTATTTCCTGTTTCTTCCACCACCTCTTTTTTCTTCTCTTTTCTCATGGTGACTTATGATTTTCGAGGATTTTTTTATTTTTCCTTCTTGTGGGAGATGAAATAAATAAAAGAGAAAATGGATGTATATTTTCTATAATTTTTGAAGTACTGAAAAATTATGATACAAAAAAATTACAGTTTTTATGATATTTTATTAATTCCTTAATTAACGTACTGTTTTACAGATTTTATTAATTGTGGGTGGCATTAAGTTACAAGAATAGTTAATATTTTGTTTTAAACATTTTAATAAATAAAACTGTTATAGTCTTTGTTATGTTGTAGAAAAATTACCCCTAAAAAATTCTTTGAAACATAATGTAACGATTATATTTGTTTATTTCGGGTAGGGATATTAATTCTTTTTCAAATTTGGGCTAAGATTCTTGTACCAAAAGAAAATAATATTATAAAATTTTTATTTAAAAAAAAAAAAAAAGACTAGAATAACAGCGGTGGATTTTATTTTCTCAACCAACATATTAAGTTTTTCAACACAAAATTTTCAGAATATAACACTTTTCTCATTGTATTCGATATTTACATCAAAAGAAATGAAAAATCCGACTTTTTGTGGAACTTTTTTTAAAATTTTTTATAGGGGATTAAATGATATTGGAGTTATGGAATATATACATATCATTTGACGCCCAAGAAATAATGCTTTCTGGGATAACGTTCTCTCATAACATCTTACCAAAGTGGTAAGGGCCAAGCAATTGGTCATTGACTTTATTATGACTGAAGTTTCCAGCCATGGCAAATCTATATATATATATATATATATATATTTTAAAAAAATAATAAGTTACTTTACTTCTATAGTTACTGATTTTATTTTGAATAGTTGGGTTGTGTTAAAGACTGGATCCGAACGACTTGTTTTATAATTAAATTGATATATAAAGCATTGGCTGAGATGGTAACCGTCTCACCTCGATAAAGAGGAGAACTCAAGTTTTAAAGAAAGACATCACTCAATTAAATATAAATTAATCACCCACAAAAAAAGTGGAAAGCGTTTTTGTTTATATATTTTCATCGGTATAATTCATCAAATTGAACTAAACATACAAACAGACTATCCCAACGGAATATATATACCTCAAGTTGGACAAATCCCCGATCCTCTAATCAAGTCTAGTTACATGATGACACAACAACCCTGCCTAAGTGGTATAAAGTCTTTTTCCCCTTTCTCTTCACTCTTATTTCCATCCGTCTTTTTTATAAGTTCGACTCATCCGCTTGAATCCCCTATTTAAGAAAGCCCATAGCCTTAAGAAACTAACTCATCCGCTTGGATCCCCTATTTAAAAAGCCCAAAAGATTGTGACGATCTGAAAGGGAGAGCATGTCAAGCCCAACTATCCCCTCTACAAATTCCTTCCACATGGGCAATTTGTGTGCCCCAAATTCAAACCTGGAGGGGCATGTCGAAGATAGGATGGTCATTCACTGCTCAACTTATTTCCCTCCTTACAAACAATGTGAGTATTGACATGAAACAATCCTCCCCCCCAATTTTTTAAAAAATTCTCCACATACTTTTCCTTCTTTTCTTTGCCCCTTTCCTCCCCCACCCTACCCCTAAGTTGAAGTATCTTGAGCACCAAGATTTCCCATGGCAACCCAATTGTCAACTTTCCTCCTAGTCCTATCTTGCTTGTCAAGAAAAGCTTGAATGGCTTGGGGGCCTTGAGGAGGAGGCAAAATGCAAGGGTTTCTCTTGGAAGGAGCCTTGACCATGCTACCTACTCTGAACTGCCTTTGAAGGCCTTGCTCTGGACAAGCCATCATCTCTGAGCAAGTTTGGGTGGCCCCTGGAGGAACTGTGGGTTTGTACTTCAATAGCTTCCCATACTCATTTAGCAAATGGAACATGTAGTCATATACATTGTCCATCTGTAGCTCTTGCTGCACAAATTTGAACCCCGTTTTTCCGATCTTTTGTGCCTGCATTATGCACAAGCGTGGGAAAAAATCAGACAATCAGAGTTGTATCGAGCTCAGGTCTGACAACACTAACTTTTGCCCGGTTTCAAATAATGTGGATATCAATCGTACTGTTGGATAACACAAGGAAAAAATCAGACAATCAGATTTGTATCAATCTTTTGTGCCTGTGCATTATGCACGAGCATGAAACAATCAGACAATCAAAGTTGTATCGATCTTAGGTCCGACAACACTAACATGTCCCGGGTAGTTGAAATTGACCCAACTCACCCTCAATATAGGGAGACAGTGAACCATAGTCAAAGTCTTAAGTTTTGAATTCATGTTATCGCTTTATCAGCTACTGTTAATTCAATCCAACCTGAAATCAACCTGACCTACCTTTTCATTATGCTTGTTGCCCCAGTCAACAGCATACTTGATGGAATTGCACAAGTCGTTAGGATTAATAGGCCAATAATGCTTCAAGGGTTGCAAGTTTCTTGTGAAGAACTCATACCACTTTGGGGTTACGAGCAAGGCCATGGAGTCACAGGCTAGGATGTACTTCTCACTGACCGACCATGCTATTCCTTCTATGTAGAGCTTGTACCTTCACCATATAAATATCGCCTCAATTTGGAGATAAAAGTAGCACTTAAGGAACTCGAAAAATAACAAAGTGAAAGTTAAAATGTCTCCTCTGCATCAATGACCCCAAACTCAAACTGATGACACAAAACCTGAATTGAATGGTATCCAACGGGACTTGACACTTAAAATCTAATTCGAGACGACGTGAACCATACTGAATCTTAACCAAATATTTTCTGCCAAAGTGTTTTTTATCTGTAAGACAATCTTATAAGACCAAACATCAATGATCTTAAGTCAACCCAAAACCAAACCCCGTACTAAGCCAAACCAAAACTAAATCGAATCTTAGTAACTCAAACATAACCCAACCCAAACTAATTAACCTGACCTGAAAGCGACTCAAATGACCTGATTGCCAGGTCTAATGAAGTATCTGATTGTGTTTTTTTTATTTTTTATAAAAGAAAAACATACAAACCTATAGATACATTGGTCAGCTAGATTTGATGACTTGAATCCTTGTTTGGTTTCTTGATCCCAGTCCTGAAAATCAATGGCATCCTAAGTCAGTAAATACTATTATACCCTAATTACTAAACTAAATATATTTCAGAATTGGTGTAAATGAAATAATTACCTGAGTAGCAACCTGGAGATTCCATTTCTCAGTAGAATTGCAATCTACAAGCTTCATTCTGTCACCCATAAACAGATTCCCTTTCCAGAAGGCAAAGGGCAACCTATTCATCCAGGGAAGTTTCTTGTTCCCTTCAGCTAAATCCTTCTTCAAACCACCCCACCCCTTTATATTGATCTCTGGCCTACACCCAAAAAAAAAAAAAAATAACAGAGATTTCAGCAAAGTAGGGAAAAAATCTGGTATGAGTCTTGTCTGGGTAAGACCATGATCTGGACGAGCTCAGTTGTATGCAGCCTTACTCCTGATCCCGACAGACCATATATACTATGCATATACTCGATATAAAGAAAAAATTGGTTATTATGTCATTGATCAATCATACCAGCCCCAGAAGGACCAGTCGGGGAAGGCTATGTCCAAAGTAGCATCATCCCCGCAGTAATGGAACATCGGAGGAGCATTTGCCTGCTCTGGTCCCGCGTAGCTAGTCTTGTTGATGACCGGGACATCCCCTGCCTCGAACATGATATCCAAGTCCGGAAGCCTCCCAGGGTAGAGCCTAAGGAGTTGCAGGACACCCCAAATGGTGAAAACATCTCTTGTTTGGTAGGCACCGTGGTACTTCTCCCAGTAGACCTTGCCATCAACTATGACCAGTCTGAAAAATGCTTGGGGTTTAGCAGCTTCAACCATTTCCTTGGTGATCCCTTTCTCCGTCCATGGGCGGAGGTCCTCGTGGATCCATTTGAAGTAGTCAGGGCATGCTCGGGTTGATGGGTCTTGGACCTCGAACGTGCTTGGATAATCGGTAGGGCACGTTTGAGTCTCGTTGATCCCTGTGACACATTCTAGGGGGTATTCTGCCTTTGCTGGGAGTATTCCTCTAGAGTTTGGTAGTGCATTTCTTACCAGTGATGTACCTCCAAGGGAAGGCTGCCAAATTAACAGGGAAAAAGATCAGCAATCCAGAATCCTCGATCAACAAGCGTAATGAAACTGACTCGTATCCAATACTTGACTCGAACGAACCCTAATCCGGGGGAGGGAGGAGACTTACAACATTCATATACCGGGTGGCGAAGAAGGCAGCAATGAGGAGGATGGCATAAAAGAGGATGATGGTGGAAGCCCTTCTCTTGAAAGGCCACAGTAAATTTCCAGAGGAATGAGAATGCATCTGGAGTTGAATACATTGAGATTATGGGCAAATGTAAGAGAAAAACTGTGTTTTTTGGGGGTTCTAATTGGGGAGAAGCCAGAATAAAGTGGAAAAGGAACCGCACTTCTCTCTAACAAGTGAGAAATGGGTCACATATTTCTATTCTTGGTATATAACGGTTTTGCACTTTCCTATTGTGGTTGGATTTTGGGGATAAATATATTTATTTCTCTTTTCAAAGGTCAAAATTTTTCTTCTTTTATTTATAAAAAATTAAAATACATATATCGATACGTGAATTTATGATAGAGAAACACCTCCGTCACTGACGATTAAAAATTTATAAATAACAGTTTTTAAAATTATATATTCTGAAAAGAATCATCTTCAATTATGTTTTGTACGATATTTGGGTGTTGAGAGTTGATTTTGAAATATTTGATTAAAGATGTTCTAATATTATGTCATACAACACGAATAATCAAAAGTTTTCAAAGCTATAGTTAGAAGCTTACAAGTAGGTTTTCTACATCCATACTCGTGACAATTTTCGTAAATATAAATAAATAAAATGGGCATAGAATAATAATTAAAAAAAAGCGGGATGGCCACAAGAATTGAAGAAAAAGAAAATCCAAAAACTCATTCGAGATAATTTATGTGTTAATATATAATAAAATAACATTTAACATGAATCTGGCCCGAGTAAAATTTAAAAAATTTAAATGCAAATTAGGGGCTAATTTCGAGATTTAATTTAAATTGATTTTGTAATTTTTATCTAGTAAAATTTACTTTTCCTATGTCTCCAATAGCCACCCATTTATCCACTTGGTCAATAATACCATCTTTCAAATTGAGGAATTTCTGAAGTTGATGAGGATCATATGGAGGTGGCATTGTACAAGGGCCTGTTTGGGAAGGACCCTTTGCCATAGAATCAATCTTCCACTGCCTCTCTTTGCCTCCAGAATTACAAACCATTGATTCCAAACAGACCTCTACAGCACCAGGAGGTATTGTTGGTTTATATTTGAGCAAATTCCCATACTCACTCAAGAGATGAAACATGTAATCATATATATTTTTCATTTTTAGCTCCTCCATTATGAATTTGCTCCCCTCCTTTCCAATTTCTTGTGCCTGCAAAATCATCAAAAAATATTACTCGAGTTTTAAAAAGTTAATTCTGTCAAGGAATTACCCGATTAAATAAAGGTTTAAACTGATAACTAATAAAAATTCTGAAAATGTTTTAAACTCTATAATACGACATCATACATGAATGTCCTTTGGATTTTAGGTGGTGGATATTGCATAGACTGTTTACTTTAACAATAGTTTAACATAGGAGCCGTTAAAATTCGAACTTAAAATTTTTCAGTAAAAAAAGTTAGAGTTTTACCTCTTTCGTATTGTTGTTTCCCCAATCAACAGCAAATTTGATAGAATTGCACAATTTCCATTGATTTATAGGCCAATAATGTTTTAGAGGCACCAAACTTCTTGTGAAAAATTCATAGTAACGTGGTATTACTAGCAATAACATGGAATCACAGGCTTGGATATACTTCTCACTCACTGACCATGCTCTTCCTTCCATGTAAATCTTGTACCTTCATTCTCAATCAATAATCATAAAATTAATTAATCATAAATAGAAATAAAACATATATACAATAAATTTTATTTAATCGTTACTTAATCAATGACAAAAAAAAAGAGAAAATAATGGTTTATAGTACGTGATAAACCATTAGTAAATTTTGTTTATCACAGCCATTCAGGTTCGAACCCTGATGGACATGTAACTATATTTATGGGTTTAGGTTTATGGTACTACTTATTCCCCCTTCTTGTGGGTCTTCCAGTCCCATCGGATTTTTCTGTATAGGAGCCCCATCAGATACCCGATTTATCATGATTTTTTTAAATAAAGAAATAACAATAAAAAAAAAGAAAGAAAAGGAGAACAGTTGACAAGACTCACCTGTGGGTACATTGTTCTGCCAAATTTGATTGTCTAAAGCCATGTTTAACCTCCAATCCCCATCTCTAGGAGCCCCAAATATGATGAAAATGATCAACAAGTTAGAGCCTAATATTGGAATTATAGCTCGTGAAATTTCGAATTCGATCATCAGATAAAATTTTTTGTCCAATATCTGAATTTTTTGAGTCAAAATATTCAAACAAATCTAAATCGGATTCATACAACGAAGTAGAAAAATATTAAGTCCGAATTTAAAATTCGAACAAAAAATTTATGACCAAATCCAATTTTTTCGCGTCGATTAAATTCGGATAATCAAGTCGAACGAATTTTTGTTAACGCTTATTGGAATAGAAAAGAATTTTTTTTGGGGGGGTGATTTTGAGAAATTATATGCCAAAATAATAAGGGGAGAAAAGATTACCTGTGCAAAAATCTGTGTATTCCAATGTTGAGTAGAATTGCATCTAAGAAGAGATGCTCTTCTGCCCATATGAAGGTTACCTTTCCAAAAGGCATAGGGCACTCTATCTACCCACTTTACCCTCTCATTTCCTTGTTTTAGATCCTTCACTAGGAACTCCCATGGCTTTATATTTATCTCGTGCCTGTGTAATTGAAATTTTGGATATATTAGGACCGAATCTCGACTCAACCTTCCCTTATACTACGTAATCGTATTTTATTGACGTATGTTATCAAACAAGAAAATTAAAAATGCATTCAGTGACGATATTTAATATGAAATCTTGTGTAAATTGAACCCGAGAAGATTTAAATGTAGACAATTGTACCACTGTAAATATGAATAGTGAAGTTAATTTTATTTTTTTCACTTAGAAGAAAATAAGGATTTTATTGATAAATAGTCATATGTAATTTATAATTAATATCCAATCCAACCATGTATTATATTTTAGACCCTAAATTACTACCTGATGTCGATGTCTTACCTAAAAACGGATGTCTAACAAGTTTATCATAATAAGAAATTTACTTGTGAAATGGGGAAAAAACCTACATTACCGACAAACCCTACCATAAGTTAAGGTGCAATGTTTTGAAAAATCTTATTAATGTTTGTGTAAAATATAATCCTAATTTTTTTTTCTTTTAAAAACGATCGAGTAAGTTGAACTTCTATTAGAATCTTCTCGAACCTGATCCTATAAACAAATTATTTTTCGTTCAACTTGGCTGGTTTCGATTTCATTTATTATACTTATTTTAAAAGAGAAGTGATTTTAAAGGATTTTTTCAGTTTGATTCCGGTTTAAATCAGTTACTTAAGATCTCGATTTAAATATATGTTTAAATATTGAGTCACGTTTGCTGGGTCTAACTAAGAGAGTGGTAATAAGAAGACGAATACATACCAACCCCAAAAGGACCAGTCCGGGAAGGGAATGTCAAAGGAATTATCATCCCCACAGTAGTGAAACATAGGAGGAATAAGAGGAGCAGAACCACCACCTCCTCCACCGTCACTGCCACCGCTACCACCGCTGAGGACGGTGACGGCAGCAGCATAACGAGCCTTCTTGATGACAGGGTAATCGCCGCACTCGAACATCAAATCCAAGTCGGGTAGCTTACCCGGGTAGACCCGGAGGAGCTGGACAATGCCCCATACTGTGAAGACATCTCTTGTTTGGAAAGACTTGTGATAAGTCTCAACATAAACCCTTCCTTCCAAAACCACCAGCCTAAAAGATGCAACTTCTTTTCCTGCTTCTACTGCTTCCCTTGTTATCCCCTTTGCCTTCCATGGCTTCAAATCCTCGTGGATCCACCGGAAGTACTCCGGGCATGTCCCTGTTTCCGATGGTGAAACCCGATCACCATGACCGTGTCCCAGTACAAACGGAGGATTTGCAGGGCATGTTTGGGTGGTGACATTGGCTGGGGGCAAATTGGGAGAGTGAGGTTTCTGGTTTGTGTGTTTTGTGGGATCACTTTAGCTCTAGTAAAATTTTGTGATTTTTTGGTTGGTGTTTTCAATAAGGTAGCCTGTGAAAATTTTCAAAAATATACAAACAAGGCATTATTATGTATACATAAACAAAAATGATAAATGTCTTACTACAATGATAATCATACATATATATTTACAAATAGATATTGTGAAACGAAAAGGTTAATTAAAGTGACATATATGGTGAAACGGAGAAAGTATTCAATTCTCACCTCCTCAGCTTCCTTTCTCACTTTATTTAGTTAAGTAGGCTCTAAGTCGATATTATTTCATAAAATAATAAATGGTTCAAAATTATTCTGATTATATAAATACTTACAAAGATAACTCTGCTTACATCTAAATTTTATATACCCGACCCACCTAGGTTCGGAGGAGGAGTTGTAAATGGTCCAAATTATTTCAAAGTAAAGATTATAAAAAATATAGAGAGAAAGAAGAGAAGAGAAGATTGAGCAAGAAGTACGCACTCTAGTACCATCAAATTGAGGAATAAGCACAATGAAGAAGCCACCAAACAAGAGGAGGATGTACATGTAGAAGCTTATAGACATCTTCCCTTCCTTGATGGTTGTGGCCCATCCTTTCACAATTCCTATATTACTTTGGCTATGTGTTTGAGAGTGTGTTTGAGGAAGACGATGCTCTTCTTCTTCTTCTTCTTCTTCTTCGTTTGAGCTGTAATCTCGAGGACCCTTTTCTTCGTCTTTCACCATAGCTTATTGATCGAATCCTAATTATATCAGTTTCGGTCAGCTACATGAATGTCAATTAGTTTAATTGATAATACACCTGGGAAACCTGGATTCAAAATTGCGTGTCGGTGTCTCCTAGGAGGGAACAGGAAAAGATGAAGGAAGGAGAGGATAGATAGAGAAAGAGGGAAATTAATGAATGATAATCAAAGAACTATGAAATTTCAAAAGAAAGAAGAGAAAAAAAAAAAGAAGAAGATGATATTTTTATATAGAGTGTTGTTGATGTAGATGGGTTAACTAATTGGCATGTGTTTAATGTAATTTTAGGGTTTGTGGTAGTACTCCTAGTAGTGCTTAATGGGTTCAGCTTGAATCTTAATTACCATTATTAATTAATAAATTATTCCAATTTTTGAAATTATGGAAAAAATTCTTAACTATCGTCAATAATTCATTGTATTTTAATTGTGAAGTGCCCCCAAGTCAAAGCTTTTATTCGGTAATTATTATTACTTGTACTTCATAATTGTTGAGCAAGATCAAATTCTTATTTCCCTTTAGTATGCACATAACTTCTTAATTTCCCAATACCGAAAAAAAGTAGTAAAAATACTCCGTGATTTGATAATTTTTCGTGTAAAATTAACAAAGGATCAAAGATAGGAGAAAGGGATATATATATTTTTTCTTATGTAAAAATTAAAATTAATAAAACTTCCACTATTTATTCAACGATATCTCCTAAAATCATGTATATATATTTCTCTATGTGCGGGTAGAGAGAGAGTGTATCTAACAAGAATAAGGCCTTAGAATAGAAGAAGAGGACACCAAAATATGAGCTGCCTTTTAAATTTTAAAATTAACTGCCTCTAAAAAAAATAGTACTTTTTTTATCAAAATAAATAAAAAATAATAGTATAAAATTATAATATCATCCTAAATAATTATATTTAAATACTTAATTTGTTTGAATGTCATCATCAATGATCAATTTCTTTTTTAAAAAAAAAAAAACAAAGGGCATGTACAAAAACCAATCACATTTGTAGAATCACATGTTGGGGCCAAGAATGGACTTGGTCGAATGTGATTGAAGCCTCTATATCTATTTCCACCACTTGTTTTTTTACTCAAAAATAAAATAAAATAAAAATTGAACTTCCACCACTTATTTAATGAATATTAGTCCATAATGCACAATACAAAAAGATGATAGGACTAGGGACTATTTGGTGCGTGAACCGATTTTTTAATATTATTTTTATCTCTATTCTTACCGACAAACAGTATAATAAAATTACACTGATATAATTGATTAATTCTTATTTTTAAGGTAATATTTTTCATCTAATTACATCAAATTATTTTTAAAAAATAATTCAGTATCAATTCTGTTAGTGTATTTAGAATAGTTGTAATAGGACATTGGTTATGTAAGGAACTTAGCTTTTTGGGGAAAAAAAAATTAGATATAGACATGTGTTCCTTTCATAGATATCATGGTGGGCATTAAAATTGAAAATTTCATAAATAAAAGTAATTTTTTGTTAACAAAAAATAAAAGTAATGCAAGTATGTAACATCACTATATTATCATAATAAATAAAAAGATTATGCTAGATTTAAATGCTTAATCAATGTGATCAATCATCATCAATTTCAAATTTCAGATATAAATATAAAGTTGAAGACCACATAAGAAACCTATCATATTTAAGTACTCATTAAATGGATACATAATTTTTACAAACATAACGTGACGTAATCAAATGAAAAACACTATTATAAAAATAAGATAGTTTTGATTAAAAAATTAAAATCGACCAGTCTTAATAAATCAATATACTTTTTAGTATACTTTTGTCAATAAGAATGTAGTTTTTAATTTAAGTCACAAAAGATGGAACCTCGACAATATTATTATGCTTATAAATCATCAAACATTAAGGGTTCAAATCCTACCACTTACGAGAGTTTTTAACCTCTTCCCCTATAAGCAGATGACTCTTTAAAAGAAAAATAGTAGTACATAACAAAATAAAAGTAAAAAAAAAATTACAAACAATAATGCCAAAATATCACCTCCAAGGTATTCTCATATGACAAAATTTACTTTCCTCACATCTCCTCTACGCACCCATTTATCCACTTTGCCAAAAATATCATCTTTCAAATTGAGGAATTTTTGAAGTTGTTGGGGATTATAAGGAGGTGGCATTGTACAAGGGCCTGTTTGGAAAGGACCCTTTGCCATAGAATCAATCTTCCACTGCCTCTCTTTGTCTTCAGAATTACAAACCATTGATTCCAAACAGACCTCTACAGCATTAGGAGGTATTGTGGGTTTATATTTGAGCAACTTCCCATACTCACTTAAGAGATGAAACATGTAATCATATATGTTTTTCATTTTTAGCTCCTCCATTATGAATTTGGTCCCTTCCTTTCCAATTTTTGTGCCTGCAAAAATCATACAAAAATAATGATGGGTTTTGGCACCGATAATCTTACATTTCAGGTATTGAACAAGAACAGTTCAACTTTTAAATTTGGCACCCAACGTGTTGACCGTTGAGAGTGTTTATTTTTGATATACCATCAGCAAGTCGATCATTTGACTTTTGATTTGATTATGCGTAAACTTAATTACTTATTACGCAACGATGCTGTTTTGTGGCAAGTAAGTTACCATGTCTTCTAATTGTCACGTCAAAGTGTATTTTGATTTGATTATGCGTAAACTTAATTACTTATTACGCAACGATGCTGTTTTGTGGCAAGTAAGTTACCATGTCTTCTAATTGTCACGTCAAAGTGTATTTGATTTAACTGTGGTATATTTAAACACCCCCTAAAAGTCAGTATGTTGGGAGCCAAATTTGAATCGAGTTATATAAGTGAGGATCATTGGCATCTAAAAATCTTTTATCTCCCGAAAACAAAGGAAAAAAACATGTACCTCTATTGGATTACGATTTCCCCAATCAACAGCAAATTTGATAGACTTGCATAATTTCCATGAATTTATAGGCCAATAATGTTTTAAAGGCACCAAACTTCTCGTGAAAAATTCATAATAACGCGATCGCACTAGCAATGAGATTGAATCACAAGCTTGGATGTACTTCTCACTCGCAGACCATGTTTTTCCTTCCATGTAAATCTTGTACCTTCATAAGTAGGAGGGTAAAAAGTATCAGTTTAAGCTTCTGATCGAGATGGTCACGAATAAAAACCGACCCTGAATTTGAAAATCGATTGGTAAATTAAAGAGTGGGTTAATGACTTACCGGTGGGTACATTGATTTGCTAGATTTGACTGTCTAAAACCATGTTTAGCCTCAAATTCCCATTTCTAGGGTACGCAAATATGAAGAAGATTAAACAAGTTACAATCTAATGTTGAAATAGATTTAGGCTCTGTTCCATTCAGTTGTAATAAGGAGCTGTAAGATTGTAAGAAGTTATAAGGAAAACGTAAACAACTATAAGAAAATGTAAGCGAGTTATAAGAAGTCTGTAGAATTGTAAGGTAAAACTAAATAGAATAGGGTTTTAAAGTATCTTTTTGGGGGAGGAGGGGAGGGTAAAAAAAAAAAAAAAGATGGAATTTGTACCTGTTTGAAAATCTGTGCATTCCAATCTTGAGTTGAATTGCATTTAAGAAGTTTTGATCTCCACCCCATATGAACATTACCTTTCCAAAAGCATATGGCACTCTATCTACCCATTTCACCTTTTGATTTCCTTCCTTTAGATCCTTCACTGTGGCCTCCCATGGTTTTATGTTCTTCTCGTACCTATATATGAATTAATAATCGTTATTAAGTTAGACTTAGGTCTATTCGAAGTTACATAAAAAATAAACAAAAATAAAAATGTATATAAATAAATAGAAAAAAACATAAGTGAACAGAAATGAATAAAAAGAGTATAAACGAACAGAAACGAGTAATAGAAAATAGAAGAAATGAACATAAACGAACAGAACCGAACAGAAAATATAAATAAATTATAGTTTATTTTTATGCAACTTTAAATATAACCTTAATTAGAAATAAAAATAATAGTTTACATTCAATATTGATCCGTTTAAATTAATTAAAAATTATTTAAATATAGGTAATCGAATAATATATTCAAATTGACTACATAACTCAACGTGCTCGAGTCCAACCAAGTGGTTTGTTTCTTTTCTTCTTTTTGATGCTTAAGGAGACTTAAATGTTAATATAATGAGATTTCGAACTCAAATCTTTAGTAACTCAGCAAAAATTAAATATTTACGAACTATACTAGTTGACATATTAGTAGATTAAGCTTGATCGAATTACACATTTAACAGGTTTACGTCTAAGATTAAAGTTATAATTAAGAAAATGAGTATACATACCAACCCCAAAAGGACCAGTCAGGAAAGGGAATGTCAAAGTAGCGATTATCCCCACAATAGTGTAACATAGGAGGGATTAGAGGAGCTGAATAATTAGCCTTGCTTATGACAGGGTAATTCCCACACTGGAATATCAAATCCAAGTCGGGTATTTTTCCCGGGTAGACCCGGATCAGCTGGATAATACCCCATATTGTGAATACATCTCTTGTTTCCAAAGACTTCTCGTAAGTCTCAACATAAACCCTCCCTTCCAAAACCACCATCCTGAAAGTTGCAACTCCTTTTCCTGCTTCTACTGCTTCCCTTGTTATCCCATTCTCTTTCCATGGCTTCAGATCCTCGTGGATCCACCCGAAGTAATCCGGGCATGTCCCGGTTTTTGCTGATGAGACCTGATCATCTCCCTGGACTGTGGCTGTAATGGGTGGGGGATTGGTAGGGCATGTTTGGGTCATCTTTGAAGGGGGCAAATTAGGGTTTGTTCTGTTCTTTTAGTTGGGATTGTAGGGTTTGTATTGAATGTATTTTTGGGCTAGTGATTTCATTTCTAGTGAGACTTTGTGCTTCTTTGGTCGGTGTTCCTCCATAGATGGCCTGCAAAAATTATTAAACAAACAAGGAAACACAAGATAATTCATGTTTTTATATATATACTGATAAAGATGTAATATATATGTGATTATGTAGCATATTTAGACCGTATATGACCTAATTCTTTTATTTTACGTTTCACCATAAAGTCTATGTCTCTTCATGTACTGCCAAGACATGAATGAACCAAGTTGGGGTGGGGGTCACGGGACCATATAACTATCCCACCTCGATCCCGAATGCCAATCTCGAAGGAGCTAGGAGATCGAATTTGACCCCGATCCCTTGATCCACTAACCTTGTAGAGCCCATAACGGGTCTACTTATCATATTAAAAAAATATTTAAAAATGTATACATATTGAAAAAAAAAAAACCTTTGCCCGTGATATCAGCACTAACTTAGTAGTGAAGTCACATATTCGATTCTCACCTCCCATGTATAAATATATAAACAAAGGGTTGGGGGTGTATGAAAGAGAAGTACTCACACTAATATCATGGAAGTGTGGTAGCCGAATGAAGCAGCAACCCATTGGCCCAACAAAAAGATAAGGATGTAAAAATAGAAGCTTATGGGTAGATTTGCTTCTTCCTTGATGATTGGGTCTAATCCTCCTTTCATAATGCTTTGCTCCTCAAGTGTTTGAGCAAGAAAAATTTGGTCTTTCGATGATGAGCCCGAGCCCGAGCCATAGCCACAATCTTGAGGACCCTTTTCTCTGTCTTGCACCATAGCTTACGATCAAATGCTAGCTCGATCTATACCTTGTCAGTCTGTCGAGGTGTCGGTTAGTTTAGCTGATATAATTATCTGGAAATTGGTATGTATGTACGTACCAACAACCATATGGAAACATGAAAATTAAGATGAAGGAATTGGGAAGAGGGAGAACCCATTGAGTAATTAACCACAACCGTGAAAATTCACAAATTTATGTATGTTTATGGATAGTTACTATTGCAGATGTACATAGGAAAATTAATTGAAATAATGCTTAATTTGCCATATATTCAGAAAATTATTTTTTAAGTTTTACATAAAAAGATAATGGGACATATAAAAAAATAATTCAACATCACTGAATTATCATTGTATAGTAGTAAGAGTAACTCATGGAGAAATTATTGATAAATTAATATACAGCCTGCTTTCACCTGAAAAAAAAATAAAAATAAAGGAGATTTACATACTTAATTAAGTTTGAATATCATAGTCAATTTCAAATCAATAAAAAAAAGTCCTGTCATTATAGTTAATTTGAAGAGAAAGATGTCTTCATATGATGAAAAGTCCCTTTTTCAAGAGGCATAAATGATAATATCAGTTATTGGTGTCCTAGGTTAGTTTTTTAAATCACGTTATATTAAAAAATATTAGTATTAAATAGTTAGAGGTAAGATATAAAAGACGGTTTCAAATAAATGATATATGATATTTAATTCGAAAATTCTGTCCGAATAAACATACAAAAGTTGTGCACCTATTTATTTATACCTACATAAGAAATATTATCCGAAAAAATGGTTAGATGTAAGATCGGTTGAACCAAAATTAATCTAGTCAAAGAAAAATATATAATAAAATCATCTCGTATGAGAATTATTGTCGAAATAATAGTATTATTTAAGTACATTTTATGTGTCAAATTTATATCGTAAATGAACTAATCATGAAATAAATATATATTGCATTCATAATAAATCCATTATACCAACATAAATCAACATACTAAACTAGCTAGGATTAAAATTTGTGATAATTAATTGAGAGAAAATTAGGGCTAAATCCCTTTAGGGTTCATCTTGGCCCAATACTCATCCTCCCACATCTCCACTTGCCTAGTCAAATTATCCCTTTTTGCCCAAAAACCTCTAAGACCCAAGGAATCATAAGGAGGGGGCATATTACATGGAACTCTATCACTAGGGGACTTTTCTAACGATTCCTCCATAAATCTCCTCCAAATTCCTTCTTCTTGGCATGCCATTGTCTCGGAGCACAACTCCATCGCGTTTGTGGGAATCTTGGGTTTGAATCTCAGCAGTTTTGCATACTCGTTCAACAGATGAAACATGTAGTCATACACCAATTCCATCTTCATTTCTTCATGAATGTACCTGCTCCCGGCTCGCCCGATTTCTCTGGCCTGTTTAATCATTCATTAATTAAGAAACTGTGACGATATGTAAACCTGTAGATACATAGTTTATTCTACAACGAATATACGAAGAAAAACGAGCATAAGAAGCCGAAAAATTTACCTTGTCAGTATGATTATTGCCCCATTCCACAGCAAATTTAAGGGATTTACACATAGAATTGTCCCTAATTGGCCAATAGTGCACCAAAGGCAACATCCCTCTTGAGAAAAACTCATGGAATTTGGGCTTCACAAGCAATGTCATGGAGTCACATCCTAAAATGTATTTTTCACTAACTGACCATGCCCATCCTTCAATGTAAATCTTGTACCTTTATCATTATGGGGGAAAAAAATAAATCCCCATTAAAAACACAAAAATAAAACCCAAAAACAAAAGAGTAGGAATTTCTTGACAAAGTAATTTTAGAAAAATACCTATGGGTGCACTGATCTGCAATATTTGATTCATTATATCCCACATTCTTCTGTTTTTTCCAATTCTGTGAAATGCATGGAATGTATTTGAGTTCACTTTAAAAAACGAACAAATTTCAACATGAGTATTTGAATGACTGAAATATCGGGTACATTGGGTTTTAGATTCGATTTCTTCCTCTTTTATTACATTATAATTGTATTGTGCAACTTTATGGCTTATTTCAACCCCCTCCACCGGACCATAGGTAACCCATGTAGGGACTTCGTATCAAGAGTAAGGTGGACAGTCAGCTTATTTTATCGGGAAAAAAAAAGGGAGAAAAGGGTGTAAAGAAAGATATGGAGACCTGGACATAAAGACGAGTATTCCAATCAGATTGGCTAGAAAGGTTGCATTTGAGTAGGGCTTGCCTCCAAGGAGCAACGGTGGGATTTCCCCTCCAATAAGCATAGGGTATCCTGTCCTTCCATTTTACCCTTTTATTCCCTTCTTGTATATCCCTTGATGATTCTCTCCATGGCTTTTGGTTCGTCTCTGCCCTACTCAAACACACATAAGTAAATATTCAATATCTATTTAATTTAGTATATGGTGTAAAGTCTACATAAGATTATTGTTAGAATTCCCTTCTAAATTTGTGGTTTTTCGTATTCAGATAGGGATGACAGTAAAATCTAAATGGGACCTAATCCAAACTCGCTAAACATGATCCATTTAATTGAATATGGGTCTACGTTTCCTAGATCGGGTCCGAATTAGGTCTGGAAAATTGAAACCCATACCCGATGTGAGACCCAAGACCCGATATGTTTATTGTAGGTAAGTCAGACCTTTTAATGAGTCTCAAACATAACATCATAATTAGGGCTTTAATATAGACAAGTAAATATATTTTTTTTTCAAAAAGAAAAAAGGAGAAAAGGGGGGATAAACTTACCAACCCCAGAATGACCAATCAGGGAAAACAATGTCCAAGGCCCAAGGATCTGAGCAATACCTAAACAAAGGTGGTGGGCCTGAATTGGGCCTCTTAAACTTCTTTGCTTGGATCACAGGCCTATCATCACAATCGAACATCAGTTCCAAATCAGGCAGTTTTCCTGGGTACCACCTCAGCAACTGTAGGAACGCCCACAGGGTAAACTTGTCTCTTGTCTGAAGTGACTTCCTATACTTCTCTACATACACCTTGCCATCTAGGATCACTAGCCTGAAGTGGGCCGTCCTCTGCGCCCCCTCCACCATTGCCCTCGTGACACCTGTCTGCTTCCATGGCAGGAGGTCTTCGTGGATCCACCGGAAGTAGTCCGGGCATGTCGGTGGCCGGCTCGGGTTGGGTGGGGTGTGGTGGGTTGGGTAGTTGTTAGGGCATGTTGGGTTTGAGCCCTTGGTGGTGCACATTAGTGGGTATTCTTTTGGGTTTGAGTGTAAAGGAGGAGAAGTTGGGGGTGAGAGTGCTTTTATTAGTAGTTCTGATTTTTGAGGTGGAATTTGAATTTGAGTGGGGAATATTAAGGATTTTACGGGAGGTGGCGGTGGTGGAAGCGGTTTATTAGAAATTAAAGGTGTCGATTTTTTCAATGGGTTGCTCGAGTATGTAGGCTAAAATAAATTAAAAAAGGAAAAAAATGAATTAGAATAATGTTTAAGTTCAATGTCAAGCATAATATTTAGATGAGTCACAAATGACATTATAATTTAATTATATTAGAAGAGAGAAATCAAATGTGAAACCTAATATAGGTCTTGACTATTAAACTAAGACCTTTTATTGGTTAACTAAATAAGTAATGAGTAGTTATATTTTCTTATTTGGTGAGAAGAAGCTCATCTCATTAGTTGTTACCACTCACATCACAACATTCAAGAAACTCATATCTCAATATTTTTCTTTTTTTTTTAATACTTATAACATTTATCTAATATATACGGAGCAACTTATTAGATATGTCTATTTTTATCTACGTCAATTGTTGCATCCGATTAAATTCAGTTAATCGACTACAAAAATTTCTCGATTTTATTTCCGCCCTATGGCAAAGAATTAATTTTTTTTTAAAAAAAAGATAAAGGTAGACAATTAGTAGAATCAAAAGGGTATAAAAGAAGAAGAAGAAGACTTACATGGTTAATCCATCTAGAACCAGAAGAAAGAGCATAGCAGAAGAGGATGGTGAAGAAGAAGAACACAAAAACCATGACATTGGTAGGCACAGTTGAAGATCTCCCTTGCTTTTGGATGCGCCTATTGAATTCATGACGATAATTATTCCCATTCCCATACCCATGCCCGAAACTTGTCCAGTTGAAGAACCATTGATCATTTTTCGGGTTAGCCATTCTCTTTTTTGGAGGGCGGGTTTGGATCGGGCTAGTTAGGGAAGAAAGAAAAATCTAAGTAGTTATGATGAAAAAAAGATGTTTGATTTATAGTTGAAAGAAACCAAAAAGTGGTGGGTGTTACTTATTAGGCTTGAATCAATCATGTTTTATTTCAAGTCTTTGTCCATGAGTTAATGGGGGTTTTGGGTCTCCATCTTGTGCTTTGGACTGTTGAATGGTGTGTTTCTGATTGTGATTTCAGTCATGACATTAGCGCCTTTGAGAGAGAGAGAGAGAGAGAGAGGAACATGATTCTTGCATTTTCCGATTAGTCTATCTGCTTAAATTCACATTATACATGTCTGTCTTCTGCTTCTACCCTGGCCTTTTCTACTTCTTTTCTTTCTTTCTTTCTTTGTTATTCAAGTGAATCATCTCCCTCTCTCTCTCTCTCTCTCTCTCTCTCTCTCTCTCACGTTTATGAAGATGTCAACAAAGCAAGTCATCCAGATTTGATTAGAATGAGTTGCTTAACCCAAATTGGGGAGCAATTTGGTGGTACACAATTGACTGTCAATTAATTTTAACCATTTTCCTGTCGACTTAACATGGGCGTTTCTCTCTTTCTTTAACAGTCGAGTGGCTCACCCACTAGACCTCTATACAGAGCAGGCTAAATACGCTAGTAAAGAACACGGAGGACACAGACCAAACTGAGCACAACAAAGCCCAGGCCACAAGACATCTAGCCAAGTTTAGGTTAAACTGTCAAATCATCAGCTGATATGTACTGCTAATTGTAGTATGGCAGCTCTTAACAGAGAAACTACATGGCATAAATGCTTCTTAATTTATGTGTAGCATTGAGGGTTGGTATCAAATTGGGACAGAAATTCTATCTATATTGGTCTTTGTGATTTCTTTCGATCCAATAAAAATGTTCAAAAAGGCCCATAAGAATCATTCCAATAGCTTACATTTAAGGGGCTCATCTTGTTCTTTGGCATTCCTAAATCCTGTATATCCAAGAGGAAAAAGATATAGGAAATCCTAAATCCTGACTGTTAATTGACGCTAAACATATCAGAATCAACAGGTTTTTGAAGCCAGTTGGAGAAAGGAGGACTCCCCTTCAATATCTTCGACATTTGATAATAGTCTCGAGAATTCTCCTGCAACAGGGGTTATTGGGTTGTCACAAATTTATGATTTCAAGCAAATCGTCTGGCTGTGGAGAGTTGTGACACATACGAAAGCAGTGAAAGATCCTAAGACTAGTAGAATGTGTACAATTTTCCATAAAAAATAGAAATCAAAATCAAAAATCATATTTAGACAGTAAGCATATTACCTTAAATTCTCTATAAGAGACAGCAAGGTCTTTCCTTTCAGCCAAACAATTAGGCCTCGTGGAATAAAAACAGTCCAACAATCTCTTTCTGCAACACAACAGCATGCACAGGACATTATGAAGATGATTTAACATAGGGCCAACGGTTAAACACAAGATGGTAGATGATGAGTTACTTGCACAAGGATGATTCTGTAGATGGATACAATGCTCCCTTAGAAGAGGTGCCTTGTTTTCTCCCAGTTGTCCCCAAGATGACTTCATGTAAGCCACACTTATTCCAACATATGGAATACCTATATAATGCACCATCGCGAGCTAAATTTTATTGTACTCTTGAAAACCACAAATTCAGCTTCAAGATGGGAATGCCCAAATAAGCACTTACCCACATGTTAAGGTAGCCTGAGCAGAACCCAGATGCTGAAACTCCTTTGGTGGGACATGAGCCTCAAAAAACAGGGGCTGATAATTGCCAAACCAAGTTTATGTCAACGAAATTGTAACCCAGAATGTAGGGTACAAACATATAAACAAGCAAGGCATACCTCATTCACCGCAAATGGGCCAACTAACACGCTAGATAAATGTAATATTCGATTATACAAGGCTCTCCTCAAGCTTTCCTTCACAGAAAGTTCTTGTGAAGTGCTACATGGTTGCCCAACACTGATAGAGGAAATATATATAGGCTGAAGCATGTAGGAAAGCAAAGCACCTGAATGAAAGAGTAATATATACATCAGCATCAGCGTTTGAACATTGATCCATGAGCAAATTCATTTTCTTAAGTTTTTAGTCTATTGCTTGATGTTTACCAAACAAATGCCCAAGTGCAGGCAATACCATGCTTTTCCCCTTCCTTTTCAATCAGAATCTTCAACCATGAAATTACTAATAAATTCTGGATAATGTCATTATTCATGAAGTCAATGGGGTTCCAAAACCCTTTGAAGCACCAAAGAGTCTGACATTAAGTAACTGACCTTGAACTCCAACAACGTTCCATCGTGCTATCTTGTCCGAGCAACTAACAGATGACGTTGTAACACCACGGCCGGGCTTTCTCTGAACCAAGCCAGAGACTACAAAAGCATCACCAACAAACAACATCACCAATTACATTTTCTAGTTTAGAGAAAGGTATTGTACATAGGCCAAAACCATCACACACATGTAATGCATCAAAAACATTCAAGCATCAATGTAAACTTCACTGTGCTTTAACAACGTACAGAAAAAACGACATAAAAATATCCAAGGTATTGCCCTAAAGATTCCAGGCATTTCATTCAACGCTTAAAAGATCCACACCTTCAGTTCTGCGCTACTTCAGTTTATCATTAATATGCTTTGGGCAGCAGGACAATAGCAGAACAAGCACAATGGCAACAACTTAAAAATGATGGCAGTCAAACAAAGGCAATTAAGATGCATTTAATCTATGATTATGCAAGCCACCACATGCAACTAATGTCACTAAAGAGTTAAAGAAGAAAAGGCTACATTCCACCATTGCTCGTCACTGAAGCCTCAGAAGATGTCAACAATGCCGACACCTCTTCCCCAAAGGATGTAGTTCTTAAAGATTGTGGCATACTGAGTGAAGCATCCCCACCTGCAAACAAAAATGAAATAATAACTGGAAAATCAGAATAACAAGAGTATGACTACATCAAAAATACCAGCCTCAACATTCCTGAAGAGAGACATGAAAAATATACTAAGGTCTTACATGGCAATTGCGAAATATACATATGTAAATGCCAACCCTCTTTGATCTTGTATCGTACTTGGCTAGATTCATCAGCCTCCAAACAAACAAGCAAGCTCGTGTGTACAACATCCTCCAGTTTTTCGCTTGTATCGACTCCCTCTTTATCAAACACATTGTTATAAGAACATATCTGTGAATATAAGAACCTGCCATAGCCAAACAAGTATGTCTTACTTACACAACCTCTTACACTAGCCAATGAAATCCCAAATCTTTGCCTTCAACATAAAACCACTAATATACAACCCCATAAGAATTCTATAAACAATGAGCCCATTCTTTAAGGAGAGGTAAACAAGTAATATGCACAATGAAACAATAAGTACACAATCAGTAGAAATTTCCCATGACCCAGAAGATTATTCATTATGGCAAGCCAGGAAAATCAAAGGAGTTTCAACCCAAAAAAAGAAAAAAAAATCACCTCAGCAAAGATCTTCGGGCTATAATTTCAGCATGAGAATCATTGACAACATCACCATTTGGGCTTCGATGACTTCTTGGAAGACATTTAGTTCCAGTTCCTAAGGCAACCACTTCCAATTCTGCAACCCAAAATTGTTTTCTCAGTAACCCCGGATACCCACCAAAATACCAGCCAAATTTAACACCAAATTGCAGAAATTGAGATCATATTGATGAGAATTGACACGCTGTAAGAGAGAGAAGTAAAAAAGAGTCACCTTGAGAAGGGGAAGAAAGGAGAAAAGCAGCCAAAACGGAGACTTCCCGGCCCTGAGGCTTGCCCTTCTTAGGAAGAGAGTTGTAGAGAGAGAAAACCTTCTCTGATACTCTCTCCGCCCATCTCTCTCCTCCCTCCCACGTCTTCTCAGCTTTCTTCCACTCCATAGATAGAGCTCTTGCTTCAGTGCTACTGCGTTTCACTAGCTTTTCGGCTCATCATTGCGCTCTGCACGAGGCGGCCCACTGTCAAGGACCGGAAGGGGAAACTCGGACCGGGCCGGGCTAGTACAAGGGACGGTTTAGCCCAAAATTATAATCATCATACCGGCTAGCCCAAAACTATGCTATTCGAACCATTTTATTTTTTAATAAAAAATAAATAAATAAGTTGGTATCAAATGGCATTTGTCCAATATACACCCGATATATATATTGATATCATCTTATGTTGATATTTGCCCGTTGTAAAATCGGGTCTCGAACTATACTGTTGCGGTATTTATAACTATGGTTAAAATTATTTTATTTTTTTACTTTGGGAGTTGCGGGAGCGTTTAATGAATTAACTATCTTTAAAATTAAATGTGAGAGAAATAACTAATCTTAAAAAGTTATTACATGAAACATCTAAATTAAGTGTTTACGATTTGTTCGAAATGGTTGATATAATCATTAGAAATAAGCTGTTATATAAAAAATGAGTAGTAATGAACGTAAACGAACAAAAACGAAAATAAATGAACAAAAAAATATAAATAAATATTGATATTGATATACATGTCAATTCGAAGAAACTCTTAAAAAAACAAATAAAAATTTTTAGTCAAACACTCACACTGTGTTTTTATAATGAACTGTGCCTTCTATATATATATATATATAAAAAAGAATAAATTGTTCCAAGAAACATTACTGATATTTGCACATTGTCTATTACTTCTGCATTTGTAGGCTCGATATACATGTATGGATAGATAATAGCAATTTATGTGTACATCCACATAACAATTATGTTACAAAAGAGTAGTATATTAACAAAAATAAATCTAAAATTCAATATATCAAAAGTTTCTACCTTTTATCAAAAGGATAGTTTAATGCAATTGACGAATTATTAAAAAAACTTATACATTCATTGAAAGGAAAAAAATTATATAAAACCCATAAAATTTTTAAAATGGGACATTTATAAAATCAATAGATATTTGTTAATACTTGGTTAATTTAAAGATATGATGTGATATTTAAAATAAAAAAAAAAGATAGGATGTGATGATTTGGGAGGACAGGCGCTGGCAAGAAGATGGCGGGAATAGCCTATTGTTTGTTCGTATAAATTCCCTAATTCTTATACTTTTTTTTTTGTTGAAAATTCCTAATTCTTATACTTGGACTCAAGTAACGTAGTAATTTGACTGATCATCTCCAGAAATTTAATTTGATCTGGATATTTATATTTATGTGAATATTACATACGAAAAAGATCAGACATAAGCATATATATTTCTTTTAAATTTTAAATTCAGATAAAATATTTTTCAGATTTTTATCAGTATCATCATCAGCCCAGACCCTCTCTCTGGTTAACTCGAACTACGGAAGATGGTAGTAAATCTTTTTCTCTGTTTTTTACGCAGAACTGTCCCACTTCCCCATAACGTTTGAAAAAGAGCCAATCACTGGAAATGAAGATTATTAGTCAAGGGTATAATCAGATCAGAGGGCAGAGGCAGAGCCATTGCTTACTCTTGTGGGTTTTCTCTTTTCTGTGCTCTTTCTCCATTCACTTTTCCCCCTTTGATCAGCTGATTTTTATAAGAAAAGGTAGTTTAGTGTTTGTACTATGTTTGTAATTTTTATTTCCCTTTTCAATTAATTTCCTTTCCTTTCCTTTCCACTTAAGATATCCAAGTTTTTTCGTCTGTTCATATGTTTATCTTTTAGCTGTTTGGTGTTTGTGGCCTTTTGCCCACTTTTGCTTTGTGTGAGTACAATAAATATGGGTTGGGTTTGAAAATGATGTTTTTCGTGTATTCTGATGGTTTTTTTATGCAGGAGACTGAGCTACAATGGAGGGTTCATTTGGTATGAGTAGCATAATTACAAGGAATTCTAAGTTGCTCGATATAGTGTTTTCATGGTCGCTTGCTGACATTTTGAATGAGAATCTCTACAAGGAAAAGGTTTTAGTCTCTCTCTCTCTCTCTCACCCCGTTTTGTCTGAAGGGTTGAAAATGTGTCATTCAACTGTTTGTTTATTATGTTGCTGATCGGTGCTTTTTTGGTGGGTTTTTGTTTGACTACTGGTTGTTATCCGCTTAGCTATAGTGGGTAGCCACGAAATTTTAGTTTGGCTTGCTGTCTTTGATCTTCCGTTTCACTTGGATATAATAGGTAGGGGCGTCAAGCTCTTCCATCACATATTAAGAAGGGGAAGTGAGCATTTGAAAGACGTGTTTTAATTTTTATGTTTTTTTATGATGAGGTGACCTGTTTTCTGTACACCTTGTGAATCTGATTTTTATATGGTTCTCATTTTGACTTTCTCAGCTAGATCCCAAATAAAACAATTTTTTGTTTTGTTTTTTGGGACAATTCACAAATTTCTTGGGTTTTACTTGGAGTTCAGGTCTGCTTAAACTTGAACTAAGAGCTTGATGAGCCACTCAATCCTTTTTGGCAATATGTATAAGATGACATGGGAGATTAGATGGTGTAAATATATATGCACATTGTTGATTTTGTTGATAGCACCTCTTGATACTCGCCCCGCACTGGTGACCTGTATCCAAATTTATTTGCATCCTGTCTGTTCTAAATTAATGGTCGTTTTTATCATCTATAATCAACCAATGTTGTAGTACTGATTATGTCTCATCTTTGTTGGGACTTGCAAACTGTTTTTCCAGCTTAATATTCTGTCATTGTCCACATTGTGGTTCCTTCTTTTGGTTTTTTTTTTTTTTTTGTGGTGGGCATCAATGTAACTAATGGATTATTGTTCATGGTCTAAATGATTTTCAGGTCAAGAAGATCCCAAATTCTTTTGAAAGAGTGCATGAATATTTCAGCTCTTATGTCTATCCTCTGCTGGAGGAGATTCGAGCAGACCTTTGTTCAAACATAGAGATCATCTATGGGGCACCATTTGCTGAAGTGGTGTCTTATGAACCTGTTAAATCATCATTCCATAGTCAATCACAGTTGTATGATATTAAGGTTGATGAATGGAGAAACAGGAAGGTCCGAGGCAAGGATCCTTATAACACACTGCCTGGAGATATCTTTGCACTAGTGAAGTCTCGACCTCTAAGCATAAATGATTTGAATGTCGTGGCACAGACATGGATTTTGGCGCATGTTGAGAGCATTCCTCGGAAAAGGGGCGTGGAGGATGATGACATAACTGATGAAACATCTTCAACCTTCTTCACTATCAAATTGTCAAAGGACATTGGTCTTATTGATGATGGCTACAGTTCTCTTTTTCTAGTTCATTTGTTGAACATCACAACAAACAAACGTATATGGAATGCCTTAAACATGTATAGAAATTTGAGAATCATCAATGGAGTTTTGCAAAGAAATATCATGGTACGTGATGGAACTTTCATACTTATTAACGTGCTGTGAATAGCATGAGATTATACTTGTCCATCAATATTCGAGAAATGGGGATAAATATGGTAATCACAAGTTTGTTTGTCTTTAATAATAGTATTATGGAACTCCAATTACCAGGGGTGGGGGTTCTTATAAACATCAAACACCACCATGCCTTATAGGGTCTTTGCTCGAGAGGGTGACAAATTAAGATGTCCTTCATCTTAGTCATTTCATTCACTTGCGCCAATGTAGTTCGCACACTACTGGGTCTAATAATATTTCTACTTTGTATCTTGAGTCTTGAACTTAGAATCAATGGTTGATAAGCATAGCCTCAATGAATTTTATCACTTCATTGTATCTTGATTTCGTACCTTACTATAATTTTGTTTAATTGGAAAACCACGGGATGTGGATTACAGGATGAAGATGACGATTGTTGTTGTTGTTCAAAGAATGATGACTACTTGCTGGAAAGTCTTTACATGGAAACACCTTCAAGATTAAATCCTTCTCAGAATGAGGCAGTTGTAGCTTCTCTACAAGTGACACACTGTGAGCAGAGACCTCACGTTCAGCTTGTTTGGGGCCCACCAGGAACTGGGAAAACAAAAACTCTTAGCACATTGCTTTGTTTGCTCCTTAAGAAGAATCGCAGGATATTGGCATGTGCTCCAACAAATGTTGCTATCAAACAGGTGGCTGGCTGTGTTTTGGAACTCATGAAGAGTGATTATTCAGAAGTTTGTGATGGGTTTCTGGGAAACATACTGTTGTTTGGAAACAAACAACGTCTAAAAGTAGGATCTGATATAGAAGATATATATCTTGACAATCGTGTAAAAAGATTAGCAGAGTGTTTTCAACCGATGACTGGTTGGAGGAGTTCTTTCCTTTTGTTGTCAAATTTCCTTGAGGATTGTGTCTCAGATTACGATATTTTCGTAGAGAATGAACTGAAGTTAAGGGAGAAAAGCACTGATAAAGTTGACAATATAGCACCGATCAAATCTTTTGTGACTTTTGTTAGAGACCGGTTCAAGGCTACTGCAGAACCAGTTAGGCGATGTGTTGCTATTTTCTGCACTCACTTATCAAAGAGTTTCATTGGAGAAAATATTGAAAACATGAAATCTCTGTTGAATGTGCTGGATTCATTTGAAACATTTTTGCTTCAAGATGATGTCAATTCCAAGAAATTGCGCGAGGTATTTTCTTCTTCAGAAGATAATAATATTGTGGATGGGTCACTTATGCTCGAAGAAAAGAGAAGAAAATGCATTTCAGCCTTAAGAACACTGCACAAGTCTTTAGGTGAAATGGACCTTCCTACTATGCGGTATTCAGAATCCATGACAGAAGAATCTATCAAGAAGCCTGCGAGGGAACTTTGTTTTCAAATGGCATCCTTAGTCTTTTGTACAGCTTCCAGTTCGTATATGGTTCATTCTATGCCTGTGGAGCCATTTGATGTCGTGATTATAGATGAAGCCGCGCAACTGAAGGAATGTGAGTCTGCCATACCTCTACAATTGCCGGGTTTAAGGAATGCTATTCTTTTCGGGGACGAGTGCCAATTGCCTGCAATGGTTAATAGTAATGTAAGTTTTAAATATGCTGCACTTCTCATGTATTTTCATTACTGCAAATTTCACAGAGCTCTCTAATTATTGAAAACTTGCAGATTTCTAGTAACGCTGGTTTTGGGCGAAGTTTGTTCCAGAGGTTGAGCTTATTGGGCTGGTCAAAGCACCTCTTGAATGTGCAGTACAGAATGCATCCATCAATCAGTGCTTTTCCGAATGCAAGATTCTACTTCGATCAAATTTTGGATGCACCTAGCGTCAGGAGCAAGTGTTATGAGAAATGCTATCTTCCCGGCCCAATCTATGGCCCTTATTCTTTTATAAATGTTTCCGAGGGCAGAGAAGAGTGCGATGATGATGGACGCAGTAAAAGAAACAGGGTTGAGGCAGCTGCTGTATGTAAAATTTTGCAGAACCTCTATAAGTGTATGTTTTCATGGTCTCTGTTTATCTACGTGCTTATCAATTTTAGGTTTGCTTCTTAAAATATTGTATTTTATGAGACAAATTAAACTTTATATGCCTTAAATCTTTTTTTTCGAGATGAAATATGCCTTAATCTTGATTATGCATGATTCATTATAGATAAATAAAGTTGATCAAGATTATTAAATAAAAGTGGCTGGATAGTTAACTATACTAAGGGATTGAAGTGAGTTCTTCTGCCCTTTTTTTCTTGGTGGTTAATGATCGTAGTTGATACTGTAGAAGTACAAATACAACACTACCTAGTGACCAAAGTAGATCTGGCTTGAGCAGGTTAGAGAAGATCCAGATGTATGCACTCTTACCCTCGTAAATAGAGAAGCTTGATCTTCATGTGTGAAGCTTCTGGTTGTGAAAGAATCCTTTTTGAACTATTCTTTTATTAGTTTAGTGACTGATAACAAGCTCACAGGAATTTCCCGCTTCTGATGTTTTAGGAAAGAAAAAAAGGAAAGGGAGGGGGTGTTATTATGGGCTTTACGCGGTCAAATGGACCTATCTCCTCACTCAGTTAAGTAGTCCTCAAAACTTGATCTCATTGCAGCTTGGCGTTTGTCGAATCAAAGGCTTTCTATTGGTGTGATATCTCCATACGTTGCACAAGTTGTGGCCATCGAGGAAATGCTGGGAAGGAGGTATGAGAAGATTGAAAACTTTGCAGTCAAAGTGAAGTCAGTTGATGGATTTCAAGGAGGAGAGGAAGACATCATGATTATATCAACCGTGAGATCAAATCTTACTGGAAAAGTTGGATTTATTGCTGATCTTCAACGAGCTAATGTGGCTCTAACTAGAGCGAGGTATAGCTGTGAATGATGCAACCTTTATCATTTTCTGCTTACTGCTTTGGCATTTAAATAACATTCTATCTTTTGTTCAACCTACCAGACACTGCCTTTGGATACTTGGACATGAAGGCACTCTAATTCAAAGTAATTCCATATGGAAGACTTTAATTTGTGATGCCAAGGAGCGTAACTGTTTTCACAATGCTGATGAAGATACGAGCTTGGCCCAAGCCATGGTAGATATCAAGAAAGAGCTCAATCAACTTGATGATTTGCTTAATAAGGACAGTATACTTTTCAAAAGTGCCAGGTGGAAGGTACGCTATCTGCCTTTTGTGTGTGTGGATTGAGCTATCTCTTTCCTATTCTCTTGAGTTATTGGGATCTTACAGGTTGTATAATTTAATAATACATATTCTTGATCTTGTTGTAGGTTCTATTCAGTGATAATTTTGTCAAAACCTTTTCAAAGCTTCCAACAACGCGGATGAAGAAGTCCGTGATGAATCTGCTTGTAAATCTATCACATGGTTGGCGGCCTAAGAAAGTAAAAACTGACCCAGTTTGTCAGAGCACTTTACAAATTGTTAAACAATACAAAGTTGAAGGCCGTTATGTCATTTGCACGAATGACATTATGAAGGATGGACTGTACTTCCAAGTATTGAAGATCTGGGATATTGTCCCACTGGAAGATGTTACAAAATTGGTTAGAAGACTCGATAACATATATAAGGCATTCACTGATGATTTCCTGAATTGTTGCAGAGGGAGAAGTCTTCAGGGGTATGTGGTCTATATATATATATATTTTTTTCTCAGCCTTAAACTTGTGTCTCTAATGACTAGTCAATGTATTATAACAATCGCTGAGAAAAATAGATAAATAATAAATGTTCAATGTGCAACTGGTAATGCGTTCTCATCGCAACCTGCTATTGCTTTAGTTGAAGGAGGTTATATTTGAAAATTCTAGTGTTGTCAACTATATGCCTATGAATTTATGAGTGCTAATCTCTTGTTATTTCAGGGAGTTAGAAGACCCAAGGACATGGAACACTTCACCTGAAATTGTCCGGTTCAAGAGGTATGATAGTGCTGACTCAGCATCGGCTTCTGATGATGATTCAGATGTCATAAATTATGCTGAGAATGCCAAAGTGAGCGAAAGTCTCTTGCTGATGAAATTCTATGCTTTATCTGCGGGCACTGTGGGTCACTTTCTGTCTGATGCTGATGGTCGAGCATTGGACTTACCATTTGAAGTAACTGATGAGGAGAAGCGGATAATCCAGCACTGCAGAACCAGCTTTATTTTGGGGCGGTCCGGCACAGGGAAGACGACTGTGCTGACTATGAAACTGTTTCAGAAAGAGCAGCTCCATCATATGGCTTTGGAAGGACTTGGTGAAGTAGATACAAATGACAACGTCGCCCACGTTGATGATATCAGAAAAAATGACCCTGTTTTGCGCCAACTTTTTGTGACAGTTAGTCCAAAGCTTTGCCATGCCATCAAACAGCATGTTTCTCAACTGAAAAGGTACATGAATTGAGTTTTATTCTTCATTGTTTTCCTTCATGTTCTGTTCTGTACCTTTGGGGATAGCCAGTGTTTAGTCTATGTATCTGCGGTCTTTGCTTGTTTGTTTCTTCAGAGAATTCTTATATTAAAAAAAAGGTTCTGTTGCTTAAAGTTGTTTATGACTCCCTTGTCTTTTTCTGATTTAGGGACCAGTACGTTTGTGTTATTAATTCAGAGGTCTATTGTCCTTGCAGCTTTGCTCACGCTGAAAGCTCTTCTGTGGAAAGCATTCCCATTGATGATTTTTTAGACGATCGAGATCAGCTCAGGGGTATTCCTGACTCATTTGTGGATATTCCTCCTAAGTCATACCCTCTTGTTGTAACCTTCAACAAATTCTTGCTTATGCTTGATGGAACATTGGGTACCTCATACTTTGATAGATTTCGTGATGAGGTGAAATTTTGTGACAGAGTAAACAATAGCATAAGATCAGCTGCCCTCTTGATGAGAAGGAAAGAGGTTAGCTTTGACAGGTTCAGTGCCTGGTATTGGCCTCACATCAATTCACAGCTTACCAAGAGGGTTGATGCTTCTAGGGTTTTCACAGAGATAATTTCTAGCATCAAAGGTGGTCTGCAAGTAGGAGACACTGAAGATCGTAAGCTTAGCATGGGGAGTTATCTTCAATTGTCCGAGGGTCGGACTTCAACTTTAAGTTGGCATCAGAGGGAGATCATATATAATATTTTCTTGCATTATGAGAAGATGAAAGCAGAACGAGGAGAATTTGATTTGGCTGATCTCGTGAATGATCTCCATCGACGGCTCATGCATGGAAAATATGATGGTGATACCATTGATTTTGTTTACATAGATGAAGTGCAAGACTTAACTATCAGACAAATTGCACTCTTTAAATATATCTGCAAAAATGTGTATGAAGGATTTGTTTTCTCCGGTGATACAGCTCAGACCATAGCGAGAGGGATCGATTTTCGCTTTCAGGATGTCCGATGTTTATTTTTTAAAGAGTTCATGACGAGGAATAAGAATGATGGAGACCATGAAAGTGAAGAGAAAGGACAGATCTCTCCTATTTTTCATTTGAGCCAGAATTTTCGCACACATGCTGGTATACTAAAGCTAGGAGATAGTGTCGTTCAACTTATCTATCATTTTTCCCTCAGTCGGTGGACATTTTACCTCCTGAGACGAGTTTTATCTTCGGAGAAGCTCCAATCTTGCTTGAATCTGGGTCTGATGAAAATGCTATTGTCACAATTTTTGGCAACACTGGAAATGATGGGGGCAATCTTGTTGGTTTTGGAGCTGAGCAGGTGATTCTCGTACGAGATGACAATGCTCGAGCAGAAATCTCAAACTATGTTGGTAAACATGCTCTTGTCCTAACCATTATTGAGTGCAAAGGATTAGAATTTCAGGTAAATGAAAATATGATAATATTGTAATTTTGTGAATTAGATTATATTGACCTTTATCTTTAATTTTCTCAACTCAATGCCGTCTCTGTCAACAGTCTGTTGATACTGTGATACCTCTATCTGCAGGATGTCCTATTGTACAACTTCTTGGGGTCATCACCATTAAGAAATAAATGGAGAGTTGTATATGAGTACATGAAGGTGAACAATTTGCTTGACTCATCGTTGCCCCAGTCCTTTCCTGATTTCAACTCGGAGAAACACAATGTTTTGTGCTCAGAGCTGAAACAGTTGTATGTTGCGATCACTCGTACAAGACAAAGGTTGTGGATATGTGAGAACAAAGAGAATATTTCGAAGCCTATGTTTGACTATTGGAAGAAGAAGCATGTAGTTCAAGTTAGACAGTTGGATGATTCTCTAGCACGGGCAATGCAGGTTGCAAGCAGCCCCGAGGAGTGGAGAGCACGTGGCAAGAAGGTTGTCTATTCTTCCTCGTACTTTAATATTATCATCATTTATCTTTGCTGTCAACGTATTGAAAGTTATGCTTCACATATCAATACAAGTGATTTCTATTCCTTAATTGAACAAACGTGAACAATTAATTATTAGTGCTTTGATTTTTGATGATTTCGTCCCCTCAGTTGCTGGCCGTGAATAACTATGAGGTGGCAACCATGTGCTTTGAAAGAGCCGGAGATAGGCATTGGGAAACCTTTGCTAAGGCTGCTGGGCTCGAAGCATCGGCTGACAGAGCTCAGAATCATGAAGAAGCGTCCAAAATTCTCAGGCAAGCTGGTGTGCTTTTTGAAAGCATAAATGAGTACAAGAGAGCCGCAGATTGCTATTATGAGTCTAAGGACTACGATATAGCCGGTATGCCCTTTCCCATGTGCTTGTCACCTGAGATGTATGGGTACTTTTTGTTTCTAAATGGTATACCGAAGAATGGAAAAACATCTATTCCATCTTATTGGTGATTTACCTGTAATCGAAATATTATATATGTCTTTGAAGTATTTTTGTGTAAATCTCATGAAAATGCTGAGAACAGAATTCTAACTTGCTAGTGTTACATATCTTGAAATAAGTTATCTTGAATTGAGGTCGTTTGAGTGTGGAAGCGATCATGATTCCGGCTGAGATTGTTTCCATTTAAATGGTCATTGCTGTGACAGCATTTGGCGTTTAGGATATTGAATTATATTTTTACTTTTGCAGGTAAAATTTACCATCAGCGTTGTGGGGAATCGGAGCTTGAAAGAGCTGGTGAATGCTTCACCTTATCTGGGTGTTATGAGCTTGCTGCTGAAGTATTTGCTAAAGGAAACTTCTTCTTGGAGTGCTTATCATCCTGCATGAAAGGGAACTTGTTTGATATGGGCCTGCAGTATATTCAGTACTGGAAACACCAGGCAACACAGAGCCAGTGTTCACTAAAAAAGCAGATAGACCTGGATGCTATTGAACAATCATTTCTGGAAAAATGTGCGCTTTCTTATCATGATAAAGATGATAAAAGTGGAATGATGAAGTTTGTTAAAGCCTTTTGCTCTGAGGATTCCATGCGAAATTTCCTCAGGAATTTGGACTGTCTTGATGAGCTTCTCATGTTGGAACAAGAATTGGGGAACTTCTCAAGGGCTGCAGATATTGCAAGGGAACGAGGGGACCTTTTACTTGAAGCAAATTTGCTAGAGAAGGGTGGGCTTTACAAGGAAGCATGTGCCCTTTTTCTGTGGTATGCTTTTGCTGCTTCTCTCTGGGCTGATGGTAGCGAAGGTTGGCCTTTGAAACAATTTCCACAAAAGGTGGACCTGCTATTGAAAGCAAAAATTCTGCTCGTTTTGCGGAGCCACTCCAATTATATAAGACTGCTTGCACAGAAGTTCTGATTTTGTTGAACAGAAACCATTCCCTCTCCGCACTGAAAGAATTGTTGATCTTGTGTCAGAATCAGAAGAGTATGAGAGGGAGATCATAGTTACTCAGAGAATTCTGGAGTCAATGCTTGAAACTCATTTTTCGAAGTATGAATGTGAAAGTGGCCTTGTGGATGATTTATGCACACATTCAATGCACGTAATTTCCCAAAACAAGATCTCTGTTGAGACAATGATTTACTTTTGGAACTCACGTAAAGAGACCATCTTAGCAATTTTCAAGTACCTGGAGGAGTTTGAGGTTGATAAAACTAGTGGTTTGGAAGAGGTGGGAGAATTCTGTTTCAACTACCTGGGGGTGCGAAAGGAGTGGTTGAATATGAGCACAACTTATGTTTGTTTGTATCCTGAAGCGAAATGGTTGGGGAATCTGAGCAAAATATCCCAAAAATCTGGGAAAAAGTTCACGATTGACAAACAGCACTTATTATCAGATGCTCGTAAGTATTGGTCAGGGGAGTTATTGTGTATTGGCATGAAAGTCTTGCATATTCTTGAATTACTCCTCAAGCATACTAACAAGGTTTTCATGTCTCTGTTTAGTAAGACTAGGATTGCCGCTCATGTTTATGAAGTTGCTCAGTTGCTACTTTCTTGGAAATATTTGAAGCACACCTATCAAAATTCAAATCCACTGCAGAAGTACATTAATCTCTCACTAGATGAATACTTTGTCAATGTGTTTCCTTTAAACTGGAGAGAATCGGTGTGCAAAGACATGATCTTTTGAGGAAGACAGAAGTTTCAAGCAAAATACTGGAAGAAGTTGTTGCAAAGAATTTCCATAGAAAAGGTCAGTTGACATATGGGCAGCTTGGACGGGTCACAATGGTGCTGCTTGGGTCATCCAGTGGTGAAGTTAACAAGAATGTTTTGAAGAGACTTGACGTGGATTCATCTTGGAAACTACAAGCATCCCTTGCTCTTAATCTCCGTACAGTTTTGGGTGAGCTTTATGGTGCCAACTGGCGAAAGGATTTCATAATCCCTGTCTGCTTTCTGTATCTGGTTGACCGCCTTATGGTTTCCCTAGGGAAGTTTCGGAGTTTGTTCCTGACATGTAGATCTTCGTTTGTTGAATGGCTTATTCATAATAAATGGAAGCCAACACTTAGCACAGATTCAGCATCTATCAATGCTGAAGGTGAATTTGAGGGTGACACCTATGTCTTTTTGTGTGGTATTGTTCATAAGCTTATTGTGAACAAACATGAGACTATTAATAGGGTTAGACAAGCGGGCATGAATGTGAAAGACGACTACCCTCTGCTGCTACTCAGATTAGTTGTTTTTATGTGCTTGCTCCATTTGAACTACGGGATGTGTTGGCACTTACTTCGAGATGTGTTAAGCAGGGACAACATCACTACAGAATTACCATCTGCCTTTTGCAGTAAGTTGTGGAGGAAAAATAAGTGGGTAGTCAATCTTTCTACCGTTGCTCAAGCACTGAAAGCCGTTGGGGATCCTCTGGTTATAGTAACCTCACAGGAAGGTCGTTCAGATTTGTCATGCAAGGATGCCATTCGTTTTCCGATGATTGACCAAAACAGAGAGGACCTGCTTGAAATCTTGTTTCCGGACAATGTCAAATTTTGCCAAGGTGGAGACAAATTGCACAAGCAGTCACAAGCTAGTTTCACAAGTAAGGATAGTCAGCTTCAAAAGCAGAATGAAGGGTGTATCGAGTTCAAATCTGGGGCTGTCCGGGACCTTTTTGATTCATTAAAGGTGGTTGAGACTGAAGATGACCAAAGTAGGCAGAAGCTTGTCTCCTCAGCTCCAAGGATTAAGGTAATTGTTCTTTTAATTGTGCCATATGTAAATTTTGTTACCACTCTCTTATGCTAGATGATAATAACCCATTAACTGTTGTTATTATATGTGGAAAATTTATGTACTTCGTCTTTGACAACTTCTATTTCTTGGGAAGATTTGGAATTTGGGGCTCTTGTCATGTTCAGGCTAGTTAGATGGGGAAACAAAAATTACAGAAGATATTTACTGGGCAGGTTTTTCCTGTTTGTTTCATCTGGTGTTAAGTTACCCAATTTTTGTTGGGTTAGAGAATGTTTTAAACTAGTTCAACCCCCCAAAAGTAGTAGTTACGACTACGATGTGTCGGTAATAAGATGTGTTTGGGAGTATCTGGTGCTTAGTTTATAGAAAAATACGAGTGTTGGTGTGAGCAAATTCTGGTTAAGGGTTCCTCCTGGGGTTATATGGGCTTTGGCTGTTGAGTAATCAAAAGAGTCATGCAGTTACTGGATTATAGTTAGTGAAAAGTTATGGAGCCGTTGTAATTTTTTTTCCATTGAAAGTTTGAACAAGACAGTTGTGTCTTATTCTTCATTGTGGCCTCTTCCCCCTCTCTAACAACAGGCTCAGGTAGACAGAGCATATGCCCTACTGACAAGCTCGATAGACCAGACATCAGCGGAAAATTCTAGCAGTAATAGTGAGTTGAAAAATTATGCAGCAGAAGCTGATTCTTTACTTCTTGAATTACAGTTGTTATCTGCAGCTTTGGATGCAAGGTTTGTTCAATTCTCTAACCTAACCCCCTTTGTTAGCCGCCCAGTAGTTCACTGTTGCATTTACTATTGTATGTGTCATTTGAATTTTTCTTGTTTGTATGACCACCTCGAGATCTTACTATTTTCATTCTTGTGTGATTGATTTCAGTGAAGTGCAACTAAAGGACAGCATGTTACTGATCAAGAACATTTTCAAACGACTGGAATCGGAGGAACCACTATTTGAGTATTTCTTCAGTCCTCTTGTATCTCAAGTGAAAACCATGGAAGACAGAAACTCAGAAGAGGGTCAGAAAGATGAAACTTCAGTTGCCGATCCTGGAAATCAAAGTGGCAACCAAGGTAGTAGTGAGACAAAGTTGGAAGATCAAGATGCTGCCAAGATTGGTGAGGACAGCAATTTAGAAGAGAGTCCGAATGACAACTCTTCAGCAGCAGCAGCAGCAGCTTCTGCTCCTGGAAATCAAAATGAGAACGAAGGCAGTAAGAAAAACAACCGGAAGGCAAACAAGAAGTCCAAAAACAAGAACAAGTGCAAGAAAAAGAGATAGTGGGTACATCTCCTACTGTGAGGGGAGTTCCTGCTTTATTTATTTTTTTTATTGATAGATTTTTTTGTGCCTTACCTTACCTTATGGGCTGATTCATACATATATGAGTTTTTGAGAAGCGACAGCTCCCTTGCTAAGATGGGGTGTCCTTCTATTCCATTAGTAACCGCAGTGGTACTAGGATCTAGGACGTCTTCAGCTAAGGCAATTGACATGTTCAGGTCTATCATGAAATTGCAATGAATGTAGGTGGACAAGTACGGCAATTTTGTGAGAATCGTCTTCATCTCTGACCAGAGATCAGGTTACGTAAGTGAACAACTGTCTTTCAACGTTTGAGCCTTTTCGAATGATCTATATAATTGTATCATGCGAGACCATCGTAAAATTTTAAAAATATATGTATATGTTTTATGCAGTGTAAACAGTTAATAGTTAACATATATAATTTGACACGTAGTTTTGTAGCTTAAATATAGGTATCTCATTTACATTTGAATTGTAAGCAAAAAGTCATATGAAGTTTAAAGAATGGTTTAGTTCACTATAATTCAGTTTAAACTCGTCTTTTTCAACAATTCAAATTATAGTTACTAGCATTGTGAGGATATAATAATAAATATTTATCTAAGTATTTTATACTATAAACCCAGATTTATAAACCTAAAGTATTATATGTGATATTTTAGTGTAATTTTCTAAAATCTACTCAAACATAATTACTTTGTGTATATGTGTAGGCACTAGTAAGGTATTGCACGCCATGTATGGAGTCTAGTATTCTCTGAGTGGATAGCTAAAGATTGTTGGGTTTTTGGAGGTTCTTGGTGGGGGTTCATTTGTGACCTTTTTTTTTGTTTAGAGTGTTGTTTTGGGGAAAATTTCACATATTTTTGTAGGTGACGAGTTAGGACTCTTTCCCATGGATCTTAGGGCATGTATATGATTTAGGAGATGTTTGGTTGACAGTTGTTTGAAAAAAAGAGTTATTTGAAGAGATTTAATTATTTTAATTAAGTCGAATAGTTTAATGGGTGTTTGATAAATAAGTTTTTGGCCCAAACAGCTCTTTTTTCCAACAGCTTTTCACATTAACCTTTTCAGAAAAATTATTATGTGAAAATAATATATTTGTCCAAAAATTTGGAGAAATTATATCATATACCTTCAATTGTTGTTATTATTATTATTATTATTATTATTATTATTATTATTATTATTATTATTATTATTATTATAACTAATACTACTACTACTACTTTTGCTTTATATTATTTTTTACTTAATTTGAATATAACATAGATTATATTATATAGATAATGAATATAAATTTTGTAAAAATAGTAAGAAATAAAGTTTTATAAATAAAGTTAATTTGTATACCTAACATAACTATAATTACGTTTGAAAGGAAATAAAATAATAAATAAAAAATATAATAAATAAAAATTATTATATTCAATTAAAAGACAATTTAAAAATAACCACATAAATAAAATTTCAGCAAACATATTTTCTTAAAATTCTAATTTTATTAAATATTTTTTTAAAAATGACTAACACAAGCAATTAATTCAAAGAACTAATAGCTCTAAATCGGAGCCTTAAGCCTTTGCAAATGATTGATTAATTTGTTTGTTTTTAGTAAATCTAATGACAAGTGTAATAGCCTTTTTTTTTTTTTAAATGGTAAGTAAACTCATCCGTTTAGGCCTTTTATTTTAGAAAAGTCCAAAGAACTAATCAAACTAAAAAGGGGATGTCAAGAAATTATTATACCGAGAAATTTGTGCCCATCTAAAATTAAATTTGGGTGGGAAGCGTGGGAACCTCTCGGCAACAAGCGCAATAGCCTAGACATGGACAAAAAAATTTATACTAAGATGAGTTGGAAAATTGTGCCCGCATAAGCTTATATGGCATTTTTGTGCAAATTTTTTAATTTAAATTAATTATTAGACTAAAATCTCAATCACATGTAACCATAAATATATTATTATTATTTATTTACATTTATATTTATAAATATATTATTATTATTTATTTACATTTATATTCACCTATGTTCATTATCTTGAAAAGGCTAGAGAACATTTTTGTTGGAATATATACTCAATTATACCGTTATTTCTATATTATATTTCTAAGAATATACATTCTCATAAATCATTTAAGTGTATATATATTAAAATTTTAAAAACTCTAGTTATATCAGCAAAAGGATATTTACACATTATTATTCATTAATTTTAATTTTATTACTAAATTTTATATGTTAGAGATGATAATTTTTAAGCTATATTATATTGATAAAATTTTAATATCTATTTTATTTATATATTTAAAATAATTATTAAAATTTTCCCACATAAAAATACACACGAACAGTTAATTAGTGAGTAACACGTGGCTAATCCAACCACCCTATTTAAAAGTTGCGACCTTTTTCGCAAATCTCCCTTCTTTTTCATCTACTACCTACCCAAAACCAAAACCCCTCCATCTTCAATCCTTCACCAAACCCAGCTTCCTAAAACCCTTGACCAGTTTCTCTCTGTCTCTCAATCTCCATAGTCCACCTCCCATCTCCCTCCCTCTCTCTCTCTCTCTCTCTCTCTCTCTCTCTCTTTGTGTAATGGATTCTGCCTTAGCTACATCCTCCACTTTTCTCCCTTTCCACAAACCCAAACTCTCACATCGCCTACCCTCCTCCTCGAACCCCTTTTCTCTCACTTCCAATAAAATCCATAAACCCTCATATAGAATATCCATTACCGCCAATTTATCTTCTAATCATAACATTGGCCCCTCAAATGGCTCCAATAAAGAGTACCCATTTGCCCGAACTCTCAAAACCGCCGCCGGGACGCTAGTTCTGACTGTGGCAGCCACTTTAATGGCTGCCAAATTCAAGGAAATGCCGGCAAAGGCGGAGCCTTTGGCACCCAATGTTGAAACTGTTTCTGTGGAAGAGGAGAAATTTGCTGAATCGAATGATACTGCAAGTGGGTCCGAAGAGAAATCCCCATTGTCTCAATTGATGGAATCGAATGAGGAGTTTGTGGAGAATTTGAAGGCCTTATTGCAGAAAAAACTTGAAATTGGGGAAGATGAAGAGGCATTGAAGATTCTGAGCAAGTTGGTTGAATCTCAATCTTCACAAATGGAGTGGAAATTTCTAAAGGCGAGGTTGTTGAATGAATTGGGCAAAACCCAAGAGGCTCGAGATGTTTTTGAAGAGATTTTGGCTGTAAACCCTTTATCTTTCGAGGCCTTGTTCGAGAATGCCCTGCTTATGGACCGCTGTGGCGAAGGGGATAAAGTGATTGTCAGGCTAGAGAAGGCTCTGAGGATTGCTGAGGATGAAGATAAGACTAAGGAAGCGAGGGATGTGAGATTGATCATGGCTCAGATTCAATTCTTGCAGAAAAACATAGATGAGGCATTGCAAAGCTATGAGGAGCTGGCTAAGGAGGACCCTAAGGATTTCAGGCCTTATTTTTGTAAAGGGATGATTTATAGCTTGCTTGATCGAAATGCCGAGGCTAGAGAAGAGTTTGCAAAGTATAAGGAGCTTTCCCCCAAGAAATTTGAGGTTGAAGGGTTCTTGAGGACCTCCCTTTCGAAGATGAAGCTGTTCGGGACTGATTCTGAGAGTTGATTTTTGTGATGGTTTATGGAAATTTGAAACATGTTGAGGCATTTCTGATAGGAATAAACAAGGGCGAGTTTTGTGGGATGGAAGAGGCAATGTGATTGCATTTAGGTAAACATCTGTCCCTGTTACATTATGTTAGTTAAAAGAGTATTTTGTATTCTTTCTTTTTGATATATAGGTGATCTTTGTGCCAGAGCATGATCACCTTTTGTATTACTATAGTGAAGAAGATGTCATGTACAATGCATGAACCAAGAAAATGAATCAATGAAATTGGTTGCTGATCATGTTAGTTATGAGCGGTGAATAATTTGTTTTCTTGAAAATGGCTTCTCCTTTTGTTATTAGTAGTTCAGTATACATTTAGACTTCAGTAGACCCTGCTTCTGTGAGATTCACATGGGAACTGTTGTTGTATTATTGTGCTAACTTGTTTGCTTATTTAGATCTTCTTGGTGACTATTTTGATGTAACTTGTGTTCCCCTTATACTACATGACGAGACTCCTCATTCATATCAAATTGCCCCTCAGTTACTAGACAGGATATGGTACTTAGTTCAAAGAGTTTGACTTAAGAGAGAGCAAAACACTCACCACAATACCCAATCCTCGAGTTCAGACCAATACTTGACCCTTGTCCTGGAACCAGGAGATATGGCGATAATTGGCTTCCATTTCTGGGAGTCATTTGAGATGGCAGTGATGTTGTGGGCATTTTTCTGTATGGACTAACTTCAAACAACTTACTAGACTAACGCAACAACGGTGACTTAATTAACTTTTAGGCATCCAAGATGGGGTTGTGTAACCCCTACTTTCGTGCAATAAAAACAACTAGATAATTGTCTTGTGTAGCATGATCCATGTTGAAGGAACAATGAGGCTAACGTCTTGATCTTTACCAAGTGCCGCCTTCCGTTGTGTAGGGTTTGAGCTGATGTCCTTGGTTAACCTGGGCCAGCTTTTATATGCACTGTAGTATGGCCCTCTTTCATCTGAGTGACTTAGAGTCAAATGAACAGGTTTAGCTTGGTCACTCCTGATGACTTGATGTGACTTTCTCCCCAAATGAACAAATTTCTTCTCCTTTTTCATGTATTTGCTTTCGTATAAAGGAAGACCATGGCGCGACATGCTAGACTGTTTACCACTCATCATCAAAACATTGATACAAGTTCAATTATATTCACCCTTTTCCATGTGAGCTCTTTACCAGCTAATGCTGCATAGTGACAATGGAAAATCTATCAGCAAACTAGAAACTTGGTCTATAGAACAACCATTGTGCGTGTAATGAATTAATGAAACCAATTGTACATTGTTCATAAGATTGCTCTAGTCCTCATTTTCTTGTAGTCCCCTCATCAAGGATAAGGCTATCGCAACTTACCCTCTCACATCCTGTTTAGACAGGACCCTGCATTATGTTTTAGATTCAGATTACTACGACAAGGTATGCATTGTGACTGCCTTCGTTATGCTTTGCTTGGTATTTGTGACTTCCTCACCACCACAAACATTTCCGACTCCCTTACTAACATGTGTTGTCTTCTGCCAACCAAAATAGATTTATTCCGATTTGTTGCTTCTCATTATTCCTTCCTGGAAAACTCTAGTAGATTTGGTCCCTGCGGGAAGATCTGAAAATGACTTCGTATATATATATATATTTTTTTTCTCGATAGATAATTGACAAAAGCCAAGAGAGTAACCATACAACTAAAACAATAGTTGTATGTACTGATGAGCAACTCGTAATTATCAACTCATGATGACTGATGAGCAACTCGTAATGGCAATTAGATTCTCCTTTCTCGATCAAGGCTCTTCAGACCCTTTATGTGTATATTCTTTGTTTTAGAAGGATTTTGATTGGATGTCGTATGCATATAGATCTAGTTGGAGCCAGAGGATCGAGCTCTGGTTAGGGTTTAGGGTTTAAAGTTTAGAGTTTAGGATAGGCTCTGGCTTTTACCGACCCATGGGTTTGGATGGGTCTGAATTTGACCCTGAGTGTTAACGCAAGTTCTAGTTTAAATGTATCTCGTTAGAACTAGGGCATTGTCATACCTAATTATAAATATATGTTCTAGAACACTGATGTTCTTTAAATTTTGTCTTTTGAGGATGATTATGGCGTAAATAGATGTCGATAGGGTTGTACAATGTTGAGAGAGCCATTCATACCCATATTGTCCTTGTTATAGTTGCTTCAAACTTGCAAGCTAAAATTCATTTGAACAAAATATGACCTAAGGAAAGCAATCATGTGAGAATCAGTTAGCTCAACTAGTAAAAGTCTCCGGAAGTTGTTGCCGAAGACTTAGGTTTGAATTCCGCTAATATTGGCCTTTGTGCTTCCCTTAAAATTAAAAAGAAAAACATGGTTTACACTATGTTGTGAGCATGAATACAGAAATCATTGATGGTGTCAATTTGAGCTTTGACCAGGTACAAGCTCTTCATTGAAGGTTGCTCCCCACGCATGTATTATTAGCTGGCAAAATCATTTTCGTATCCTTCATTTCCTTTTCAGTTTCTCTGTTTCATTTTCCATATAAATGCAAAATTACCCAACATTTTTATTTTGTTCGGATTTCTAGTGCTAATTTTGAGTAAAAATATTTTCTTCCCTCTCCTTAATATAATTGTATTCATTATTCTCTCTTTTCTAGATCTTGGCAATCACACAATTTGCTCTTGATTGTGTTAATCAATTTGTTCTGTTAAAAGAATAAAGAGGGGGAAAAGGGGTGAATATCATCAAGGCAATTGGTACTATATAAAATAGAAGGAAAAAAAGTCTTATTAAAATTGTTAGGTAGATTTACTATAATTTACGTACTATTATTTGCATTCAGTGAAAACACGATTTACTACCATTATTACAACCAGCACTGGCTTATTTTCTTAATGAAAATAATAACAGTTTAATATAACCTTAATAAAAAAAATGACCCGACATAAATTAGGCTAACATAATCTAAATACCAACCCGGATTCAAATTAAACTTGTTTGTCAGGTTTATGAATAAGTAGGGCAAACTTCCCCTATTCCATTTAGCTAACTTTCAACTCGTACAGCTTCCTTAAAACTTTTTATAACTAACCTTACAACTATTCCTAACAGTTTTGCTTACAACTTCTTTCTAGTTAAATGGAAAATATTTGAATTTTTTTAATGAAAGTCCATTGATTATTATGAAACCCCACTTATGTATTTATGTCATGAATTAATATTGTGGGTTAATATGGAAATTATTTTCTTCCCTAGGATTTAAATGGTAGGTTTTAAAGTGGGTCAGAGAAGAGGTGGGTGGGAGGGCACTACAACAGAAACAGAGAGAATTTTTGTTGATACGAGACAGACTTGGTCCACCAATTTTCTCCTCTCCTCTGTTTTCTTTAGTTTAATTAGATTAGACTACAAAATGAGAAATGAACAAAACCAGGCTGGCATTATCGTTATTTTCTGTTATAAAGAGCACGTCCTATGAACGAAGTTTCAAGTGTCAGAAAGCAGAGGAAAACAGAGCAAGGAACAGATAGAGACAGAGAGAGAGAGAGAGAGAGAGAGAGAGAGAGAGAGAGAGAGAGAGAGAGAGAGAGAGAAGAGAATGGTGGCCGCAGAGAAGGAGATAAAGAAGGAAGCAGAAAGCAAATCAACGGCCAGCCCCTCCGCCGGGATACCTGCCGTTGCTTCTCCTTCTCCTTCACCAGCTGCAGCTCCGACTCCGGCTCCGGCTCCGGCTCCAGCTACTCCAGAGCCCCAACCTTCTGCCCCTGCTGTTGAAAGTATCTCTCTCTCTCTCTCTAGCATTTTTTGTTGAATTTGAGAACTTGGGCAAGTTTTTCTTTGTTTTTTCGGCAATGGGTCCTGTGTTTTCAGAAAATTGATGGTGGTCGTTATTTGTCCTTTAACAGAGGCTGAAGATGCAGAGGCTCAGAGGAATAGGCAATCAGTTGACAGAGGTGAGCGAGTTTTCAAATTCACCAATTCTTATATGAAACAGTTTCGAATTGCTTTTCAACTATTTTCTCCCTTGTAGTCATATAATGAGACGATCTTACTAAAAATAAACGTGTCAAATGCTGATCAAATGCGATGCATTCTGTACTTGTTATTGGTAATCTAGATACAGCTCTAGCACATGTTGAGCAAGAGAAAAGATTATCTTTCATCAAGGCTTGGGAAGAGAGTGAGAAAACTAAAGCTCTTAACAAGTAAGCCCCCCTTTTCGATCATTTCTTAAATCTACCAATGAGTTCATGATCCACTGTCTTCACCAGTTCTCTGATAAGTCATTTTCTTCCTTGCCAACTGAATGGTTTTTTTCCTGCTAAATAGGGCTCAGAAAAGGCTTTCGGCCTTAGAGGCATGGGAGAACAGCAAGGTTGCATCAGTCGAGGCTAAATTGAAGGAGATTGAGGTTTGTAACTTTGATCACGAAGATTTCTCTAAAATACAAAACAAACCCATAACCTATCATCTGTGCCAAATGACAAGTTTATTATGAATCAATGTGAACAAAACGCGAACCCTAATAACCAAATGATCCGTTTGCCAGGGATAGATTAATTCCACTCAAAATACCTTTTCTGTGATGTGAGCAGGAAGAGCTGCAGAAAAAGAAGGCAGAATATGCGGAGAAGATGAAGAACATGGTAGCACTAATCCACAAACAAGCAGAAGAGAAGAGGGCTATGGTTCAAGCCAAAAAGGGGGAAGACATTCTCACGATTGAGGAGAAGGCTGCCAAATACCGTGCCACCGGCTATGCCCCTAAGAAGTTTTTAGGCTGTCTCTCATTCTAGACCATCCCAGGGAAAAACTAGATTCAGATTCAGATTCAGATTCTCCAGGAAGATTTGAGTTTTAATGTGTTCCATTTTCACTTTGAGTGAGTGTGTTTTTGTGGGTATGCAATTTGTAAAAGATATCAAGGGAAATAGTAGTAATTGTTTGTTCTTACTGTAATCTTTGTGGCATAGGAAATTTGGTATGTCCTGGCAGAACTGTTGCCTTGTTGCTTGATGCAAAAATCAAAAACCGATCAAGTTTTAACTTGAAATGACCCGGCCTAAAACTGACCTGACCTAATGTCACCTTGATTTAAAAAAGACTTATATTAAAAACGATGACTTGATCTAGATTGAACCAAACCCATTCTTACCTATGCAAGTATATCACGCGGTGTGATCTTGCCGTCAACTAATTCGACATCCACATTACTAGTAAATGGTTCGACATAAAAACATTTATACTCAGACCCAAATTGCTGAACAGAAAAACACGGCTTGAATTCTGCCCATTTGAACACTGGACTAGTCTAGACACAACCAAGGATCTTCACAAGCTAATTCTCCTGATTTTTTTAAATCCTAAATTTCTCATTGAAAAATATGATACAGAAACTAGAAGACATATACATATAACTCAATCAAGATGGTGAGAGAGTCAAAACACAACAATGCCCATTCCCAGCAGGACATCAAAACAGATCGGGATGCCAAGAAGATGAACCTCTATTTCAAACTAAACAATGAAATTAGGCATCATACTTAGCACCATCACTAACCACTTCATCAAACACATTAGCATACATTCCTAGCTTCGAAGAATATGAATCCAAAAATAGGAACATCATACTCACCCAAGGCATAATACATTGCTGAATATAGATGCCCAAAAGGAACCTCAAACTAGAAGTTTCAATTTGAACTAACCAGCAGTCATCAAAGAAGGGAAAATGGAGTACCCGTCGACGTGATCTTCCAAGAAGCTCATGTCATTGCTGCTAGGGAAGTCCAGGAGCAGCTGCAAGGCAGACTCCGACGAGTCCTCCATTTCATTTGAGCTGCAAGAATCTGATTTGACATTCACATCCGTTGCATATGCATTCGTCAAAGAGATCTTACACTCAGCTTCATCATTTGCATTGACAGTGACGCTGGAGTTTGAGGCACATTTGGTAGAAGAAGATGCTTGAGAAACCGGGCTCTGAGATATGGCTTCTTCCTTGATTGGACACTTTCGAAATGATTCTCCAACTTCAGAGTTCCAGAGCCTGAGGAAGACATCAGAATCAGAGAAATTATTAATCCCTGATGAATGTGGGTTGTATAGAAGGAGGGACTCCCTAGAAAGGCGGGCCTCTGCTTCCAGCCTGGCGCTCTCCCATTGGGCCATGTGACGGGTAGAAGGGGAGGCGGAGGGCTTTGAGGAGGGGCCACGAGAGGGAGAAGCTGGCTCGTGAGTTTGTGGATCGAGACCCATGCTCAGGAGCCGTTTCTTCAAGTGGGTGTTCCATAAGTTCTTGATCTCATTGTCAGTTCTTCCTGGCAGTTGAGCTGCAATTGCAGCCCACCTGAAGCATAAAGTTTGAATGTAAGATCATTATTCAGGAACATTCCCCTCTAAAGTCCTAATAACTTTACGCCATGGCAAATATATACACCTGTTGCCTAGAATGGCATGAAGCTGAATCACAAGCTTCTCCTCTTCAGAAGTAAAAGGGCCACGTTTAATGTCCGGCCTGAGATAGTTCGTCCAGCGAAGCCTGCAACTCTTTCCACACCGAAGAAGACCTGCACAAAAGAAAAACACAGGTTACTTTGGTATCATTCCCCACTCCGACGGCCCCCTCTTTCAGCTCAGTCATTTTGCAAGGCTTCGTTGGCTAAGGAGTGTCCCCCTCCCCCAACCCCGCCCCACAAAGGAGATGCAGCAGCCTGGGCTCAAACCCATGACACCCATGTTCTACTTGGATGGTTTGCATCGATCATAAACTCTTCATCTCAACTTACCCACGTTGCACGATCAAAAGTATAGATCCGACATGGGTATCGATACTGAACATATACTGTTTTACTTTCAGACAATTGTATTGTATCCAAATTTGAAACTATACATCACTGGCATAGGCACATTGGACGGTTGAGTTAGAAATGTGCTCGAGCCATTCATGAAGAGCCTTGTTTCTAAGCATTTTCGCTGTCAATTCGCAAGAAAATGGCAAACTTTCGAGTCTAAACTTTCTCAGAAGATTCAAGAACGACATTTAGGAGTGAGATATATTCAATGGAGCCCATTGTGACTAGAGTTTGTTGAAGTTAATCTTGACAAAGATTTTAGGACATAGAAAAGGGCACAAGTAATAACATAGAAAAGACAAGAATGACGGCTAGATTCTACGAGAGACCCATCTTGCTAGATCTTCAATGTACTCATTATTGCCCATATAAACTTGTTTCCTAGTTAGCTTGAAAAATCAAATCAACAACAAAGTCCATTGTCAAAGATTTATGACAGATTCTTCAATTTTAGAATTGGTGACCATTCATTGAAAAACATTAAATTTTTCGTTTTTTAATTGAATAATCTAAATTATAAATTGGTGCGTGATGGTGTCATATATGACACAATTGTCTCGTACAACAATTAGCATTAACTACACTTGTGAGTTGAGCTATTTTCACCCAATTATTAAGTTTAAGTGTAAATCTAAGAGTATAGAGAATAACACTACCTTGAATCGTGTTAATATCGTAAATTTAACTAATAAAATGTTGGAAATTATGTTAAAAATTCAAATTCAAATACTTATATTAAACTTTACGCTTCTCTTTGTACCAAAAAGGAAAAAGCAATTTTAAAGAACAAACAAACCATTGATGAGACATAAAGAAGCGGAGGATTAGGGCAAGAGACAATCTTATGCAGAAATTTGAAGTCCATATGATTTTTATTTCTAATTCATGACTTGTTATTCACAAGATACCATAAAATAAGGTTGAATTAGAGTGAGATGCCTCACATTTTAACCTAATTAAACCATAGTGATGCAACTCGTTTAAGACTCGGTCACGGCCCGAGTTGAAACAGATATAGAACTTACAATAGAAACAGAGGAAATCTAGAGAGAGAGAGAGAGAGAGAGAGAGAACCTGCGAGTTTAGGGAGAGAGCGCCAGTTGCCCTGGCCATGTTCGTTGATGTAATTGACAAGAATTTCGTCTTCTTCAGGAGTCCAAGGGCCTTTCTTCAACCCCTTTTTGTCACAGCAAGGCGATCTTCCCATCTCCTCTGTCTATTCGGAGAGATGAATGGAATATGAGAGAGAGAAAAGCAGAGAGAGATAAATGAAGCCCCTGCAAGGAAAATAATGGATGCCCAGTAATGAATTTTTGAAGCAGAAGCAGAAGCAGCCTTTAATTCAATGGAAGACTTCGTCGAATCGAATGAACAATACGAAGAACAAGACTCATGTCACTCAAACAACAAAGAGAACAGAAGAGAGAGAGAGAGAGAGAGAAAGAGAGACAGAGATACCAAGTGGGGTGAATTGAATGTATTTATAATGTCTGATTGCGAAAAAGAGGAGTTGGGTTTTGGATATCTTGGACAATCGGAGAGAGAGAGAGAGAGAGAGAAGGTGATGAGAGCTGTGGGAGTGCTCAGTGCTCTGTTTTTTGGGGTTGCAGATCAGAATTCAGATGGGTGGGGGGCATTGAATGCTTCTGCCCCTACAAATATTACATCAATCAAGTGCAGTGAAATTATTGAAAATTATTAAGGAGAGGAAATAGAATCCCAATTTGAATCAGGGTTTACCAGAATTCAATGCTCCTGAAAGTAAATTCACTCTGCCAGCCAACATCAACACAACAGAGGAGCACAGAGAGAGAGAGAGAGAGAGAGAGAGAGAGAGAGAGAGAGAAAGGAACAGTTGATAAGAAGTAAGAACAGAGCAAAATTCATAAGAAAAGAAAAGATTAAATAGAGAAAGAAAAGGGGTGGTAAAGGAACTTCATTCAATTAGAGAGAGATAGAGATGAAGAGGGACGAGCAAGAAATAAATATGAGAGAGAGAGAGAGAGAGAGAGAGAGAGAGGGAAATTAAATGTCGGTGACAGAGTACGGTCCTCCATTGCTGCTTCTCTCTCTTACCTCTTCTATGTTGTTGAAGAGTAGACATGAAAAGGAAGAAGAGGAAGAGGAGGATTAGGAAGATGAAGAGAAAGAGCAAGATGGGCTTTGTTCCATTTTTATTGTCAATATTTGTTAAAAGTTTGTCTTGCGTGAGAGCGTCTAATCTAAAAAATATAATTAGATTTAAAACAAGTAGCTGAGTTAACTAATACAGTAAGACTATCTCCTATAAATATTAGTATCCTTTGTAGTGTATCATGAAAAATTCTAGAAACACCAAGATCAACGACTATAAGATTGGTGATTGGTGTCATGGAACACTCGGAATAACTCAGATTCCTTAAGAATTTTCTTTGTTATTCCATAAACTTACACCAAATTCCACGATATTTTACATTTATATAGAATCGTATATATTTGTATAAAAAAACTTTAGATAGTAAATCTATACCGTTAGATCAAATAAATCTCCGTCCATTGAGTAGGTGGACAACTATATATACTCCGAAGGAAACTCATTTGTAATCATTAATTAAGCTTCCAAACAAGTAATACACAAACATTCTCTTTCTTATTTAGTTTTCTCGTAGGCTTAAGTCAAACAATCTTCAAGGTTTACCAGCAATTTAGGAAGAAGGGTTTTGAGTGAAAGTTTGTTAGCGCAGCATGGGTGTTGAATTTGTTTGAATTATAACCCTGTACCATTAAGCATATGATATGGTATAGACATTAACTAAAATTAAAAATTACTGAAATTAAAGATTTAGCTAGATCCTAAAATACAACTTAGAAAAATATCCCCATTTTAAATTGAATTTAAAATTAGAAGCATATAAATTCAAGCGGATATGAGTGATTATGAGCACTTACGATTAACTATTAATTATTAGTTGTTATGAGTGATTACGATTAGTCGTTAGTTATTATAAGTTGTTATGATTAGCAGTTATCGGTTATAAGCTATTAACTCGTTATAAACGCTTAAAACAAACAGATCTTAGTTTAAAACTATATTTTTTCATCAAATAGCTTGTAAACTTTTTATAATACTAATCTCATCCATATACCAACTTAATTTAATGAATTCAAATAAGTTATAAGCAATTTAATTTCTATTTTACCAAAATCATATTATTCTAGCACAAATTTTTGAGTGTGGCTGTCTTTCATAAACATTATTGTGAGACGAGCTTCTTTAGGTGTTATTTATTTGAGGTTTCGGTGTAAATAATAGCTTATTTTAGAGTAACATTTCAATTCGGAGGTGGATAATAATGACTTAAGAATGACATGTGAGTTTTATTGTAGTCATTCTAAATGAACTATTAATTTTTCAAGTTATTACTAAATGTCATTATAAGAATATTCATCTCAAGATATATATTGTATGAAGCGGTCTCACATAAGACCTACTTTTATTTTAAAATTAATGTATTTAAACATGAAAATCTTTTATGAAAATTGCACTTCTCAATAATGGAAATGTTAATGGCTAACCAAACTTTTGTGTACAATGGACTATCTTGAGCAATTAGACCATGAACAAGCTTACCCTAACCCTAGGGAGAAAATGTAGTACCCTAATAAAAAAAACTACTCATAAATTAAAGGAAAATTGATGGTAAAAGATGGTGAAAGCAAAGTCAGAAGAGAGAAGAAGAAGAGGAAGAGAGAGTATCCCAAAGTGTGAAATAAATGTGGTCAAATTGCATAAGGGTAGCAAGTACCCATAAAAAGGACACTGTCTCTAACCTGCCATGGCCTTTTACTTCACATTGCTTCACTAGCAAGCCTAGAATAGAGGCTAGAAGCTACAGTCCATATACCCCCTCTCTCTCTCTCTCTCTCTCATCAAATCAATTTCATTTCAATCTAGCTGGAAACACATTCTGTCTATTTATTAGATCATCAAGTATGAAATGAACACATTCTTTCAATTTTTTTCAAAGTTACATAAAAATCTATTTTTTTCTTCTATTTATTTATGTTCATTTTCTTATTTTTTATGCAACTTTAAATAGGCTCTAATTCTTGAAAACATGTTGAGTTACCCATAGATATGATATAATGTTGAATAAATACATTTTGGAGAGCACAAATTCTTATATATGACAGCCTCGTATAACATTTCTGCTACTTGCAACACTATCTCGTAAAGTAGCCGGCTGAAAACGTACCGATGAACTTATCCAAACAATAAGAAGAAACCCCGTCTCACATTCGAAAAGATGTGATCAAAGATAAGTTCTCACTTAAGAAAAACAAACCAAATTCAAATGCTAGGGTTAACAATCAGCAATATTCACCTTCTATTAAGCATTCAACCATGTTCAAGCCTTCAAACATTATTCCCAAGATGGCGAAAGTATCATCAAAGGCTACAAATTCGAGCAACCAAGTTGATAAAACATCAAATGATTGGGCAAAAGGATCAAGTAACAATGTAGAAAGGAGAAATACAAAACGAAATACAAGAGATGACTAATAGCTGGGTCAATTGAAGACTAATCAAAGCATTCAAGCAATGCATGTTGAAGCCTACATGCAAAGGAACAATTGCTCGAACAAAGTTAAATCCCGAATATTTTCTCCTGACTGAACATCATATTAATATATTAGTATACCAGGTTCGGTTGATTCGTAAAGTTCAAACGATCAATTCTCCAACCATAATTACCAAACAGCCGGGCAAATCCGATCATGATCAGGTACCTGAGAAGTTAATACCTTTCATCAGAACAATATATACTGAATTGCAGACTCCTATGATAACAAAGCGAAATACTACAAACAAACTAACAAAATCTCAACCCAAGCACATCATCTTCGCTTTAATTAACATTATGAAACCGTTGGATGTCAATACTCTTAACTCTATGCATCAACATCTACTGGATACTTATTCTGCCTGTCCAAATCCCACCTTAGAAAGTCAATAGAAATAAATGGCATCCATGCATCAGGAATAACAGTGCATATTGATGCAACGGCAGGAAGTAACACATACCATGATCAAAAGCTGCTCCTGCATATAGAACATTGATTCGATTTAACCAATTAGCGACAGTAGATAGCTTGATCAATGTGAGGAGGAATCTGCTTTATCTCAGTTCCTAGTTCTTGCTCAATCTTATATCTGTTGCAGACAGCATAAGAATAAGAAAATATATGATAAAATGCAAAAGAACTGTTCAGAGAGAATTAAAACAGAGAAGGTACAGACAAGTTGAAACGGTCTTCATAGGTGATTAAGTTCACTGCTAAACCAAGATGTCCAAACCTCCCTGATCGACCAACCTGCACACAAAAGTCAAATCCATGCACATATTATTAGCTCACATATTTGCCACGTAAGAAACGGAATGTCCATCCAGAAACAACACAATGAACTACACATACCCGATGTAGGTAGGTTTCAGAGTTCTTCGGGAAGTCAAAGTTAATAACAACATTGACAGCTTGAATATCTATTCCTCTAGTAAATAAATCTGCAGTCATTTGAAAAAGCACAAAAGTTAAAACAATAACAATGTAGACATATATGTGAACAAAAATCTCAAGGTATGAAAGCAATTATCTGGACACACACTAAGTATAAGCAATTGCTCCCTCCCACATGTGATATGTGGTTTCTGTTTTTTAAGTCCCAAAGCATATGGCAGAAGGCAGGACAAAATTAAGGAAGCACTCATTTCATAAAAGATTAAAATTTGGATTAAACAAATATTTTAAAGTATTTACTACAAGGCATCCCGCAAATTTTACTTCATAAGTTGATGTTTTAACTATAAGTAAATGAACTCTTTGATGTTTGTGTAAAAGATAAGATTGTCACATAAAATGGGATAAAGGAAAAAACACACATTTGCAAAAGAACAGACATTAAGGAGAATTAAGCACAACTATAAAGTGTAATAAACTAATAATTTGATATCATACCATTATAGAGGCAGTTTTCATAACTTGAGACCAAAAGGACAAAACAAAAGTTTGCAACTCAGGAAACAGCTTGAGTTATTACAAGTAGTAATGCACAGCAATCTGATGAAACCGAGGAATTCATAGCATAACCACTCAAAAACCTTCGTACAACACAAGGGTGAAAAAGTAGAGTAGAGTGATCCGATGCTAAAAGTCCTAACTGCAACAGATATTTGAATGAATTCAGTTTACAACTGCTCACAAAGGAAAGGATACAATAAAAGGGGGAATCCCAGTTATGGGTTATGTTCTCTTTGTAACACTCTGTTCTTTCACCAGGGGTAGATGACTTCTCCTATGCATCATAAAACAAAACTCCTAACTAACAAATCCTGGTTTTATAAATTATCAACTTGTAGAGGCTAACTATCATGGTATCTTAGGTTGATTCATAATCATAGGCATTTTTCCCCATCTGTTTGATGCTGAGGTAGTTTAACATGCTTCATGCTTTTCTTCACAACTATACTGGACAGAATGCAACTTTAATTCAAACAATCCTATTCCTCTGAAGACTGCAAATAAGAAAAGTCTCCAATTAAGGTACAACTCAAGAAGGTGGTTACTTCTAGCTATAAGTAGTGTGGCATACAGCGCTTTTGTATAGTACAAGATACCAGGCAGAAAGCAATTCAAACTGACACCCTCCAACAACCAACATGGGGAGAAAAAAAAGAGAGGCAGGAGAGTGAATCTTCTACTGGGTAAGACACAACCCATGATGAGAAGTGATTAAATTAAAAGGCAGAGAATTCTTATACCCCCACCTTAAAATTTAAGGAAATCCAACAGAAGCTACCCACACCCCAATTTTAACAAAAAATTAATTGCATGTGTACATGGCCAGAAGCAATCTAGGAAATTTTACGTAAAAGGATCCAAGATAGGTTGCAGCTACATGAACGGAGACAATATCAACAAAATGGTTCTTACACTCATATACTCCCCCAAATCTTGGAGATCTATCTAGAGGGATTTTGAGACCAGAAAAACTTATAATTAAGTGCTGTACTAATATACCTGTGCAGACAAGATTTCTGCATGCCCCATTGCGAAAATCATGGAAAACTCGGTTGCGATGATCTTGCAACATCTTTGCATGGATGTAAAAGCAAGAATACCCTAGCTCTGTGATCTTCTTGGCTAGCAACTCAACACGATTAACAGAATTGCAAAAAATGATTGACTGATTGATTTGAAGCTGAAAAACAACAGAGGAAAACAAAAGTTTAATCAGTAGATTCAGTACAAAGGACAGAATAATTAGCTGACTAAATTATTGACAAATGACAGTCAACAAAATTTTAAAGATTGAGCACAAACCTTTGAGAAAAGGGTGTTTAGACAGTGAACTTTTTGTCTTTCTTCGACAAAAGCATAAAATTGTGTTATACCCTTCAGAGTAAGTTCATCCATGAGATTAATAACATAGGGCTTCTGCAAATATCTATCTTTAAAGTCCTTGACAGTGACAGGAAATGTAGCAGAGAACATCAAAATCTGACGATTTGATGGCATAAAATGGATAAGCTGCTCTATAGATGGCTGAAATTCTGGAGACAAAAGCTTATCAGCCTGCAAGGCAAAAATAAAAAACTATGAGAATGACAGGCTCCAACCACTAAACTACCCTGATACACATTGAAACTTAAAACAAATATTCGTATGGGGGAAGGGAGTTTAGAAAGAAAGGAAGATATCTTCACACTTCTTCTGTATCCACTTAGAAATTAAAAAGAACAAAGCAAAGTACATAAAACAGCCCTAATCACACAACTACTGATCAACAAACCAAAGAAATAGCAGAACAAGAAATGTCGATAAATCCCCCAAAAGATAATTGAAAGGTTTCCCTCTAGTTCTTTGATTTATCAACCCCCACCCTCTCCCCCTAAGAGAGGGTTCCACAGAGGTCAACTTTAATTCCTACCACCAAACGTCTAGAGAGGTTCTACGATGCCACATAAAACAATCCCCTGCAAAACCCACATCCTTGAGGTTCAAAATCCTTGTACAGTAAATTGATAAATATCCCTCATCACCCAAAACCCCTTTAGCTAGGACAATTTATGGACAGCATAAAAAATGATCAGAAAAATAATGCCCTCTAACAGTAAATTGACAATATCTCTCATCACCCAAAGCCTCTAGAGGGATTACAATTCATGGACCACATAAAAAATTATCAGAAGAATAATAGTATAATAAAACAAGTAAAGGAATAAAGGCAGGAATGAAAAATGATCAATTAAAAACTGAACATGTTTACCTCATCCATTATAAGCATTGAACAGTCTTTCAAAATGCAAACTCCTTTCTTTGCAAGATCTAGTATACGACCAGGAGTTCCAACAAGTAAATGGACCGGTTGATACAATCTCATGATATCATCTCTCAAACTTGTACCACCAGTAGTAACCATAACTTGGATTTTGAGGTGTTTCCCAAGCTCTTTACACACTTGTGACGTCTGGAGAGCCAATTCTCTAGTGGGAACAAGAATGACAACTGCGAAGAGATAACAACATGAGATGGAGAGAGTACAAAAACTGGAATGCTAATAATCAAACACGACATTATTGAAATATAATTACTTTGCCCATTTTGATCCAAGTTACATGTACAATCCTAGACAGTATGATTTGAGCTGAAAATGGCTTAAAGCCTTGAACTACTCCTATGTCAATCAAAGTGAGTATCCTCTCTATTCTCAGAAGCCTCATTTCAGATGCCCAGCTAAAAGAAAATTTGTTTATAAGCTTACCCATTTACCCATTCACTTGGGATTTTGAAATTTTTTTTAAAAATTACATATCAAGCTATCATCCAGAAGATAGAAACAGAATTTGTGTGAGAAGCAAACAACTCCAAAGGGTAGCACATAGCCTTTCATTAAAAACTTCCCCTTGGAACCCAGCCAAAGGGGAAGCTTTTAGACAGCATTGTAATATTCATTGAATCCAGTGAAAGATCCAGAAATTTTTCAACATCCCATTTTTGAGCTTCCAACAATTTGATAACACCAATTACTTTTTTAAAAGAAGTTAACTTCAAACTTTTAAAGGATTTCTATACAAAATTTTGGATTTTTTTCCAACAAAATGGTGTCCATGACACCGTTAACAGAAACATGCATCTGCCCTATAACAATTATTTAACCTTTTACTTGAGGTCTTGAAATCCAAGAAGTTGGAAAGAAAGCTTGTGTGAGAAGCAAACAAAGTCATAACAGCGTAGTCTTTTGTTAACATGCACCCTTTATTTTGGATGAGTCTGTTAAAACACTTTATTTTGGATGAGTCTGCTAAGACACTCAGGTAGCAAAACATTTTGAGGATCATAAATGAAATGAAAACAGAGCAACATAGTCAAGACACAGACCTTGGATAACATTGTTATCTTGATCAATTTTTTCCAAAGCAGGAATGCAGAAAGCAGCGGTTTTCCCAGTCCCATTTTTGGCTCTTGCAAGAATATCACTTCCAGTCAACGCAATAGGAATACTTTCTTCTTGAATAGGAGATGGCCTTTCAAAACCCTTCTCATATATACCCATGAGCAACTCACGTTTCAGAAAGTAGTCTTCAAATTCATTCCCTTTTGTAGCTGTTACATCCTACAAAGACAAAATACACCATTAGATACTCGAAATGGTACATTTTGCACAAAAAGAGGGGGAAAGGCACTGAACCACATCTCATTCATGGAAAATTGCGTTTCACCATTGAATTACTCAAAAGGACACAAAATATGTAAAATGTGCAGTTGAAATGGAGAACCAGCAGACCTTCAGAAAACAGCTAACTTACAGTGTTGAACACCCAATTGTGCGGATATAACATCATATCACACGAGATGCATCATACAAGGTCAGTACTACAGAGAACAGACACCCTTCTGGTTTTATGCGTTAATTTATAACTACATCTTAAAAAGTTTGGATTCCAAAGGTGGATTACCGGTCAAAATCCAATTTGACGTAGTAATAACCTCAAAAAAATGATTACAACCATCACTAACAGACACGATTGCGAGAAAGAAAAATAAGATTTCCCCTTCTGCACACAACAATCAGCATCAACTCCAAGTTTTCAGCCCCTGTATATATTGTTTCCTCATCTAAGCCCCACGATTAGTTCATAAACAATGTCATTAATCACGGGCACATAAGATAAGACAACATTAATTAATTTAACATCAGCACAACCTACTAGAGAAACCCTGGCAAGTCACAAACAATAAATTACCCAAAAATGAAGCCCAAAGCAGTCTGTAATAGCTAAAGCTGTTGAACCCACACGCCCTTCCCCCAAAAAAAGGCAAAAGAGGAACTTGTACACAGATTATCAACTCATACCTCTGTCCTATAGCGTGTGTCTGGTGGTGGTAGCTTTAACTTTGCCTTCCAATCTTGTGAACTGAACAAAAAACAAGAAAACGCAATAATTAGATAGAAGAATAGAAGCTAGGGATTAGTGAATTCAGGGAGCAAGAAATAACAAAGTAAGAAAAGGCATATACACAGTATAGCGACAAAAAGTACTTTCAAATTCAGGGATGCCAATGAAAACACGCAACAGGCTCACCTTAGCTCCAGGCACGACTACCCAATTCCACCCCACCCCACTCCCCAAAAGGCTGAGCCTGGTTCTCACCGGCTCCTAAACCGCTATAGCCCAACACAAAATGTAAACAACTAAAAATAACGAATCCCCAAAGAGTGAAAACTGCATATATATACACAGGTGTAGTGCACAACGGACAACTTCCCATCTTCTGGTTCTTAGTCTCTGTCTTTCTGTTTTCTTACACATGCAAATTGTCCATAAGATGATCTCAGTCCATCATTTTTCTCAGAACATCTCAAGATTAATGATATGCACAAGCATGACACACAAGGACAACATTTGCATGTTTCAACAAGTCCTAAAGAACATTTTTATCAAAATCTCAAGCAACAAACCCGTGTTACAAGCATTCCGATTCACATGCATATCTTTCAACCACATCATTTAACAAGAGAATAGACTAGGCTCAAGCACTAGCCGAGGAAACAAAGGAAACTCAAAATTTATGTCACACTGCCAACACCTAAAGAAGAGCTCCACATGCAAAACCAAAACAGGTGATCCATAAACATATTAGGAAGTGAAATAATCTAGTTTCAAGCCAGCAGGAAGCATACTTGAAGTGGGGGCCGGGACAAAAACAAAAAGGAGACCCCAGCTACCAAAAAGGTTCTCATCAATTAATATTCATAACTGCTTCAGACTGAGAACTTTCATGTTATTTTGCATGCTGGAAAGTGAGACCTAGTCATATTGGAAATTGCCCATATCACATGCATTGTATTTTGCAACTAATGGCACATTTCCAACCATAATGCGAGCACATAAAACATTACGTCACCCTACTAATAGTCTAATACACAACGCGAAGCTGTACCACAATGTGCTATGTGACTTTCTGCGAGGAAAGTTGGTAATAAACATGACAGGCTTTTTAAGAGACACTTGAATTCCTTGATGGCATGAATTCTAACTAAAAATGCCACTATAAACACTCCTCATTCCCCTAGCCTACTGAGGAATTTGTGTGATAATTCCCGTTAATACCACATTTTAGATGATTAACCTCTTCTTCTCACCTTGTTTCTTTTTTCTTTCTCTTGATCTCTTCCCCTCCCTCTCTGGAGGGCAGCAAATTGAGGAAGCAAAGGATGACATGAGACTTCCCTCTAAAGAACCCTACCCCCACCCCCTTCACCGCAAAAGAAAAGGTCAAAGTGGGTTCATGGAATGGAGGGAATGGAACCTATTCCTAAACTTCTCCAAAATTTCAAAGAAAGATATATGTTTTAAAGTCCATCCAAGTTCGATTAAGTCATAACCCCCCCCGCCAAAAAAAAATGGACAATGTCATATCTCCCACCTCCAACCTTCACCCATTCTCTTACAAAAAGATAGGATCTTTTCAACCAAAAAATCACAAAAAGAAATACTCCACACATCCAGCATGGTCTACTCCAGGACCATCACGAGACTGGACCTCATCAGAACGACGACAAGAATATCACTACTACAACTACATTTTGATTTTTTGGGAATATATTACGAAACGCATAAAGAAATCAAACCCACGAATATTAACCCGAATTACACGCAATATTTATTTCTATCTCCATACCTCGCGTCGATAGCTTCCGACTGAACCATCTTATCAACTTCGTCGACCTTAGTACCTCCTACTTGATTCCTCCTCAACCATTGCTGCTGTTGTTGCATCTGCTGGTGCATCTGTTGTTGTTGCTGTTGTTGCTGCTGTTGATGGTAAGCATTTTGCAGCATCTCTCTCTGCACATAATGTTGTTGTTGATGATGTTGTTGTTGCTGAAAATTTCTGGGTTGGAAGTTTTGATTCGCATTCATACCGCCGCCAATTCCACCTCGCCCTCTACCCATACCGGGCGGAAACCGGCCTCTAACGTTGTCATTCATCTCCAACAAAACCCTAGAAATGAAAACAAAAAATTTAATCTGACCTAACCCCTAAAGAAGCCCTAATTATATACACAATGTAATTGCTTTTTGTCAATTCGAAGCTCTACAATAGCAGGCGTCAAAAAAACAGTGCCACTATTGCGATGCTTTCCTTTTTCTGAATGTCACTCGAGATTTTAGATCCGTACTCCAAAAAGATAACAAAAGAAACGAAAACTCTTTTAGGGTTTCACAATGCGAAAATCTTTGGGACCGAATTGGGGAGGATTAAACGAGAACTGAATTCGCAATTCTGGGGTTGAAATCAAAAATTAGGGTTTCCATCAGCAATCAAAATTTGAACAGAGAGATTGAGACACAGATAGAGAGAGAGATTTTTAGAGCCGAGGTTTTCTGAACAGGTGAATCGGAATGAGAAAATGGAGAATTGAGGAGTCTAGATGAAATATAAAGTTTGCAGGAAAACCCTTCTACTTTATTTATACTTTCTTTAGCCGGCCTTTAGTTTTTTCTCGATGGGTGCCTAGTTGTGTCAATTTATATGCGAACCCTTGGACTTTTCGTATTTTGATAACCGACCTTCATTTTTCTTTATTTGTTTTTTGGCATGGATAAAAAAATAAAAAAAAAAATTGGCATGACGGTGAATGAATTATGATAGTTTTTGTATTAAAAGAGCTCATTTGGATTGACCGTTCGAATCTTCTAGTTCTCATGGAAACACACATAAGTGGGGAAAGAATAGATAATATTTGTAATCAAATAAATTTTGGGATATTGTCCGGTGGAAGCTCTTGGTTTTCAAGGGGCATCCTGGATGTTTTGAAACTAAATAAAGTTCATGTGAAAATTTTGCATAAGGATGACCAATTTATTACAATAGAAGTTGACTCAAACGGGTCTTCTAGATGGTTGCTTACTGTAATTAACGCCGATCCTCATGTTCATCTAAGAGACATCATATGGAGAGAACTAGGGAAATCGCATGCTCAATTAACATTCCCTGTTTACTCGCTGGTGATTTTAATGACACGTTGAGTCTAGATGAACGGGACCATGAAAATCCGGACCTAGCTCGACTGCGTGAAAGATTCGGAAATTGGGTGGAGAATAATGGTTTAGTTGATTTGAGCTTTTACGGGTCGAAATTTACTTGGTGTAGGGGCAACCACCCGAAAACAAGGAAATGTGTGTGTCTTGACCGAGCACTTTGTAATGTACTTTGGCACACTCGTTTCCAAGAAGGAGGGGTAAAGCATTTAACTCAAAGCCATTCCGATCATTCTCCCTCACTAATTAATACGAAAGGTTTTTCTCCACAATCACACTCACTGAAACCATTTCGGTTTCAAGTTGTTTGGACTACTCATAACCAATTTGAGGCGTTCTTACGTGATAAATGGATACCTGGTGCTCCGTTGGTCCTCAAACTTCACCAGCTAGCTGTTGATCTTAATCATTGGAATAAAGATGTGTTCGGCAACTTATTTAGAAGGAAAAGATCTTTATGGGCCAAACTTCATGGAGTTCAATCAAGACTAGCGGAAATAAGCTATCAGCATTTACTTAACCTGAAAATTAAGTTAAAGTAAGAGCTGAACGATGTGCTTAAGCATATAGAGCTTTTATGGTTACAAAAATCTCGTGCGGAAGCAATTAAAGATGGAGATCTTAATACTAGATTTTTCACACTAGCACGATCATCGGAAGGCGGTTCAACGGAATTGAAACGCTCCAAACCGGGAAAATCATTGGGAATCGAGACACTTCAAAAATTAAAAAATAGTAGTCAACTATTTTGTCTGTCCTTTTCATGATCCGAGCCATCACAAGGTAAGGTTCACTCCCCATAGGATGCTTCCCACGATTTGACGCAACTTCTTTTAATGCGTTAACCAAATCCTTTGAATCAGTAGATGTGTATGCGACACTTAAGAGCATGGCGCCCCTAAAAGTGCCAGGCCCAAACGGATTTCAAGTCTGTTTTCTTTCAAAAATATTGGTCCTTTACGGAGGCTGATGTTTGTAGCACGGTTCTATATATTTTACACGGACAACAACTCCCCGAAGGTATTAACAAGACTTTTATAGCTCTCATACAAAAGGCGAGTAATCCTCAAGTAGTAACCCAATTCGACCTATTGGGTTATGTAACGTAACTTACAAGTTAGTCACAAAGTGCATTGTCAATCATCTGAAGATAATTCTTCCCACACTTATTTTCCCATTCCAAGCTAGCTTTGTCCAAAAGCGACAAATAAGCAACAATATCATCATTATGCAAGAAGCTTTGCACACCCTGAGAAAGAAGAAAGGCCTCGAGAGGTTGGATGGCAATTAAAATTGACTTGGAGAAAGCGTATGACAGTCTACGATGGTCATTCATTCGGGAAACCCTTATGGATACGTGCCTTCCACAATCTTTAGTAGAAGTCACCATTTTGTGCATTACTTGTTGAATAGTTAATCAAAGTTGGTGAATTTGACTAGTGTCCCACATGGATAGATTACTAAAGCTTCTAGCTTTTGAAGGAAATAAATAGGTAGCTCTTAATTTATGTCCCACATGGAGAGAATATAATATTCTCCGGCTCTTTATTAATTGAAGAGTAATGTGAGCTTATAAATAAATAAGCTATAGAGTGGGGTAATATGTGCTTGCATTAAGGTTCAATGCGGAGCATTGAACCGCACACGCTGCGCGACGTGGGCTGTAGGGCGCTAGAGGCGCTTTTGGCGCTTATTAGGCGCACTTGGCACTTAGCTAAATTAGAATCAATCCAGGAGTTTTGTTGTATCCCGGAGACACGATTTGCATAAGGGCGCGAATCTTGTCTTAAAGAAAGTGATCCTATTCACGCCTCAAAACTATAATCAATCCCATATTTTCCTAACATTACTACATGTTCAATTAGTGTACTCTGGAATGACAACCCACTACTGCATTTAGACCCACTCGTGGAATACGGCAAGGCAACCCTCTCGCACCATATATATTTGTAGCTTGCATTGAGAGGCCTTACCGTCTAATTGAAGTAAAAGTAAGTGGAGGAAGGTGGAAATCCTTCCCAACTAGCCGTAGTGGCACAAAAATCTCGAGTTTATTTTTTGTGGATGACGTAGTCTTATTCACTGAAGCAAACATGGAACAAGCCTCTTTATTGAAGAATTGCCTTTTAAGGTTTTGTGAAGCTTCGGGGCAAAAAATCAGTGCGGAAAAATCTAACATCTACTTTTCCCCAAATACCGATGCATCTTCAGCGACTCAAATTTGTAGCCTTCTGGCGATGAATCAAACGACGGATTTAGGAAAATACTTGGGTGTACCCACGATCAATGGTAGAGTTATCAAAGCAACGTTTCAAGAAGTCGTCAACAGAGTAGATCATCGACTTGCTGGATGGAAATCGAAATGCCTTTCATTAGCCGGAAGAGTGACCCCAATCCATTCCACAATTTGTGTCATTCCTGCGTACTCAATGCAAACTACTAAATTACCGAGATCAACTTGTCATGATATTGATTGAAAAGTCACGCATTTTCTCTGGGGTGGGACAGCAACTGAGAGAAAGCCTCATCTAGTAGCTTGGGATGTTGTCACTGGAAGCAAAGAAAATGGAGGACTTGGTTTAAAATCCATGCGGCAGCTGAATAAGGACTAATTCATGAAGTTGGGTTGGCGCTTGCTAAATGAGCCCAACAGGTTATGGGTTCAAGTTTTGAAGCATAAATGCCTCAATGGAGGTGATATCAAAAACCTAAATTCCAACCTGGTAGCTTCTAACACATGGAAGGGGATTGCCGAAAGCTTCCCAACGCTCAAACAAGGGATTAGTTCGGCGATAGGAGATGGAAGAAGCACTCGGTTCTGGCTTGATTCTTGGGTCGACAAAAAACCGTTGATTAGTAGTGCACTACCGGCGGTACCCATGGAAGACCTTCACGCCATGGTTCACGATATGTGGAATGCGAACAATGGCTGGGAGTGGGAGAGGTTTGCAGATATACTTCCGTTCGAGCTCCTCTTGAAGATTGATGCTACTGAAGTGGCCACGGAAGAGATGGCTGATAATTTCTATTGGAACGCAACCAGGCCTGGTAAATTCACTATTTCTTCGGCCATTTCCATTATACAAAGTGACTTTATGACGGGTAATACCGGAAATTGGAGTTGGGTATGGAAAACCAAAGCCCCACATAAGATCCAAATGTTTTTGTGGATTTTGCTTCGGGATAGGCTCATGACCAATGCTAATAGACAAAAATAAGGATTAACAAATGACCCGAGTTATAAAGTGTGTGGAAATCAAGTTGAAGATTCCGAACATATAATTCGTAGATGCCCTCAAGCAACTACAGATCCGGAATTTTTGTCGGCAAAGGGTGGGTGGGATGTGGGCTTTGAAAATGTCCCTTTTAATGAATGGTTGATGGCTAATCCGAGTAATGTGACAAGAGACAAAAATCAGGAGACTAAATTTCTTGTGACCATTTGGTACTTATAGAAGTGGCGAAATGCCCATTTTTTTCCTCTGAAGAATCAATACTAAGAAACAAAGGTGAATTTCTCTTCTTAAAGTTTGATGAGATTGTTAATGCTCTAGGTGAAAATATGGTCATAATGTTGTCAATACTCAATGCGAACGTAAGAGATAATTAAATGGGAACCTCCCCGACTGGATGGACCACTTTAAATACCGATGAAGCCTCTAAAGGTAACCCGGTAAGGGTGCATGTGGAAGGGTCATTAGAGGAGATAAAGGAGAATGGCTCGGTGGTTTTGCTGAAAACTTCCGGTGGTGTACTTCGGTGGGGGCGGAACTCAAAGCGACTTGGAGAGAATTGAGTTTGGCTAAAGTTTAGGCCTAAAGCGAGTATGGCTTTAGTTGGATTTAATTTTGACAATTGGTATGCTTAAGGGAAATAAGGGAGCCCGATTGGGAAGTCGAGATTACCTATTACTACAGGGAAGCTAATAAGGTTGCGGACAAACTAGCTAATCTAGGATTGAGTTTGGATATAGGTTATCAATTTTTTCAATTTCCTATTAGGGATATTAAGTATTTGCTTTTGCGGATAATGTAGGTGTCGTTTAATCCAGAGTTATTATTAATAATTAGTTTATTTTATAGGGGCTAGGCCCTTCTTCTGCAAAAAAAGAAAAACAAAAAAATGATAGTATTTCTTTTGTTTTAATTAAATAATTATTTTTCTTTCCAAAAAGTTAAATAATTATTTTATTACTATTATTAAGTGTAAGCATGTGATTTTTGGTTTTTTAAAACCCTTTTGTTAATATATTTAGCAAGTCAAAGGCTATAATTATATGCATATTAACGCATGTTATCCTCTTATCTTATCCAAACATTCATAAAATTAAATATTTTCGGTCATCTACTCCTAATTAATAAATTAATAATCTATTACATTTAGATAGTTTTTTTTTCTTTGACGGAACATTAAGATAGTTAATAGCTCATTAATGTAAATTGATATTAATTTAGATATTTTAAAAATTACATATATACACTTCTTTTTGAAGCGAAAAGCCAATTTTATTGACTTTCATAAACATTAATGTTAATTGAAATATCTTAATCTTGCTATGCTAACTTAGAATGCTAGTTCAAATACTAGGCACCAAAAATAAATAATTTATACGATTAATGTTTTGACCAGACCAAAATGTTACATATTATTTGAATTATTATTGTTGAACACGATTCTAACTCCTAAATTACACCACAATTATGTGTTTAGAATATGTATTTCTTATTATGTTGACTAACATATTGGGACCTTCGTGCATTTGTCTATTTTTCTATTATGAGTTATGACACAAATTTAAATATGTGAAAACACACTTGCTGGAAGAACTTTTATTTTAATTACTCATCGTCTAAAAAATATTAAACTTGACAAAGGCAAGAATATCCTTGATTATAACAGAAAAAAAATATACAATTCGTGTAACAATTTATGTTATAACAATGTATTTCAAGATGACAATAGGGGCAATAAATATAATTCTTCAAACATTAAAATAACCCCCAAAATAACTTTTATATGTCATTATAAACATTACAATAAGCCTTCCAAACTTGCTTTAAAAGATTACAATATAAAAGGAAAAAAGGAGAAAAAATTAACTATTACAACATGAATAACCCAACAAGTCAAAAATTGAAATCAGAATATCCCTAAGTTCTGTGATTCTGAGCAAAAATTTGCAGTTTTTTTTTTTTTTTCTGTTTTGTTGTTGGGTAGCAGAGAAAGAATGAAAAGAAAGTATACCAAAAGCAAGGAAAAATCCACACACAAGAGGAGCTGTAAGATATATGGGAAGAACCTAAATGTGTCAAAAAGGAACTTCATTTAAGATTCTTCTTCTGCAGGAGGAGCCTCAGTAGGTTCGGACTCGGCCTCATCAGCAGGCTTGGCTGATGCTTCCTCGGCTAGCAGCTCGACATCTGTCTCAGAAGCCGAGGCTTGGTGTTTCTTAGCAGCATCCTTTACATGGCTGTAGTTGCCCTTCTCCATGAACAGCTGCTGGAAGTGGTGCTTACAGTAGAGGATTCCATCAAGTGCAGCATAGGATGAATGTGTGAGGGGGCACCCCCAACTGCACACTTGAAGCATGACTTGTGGTAGGATTCTCCCTCCATAGTTATCTGCCTCTCACAAACACCGCCAATTAAAAAAACAAAGAGAATTTTAGTTTTTGATCCCATTAAGCTTGGACAGAAGTGGGGTTGTACGACCTTCTATGAGATAGTTCATTCTGTCCATGAAGCTTGTGTAGAAAATGTACCCAGTTAAAGTAGGTTTATATGAAGATCATATTGACTTCTTATGTCTTGTGTCTCGGGTTAAGATTCATATTGTACAGGTGGAATAACTGGGTACATAAGCGAGTTCTGCTAGATCTACAATGTGAAATATCACTGCGAATAGAGACATATCACCAACCATCCAGTTCTAACCCCAACAGGAATCCAGGAATCATAACAGAACCATTTTTTTTTTTTGGGGGGAGGAAGGGGGCGGTTGGGCATCGGTGTTCAGAAAACAGACCTTTTCCAAAGGATAGACGGTCTTATTGCAAGCAGGGCACTTGTCTTGGGTTCCAGAGAACAGACACGAGACTTTGTTCGGAGTCCTATTCTGCTCAGGTTGCTTTGAGCCTGAATTGAGAGTTATCCAACAAATGAGCAATTTTTTTTTTTTTGGGGGGGAGGGTGGTGGCAGGGGGCTAAAACAATTATGAAGATTTCTGAATGAAGAGAACAATGTGCAAAACTTTACTTGTTTGAAAGTTCTTGCGGAAATCCCCAGACTCCTTGAAGAGCTGTTCAAAATGGGCCTTGCAATACAGGACTCCATCCAAGGAGGAATAGTTGCTCATCTGTCTCAAAAAAAAAAAAAAAAAACCATGTTACAAAATGAACTCATCTGTGATGGCATTTACCAAAGATCTTACATGATCCTATCTTCAACATGTACGAGAGGGACATTGTGAAAACATGGAATGCCATCTTCTACAATGAATGAAATGAGATATCATTGAGAAGAAAACCAATGTTTTCTTCCCTTTAATCTGCTTTGAGTTTTTAAGGCATTGCACATCACGGAATGCGAAGACATTGTAGGTTCTTTCAAAATAACTACGAGTTCTATAGCAAAGGAAATCTACGAGAAAATTGCATAAGAAACATACCACAAGGGTTCCTTTGCAATGGCTGCATTTAAAGCAGGACTTGTGGTAAGTCACCCCATCAGCTGATAGCAAATCGACAAAGTAAACAGTCTTGTCACAAGCCTTGCATTTATCGAGAGTTCCGGTGAACGACATGTTTTTCAACCCTTCTCAGGAACAAAGAGGTATTTTTCAAATTATGTTGGAATGTCAGAGACTACGATCAGCAAGAGACCTTATTCAGAGAAATCAGAGAGAGGAGGGACGAGGAGCGTTTTATTCACAATCTTTAGCCGCTTCCTCGATCTGGACTGTTGATCAGTTTGAACAAAGTCTCTGTTTTTTCAGATGAAAAACTAATTTATATGAGACATTTGCCATGTTTATGAACTCTCAGAAAATACAGTTTCTATCGGGATATCCCAAAATTATGGGGTGAGAATTCAAGGCAAATGCTCTAAATGTGGAAGAGAAAGAGATGAAAGGTGATCTGGGTCTGACCTTTTCCAAGGGATACAAAAACCACAATCAAGGCCAACTGTATTGCTATTGTTGTGTTTGACAGTTTTTTCTGTTTGACCTATTTTAGTATGTGAAGATTGGAGAAAAATTGCTTCATTCATATTTTATACTAGTCAAAAACAAATAAATAAAAATCAGGAGACCATAAAATTAAAAAAAAAAATTGTTGGCATACAGAAATAAACAGGTCTGCACCATATAAAATTATATATACTCAACGATCAAATGAATTCGATAACTTGATCTTCATTTTTTTTTAAAAAAATATACTTGATAGCTTGGACAAGGACAGATGTACATGTTATACAGTATCCTGGAGAATTTTTTTAAAAATAAAAAAGAGGGGTTCATTGTATTAAAAGTTTATATGAAACTCAATCTCCAATTATTAAATATAAAAGTAAAAAACGTATGCATTATACATCTTTTTTTTTTTTTTGGTCAAGGAGGCATGAAATCCAATAAAAGTAAGATTTTGAACCTAGATCTTCGGTATAAACTCAGGAACTGTATCAACTAAGCTAGCTGACACCGATCCTTATAACTGAAAATTTGTTGCATATGACTTTTCTTCGGTGTGCTGGTGGGTATTACGCAGAGTCCTGTGAGTACAAGAGCTCGGCCAACGAAAAGAGATTAGTTCAACAAAAAGGCCATAGTGAGATTGTCTTAAATAAATTTACAGTAAAAAGTCCAATATAAAAAATTTACTGATCATCTATTTGCTGCAGGTGGACCAAGACTTGAATCTCATTTACATTAACAGACAGAATTAAAATTAAGGCAATTACTTGCCCACCATGAGGAGATACACCTCGGAACATTCTTCATAGAATGTATCTGACCTAAGAATGCCAGAAAAAGAAGCCAGGTAAGCTTCATATTCTTGAACGTGATCATGAAACAAGAAATATATATATGTGGTGAAAAATGAAAAGTAACACGAAGGAAGAAGAAAGAGGAAGATCAAGATGAAGAAACCAATGTGAGAATTTTTTACCACTAAATTTATTAAATTTTATTTTCAATAGCTGGAGCTGGCAAATGCCAGAATGAAAGGGAAATTTCTTCATAATGATACAGCATGTATGAACACTTTTCACATCTAGAAACAGTTGAAAGTACAGATTTTTCACAGCAGATGACACTCTTATCCCCCCGCCCCTTCTTCTTGGGTGCTTAATGCCTAAGGCAAAATCACTTGCTGGGAGAGAATGATATCAGATATGGTCTTCCCGTGCCTGTCAATCCTTCGAGAGCAGTTAACACCACCATCGAGAATATTACGAACCACAACATTTAAGGAATGAATACCCCTAACCTCATAAATCTCCACCTTAACATTTTCTTCAACCCATTCATTTCTCTTTTGGATGGCATCTTGGTTAAGAAATGGCGAGGGGTTTAAAAGGGGTGAGAGTACTTGCTTTACCCACTGAGGGCTTATGATCATCTTCAGTCTCTCAATATCTGAGGGGAAATGAGGGATAATGGAGAAGTTCAGGTCATTGCCTTTATCCCCAACCCTGCAGTGTGCAACTTCATACAGAGAGAGTTTCTTTCCAGATGAAGCAGGAAACCGTGCATCTTCTTCATTTGAGAAAATTTCAAGGTTCTGATCAGGCAGATCATAATGACCAAATGACAATGGCATTGATTTAGATGAGATGGATGCTTGCAATTTGACAACCCCAGATTTTTCTTGATTTTGTTTCTGTGCGTGAGTGGAGCCTGTGCTCCTAGCTCCAACATGCCAGAAGATTGAGTCACGTGCGACCTGCAGAAAAATTGTCCAATCAATTCCTACTGTAGAATACAATTCGTGTCAATAGTTATTCCAAAGTCAAGAGTTGATCAATCACTCTGGGAAAGGAAAACAACAGAATAGTCGAACAAGGTGTTCTTGCCCTTCCGCTTGGCTGATGGGTGGTTTAGACCAAGCCAGATTAACACCACAGAAGCCAACTATGCCACTGCAACTGGGTTGATGTGAGCAGTTTTGTTCTTCTTTCTTTTTAATAAGTTCTAGTGATAAGAAATTGAAATAGTGCGGGATTACAGTAGCCCCAGATTGGGCTGGTTTGTAGGCTAAGCTAAACCTGAGCTACAGGCTCACAAACCCACCAACAAAGATCAGCTCGCTTAATTTTGTCGTATAGGGCAGGACATCCATGCTCATGTGGCCACAGGACACTAGTCCAGGAAAGGAAAATCACCATGCTTGCACATATGATTCCGCATGGAAAAATAAAGATTCTAGTTTCCAAGGGAACTACACAGGTGCTGATGATGAGAATAACGAAAATGTGGGGCCCAAGAAATGGAGCATACCAGTTGCTTTTCCAAAAGGATTTCCTTCTTGTGGCCAGTACTGCAGTGGAATATAAAATGAGCAGAAGACATAGACATCACATCAACAATCAGCGAGAAAAGTTAAAAATCACTAGTAATAGAAAATTGAACAATATGTTTTAAGATTCAAGTGGCATGTAGCAGAATTGCTCCTCTCCTGCCATTTGTTTCATATGCTTCCTAAGCTATTTTCAAAATATTTCAAAAACAAAAGGTTCTCCCACCCAGGTGAGTTGTGGGAAGTCCAAATGTAAGCCTTACCCTTGAATTGCAGGTAGGCAAAAAAAAAAAAAAAAAAAAGAATGAAAGAGGAAAAGATTTACCTAATTCCACCACCACCTGCAGGTCCATTTGTATATAATGCAGTAAACTCTCGAACAAACTGAACTGTGAGTTCCTCTGTTGTAAATAGCCCATCCATGCGTAGCCTAATGTCTCGACATCCAGTCTCCAATGAAGGTACACTTTGATCGCCAGCTGTTTTTAGGCTGTCAAGTCCGATTATATAAGCATTTATGCAGCTATTCACACCCGGATTTAATTCTTCCATCCATGATCTAACCTGGACATGTATAAAACCCATGACCTTCGTATCAAAACTAATAAGTTTGCAGCAGTGCTTCAGTGACGTCTCAAAGCAGTATATTTCACTGCCAAGTACAGCTGATAGCTACCAAATAAAGTCACGGGCACAGCACAATACCAGATACTCAGCTGCCATAGCACGTTTCACGCATTGATAACCTCCATAAGATATCTCTCCCCAACCTTTCCATCCACATTCCTTAACAATACAAAGAAAACGCAATAGTGAGGAAAAAATAGTCACGAGTGCACAGCCCGAGCAATATTTGAAACATAGCATTGAAAACAAAGTGGACATCTGCACTATTGAAGCATAACATCGCCCAGAAGAACTACCCCATAGTCAACCAAGACCGATTGGGTTTCTCCACTTAGCTTTAAAAAGGACTTGTTCTCTGCTGGTTCATTCCTCCAGATTCCAAAACCTATTCAGATTTATCCAGATTCTAAATGTCTACAGGTCTATCTGTGTTTATTCAGATTTATCCATACATATACATTGCATAATGTCCATACATTCAGAATTCTCCAGATTCATACAGATTTTCTGTACTCCATATCAAATATTATGAATTTAAAGGAAACAAAACAGAATGGGAGATCCAGACAAAGTGATTACACCTAAAGTGTACTAAGGTAAATAACAGCATAAACAGTTTGCTGCCATAACAATGCACTTGCTTCACCCACAAAGCATCAAAAAAGCAGAAATGGCTGATACCTTCTGTACTAATTGCAAAAGTTTCTCAGGTCTTGATGTAGCTTTTGCACCAGTACAAAGAACCTTGTCGTCAGATAGAGGTTTAAACATAACATCACAAATATCTAAGACCTGGGCAAAAGAAGAGGAATTCTGGATTCAGTCAATCCTTTTACACTTTCCACTTAGCAACCCATGACAAGAGAAAAGTCCAAAATGTATCATACCACATCAGGAGTAACATAAGCACTTGGATCAGCAACCTCATAAAGAAGCTGCTGAGTGCAAGTATGAAAATTTAGAAGACCACCACCACCATCAGCTTTGGCCACACAAACTTCTCCGTGATAACTGACTTCAGCAAAAGGAAGTGATATATCTAGAAGACGTGGAAATGGCATATCTCTGTATTTGTCTCCTACAAAATGAAAGCACAACTTTGATCTTTTTGACTAAGTTAACCAGTTGACAAATGCAAAATAAAATTGGAGCTCAAACTATAGAGACTAAGAAGTACAAAGAAGAACCTGGATGCATAAAGTAACCTCCAGTTAGCTGACAACCACACTCTAAAAGATGGCCTGCTAAAGCCCCTTGTGCTAGCTGCTCGAGATCACTCCAGTTCCATCCTAGTTCATAAATCTGTTAATCAAGCATACAAGACTGAGATGAATTCATTTAACAAAATGCATTCAAATATAGCTGAAAAATGAGGAAAATGATTTTTTTTTTTCCAGTTCAACCAACAGCTGATAATTTTCATCCCCAAACAGACAGCTGGTAGCAAATACAATTCAAGCAACATGCTTCTTCAGCGCTTCATGAGGGCCAACATTCATCTTATGGAGAACATGGAGCAGGATAGCTATTTATGGAGGTCTACGATTAGGATAGCTAGCCTCTCACCCTATCATTTGGGCTTTAGACACGTAGTTACTTTATATCATTTTCTTATACGTCTTCGCCATACCTTTTTATGTTGTTTTATCTAAAGAAACTCGCTATTATTATCTTGCGCTACTGCGTTCATTCTTTTCCTTACTATAGAAGTTTTAATCCACAGAAACTTTTTCTGCTAATATTTTTTTAAAAATGTGGGTCTCACGGAGTCCATCTCTCTCTTCAAATAAACTGTCTATATCTGGATCTCCCCAACTCGCTAAGGGAGGAACCAAAATAGGTCTTCTTGTTGTTTTTTAGTGAGATTAATTTTATCTGTTGAACCTTGTAAGTATAAGTTGCACGCAGAGCCAATGCAAAGAAAATTCTCACCATCGGAGCTAAAAATAGGGCAGCATCAGCAACACGACTGGTAATGATGACACTTGGCTTGTGTAACTCAAGACACCTGACGATAGGAGCTGCTCCTAAATATGTGCTAATGCCCTTTAATGATAGACAGAGATAAAAGTCAAACTCGCATAAAAAGACAGGTTTTTTCCCTCATTAAATGAAATATATTGAAATAGCTAATTAGACGACAAAGATGTTCAATGCAGGTAAGATACACAGAGTTCTGATCTCTTACTCCATCCATGGATCTTGACCCTGAGTTTAAAGAAAAGCAAAAAACAAAAGAATGTGAATTTTTAAGACTTAAGGATTTCAAATTTACTTTTTTTTCTCCGAGCGAAGGAGCAATAAACCCACAACAGTACAAAAACAAATCCCAAATTATGCTCCCAGTAACCAAACAATACTACCTGAATCATTAGAGGCAACTTCATGTGCAACAGCAACCACTATATCAAGCCCCAGGCTGCTAGCTATTTCTAGGACCTTTCGCTGAGCTCCAATTGCATCCACTTCAGGCAAAGTGGCAAATGCAAAAATCAGATTAAAAAGATCATGAGGAAATCAGTTAAGATCACTAACTCAAACACACTGGCAAGCACCAAAGCAAAAGCTCTCTCACTTGCACCCATATTGGTAATTATACATGTTCCTCTCTCCACGGCCAAAGGCAAGAGCAAATGCATCCACTCTGAAACTGCAAAGACATCAGAAAGCTGTTAGGACAAGGGTGCAAGATGCCGCATGAAAAAGGACCAATTTAGCGAACTTCAGGAACCGATTTAGTGAACTTAAGGGCCTATTCAAATTATTCGTTCTCTTTGAATTGAGGGGTGGGAGCAGGTGACCACAAACGCCTGAACAAGTCAGCAGAGCTCGGACAGAGACAAGGAGGAGAAGTCAAAAAAGTGAAAAGTAAAAACCTACTGCGTGGATCATAACCATCTCCTCCAGACATCACTGCTTTGTAACGATCTGCCAAAGTTCGCTCAGCAAGACATTCAAGTACAAGATAGTTGAGCTCCTTCACATTTTGAAGCAACTTCAAAGCTGCTATTGGCCGGTCACTTTTGAAGCCAGCTCCGCAGCCAACATAAACCTTGTCCCGTTTCCTTGTAGCATTGACCCTCTGAAACAAAACATGCATAATCAGGCTGGTCCACGGTTTAACATTGACGCAAATTATGACATGGTTGGACTCAAAAACTTAAAACTGACCGGCTTGATCTCGTAATTATGAATTTCATCACTGTATTGGTTCTCCATGATTCCAAATTGTGACACTGTGGGCCAAGAAGAAGACATCAGAGAAGATGCTAGTTCAAATGAGAAGGTACCATATAAGGTAAGAGATAGCCATTAGATTAGCTACAATTGTAACGCAATGGGATGAGGAGATCACAAACCTACACTAATTCAACCATTTTTCACTTCTCTTACTTCTCCAAATCCAAATAAAATGACTGTCAATGCAGCACAATATTCTTCCCATCTACCCACCAAACCCTTGTCTTCATGAGAGAATACTACTCAACAGCCCTCAAAATACCAAAAATCAATCAATCAGAAACTTAAATATTTTCTCAGCATGGTGTATCGAGTTTTACTGCTATCAACTTGGGAAAAAAATTAACTAATTTCGCCATATTTTGAGTGAATTTCAAACCAATATTTTCAAGAGTTCAATTTCTGACTAAATGGCAATTTCTTATTCATGCCCATTTGCAGCTCCTTCTTCTTCTTTACTAATTTGCACCAGGGCTATCAGCAGAGGTATAATCCGAACAACCCTTTTAGCTACATCATTAAATTTTCACTATTATTGATCCAACAGTACTATTTTTTACACAAATGGAGTTTTTCTTTCTGCGGGATGTTTCAAGGTAGTAACCTGTGTAGATCAATAAACTCAATAGCTTACGGCAAATACAAGACAAGTATGATCATATAGAGTGCAATTTACATATAGATGGAGAGGGAGAGGGAGAGGGAGAGGGAGAGGGAGAGAGTACCTGTCTTGTCTCAACTTTCTAGTGGGGAATTTAAGTGCGGGACTCAACCTTGAAATCCTTTCAAATTTTATCGCCTTATACTAGTTTAGACCAGGGTGTCAACTACTGCACTATTTTGGTTAGAATGAACTGTAAAGCACAATACAAATACAATATACAAGTGTAAGAAAACCAAACATATAATTTAAAGTTTCATAATCTTAATTTTAATTATTAGGTTGAAATTATATCAACATAATATTAAAATTATAAAAAGAGATGAATTTATATATAATTCAACTATTTTTTTAAAATGATAAGCAAATTTATTTAAACGTGAACAAGGGTAATGAAAATTTTCCATACCTTTGGTAGGATTTTAATTCAAAATCCCACCATGCCACGCATTTGATGGTTCATAGCTCTTATACCATTGTTATGAAAAGTTCTTCGATATTCCAACATCTTTATAATTAATGAAACATTATGTATCCTAATCTATAATACTATGAGATAAGGTTTAATTCAATATTTTAAGCTATATCAATTAAATGAATCATAACTCTCATAAAAAAAAAAAAAGAAACCAACATTTTATTTATGACAATTACTAAAATTAGCTCATGACAATAAAAAAAAAATAAAACAAACACAATAACACAAACCACAAACAAAACATCCATGAAAGACCTGTATAACCACCTACTTAATTCTTCTTCATTAAAGTATAATTTCATTACTATTAATTTTGTCCCATGGCTTTTAATTTAATCAAGGCTATATATTCATTATGTTTTAATTTGACTTGCTAACTTTTTTTTTTTTTTAAATAAGGAGGTTTATATTAAATTATGATTAATAAACTTACACGTATTATTAGCTGCCACATCAGATCGGCTAACTTTTTAGTCACATATAATGTAATCGACTCATAACATCTTATCTCCCCCACCTAAAAAACTATACATAAAAAATCATCAACACCTATTATCATTTGTCAATAATTGTTTGAACTTCAACATTGTATTTCACTACATATCATCACCGAACTTTCATATATATATATATTAATTTGCCAACTAAAAACCTAATCCACTACTTCATATACTCATTTTTTGGCAATCTCAAATTTTTTTTTTTTAAGGAGATCATTTCACATAAAATAAGATTTTGGTTGGTTCCATCTTAAAAGCCAATTGCTTTAGGTCATGGTTGACCTAACACTAGTCAATAACTTGTAAGTTTAATTTGTATTAAATAAATTCATTGAGTAGATAAAACCTATTGTATCCATTATTTTGTTAAAAATTGTTTCGATCTATAAGCTAATTGCTAGTACAATATACTATTGAGAATACATAAATCAGATAACTCAATCATAATGAGACCGACACTTATTGTAAAAAAATTTTCAGAGTTACACACATATACATTGTGAATTTGTAGTTTGTCGAGTAATGATGGTATATGCCCCCTCCCCTCCCACTAACAAAAAGGGGTGGGGAAAGGGGCAATAATATTTGACAATGTATAATGTTGCATAAATTTACGGGTGTAAAAAAATTTTATGTAAAGAAGGGTAAGAACTACAACCAATTAGGTATCGAGAGATATCATAGGCAATTATTTGTTAAACGTGTAACGTATACTTGTGTAAATTTATAGTAGACGGATGTAACTTTATACTAATATTAACTAAACATTTGACGTTGAAAATCAAATGTTGAAATGTGATGCTTATGCACATAGCCTGTTTGAGACAACATTATGTACATACTATACTGTGAATATGTAATCAAAATATTTAATGCATACAACATATCAAAATAGTGTATATATGATAAATTTGTTGAGTGCAAATTTTTAATAAAATTAACAATAATTATTATTACAATGTTAGATTTTTATTATCATATCATTTGTTAGGATCACAAATTCATATCACGATATATTTTATTCGATACGGTTTGTGTAACACCCTAACTTTTTGAGCAATTACTCATTAAACATACTAAAATTTAAAAATATTCAGTTATTAGAGTGTTGTGCCCCGTGCCTAAAAAGACACATAAGGCCTATCCTTTAAATAAAATAAAACTGAACTTTATCATTTATTCAATCAATCGCTAACATTTGTTGAAGTTATACTTTTTACACTGAATTTATAATATAACTATAATAGTTGAATACTTATTCCAACTAGAGAATGAAATTAGGTGAATGCGCCAATGATCCAATTGTCCACATGCATTCATAATTTATCCGAAACAATAAAATATTTAAAGAATAAGAAGGAAAACTCTCAACACAATACACTAAATTATGGAAATAACAATTGTGTGAAATTCATTTTGTTTATAAATAGGACAAGAAAACACTTAGACTTCGGATGCCCTAATAATGAATAATTATGAATGATGAATCGATGAGTGCGTAGACCGAGGTAATAACTTGAATAATGAATAATGAACAATGAACAATATAGGCATCATTTGTCACAAAAATACTTGAAAATAATTGCATTCACATACATATACTCTTTGATGAAAAACGATAATTTCGATAAAGGAATCAACATACATTGTAACTTACTATTTGCGTTGAGAAAGTAATCTCTATATAGTTTCAATTAATTTTAGGAACGAAAAATTTAACTCAAGATGAGAGCAGAGAGAAAAGTTGAAAAAAAAACAAAAAATAAATAGAGATGAGAAAAGATGAGTGAGTATTTTGCCTAATATTTTTGAGTATTTCTACGGAAGTGACAATGGAATATTATAAGGTTATGTTACCTCAAAGGTTTTAATAAGCACCCTAATTATTTTTAGAATTATTAATCTTTAATCTTAATAGTTTGCCTCTTGGCTTATCTATAAGTATTTAGACACTCGCTTTAGTAATAATTCATTAAATATGTACTTAAATCAAAAATAGTGTCAAATTTTAATAATTATTCATGCTTTAATGCTAGATTTAAATTAATAATAATAATAATAATAATAATAATAATAATAATAATAATAATAATTCTTTAAAAAAATTAGGTTGTTACAATTTGTTAGGATCACAAATTCATACCAAGATCTCAAGCCAAACTATGTGGAATTTGTTAAAATAAAAATAAATCAGAAATATTTTTTTAACTATTTTAAAAAGTTTTTTTTAAAAAACTTTTGAAAGGCATAAATCAAATTTCCAGTTTTCAAGCACCATCACATAGCGTCCTTCACTCTTCCTCTTTATATTGCGTTGCTCCTCGGCATAATACACCAAATTTACTCGAAAAACAATGACAAGGAAAACTCCGAGCACAATACACCAAATTATGGAAATAACAATTTTGTGAAATTCATTTTGCTTAGAAATAGGACAAGAAAACACCTAAACTTCATATACTCGATAATGAACGATGATTCTATTTAAAAGGGATGATAGATGATCAATCAATAAGCGCACATGCTAAGGTGATCGTTTGAACAATGAATAATAAACAATGAACAATAAGCAATATAGACATCATTTGACACGAAAATACTTGAAAATAATTGCATTCACATACACATACTCTTTGACGAAAAATGATAATTTCGATAAAGGAATTGACATGTATTGTACCTTACTATTTGCACTTGGAAAGTAATCTCTAAATAGCTTTAATAACTTTAAGAACAAAGAATTTCACTTAAGATGAGAGTAGAGAGAAGAGTTAGACAAAAACTAAAGATGAAAGGAGGAGAAAAAATGAGCGGATTGGTGTTTTGCCTAACATTTTGGGGTATTTATAGGGGAGTAACAATGGAATATTCTAAAGTTATGGTACCTCAAAGGTCTTAATAAATACCCTAATTATTTATAAAAATTATAAAAATAAGTGCCCTAATTATTTATAAAAATTATGATACAAATGAATCCCTAACCTTGTTTGCCTCTTTGTTTATCCATAAGTATGTAGACACTAATTTAATAGTAATCCATTAAACATGTGCTTAAATCACAAATATATGTGTCAAATTTAAATAATTAATCATGTAATACTATATTTAAATTAATAATAATAATAATAATAATAATAATTTTTTTATAAAAAAAAAAATTAAGTTGTTATAGTTTGTTAGGGTCACAAAATCATACAGAGATCTCAAACTAAATCACGTGGAATTTGTTAAAATAAAAACACTTAAAATAAATTAGAAATATTTTTTTAATTATTTTTTAAAAAGATTTTTTAAAAGGCATAAATCAGAATTTTCAGTTTTCAAGCACTATCACAAAGAGTCCTCACTCTTCTTCTTCATTCCCGCGTTGCTCCCTCCCCGCCGGCGAGTGAGAGAGATAGAGAGAGAGACGCAGAGATGGTGACGTCGTCATCATCAGTAGTGAATGTGTACCCGCTCTCAAGCTACACATTCGGGACGAAAGAGCCCAAGCTCGAAAAAGACACTTCTGTTGCCGATCGCCTTGCTCGTATGAAAGTCAAGTAATCTCCTTCCCTCCTTTGCTACATACACATCTATTTCTGGGCTTATTCTGTTATGGGTCGTTCAGATTTCATGATTTTTCTCTGTTTCTATCTTCGATTTCTGACTACGAATATTCAGGAGTGCGACCAGCTCTGATCTGGGTTTTCCCCGTGTTGCACTGTTTTAGCCGAGTCGATTATTCGTCCGAATTTCATTGTTTTGTTATTATTCTACGTGAACTGTGAAAGCCCATTTGAAATTTAAACAGATTCGTGGCCAATTCTATGTTTACTGGGGGTTTATTCCAGGGCAGAACACGTTTTAGGGTTTCTATTGATACACGGGTTGATTCAAGTGCAACAGATTCTTGGCCAAGTCCATGTGTGTGGAGGTTTTATTCTAGGGCGGAACACATTTTAGGGTTTCTTTCAATACACGGGTTGATTCAAGTGCATTGCAGTGGGAGGTTTTATTAATTTCAATTCGCCTTTCTAGGATTGTGATGTTATTATTTATTTTTGTGATAAGTTGCCAACTTGTTTTGCTTTCTCATGATGAAATTATTTTCCATGTGGCAATTGTGTCTTACAAGCGCTGTCAATGCAATGGCGCATATCCTTGCAGAGAATGAAGAAGAATGATATATATACACAATTATTTCGATTAAGTTATGCTCCATTTTGGAAAGAAAGCCTGATTTTCATTTGTACTCAAAATCTATAGTGATTTAGTAGTCTTAAAGTGGCAGAATTCCAATGTCCTCAACCAATTTGTTGTTCGACATTGCACTCAGTTTTTGCCTGTAGAGTTATGTTACTTGGACTTGGCCACACCCTTGTCCGAGTGTTGAGTGCTGGACATATGTACTTCAGGAAAAACGAATAGTCCGAATAACATAACTCTAGAGATAACAACTTGGTTTAGGGCCAGGATTCTGCTTCTGTATAAGACTTATGAATTAGTTACATTTTTCTTTGTTTATTACTATTCTTTGATTAGTATTTGTAAAATAGTATTAAACAGTTTGGCACACTTACTGACTTTTCAGACTTGGTGGAGTTGTTGGTTTGTCTTTCTTGTTGTTGCTCATTATCCACCATCTCATTTCAAGGCATCTTTAAAAGGTGCATTAATGCTTTGATAGTTTTTCTTCCCTCTCCAAACTTTTTCCCTATGGACTATTCTACTTCTTTTGTTGTGGAGGAGATGGTAGACATGCTTTAATGTAACTCTATGCACCAATGAGCACAACCTGTTTGCTATTCAAGGTTAAAGCTGTTGACTACCTACATCTTATTCTCTTCTCACCTTGCTTAGCCAGGATATGGGATACTCATTTGATTTTTGTTTTTTAATAGAGGAGAAAACAAGGTTAAATGCTTATGGATAATTCGATTATCAGTTCCTATACTTTTTAGTTATCATTAATGTATTGTGCTTTGTTAGACCTAAAAGGGTGCTCTGTCAGCAGTTTCTTCAGCCACTAAATCTCTTGTACTTGATGATGCTGAGGCTTCATTGAAGGTGGTTTATGAACTAGCAATGGTAAATTTGACAATTTAAACCCAGATAGAAAAATGGGTGGAGTCTACTCCATTGAACAAAAAGTCTGCAGTCCAGAAAACATTTGTGAATGGTGTTGAAAATCTAATCTACTGTTCATTATAGTATATACTAGAGCAGAAGTAAGGTTGCTTTTGAAGTATGGAGCATTTTTACTTGAGTTGAGCTAATTGTCAGCAAAAAAGGGGTAGTACTAAGGAAGAGAACTGTAGTTATACATGCTTGTCGTTAATCGATTAGTCTAAAACTCTTAATTCTCCTGCAACCCTACCAAGTAATTGCTCGGTAGTGATAGGTGATGGCAAATGGCTAAGTGATCTTCTATTCCTTATTAATCTATGCCCTGCATTAAGGATGAGATGATTTATCTCATTCCTTATGAAGGCTCAGAATTATATTTTTGTTTCTTTGTTGAGTAATTCTCTGGTGCTTTGCGATATCTCATTTCGTTTATGACATGAAGAATGACCATTTTGCTTTCATTGGGTCTTCCTGTTGGCAGTTATATGAAAGAAGGCATGAGGACCAGTGTGGAAGGCATTCTACTGGTAGGTTTTAGTTGGTATTTTCCTTTTGTTGTAGATTTGTAGCATTGATGAGCTTTATAAACACTCTGCAGAAATAAAAATGGTCGTGTATGCATTTTTCTTTCTTAGAATGAGTGTTCTCTCAAATTCTATCGTATCTGTTATAAGGAGCGTTAATTTTACCTGCACTGTTTGTAATTTAGGTGATCTCACGATGGTATCTATCCAGTGACTAAATCATCTTACTGTTGTAATGATCCAGGATGGATTAAATCATCTAACCAAGGGGAGGAAACTGGGGATAAAGAATAGAGGAATTAAGGAAGAAATAAGAGGAATTTAGTGTAAAAGAAGTAAGGACACAGAAACAGGAAAGAGAGAGAATAGAGGAGGAGATACAGTTTTGGGAAAGAATATAGAAGAATGAGGAATTAGAGAAGAAATGAGAGAAATTTAGGGGCAATGAAGGAAGAACAGGCGAAAGGGAAAGAAAGAGAATAAAGGAGGAAGGGGGAGTGTTTAGGGAGAAAATATAGAAGAGTAATTTGGTTATATCCTTTCTTTTTCTTTGATGAGTAAGTTATGTTGTTTCTTGTAATGATGACTTCTAAAAATTTAGGTATTCAGACCATAGCCACTACCACTCAAATCTTATGTAATTATGCATCTTGTGTATCTGTTTGATGGTAATGGTATGCCTTCCACACTTTCTAGCCTAGTTTGGTGAGCTACTCTACTAACTGGTGACTTGCTAACCTTTTCAAGGATCAACAAAGCTTCACATACCTTTTTGTAAAAACTTGCTTTGCATCCAACCTTTCGATCTTAATATATTCCTTTTCCTTATCAAAAAAATGAAGCTTTATATATAATTGATGTGTTAAGTTCCTCCATTCCCCTAAAGGAGGGTATCAAAATGTCTGCTACTAAAAATAGGATGCGAAGGGGAAGGGTATATAGCTGATTTCACGTTGGAAAATGGGTGAAATGTTGGTTTGGTTTTGTTTTGTTGGCAGTATATGTAATGGTTTATTATTAAGCCTTTTCATATATCCCAATCATGTTTCCTGAACAGTTTGGTAGGTCAATAATATGTAAATACCTTGCATGGTCTGAGGATTGACGTTGACTGGGCAGGTTCAAGAGCATAACCATCCACACATTCTACTTCTGCAAATTGGGAATACTTTCTGCAAACTTCCTGGTGGCCGTCTGAAGCCTGGTGAAAATGGTATGGCATTTCTTTTGTTGAATTCTCCCAGTTTTCTCACTCCTCGCTGATGATGTATTCTTTTTATATTTTGAGCTTTTAGAAATTGAAGGGCTGAAGAGGAAATTGTCGAGCAAACTTGGCGCTAACTCATCCGTCCATCAACCTAATTGGCAGGTGTGCTCCATTTTCTCTTGTTTCTGTCTGAGCCCCCCTTCTGATGTTAGAATAGCTGCTTGTAAGTTTTATATTGAAGCTACACTAAAAAGTAGGAAGCTAGTTGCAACCATTAGTAATTTAGTATTCTTTGAGAAGGTGAGGTTCTGAAAGTTAAAATTACAGTTCCATGACCTAAGCTTCCTAACATGAGATTTTCAATTTTCAGATTGGTGAGTGTGTGGCTTGCTGGTGGAGACCAAATTTTGAAACAATGATGTATCCCTACTGTCCTCCCCACATTACCAAACCCAAGGTGAAGGATATTTCTGAAGATGCTCTACTTTTTCTCGAGGTTTTTGAACCAAACTGACCCTGGACTATTTTTCAACGCAGGAGTGTAAAAAGCTTTTCATTGTTCACTTGCCAGAGCGAGAGTACTTTGCTGTACCAAAGAATCTGAAATTGTTGGCAGTGCCGCTGTTTGAGCTTTATGACAATGTCCAGGTATGTTGAACTACCACCCATTTCTTATCTGCTTCTTGGAACCCTGATATATGCCATATCCTCTATCCCCTTGTGGCAGTTGCTTTGCGAAAAACAAGGGCATATCTAAATCTGCCCACATTGAAGGAACACATCAAAATAACATGCCGATGCTGGTTGCTTATTTTTTTACCAGTTCTGATGTGGGTATGGCAGTTGCTGTGCCATAACCTAGAGGTGTCTGTTTGCATATTTCCTTTGTTTAAGGGCATTTTTCCTAGCCCCTTGTCAAAGGGGGTGTGAAGGTTCTTTCCTGGTTAATGAAAACCATGAGACCCTTTTTCTTAATAAAACAGTTTGTGCTGCTGATGGGTTTCGCTTGCTGTGTTTTAATTCACGTGTTTGCTTGGCAATGCAGAGATATGGGCCTGTGATCTCCACAATACCTCAGCAGTTGTCTAGATTCCACTTCAACATGATTTCCCCATGAAGTTGCCAGATCATGACTTCGCCTTACCTAATCCCAGGCATTGATTCGTAATTTATTCGATCAGCTTGGATGGGATAGTAGTATGATAATAAGTAACTTATTACTATCACTTAGCTTGCTTAGGTTATCTTGCAGATTCAGATTTCTAGAAACTACAATTTGACCAGATGCTTGTTCTTTTCAGCTTCTGAATCTTTTGCAGCTTCTTGTCAGTTCGTGGATCATATTAGGAATGAAATTATTTATCTTTCGTTTATGCATTGTTTGGTTTGTTTCTCTTTGTTGTGTTTCCTAGGCAAGAGGAGAACATTTTTGTCGAATTAATTATGTTTTAGGGCAAAAGTTTTTCCCTTTTGACACTTGAAAGGAGTGTATGTACCGATACATTCTCTTATTGATTTGTGCTTTTAACAACCTTTTTGTACTCTGTTATACCAGTTATTAGTATTTGGTAATAAAAAAACCACAAAAATAAAAATAAAAATTTGTCATTATTATGCGTTTTCCTATTACAAGTAATTTTTCTAGGGATTCAAGTATCTAAATCAAATTAGGATTTGTAGTTTATTATCTTACTAATAAAAATTAACACGATAACAGAATGAAAAATGATAAGATTTAGTCATTGTACAAAACTGTAAACAAACTAAATTTAAAGTGGTCAAATTTAATTCAAAAAGGGTTCGGGATTCATTTCACATAGGTGAACGATCTTTAATTTTGAATTACATGAATAGATTTTCGATATCGATTTCTATATAATGCATACTGAATCTCTTCTATTAGATTCCGATTTGAAGGGTAAGAAACACGACAAATTTATCCAAGAATTGAAATCATTTTTGAATGACTAATTGATTTATGATATTCGTGACTCCACATATCTTGTGATCATTTCAACATGATTTTTCGTGAAGTCGTCCGAGTCATGACTTCGCCTTATCAAAAATTTGAATTGCATGGATCCATTTTTTATTTCAATTTTTGTTTAATGTGCACCGAATCTCTTATATTTAATTCCGAAATTTAAAAATAAAAAACACAAAAATATATTCTAAAATTAATTTATAATATTCGTAACTTCGAACAACAAGTTGACTCGTGTTCAACCGTCTAACTATAACTTATATATATATATATATATATATATATATATATATATATATATATATATATATATATATATATATAGGGAGGGTTCAGTGAGCCTCCCCTTGTAGTGAGCTCTAATTTTATATAAAGACTTTTGATCCCAACCGTCCATTCAAATCGAATGATCGAAATAAAAAGAGATATTTTTATTAAAAAAAAAGAAAAAGACACAAAATCTTTGGGAGGGGTCGAGAACCCCTCCTCATTTCTACTCTGCTAGTCTTCGTCGTCCTCTCTCTCTCACATAAAAGGGAGGGCTCACTTGAACCCTCCCATATATATATATATATATATATATGGCCCCATACCATACCTCATATTAACGTCCATGAAACGCAAGTATCTCTGTCTCTCGCTTAAATATTAAAGCCTCCCCAAAAAAAACTGATCATACGAATGAACGTATTCATAATTCGCTCCCAGTCTCTCTCTCTCTCCGCCCCGGTGGCTGAGTTCGTTTACAGTGATTTACGATGGTGTTTCTGTTGAAGACGCAGAAGGCGGCGATGCTGAAGGGTGCGGTGGCGGCGATGGCGGCGATAGAGGGGCGGCGGCGGCCACGATGGAACTTTTGCCGAACGCAATGCTCATCCGAGTACTCCATCCGAGCCAGAGCATTTTCGCCGTTCTGAAGATCAAGTCCTCTGCCTTCTACCATTACAGCTGTAACCGCCCCTACTTCCTCGATTTCGACATCCACGACTTCTTCTATGCCCTCTCCTCCGCCTCCGACACCGACGTCCTCACCATTGCCGCCGCCGACCCGGCCGCGCACATTTTCTTCAACTTCGAAACCCTCGGTAACTAACTAATTAACCCCTGCCCACACCTCTCATTATAAATATGATCGCCGCTAATCTAATCATATCTGTTTAATTAATCATGGTGATCGATCAATCATGATAATCAAAACTTTTGCCCTTTTTTCTGCCTGAATTAATGTTTTAGATGATCCAGAACACAATTGTTGATAATTAACGTTCAATATTCATCAATTGTCGAATATATAGTTGGATGATAATCGCTAATGAATGCAAAAACCATATGATCCCTCAACCAAATGAGTGAAAGAGAATTATGTATGTGTGTAATTTTATAACTAAAAGAAGTTGCAGATAATGAGATAATTTTGCACTCCAATCATTTTAGATTTATTTGATACATGATTGAATAATTTATAGATCGGATATCTACCAAAGAATTTCAACTTTACTAGATACCTGAACTATTTTTGTTTCTATTTATGTATTGAATAATATTGTTGGATGATTGAATACTATATATGTGCTTCTTTTTTTTTTGGAGTCGAATATGTGCTCTGTTTTGAATGAGACTCTATATATGAAAATGGCCAAAATAAGGAAATATAATTGTACTATATGAGAGGTTATGTTACTCGGACTTGGCGACCCATGTTAAAGTGGTGAGTGTCTAACACAGGTGTTGTGCCCGTCCCATCAATTTTCTGATAAATTTTTTCCATTTTAGGTCTAAATTGAAGTTTCGAGTGTCCACACCTCTCGCTCACGAAATAGTTTATATATCTCATCTGATAGGTTTATATATGTTAGTTTGTGTTTTAAAGCTAATTGTTGGAATAATGTGTGAAAAGTGAAGGAACAGTACGCAAAAGTAGGAGAACACAAATAAAAGCAACAGAAGCCAGCAGTGTGCATTGGACTACAGATGAATCTGCTTATCAATACTGTGTGGTGTTATCTTCTGCTGATTTCAGGGACAAATTCAAACATTTAAAACAATTTGATGAAACTGGTTAGTTATTTCTTAGCTTAATCCTACCACCTATTTATTTATTTTTTCGAATGGATTAATTGTTAGATATATATTATCCTATCAGTATTCTTTTTGGGCTTTAAATAAGCCACAAAGCGCAGTACAATATAATAGGAAATGATTGAACTGAATGTGGGTCCTAATGTCTTTAGGACACGAGTCTTAATCACTAGGCGAAGACCTCATTGGTTGTAGATATTAGTAACAAGTTAATGCTAGTTCTAATTTGCTTGTTTTCCAATTGCAGTTAAGATCTCCATGACGGAGAAGATGGTGAAGTTAACAGCAGGGATTTTAGCAGTAATTCTGAGGAAAGAGGTATGTTAACGTTTCTCCTTGATACATGCTATCGGAATAGGATATATATATGTTAACCTTGCTAGGTAGACCAAAGATTATGATATATTTTCACAATCCATTACTGCCCTTGGACGTTTTTTCACAACTACTTTATTTGTCGTTTAAGGTACTTAGCCCACGTATAGTGGATAGTTACTGGAATTGTAGATTGCATAATAAAAGACTCACTTGGCTGCTTAGTTACACTATGGAGTAGATTCCAGTGGTGAACACCTTAAAATAGTACATACCATGATTTTACATTTGAGTAATGATTTTTGGAAGTCATAGAAAAACAGTAGTGTAATACTGTATAATCAAATTAATTAACTTGAATTAGGAAAACAATAAAAGTTAGATTTCATGTCAAACTAAATCAAATCGAACAATTTAAAAAATTTAAGTTGAAATATTTTATCTAAATATTTGAATTTTCAATATTTTTATATGTTAAACAAACAAATATGTGTTGTGTCGAAATATTTTATCTAAATAACTTGAATTCAGAATAAAATTGTGCTCTTGATAAGATCTTGTGTCAAAATATTACGTACATTTAGATGAGAATGATTGTACCTGCACTAGCCTAGAGTTTGTGGAAGGGGAGGAAAATGCATGCATGTTGGAATAAGAAAGTAAACTTTACCCCACATTGATGAAATACAAAAAGACCTTGAACATGCATAATATATGTATAGGTTAGTAAATTTTGAGATGGATTTACACTTGGATTTTTTATGTATTACCGAACTGATCAAGGCTAGGTTACCTATGATGGTAATATATTTTACGAATTCATAATATACTATGATTTGCTTGGGTGAACGCAGGCAGGAGAGTGCATGATTCAAGGAGTGAAAGGAGATGCAAAACACAAAGTGCTAGTCTCTCTCAATCACTTGGATGCATTTTTGAAGGCTACATGTCTCACTTCAGCTATCTACATATATGATTCTTTTGCTGTGCCTCCTCTGAGGCCTCTAATTAGCTGCCCCCTTGGACCCTTTGGCAGCATCATGTTCTACTTGCCTCGCCCTTTCTATTTCTTTTGCAATGCCTCGTCTGATGCTAATTAAGGGGACCTCTTTTTGCAGCCAACACTGTTAACACGTGTGCCTCCTTCACTAACATCATGGCAACCTTCAAAATTCGAACGAGATTGACAAGTACGAGTTACACAACGTAAAAGGGCTTTCCCTTGTGATGATATCTTTGTCCTTCCGTTGAAGTAACAAATTGGATCTATCAGTTTGTCAATGGCTTGCCAGTTTGGATCTCGTGCCATATTGAAAACTTGTTCCAATGTAGATTTGTATTTTTAACATACTATTTTCAGGACAAATTTGAATATTACAAGACAATGAGGGTTCTATTGGCTCGAGAGTTCTTCATAATGTATCCCTCCCTAGACAATGTTTAATGTGAAAGAATAATTTATAGAAGCTTTGTATTCCATTGGCTTTGGTGATTGATCTTGTGTCCCATATGAGCCGTTCAAGTCTTTTCATTTGTTTAATTATTTAATGGTGGGTTTCTTAAATTCGGTACCTTTTGCTTTAAAATTTTTTATAGGTGTTACACTATCTATATTTGAATACTCTTAAATTCGTAGCAGCATGTTTACATTAGAGTTACTAGTAGTAGTTGTAGTTGTATATACATTATTTCATTATTTTCTAAGAAAAATTAAAGCGTCACTTATCGTTAAGTCGATCTTTTATGATATTTGCCTTGTAAATTTAAAGTAACCTCCTGTAAAATCATACGCGTGTTATGAAGGAAGATTCATATTTTTACGTGCAATGGTCATTCCCTTTTTATTTTCGTTATCATTGTAGATAATATTCTCTTCTTGAAAGACATTTCTTTTCCCCGGATACAATTTGTATTTTTTGTCACTCTCAGTTGTTCCTTTCAATTTTAGGTTTCAAAACAAACCATGACTTAAGTTATGCGTATTATCCGGTTAGGGAAAATCGATCCATGCGAGACCATACTGTATTTTAAGGATTAAGAAAAACTTAGATGTTTCGATAACTATCGTAATAGTTCAACTCTAGTAAAATGGAGGAAGACTAAAAAAAAAAACCTCACGCTTTCTCGAATGATTGGCCCAATATCCCCCATTTCCCTTTCTATTGGGCTTTCAGAAGTTGTAATATTTTGGGCCTCAAAAGTGCTTGGGCCTTGCTGATGAGAGAGAAAAGAAAGACAGAGAGAGATATCAGCGGGTCCCACAGAGCAGATTTCAGTTCATCACAAAGAAATTTGAACTTCTCGCCGGTCATTTCTCCGGCGAGTCTCTCTCCCTCTCTCTCTGTCTTCCTGCGATTCCGGCTTCCCTCAAAGCCTTAACTTGCAAAATCTCGCTCATTCAACCGTCAGTGATCGGAATTCACCATCGATCCCGACGACGTATTTTGAAATTGAAAGGTACAGAAAGTGTCTTCTCTCTCTGTTGTTTATATTTGCTTAAAATATTTTAATCCGGCCTCTATGTAGGAAGATCAGGGTTGAATTTGAGCGGTAAAATGCTTTCGAATTATGCCGTTTAAATCTTGGGTTTTAATTGCATTTTCAAATTAATGTTGCGAAGGAAACTGAAATGGCGACGAAGCAGATGGAAGAGATTCAAAGGAAGTTGACAATGCTGAATTACCCAAGAGCTAACGCCCCTGCTCAGTCTCTACTCTTTGCTGGAATGGAGCGATATGCCCTTCTTGAGTGGCTTTTCTTCAAGTAACCCTCTTTCTCTCTCCACTCACCCTCTTCTAATGCCCCCGATATTGTGCGTTTGTTACAGATTTTCGGGTTGTTTATGCTGAATTTAATTGTCCTGAAACACAATTTCCAAAATTGATGAATCATCTCATGCCTTGATAAATTTCTGGGAATAATTTGATTTATTCAACAAGGTTGATTTGTGCGACCCTTTGATCTGGATGACAATGCCGCATCAGTGTGCTCCTTAGCCAATTATGTGATTCCGTGCTGGAGTACTTTGTGGGCAACTCTGTGACTTAGAGCATTAATTGGCAATACCTAGAATCATGTTTCTATGGCGGAAATTCTGTGTTATTTCTTTTTGAAAGGGAGACTTAAAGAGGAAATCCCACCATTGTCCAGGAAAGAAGGGAGTAATGATGTGCATTTAATCGTAAGGAAGTTGTGCATATGAACTTATGAAGTTGCTGTCGTTGGTTTGCTGTTGTGATTAGGCATTTGGTTATAAATCTATGTGAAGGAGAAGGAACAAAGGTGTTTTATTGATGTTGTAAAGTAACAAAGATGAAGGGATGTAAGTGTGGCACATAACGAGAAGGTTAAGGGCTAACTTGGCAAATGGCAAGCAAGGAAGGTAATCAGGTCTCTAACTCTAAGAAAGGTTGCTCTAATGTTCTATATGATGGGAGCTGACGGCATCGTGCCTTATAATCAGTAACTGAGACGGCATTTTCTCTATTGTGTTTTATGGGCTAAATAGGCATTTGGTTGAACAATTATATATGGATTTTGTTGTTGGATGGTTTACTACTTTTTTGGCTGACTTCTTTGAAGTGAAGGGATTTCTGAGTATGTGAAAGCTGGAGATGAATTGTACCGAAAGTCGTTGCTGTTATGTAACTGATTTTGATCTTTATTTTGGCTTTCCCTTGTTTACAGTTTGTCATTTATTGCTAATCCAAAGTCCATGCAGATACTGCCCTCTGTTGTGGTCCCTTTGTGGGTTCTTTCTCAAAAATATGTGCTTGTCTACCACCATGTTCCATCAGAAGCTCTAAGAAAAGATCTTGCTATTTATTTGGTTGCAGGTTGTTGGGCGACAAGTCACCTTTCTCACAACAAAATTTGCAAGGAGATGGTGTTGATCGCGATGAAGAGACTTCTCGCATTCAATGTATGTTCCCTTGGATCTTATTTTTTTTATTTTGTTAAGGTAACAATAACTGGTCTAAATTCTACTGAGATTATCGTCCTTTGGAGTAAATTTTCTTTATGGGCTTTTCTATGCAAATATTCAAAGATTTTTTTGTTTCCACTTCTTTTCCAGTTCTGTTTCTCAGGAGCTGAGTATTCGTTATTTTCTTTTTCTGTATCTTGCTCGCTTGTTTAGAAAGCGAATGATTTAACAGGGGAGACAACGTTGGACAATTTAAACTTTGGTTTCATTAGCTTATCATGCATTTTCTTGTTTACAGATTTGGCAGAAATTGCTAAGTTTTTGGGCATCACAACAACAGTAGATACAGAGGTAATTCAAGTAAGTTCACTGACCTGGAGCCGTGATTATAAAGTCTTCAAAACTTTCATTATGTGGCCCAAATTACCATGGTAAAGGACAAGTAACCATGTAAAACTTTCATCATATAGCCCAAATGGGTCAATATCTATTGTGAATTTTTGCAAAACTGTTTTTGGTCATTGTTGCAGCACCATGACTATGTCACCATCAGTGTGGGCTCCATCTTAGCGATAGTAAAAATATAAAATTGTGAAGAAAACTGAATGGAGGTCTCATCATCTCATGTTGTTTATACTTTCTATGTACTTGATTTGGAGCACCTTTCATTCTATGCATTTTCTTTACAAGGTACTTCTTGTCTTTAGTAATTGCCAACCTGCTGGCTTGGAGCAGCAAGGCCTGGGTTTTATATGCTACTGATTCTTGTCTTGTACTTTGAATTGTTGATCTACTTTCAACACTCTTAGCTGAACATTCTTCCCATGGGCTTCAGGGACGTGGAAGCTATGAAGATCGCATGGAAATGCTGAAGCTAATAGTAGATCTTGTTGAGGCCAGTATCTATGCTGACAATCCTGATTGGAGGTTGCAATGCTGTTAATAAGATGTTTTAGTGTGATTATTTTTCATTCCATTTATAAGTGAGTATCTTTGTTGCTTTCCACAAAAAATAGGGAGTAACTGTAAATATGGCGGAAATGAAAAGGTTTGCTTTAAATGTAATGCTGAAACAGAGCAATTTGAAGCAGAAAAAATATTGTGAAATCAAGGGTGCATTATACGTCACTTTTGAAACATGGACAGATGGATTGTGCAGCAATCTGATTCATGGCTATTTATTCTTATCTCTTGTTTCCTCTCTTTGGCAGTATTGATGAGCAGGTGACAAAGGATATACAACTAATTGACGCCATTGCAGAGAAGCAGGCACAAATCTTCTCTGAAGAGTGCAAATTGTTTCCTGCAGATGTGCAGATTCAATCTATATATCCCTTGTAAGATGTCTTCTGCATTCATCCCTATAACTTTCTGTTCTAACTTGGAGCAATTTCAGGAGCAAGTTAAAATGTCAAAAGGAGGCCTAATCGTTTGTGTGGATCCATACTATTTGCTATATCTCAAACTTTATCCTGTAATCGGACCTTGGGTTTGGGGGTTTGTGTCAAATCTATGTCAGCTTGCTGCCTTATTGCTAAAATTAAATAGGGAGAACTGGCCTACTAGAAGCGAAAGTTCCCACATCTGGTAAATTATGGATAGAAAAGAACCATCTCCCAACCGATTATCAGGACCAGCTTTGATTAATTAGATTTTCTGCAGTTAATTTTTTTATGTTACTCCAAAAAAATATGAAAAGGTTATGTTGAGTAATTTACCTGACTTGCACAAAATCTTCTCTTTTTATTTATTTTATCTTATTTTTTCTGTTGTGGACAAGGGGATAGCTATGGAATTTTTGTCAGAATCAGACAGAAGTATGGATGGGTTTGATGGTTGCAATCTTATACTCCCTCCGTCCCTAAAAAATTTTCAAACTTTGGGAAGGTAAAAATTTAAGGAAACGTAATTTGTTACTCACAACTTTCAAATAATGGGTAGTTTTACTATATAGAGAAATTTTGAGACATCTAAAATAGAAACTTTTGACAACTTTTAAGGGACGGATGGAGTAGTAATCTTGGCTGCTGTATAACCACCAAAGGTGTGGAACAGTTGGATTTTCTCTATCTTTCTTCAAGTTGGCGGGTTCAAATCCCTCTAGGGGCATTGGGGGCTCTGAAAAATTTCTTAGTTAATGTTTGTGGCAGTCTATCTTGTCTTGTAAACTTGAGTTCTCAGATTGAGTTCGCTGTTGTTTAATTCATTACCAGAAGATTATCAAATTCTACAATCTCATGGAAGTTTTCTGCAGGCCAGACATTGCTGATTTGGAGTCAAAGCTATCAGAACTATCAAAGAAATTTCTGACTCTTCAACAAAATGTTGATGATATGGCTTCAAAGGTTTGTTCCTTTAGGGGAAAATAACTGTATTCTACTGGGAATGAGAGGTCACCATTGTTTTATTTGGACCTTCTGCACCGTCATGTATGTCAGATCATTACAGGATTCTAGTTTAATTGATTGTGGCAATAGCAATAGGAATCCTAGGTTTGGAGATTCTTATTTTGAGTGCTTGACTTTGGTTGTGGTCTACATATACATAAATATCGTAGTGGACTCAATGTGTCACTTCTTCTCTGAAACTAAGGCCGTTTCATGTCTTTCTTAGCTCTCTTGATTATGATAAACTTCTTGGAGTACTCTCAAGCACCCAATCTCCGTTAAGTGTTTGTTGACTTTTACCATGCAAATTGGCGATAGGTCCATTTAGAAGCCTGTTAATTATTGATATATCCATCGCACTGGTTTTGGTTCCATTACATTAATGTTGTGCTTGTTATTCGATCTCGGTTCGTCTTTTATTCTTTGCTTTGACCATATGTTTTTATGTTCTTGGTTTTAGCATCCTTATAACCCAGATGAAGATTATGCAGAGGTAGAAAATCAACTGCGTTCACATTTGGAGTCTTTTCTAGAAACAGCAAGATCGTTCAATGTGATTTACACAAAGGTTCTGACTGGTTCTCACTTTTGTTTGTTTTCGTTAACCAAGTTTCTCCCCATTCCCTAGCATCAGATTACCATGTCTATGCAGCTAGTAAGTTTTGTGATGATGCAGAGTTTGTACTTGGGAAGCTCTACACTGTTTATTATTCAAAATGTTCATGCTGATGTGCCATTTGAGAGGCATCTTTTATGTTCCTTACTGTTTAAAAGCCCTTTGGGAGGAGACTTTGTACCTCATGTTGTGTACTTGCATGGCCTATTCAATGAATTTTCAGTCCAACATTGTACAAGCACTAATGCACTTGCTAATGAGTGCACACCAGAAAAAAAGTGAGGGAGGAGGGTTTCTGGAGGATAAGGAGTGAGATGTATAAAATTTTTTTCTGAAAGATATGGAAACATTTAAGTAAATTGTTAAAAAGGGGACAAAAATTGTAAAGATAGGAGCAGGCAGAAAATGTGGACTATAAATGATGTTTCTTCATATGATTGCCTGCTGGGCAACTTGCAACATAACATTTTTGTTTAACAGAATATTTTACAACTACATAGCTGTCCCTCTCTCTCCTCTAGTCCTCTGTGGTTTGGTTGAGTCTGTATAGGTAGACTGGTGATGGGACGCAGAAGCAACTTAATAGCATTGCCATTTGAAAACTTGTAACAGCATCAATTGCTGGCCACCATTCATTTTTTTATCTCTTACTGCATCCCATGATACTATTCTATTTTGTGTGCATGTTTATTGATCTGTGGATTAAGCTAATCAAGGACTTTATTTCCCTTTCCCAATTTCCTACTCTGCTCTGTAGGAAATACGCCCTTGGACACACATGATGGAGGTCCCACAGCTTCATGGTTTTGGTCCTGCTGCAAACCGGTTGTTAGAGGCATATAAAATGCTGTTGAAGGTACTAATTCTGGGATTTTCTTTTTGATAATAAGATTGGACTGGGTACTTTTTTCGCATACAATTTTTCTTTCTTCCCAACGTGTGTACTTGTATTGTAAATACATTTCCTCCGTTTCCAAAGGAATTGAGAGTGGGAGTTAAAAGGAAACCTGAAGAATGTTTGCAGGAGTTTTCCAAGAAGTAAAATGCTGGTGAGGCCCATGAGGGATAGGCTTGGGATAGACTCTTAGTCCAGATAAAATTTGTTTGAGGAGAACATCAAACTGATCTGAGGGGAATCAATCATAAATATATTTTAGGTGGTCTAGAATCACTTCCTCCCCTGCCACCATTTATTTGTTTTACTGCTCTGTCTTTCCTCAGTCCTACTGGGCTTCTATTTCCACTCTGACTACAATATTCCTAAATGTATTTGTCAACACCAATTGCCTGACAAGTTGCTTGGTTTGGTTTCACAGTTTCTGGGAAATCTAAGGAACCTTCGAGATTCACATGCTGCAGTGGCAGCTGGATTATCTGAGACTGCAGGTGGTGAGCCTTCGTCCGTTATGAGAATAATCTTAGAGTGTGAGTCAGCTCTCACATTCTTGAATCGGGACCTTGGTATCCTATCTGCTTCTGTTGCTCGCGAACAGGGCAAGCTGACTTCGTAGGCTTTAAAGAAAACCCTTGTAGTTGCTATATTCACGATGTCAATGTTTTGTACAAATTTCCAAGTGTGAGTTTGCTCTCGCATTGTTGGAAGCTTCGGGATCTTGATATCTTTTAGCTTCCATTACCCTCCAAATTGAACAAGCTGAATTCTTGGGCTTCTGGCGATCTAGGAGAAGCCATAAGGAGGTTGTTTTGTATAGAGTTATGTAGCTTTTATTCGAGCGGAAGATGTTGTATGAACAACTTCATGAGTGAAATGTGCTGATCCATAAACAAGCTTCATGAAATTTGGATGTATAATGTATTTGTTTCTGTCAATCAACATGAACCTTGAAGGGGCCATTAAGTTTTTCCCATGCTTATGGTCATTTGCTCTTTACTGTTAATTCCATAGGTTAGCATGCCAAAGAATGGAATTTAAGTGTAACCCCCCAAAAAAAAAGTGAATAAACTATGAGCAATATTAGCCAAACATAATCTGGAGTTCGTTTTGTGTAAAAGTAACTTGATTTTGGCTCAAGTGAAGGATGTGACAAAAACTTCTTATATGGTAGTTAATATTCATAGTTGGTTAACCAATAAAGTGTTAGTTGAAGTGGTAGCGATTTTATACTCGGTAAGGAGAACATAAGTTTAAATTTACGAACGTATATTTATTGGAGGGATTTTTGCCTCGTACATTCGTAGTCAGAAATAAATTAATATCCTTTATCAAACCAAAAATCAGATATGATTATTATTTTATTTTTTAAGCACAAGAATTATCCATCGGCTAGCTTACTCACTAAGTTTGGAAGGGTAAATATAAAAAAATTTACTTAAATTCCCCTTATTAGCTTTATAAACCTTGTGTCTTTTATAAAGTGAAGATCTAACGCTTATATGATAATCCTATGATTATATATTTGATTGATAAAAATATTTTCTTTATATAATATGTAAAATTTGTAATGAAAAAAGATACATAATATCTTAATAGCAAAATACCTAATAATAATTCGACTCTAATTAAATAAAAAATTAAAAGTAAAAAAAAAAAGGAAAAACTTAAAGATAAGAGCAGGGTGGGATTGGGGACAACGGTTTTTGTTTCTTCCCTCTCGAAGTCTGCAAGGGCAACAAATTGGGATTGGACCATATTAAATATTCGAATAATCGGAGCTTTTTGAGAGATAAACCCAATAGAAAATTTAAAATGCCACGCATTTTCTGATAATCAGTTTCCGTCATTTTCTGAGCTAAAATTTTCCCAAAATCCGCCATTGGAGCTTCTCAACTGGGATCTCCATTATCGAACAGTTAGCCCTGCTTTATGTGATGGGTGAGCCTCTCCTCATCTCCTCTCTCTCTCTCTCTCTCTCTCTCTCTCATGCCCAGTTAATAATCAGTTTGACAATTTCATGGCTTCCATTTCATCAGTTTAATTCGCGCACTGAATTTAATACTCCTTATCGAATATCAATCTTACTTGACTTTGAATAGTTGGTAAAATACATTACTTTGAAATTTTGTTTGTACCAGGTGGCTTGTGTTCTCGTCAAGGATAGGTTTTTGTTGTTGTTGTTGTTGGTGGTGGTGTTTAGTAAATTTATGAAATGGACTTAGGTTGTAGTTTCAATCAGTCCAATTTGATTCATGGGATTGAGAGTAGAAGATGCAAGACATTGGATTTTTTTCATTCAAGGTCTAGAATCAGTGGTTTTGGTCATAAATATCTGGGTGCTTTGAGACATATACCCAGAACCCATTTGTCCAAAAATGTGAGGAAAATTGGTTGTGTTAGTGGTTCGAAGTTGCCGTTTGAGAGACATATTGATGGCCATTTGTGGGGTTTACAATTGAGAACACCGATGCTTGGTAGTTCTGGGAATAAGTTAAAAATGTCGACTTTGGTACCTTGGTGTCAGAGTAGTGATGATGCAGTTTACCTCGATGGAAATGGGCGAAATGTGGAGCTTGGAAAAGACTCTAGTGAGGATAGTTTGAGGGAAGAGGATAATCCCTCCATGGAGCCGAATGACTCTGGAGGAGACAAGGATGAGAAAGAAGCCGAGGAGGCGCCAACTGCGGATGAATTGAGAGAATCATTGCAAAAAGCGCGTAGGGAATTGGAGGTTGCGCGGCTCAATAGTGAAATGTTTGAAGAGAAGGCGCAGAAAATATCAGAAACTGCCATTGCCTTGAAGGATAAGGCGGAGAATGCACGGACGGATGTGGATAGAGCACTTAAGATGATTGAAGAGATTGTAAACCAAGAGCTAAATGCCAAGGAAGCTGTTCAGAAAGCAACAATGGCTCTTTCTTTGGCAGAGGCTAGGCTTCAAGTGGACATGGAATCTATAAAGGCTTCCAGAACTGGGAGTCTCCCTTCAGAAGGCTCAACGGGTAGTGACTCTGAGAATGAAAGCGAAGAGGAGGTCGCAAACTTGCTGAAGCAAGAGGAGGAAGCCCTGGTGGCCTCACAGGAGGAGATTAAGGAATGCAGGTTGGCTTTGGAAAAGTGTGAAGCAGAGCTAACTCAGCTGCAGTACAAGAAAGAGGAGTTGCAGAAAGAGGTGGACAGATTGAAGGAAGTTGCTGAACAGGCACGGATGAATGCACTCAAAGCAGAAGACGACGTAGCTAATATAATGCTTCTAGCAGAACAAGCTGTTGCTTTAGAGCTTGAGGCTGCTCAACGTGTGAATGATGCGGAAATTGCCTTGCAACGAGCTGAAAAGCATCTGTCCAGTTCTCAGGTGGATGTAACAGATTCTGTAGATTACCAAAGTGTGTCATCGTTGAATGAAGATGGTCCTGCTGAGGAAGAGATTTTTGGTCAAGGAACTTTGCATGCTCATGGATTTGAAGGCGAGAAAGATTTGGTGTCAGAAGGTGCTTCTTTTGCCAGCCAACACTCAGTGGGTGGTCATCCTAACATAAAAAGCCAGAGTTTGGATGATGCTGCTCTATCTGACGGTTGGAGTGATAAAGAATCTGATAAAGATGCTGATTTTGACGTAGAAAAAGTGAAGAATACAGTGCAAACCAAGAAAGGGGAGACTCAAAAGGACATGGCCTGGGACAGTTCACCTTCTAGTTCCCCGAAGGCATCTTTGAAGAAATCATCTCGATTCTTTTCTGCATCATTCTTTTCATTTGAAGATGATGGTGAAGAGTTCACTCCTTCCTCTGTGTTCCGTGGTTTGATGGACTCTGCAAAGAAGCAAATGCCGAAGCTGATTGTTGGATTGCTGCTTTTTGGAGCAGGGTATGTGTTTTAAATTGCATATCTTCTTGGTAGTAGTGTTTTGCTTTGGCTGCCATTCATGATCTATCATATAAAAACCAGGAGATGATCCGGTGCCTATTTATTTTTCCCTTCCTGTTTCTTATATATTCACTATAGAAAAATGTAATTCTTTTAAGCCACTTCCTATTTTTGTAGTCCATATGACAATTTCCTAGGATTGTAATCGATTGTATATTTAACCTAAATGCGTGTTTTTCTTATTGAATCCAATCATTCAATATGAATTGATGAGTAAATTCACAAGTATTTGTTTTAGCTTAAATTTTGCTTTGTTAATTGATACTGTATTTATCAAGTTGAAATGCACAATCTGAAATCTGAAAACGTGACAGGTCACAATATTGTCCGTTGTGCTAATACCATGGTAATTTATAATGTTTCTGAAATCAAGAAGAAGATAGGGGCCAGGAGGTTGACAGTCCAGGATTCTTGGGATTTTAAACTTCCATTCTTTAGTTCTTTTTAAACAGCTAGTGATGCTTCAGAGCCTCCATGGTACTTCAGCTCTTTATGTCACATGGCTTAAGCTACATGTAATTGTTGGTGTTGCTGCAGCATCTTGAACAAGTCTTTTAGGTCACTAAAACATGGAGCATCCTTGATGTTTAATGTTGTTGTTCAGCAGGAGGATTCTGTCAAGGTCCTAGTTCTATGACTATCTGACCATGATTCTCAAATCTTTAAAATTGTGATTAAGAACTTCTCAAAGCTATGAATTGAATAGAGCAAGTTCAAAGTACAAATGCTTTTGCTAATGGAGTAGACTGTTTACCTTCTTTCCATTCTAAATGGGAATTTTATTTAGCTAGGGACTTCCCTATTAGAACCCATCATGTAATCTGCACTGTAAACATCAATGTTCATTGTAAGAATTTATATAATGAGTTCCCAGTGGAAACATAACACTGTCCATTTTCCACAAAAACTCTGTAGACTCTCCAAGGTTAGGGTGCAGGGTGGTGTGATGTGCACTACCTTGCCCATACAGTTGCTGGATTTGAGAACATTGGCAGACTTCTATTTCCTGACAAAAGAAGTTGAGACATTTTTCTTTAAGTCAACTACAATTCAAAGCTGAAGAATTGCCCAGTAGTGACTTTCAGCTTCCTGAAAACTTGTTGCCATTCATTTTCTGATTTGCCAAACATTAACTCTAACAACTTCAGATGAACCTTGTAAATTTGTGTGACCAATCCCGTTATTAGTTCCTTGTATGCCTGGGGTTCAATCACTTGAAATCCAGCAAGCCTATTCTTATCTTTGACATCACATAGTGAACAGGCAAGTGAGGTAGTAAACCCCCTCCCCACCAATTAAAAAAAAAGGACTGCTGTGCATACTATCTTTTATTTTTTGTGGTTTGGAAACATCATATACTTGAAAAGATTTTAATAGTCCCTTTCTAGTTGGTACTTATTATGTGTATTATCTTCTTTGATCACAGGGTCACCTATTATCTGAACCGAGCAGAAAAAGGTGCCCAGCTACTTCAACAGCCGGATATAGTAACAACTAGTATTGAAGAGGTTTCTTCAAGCACAGAGCCTCTGATACAGAAGATGCAGAAATTTCCTAAGAGACTGAAGAAGCTTATTGAGAAGATTCCTCATCAAGAGGCATGTGGAATCTTGCTTTGCATCAACATAAATCTAGTCCATTTATGTCCAATCTAACATTTCATTCACTGTTTTTCCTTTTCATTTACAGCGTTCTATCTGTTATTTTGTTTCTTGTTTTTTCCTTGCTGCAGAATTCATTCATTTTTATTAGGTATTCTCTTAAATTTTCCGCCCTTTTGGTAGATAAATGAAGAGGAAGCATCCTTGTTCGATGTGCTGTGGTTGCTGCTGGCAAGTGTGATTTTTGTACCTGCTTTCCAGAAAATTCCTGGGGGTAACAACATATTTCTGTTTCTTAAATGCATTATCAAAATATAACATGAGTTTTGGTCATGATCTCTAAATGCTCAAAATGTGTGCACATGTCTGGTATTTTATTGTGAATTGCAAAGATGGATATCCTGCAGAAGTTTTTGAGTGTTGCTGGATTTAAGTTCTCCAACTTCATGATATAGTTTGAATTCAGTCTCACTGTCGTATTCTGTGAGCATCATTGTTGTTGTTCTTTAATCTTCAGGCAGTCCTGTACTTGGGTATTTGGCTGCTGGCATCTTGATTGGTCCTTATGGTCTTTCAATCATTCGTCATGTGCATGGCACGAAGGCAATTGCTGAATTTGGAGTGGTTTTCTTGCTCTTTAACATTGGCCTTGAGGTGCAGTTTTCAAAATCTTGTATTTATCTATAGCCATTTCTACATTATCTATACTAGTGTAAGTTAAAAGAAACAGAAATAATGAATATCTGACCCCCTTCCTTTTGGCAGCTCTCTGTTGAAAGACTAAGCTCCATGAAGAAGTATGTTTTTGGATTAGGTTCTGCCCAGGTAACTATCACCACAACGTTATGATGTTCGCATGTGTCTTGGAGGTATTAAGGTGTATAAAATTTTAAGTTGATGACTTTTCATACTTATGCAGGTCTTATCAACAGCTGCAGCAATTGGCTTGGTTACCCATTTTGTTTGTGGACAGGGAGGTCCTGCAGCGATAGTAATTGGGAACGGCTTGGCCTTGTCTTCAACTGCTGTAGTCCTACAGGTAGCATTTGAAGTAGTTGTTGCTTGGTTGTTGTTACTGTGTTTCTTTACCTTGCCTATGATAATCTTTCAATGAGTCTCACCCACTTTCTTACCAGGTCTTACAGGAGCGTGGTGAGAGCACTTCGCGGCATGGGCGTGCCACATTTTCTGTCTTGCTTTTCCAGGTAATTTTTTAATCTTTAAAAAAAATGGTATAGTTGTGTTTTTGGGATGGTTATAGGTGTCTAAACTCCAAAGCATGTGAATCTTTGCAGAGCATGTATCAAATGAGTCTATCATATGGGTTTTCTGGTTGCTAAATTGCATAAATACACCACTTTCATGATTAAAATTTCATCAGCGTTAAATTCTTATCCAATTGGTCGCTTTAAATCCATAAATCCATTCACTAATGGCTTATAAGTTGTCTGCTTTCCGGGAAGCTGGAAATGACATGGGCCAATTTCGTTTTTAATATTGAATGTCTCACTATTTTACTTGTTTATTGTCTTTTAATGCCACTTTGCATCACGCCAGTCTTGAGTTCTTGACGTACTTTGTTCCCTTCTCCTTCTGTAGGATTTAGCTGTGGTGGTCTTGCTGATACTCATACCTCTTATTTCACCGAATTCCTCTAAAGGCGGGGTAAATTTCTTCACCAACTTATCTTTCTATGTTAATTATGTTCTTTATTGAGTATGTCTGAGAATTTTTTAGCTTTGTGTAATTTCTGATGCTTTGGCAACACATTTATCATGTGATGTGATCTTTGAACTGAAAAGAGAATGACAACTACATCTCAATGAAATATCCCCTCATATTGTACACTTGTTTGTACCTTAATAATTTGAAACAGTTGGTTTACTGCAAAATAGAACCAAAAATGTGACTTTATCCATGGAAAAATCAATTGAAGATTCTTTTTGGGAAGCAAGAACAAGGAAATAGTTACTGTTTGCATTTTCAATTCTAGATCTTGATCATGGTTGTAGCTCTGGAAGTTGTATGGCTTCGGAGGTCCACGAAAAGCTGGAAGCCAGGTTTTTAAGATTTCTGAGAGCTCAATTCTGACTTCCTGATTGTCTCAATTACCAGGTGTCACTAGAGCCAAGTACTTCAATGTGAGCGACAGCTGTCTTTTTCCAATTTTTTGGATAAAAACCGTACATGAAAGCTTGAGGAGTGATGATTTTTTTTCTCCGCTCTCCTTGGGGAACTCTGCTGGGTGTTTTTCTACCATAGATCTTTATTAATTGCTAGAAGAAAAACTGTAATTACCAAACATACTATCATGGTTCTGGTAGGTGTTCCTAGTGAAAGAGTTCGTACGATGTGAAAGTAAGATTCAATTTGGAAACAGTGGGCAAGCCAAAATGAAAAGGAAACATCGAATGCTTTAAAGTATGCGGAAAAAGGGGTAGACAAACATTACCATTTCTTTGCAGTTGTTCAAATGAAGAACCCAAGAACATTCAAATCAATTACAACAATTCATAGTATTGTTGTGGTCATAGTTGTGGACATTTTAATGGAGGCTGATACTTTTAGATTGATATGTTCTGTTGTTTCAGGTTGGATTTCAAGCTATTGCAGAAGCACTAGGAATGGCTGCCGTTAAGGCAATGGTTGCCATCACTGCTATAATTGCTGGTGGACGCTTGGTAGATGCTTCGTGCTCATTTTAACTTCCTCCTCTATTTATATAGAATAAGCCCGAAGGTGGATATATTTTTAACTGATTGATTGTATGGTTGTATAAGAGTTTGCTTGTTCATAAATGATCCAAACCTTACTTATTAGAGATGGGACCATAGTTGATATCTTACCAATCTTACTGGTTAACACAAGTATGTTTGGTTTCCACCTTGTGATTTTTCCAATTCCATTCACATTAGAGGTTACTGTATGCGCAGCGCTACTCAAACTGCGTTGCATCTTATATCTCGATGTGTGTGTGACAATCACATTCACTTGAACTGCAATTTATCTATTTTTCTATATAAAAATTGATGCATTTGCTCCTGAGTGCAATAAACTCAAATGAAGCAGGCGGTTCATTTTATTTCTGATTAATGCCATAAAGTGAGCAATAGAGGGTGAAGCTTGACTAAATACTCATCCCCTTCTGGGTTTTATATATTGAACTTACCTCTTACTTTTTGGTGTTTCTGCAGCTGCTTCGACCAATTTACAAACAAATTGCAGAAAATCAGAATGCAGAGATATTTTCGGCCAATACACTCCTTGTTATACTGGGAACAAGTCTTCTCACAGCGAGGGTGGGTGGATAGCTTTCAATTGTTTGGTATTTAGTTTTGTAGTTTTAGCAAAGGTGCGGTAAGGTGGCGAATCAGATAGGTGGAGAGAACTTTTATGTGGGTTTTGAGTTTGGCTTATCTACTCTGAAATCTGATGATTTATCTGTAATCACCATTATTTTCCGGATCACCTTTATTCTGTTTGTCAGGCTGGTCTATCCATGGCATTAGGTGCATTTTTGGCTGGTTTGCTTCTGGCAGAAACTGAATTTTCATTGCAAGTTGAGTCAGATATTGCGCCATACCGCGGCCTTCTCTTGGGTCTCTTTTTCATGACGGTAGGTGGCCATGATTCTTCCTGTATTTTTTAGTCCTAACTCCTGCAGAGAACCTTTAACCTTTTACCTTTCAATTTGGCAACAAGAGAAAGTGATGTTTCTTTGCTAGATGCTCCCTTCCTGTATGCATAAGTTGGAATTGGAACATGATTTATTTATTTTATCCTTTCCATGGAACAGTATTCCTATGGCCAAATCTGTTCATCGAAAACTTACCTGTGTGCTTTCAAACCTGACCTCCATTGTCCGTTTCATCTATTTGGGTTGCTATCCATTATCTTCTGCAGGCTTCTAAGGCATACACAGGATTTGTTCTCATCCCCTTGCCTGCAAGAAACAGGTTGCTTTGCCTTTGTCCTCTCTAGGCTTCAACCTGGACTCATGCAGCCATTTAGCCACTGAGCATCAACAAGTTTTGCTATTGTTCTGATGCTTTATTGTCTTAGCTGATTTAACAGGGGCTTTTGTCTTTGAGGCCTATATCTTCGACAAATAACTGTTTTATTGCATATACTGTCACCAGTTTAACTGCATGTGATGTTTAATTTTCTTTTTAAGTTGTTATTTGGCCACGCTTTTTATATTTAAAGGGAGTGATACCATGATTATACTGAAGGGACATGTGTTTGTTTTCAGGTAGGAATGTCTATTGATCCAAAACTTCTCTTCTCAAACTTCCCGTTATCATGGGAACATTGGGCCTCCTAATTGTGGGCAAGACTATGCTAGTTACTTTAGTTGGAAGATTTTTGGTCTCTCAACAATATCTGCAATCAGAACGGGTCTTCTTCTTGCTCCTGGAGGAGAATTTGCTTTTGTTGCATTTGGTGAAGCTGTAAATCAGGTTGGAGATTATTATTCTTTATGAATATCTTTGCTGTTAGCTCAGGACATTGCTGACATGTTGAGTTATGTTGAAGTCTGACTTATGTTGAATTCCTTTTCATGGCTACCTCATCATTTTAGATGTTGCTGGTGCTAGAGAATATAGCTTAGTTTAGATCTGTTACTTAAGTGCTCTCCATGTTGTCTGTCTTTGCCTATTTGTTAAATGTGATAAGGTGAATCATGGACGTCGCACACTTTTCAGGCTCAAGTTCATTTCCAGATTATTACAAGCACTTTTCTTCTAATACATGTACCAGTACCAGCGTTGGCTTGCATTTCTTTATTCAGTATCATCCAATTTTGGCCTTTCTGTTCTGGACCCCAAAAACGCAATTCAGGATGTATACAGATAGAATGTGAAGACTTGTCTATAAGCCTCGTCATATCATGACCTGTTTCTGTTGATTTTACCTGTAGGGCATAATGTCTCCCCAGCTATCATCTTTAATGTTCCTTGTGGTGGGAATTTCCATGGCTCTTACTCCATGGCTGGCAGCTGGAGGTCAGTTAATTGCCTCTCGCTTCGAGCTGCATGATGTGCGGAGTTTATTACCTGCTGAAAGTGAGGTACGATACCTAAGTTGTGTAAAGTGTCATTGAGTAAACTTGAATTTTATTATTCTATTTTACGCCATTTCTATTAGTTTGCATTATGTTTTTCATCCTGATCATATGGAAGTCAAATGAAATAAAAGATTTGAGAAACAGCAACTAGAAGCAAAAAGCAAGGACTCTTCTGCTTAAGTCAATTCTATTATCACATTATGAACTCATAAGGGCATTAATAGGAAGCCAAGGAAGAATTTTGAATAGCTGAAGCACTCTTTCCGGCTAAACGCCAATGTGGTCTTAGCGCACACACATACGCACCTAACAAAGGGCTGGGGGGCGGGGGCGGACACTTTATCTGTTAGTGTGGAAATCTCTGGAGAGATCAACCACTCTGATGTAGATTTCATAAAGATTAGCAACTTCTGCGTCAGATGGGTTATATGTTTGGATGTCATGATAATGGCTTGATTAGCAAGGGGTTTCACAAGAAATAGAAAAGGTCAGAGTTGATCATCCTTGCACCTAGAGTAGTGCGGATGGTGATAGTCAAGCTCACTAGGAAATGGGAGAATAAAAATCAAATTCTCTTAACCCAAGAAAAACATTGTCAATAATGAACAATCACCTGGTTTACATATGCTCTTTGTATTTAATTCAAGCTTCTGGTATTTTTTCCCCTCCAGACTGATGATTTGCAAGATCACATTATTATTTGTGGATTTGGACGTGTGGGCCAGGTATTCATTTTTAGTTTAAAACTTTCGTTTATTGCCTCGAAATGTTCATCACAAAAATCTTCTTTTAGTCTGCAAGATGTAAGTTCTGCCCACATCTCTTTCTGATTTTGCTCTTTGCTGCAGATCATAGCTCAGCTTCTTTCAGAACGTTTGATTCCGTTTGTTGCCCTTGATGTGAGAAGGTGAAAACTTAAACCATCTTTGGAATTATATACTGGCAACATATACCAAGTCTACCCTTTAAACCTACTTTCAATTGTTCTTGGGTTGTATTATTGAAAATATAATACTATTTCCTTTTCTTTCCTAGAAACCTCCATGGGATTTACCTTTTGTTGTCATCTTTCTTCTGTGGAAGTTACGATACCTTGGCTGTTGGCTGCTTTGCCACATTCTTTGGTTTTACTGCTAAAAGGATACATGGCTTATTCTTTTGTGACTCAGTGGTGTTTTCCAGCTGTAGTTCACATTTTTGTCAAGTACAAAAATATCATAACAGATTATTTTGGAGAAAGCATATCTATATGTTACAGAATCTGTCCATTTTATAGCATTGGTCGTGTATCACACTTGACCCAATTTATAGCATCTATGTGGGTCCTTCGTATTGAGGTTTAAGAGTGGAATTATTTGAAGTGAATCCTGCTCTTAAAGTGCTGTAGCAGGTGCTGGACGCTACTGCCGCCAATTAGAGGACAAAGACAAACTGACGTGGGTCAAGTGGGACCCATCTGGCTCTAGCCTTCTAGTTGGAGCTGGTTAGATATAAGTATGCATGAGAAAATATCCATATCTACAGTGGTTTCATAAGTTAGGAAAAATCAGTTATTGTTTATGTTCAGGATCAGACAGCAGTCTAGAAAAGTCAATCTTGCTATGTTCTACAATGCTATAGGCACCCGATTAGGCACTGTCCTGCTGGTGTCCAATGGGTCACATCTCTATTTTTTCACATATTCCACTATGTGGGTTATTTAATACTCACAGGTTACAAATGACCAATGTCATGACTCACAATACTCTCTCCGCAGTTTCCTTCTATTGGTGGGTCTTTAAGTTTTATTTGGATATTTATTGGATAATTATATTTGATATGGATGTATCTTTATTTGATGGGAATTTTTAATAGAACTCTAGAAGCAACTACCTTTATCTTATGCTTATGTTTCTCTGACTTCAGTGATCGGGTTGCTCTTGGTCGTGCCCTTGATCTTCCTGTATATTTTGGAGATGCTGGAAGTCGTGAGGTGAAGCATTCTCTGGAGCTTTGCATGCTTGCTGCACCTTCTCAGTTTGATGTGCTTTAATATTGGCTGTGTAGGTCCTGCATAAAGTTGGTGCAGAAAGAGCTTGTGCAGCAGCAATAACTATGGACACCCCTGGTGCAAATTACAGAACAGTTTGGGCTTTGAGCAAGTATTTCCCCAATGTGAAGACATTTGTTCGTGCTCATGATGTCGATCATGGTCTTAATTTGGAAAAGGCTGGCGCGACTGCTGTATGATGCTAATTTCCATTCCAATTCCTGTCCCCTTGAACTTCTTATTTTTCTTCTCCAATGAATATATATTAACCTTTCCTGATCTAATGATCTTCCACCACGCAAAGTTCTGGTGATCTCACTAGAGTCTTCCTTGGCCTGACTGACAATTTTAGGTTTATGTTATACTCCGAATTGCATGTTGAAATATACTTATGGGGTTTGGTATATATCCAGGTTGTCCCAGAGACCTTGGAACCAAGTCTACAGTTGGCAGCTGCTGTTCTTGCACAGGTAAGAGTCATTTTGCTTATTGATTTCCAAGTGACATAAGTAACTATGACGAGTTGTTAGGTATTTAATTTTTTGAAAGTGTAGTCATGGCTTGACGAGTTGTTAGGTATTTAATTTTTGAAAGTGTAGTCATGGCTTGACTAGTTACTGTGCTCTAGTGTATTTGCATATACATCTGTAATAAAAAAAGACCAAGGCACACTTCACAATTGGTATTGTTTACTCCTGTTTTATCTTTAATTATTAATCCATCAGTCCTATTGTACCTATCAAGTGCAACATGTGTTAATTCGAAGCCAGTTAGATAACATACAAACAAATCGGTGCCATCTTCATTGTTTTTGTGGTTCTCTTGCACATGAGTATGATGCCGATGAAGTATCCACATAGCCTAACTGACAACTTCAACTATTCTAGTCAAGGCTAGGTTATTAATTTAATTTACTGTCCTACTTTGATCATCCCTGTACACTTCCCATGTCTGCAGGTTCAAGTAACAAAAATGTGCACTCTATCCATCCCATTTTAATGTCTCATTTTGTCGCGGTCATGTTTTAGTAATACTGTTGAAGACGGTATACTGAGTGAGAAAATGATAGCGGGATGACAGAAAACAGAAATTAAAGATAGTATGCTGAGTGACAAAATGAGAGGGATGACTGAAAACAGAAAACAAGACAGTTGAAGTGGGTAGTAGCCAGTAGGATCTACTGAATTTATGGTAGTAACAGAAGAATTGCTATTTTGAAGACCTTGCATTTTCACATGAATTACCTGTTAGAGAAGTCCTTGCCTTGGATATGAACATTGACCTTCATTTTAGACAACAAACACAAAATTCAGAAAAATTGTCAAGTCAAACACCAACACCCATGTCAGGTGCCCAAAACTCCAACATGAGAACGGGTCAAGTCTGGGTAGGTTTATTATATTATATCTCGCCTACATTTGGATCTCCCATCACCCCCAAAATTGGAACCCAGTAGTTGTTATGGAGACTTATCTGCCTTACATGTCAGAGCCTTAGCATTGTTTTCTTACCACTTGCAGGCAAAACTGCCAACATCAGAGATTGCAGCCACAATCAACGAGTTTAGATCCCGTCACCTCTCCGAACTAACCGAGGTAGGTGAATTCATTCGTGAAATATATATTCAGAGCTTTTTGGTTTTCAGATAGTGTGGGCTGCGTACGCCTTAAGGGTTTGGCTATTTTATCTATGAAAATTCCTGTACAATTGCAGCTATGTGAAGCTACCGGTAGTTCACTTGGGTATGGATATTCCCGAGTGATGAGCAAACCCAAGTCTGGAGCATCGGACTCTGCGGATGATAACCAAGTCAGTGAAGGAACTCTGGCAGTGTGACCATGCAGCATATTATTGCTAAACTATAAAGAACATAGATGACAGACATAATAAGCTTGTACAGATTCATACACAGCCTCAATTGTTTAAGATGTACAGATAGTTGTGCAGAAATACTTAAAAAGAAGGCCTATTTTTCATTGATTTGGGTGGAAAAAAAGGGTCCTTGATAAGTGATTGATAAATGTTTTCTATTCTCTTCTAAGAGGAAGACTAATTTGTACACGAACATGTGTCCTGAATGATTAGTAACTAGACTCAAACTAAACCTAGAATCAGACTATACAATTTTGCTCGAATATGAATGGATTTGACTCGAAAAATCTCCATGAATAGTCAATTTTGTTTGTAGAGCCTTAGGGGTGCTTGATAATAGACTTTAGAGTATCCGGACTTAGGAACACCGTCAAACTGAAACATGATCTGTAATCGACTGACTTATAATGCTTAATACAAATTTTATTATACTCCTTGAAGTATCATGCATCGTACTCTTATATGAGCTACTCCAATTTATTAAGTCAACTAATAGCAAAAATTATACCTCATTCAATTCAAATACAATCAAATTCAGTCTCGACAATGGACATTCAGAAATTTTGCTCATTGGTCATGTATTTAAAAATTAACATCAGTTAAGTAATAAAATTTTTAAAAACTGACATCAAAAATCTAAATTTGAATCCCGACTATATCACCTTGTCACCTTCCTCTTTGCTCGTGGACCCAACGGCACCATATGGCAAGAATCTTTCTTTTGGGGTTGGGCAACGAGCGTAAGAAAAACCCAGCAATTGTCCTAAAGCCCTAAACCCTTTGCCACCCTCACAAGGCAGTGGCCACAATGGCGTCCATGATATCCGCCGACTGTTCATCATCAACCAGTGCGGCGGCTCGTATTCTTCCTTTGAGCTGCCATAAAGGCCGCCGCTGCCGCAGCAGTAGTAGCGCCGCCCTTCATTTTTCCAGATGGGTTTCTCTCTCTAGCCGCCTCAGAGCGTCTTCCTTTCCTTCTCTCTCCTTTCAAGCTTCGGCTTCTTCACCTCTCGTTTCAGGTATCTCTAGTGTTGATGAAGAACATGCATTTATCAATGCAATTGGGGGTTACCCTTTTCATTTTATTGTTTTCTTGTCCCATTTTAGCTTCTGGGTCGTTCCTTCTTTCTCCCCCCTTTTTTAAATTGTTCATTGAGGTACTTTTTTTGAGTTTTAAAAGGATGATCTTGATTCTCTTTATGTTGCTTGTTGCTTGAACTTTGTTTTCGTCCTTGTTATACGTGATGGAGTGAATTTCATCTGGAGAACTTTGTGAAGCTTAGTTCTGTGTGATTTTTTGGGTGAAAAGATTGCAACTTTAATGTGCAAATTTTCTGCAGTTTTTACTATCATTGCAATTGGTGTTTCTGCTCTAGAAACTGACAATACTTGGTGTATTGATTTGTGAAACTTTTACTTGCTGAATCAATGCTGAAGAAGCCTATGTGTTTGTCTTTAAGTAAATTAAAACGATGAATGGAGGGTATTTTTTTTTCCACCACTTGATTGTATTTGTTTATTGAACATTGTTTAGTTATTGACGAGTTATGTTCGCCGCAGACCTTTGTACGGTCTAGAATAGGTGTTTTATTAGTCGCTTGATTAGAATTTTGAGGGAGTTGTACGAGTTTAAGTTTATTGCTAGAAGTACCCCTTGATCCTTCATATGTTTTGATGCAGCTAAAATAGTAACTGAGAGTCCTACAAAGGTAATTGATGGTAAAGAAGTGGCAAAGCAGATTAGGGAGGAGATAACCTTAGAGATCTCGAGAATGAAAGATGCAATTGGTGTGGTACCTGGGTTAGCAGTGATCCTTGTAGGGGATAGGAAGGACTCTGCAACTTACGTTCGTAACAAAAAGAAAGCTTGTGAGGCAGTGGGGATCAATTCTTATGAAATTCATCTACCCGAAAATTCTACAGAGCAAGAAGTGCTCGATTCTATCTCCAAGTTTAATGAAGATCCTTCTGTTCATGGTATCCTGGTCCAGTTACCTCTTCCTTCGGTACGTTTCTTGCGATCAAATTCTATTTTCTCCTCAATCCACTCTATCTCATTCATAGATGCTCTCATTGTACCATTCTACCAAAGTTCTCCTTTGTTGAGACACGCTGGAAAGAAGATAAAGATTGTTACTTTAACTGGTGTCCTGCTAGTAGTCAATGAGCTATTTCTGTATGCTTTTGGACCTTAGTTTAAAAAGCGCGCCCCTAGGTCACAGAAGCCCAAAGCCCACCCCTTGCGCCTTGCAAGGGGTGAAGCCCAGCCCCTTCTCCAAAAAGCCCTCTGATCTGTGCCTCAGCCAGCGCGCAGTTGCACCTCAATGGGCTTTTTTCTGTTTTTTTGCTATTTTCCTTTCTCCCCTCCCCCTTCTCTTTCTTTTGTCTCTGTCTTTGTTATATTTTGTGTAAGTGGGTTAGTTGCACCTTTATTACAATTGCTGCAATTTTTTTCTTTTTTCGCTTGCTTTTTCAGTAAAAATCATAGCGAATTCATTGTGTTATCACAATCTAAGACTCTTTGTGGTATTTTTCGTAGTTATAATGATATCTAATTACTTATTTGATGTCATCATCTAGCATATTTGACAAAAAATATTGCTTGGTAATGATTTTCAAGCATTTTTTAGTAAGTGTGCCTTGTTTTAAAAAGTCGGCCCCTTCGAATCGAAGCCCCCGCCCGGCCAGGACCCTTTGCGCTTTTGTGCGCCTTAAGCTTTCTAAAACTAAGAGTAGTAATCATGAAGATCATCTTAATTCATAAAGAGAATAATGTTAACATCCCAAGGGGTTTCGGAGACATAGTGGTCTAAGTAGTAATCATCAAGATCTTATAAATTCATAAAGAGATTACCCTTAATGTCCCAAGGGGTTTAAGAGGCGTAGTTGTCAGCTCCTTACAAGACCAAAAAATGAAGGCTATTATCCATGGTTTTTGCAATTTTTGAAAAATTTTCAGAAAGTTGTAAAATACTATCTTAATAAATGTAGTGATAATTTAAAAGGTTCTTGGCTATTTAGGTCAATTCTAAATCATTTAAAAAGTATTGTACACCAAGAAAACATTAAAATATTTTTCATTCTTGGTTGCTTTAAGATCACTTTTTAAGATCCAAAAGACAATGTCAACATTAGAAGTAGTAATCATCAAGATTTTTTAAATTCATAACGAGAATACTTTTAACGTCCCAAGATGTTTCAAAAGCATGGTGGTCAACTCGTTCCAAGACCCAAAAATGAAGGCCCATTCTAATATCTTAACAAACCTAGTGATAATTCAATAGGTTCTTGGGTATTTTAGGCCAATTCTAAATCATTTCAATAGCATTGCACACCACCAAAACACTAAAATCTTGCTTATTCATGACTACTTTCGGATGACCTTTTAAGATTCAAACGACAATGGCAACGTCATAAGTAATAATCATCAAGATCATCTAAATTTATAAAGAGAACATTGATAACGTCCCAAAGGCTTTCGGAGGCGCAATGGGCAACTCCTTCTAAGGCCCAAAAATGAAGGCTATTATCCATGGTTTTTTACAATTTTTAGGAAATTTCGGTAGGTTGTCAAATAATATCCTAACAAACCCAAGTGATAATTGAAAAGGTTCTTGGCTATTTGAGGTCCATTCTAAATAATTTCAACATTATTGCACACCACTAAAACACTAAAATCTTGCTCATTCTTGACTCGCGCACGGATCACCTTCTAAGATTCAAAAGCAATAGCAAAGTCATAAATAGTAATCATCAAGATCATCTAAATTCATAAAGAGAATACTTTTAACGTCCCAAGGGGTTTCGGAGGCATGGTGGTCAACTCTTCCAAGACCCAAAAATGAAGACTATTATCAATGGGTTTTTGCCATTTTTGGGAATTTTTGAAAAGTTGTCAAATAATATCTTAACAAATCTAGTGATAATTCAAAAGGTTATTGACTATTTTAGGCCCATTCTAAATCATTTCAACAACATTGTAAACCAACAGAAACACTCAAATCTTGCTCATTTTTTGCTGCTTTCGAATCACCTTCTAAGATCGAAAGGACAATGACAACATCATAAGTAGTCATCATCAAGATTACCTAAATTCATAAAGAGAATACTCTTAACGTCCCGTGGGGTTTCGGAGGCATATTGGTCAACTCTTCCAAGACTGAAAAAAAAGGCTATTATCTATGGTTTTTTGCAATTTTTGGGAAATTTTTGTAAAGTTGTTAAATAATATCTTAACAAACCCGGTGATAATTGAAAAGGTTCTTGGCTATTTGAGGTCCATTCTAAATAATTTCAACATTATTGCACACTACTAAAACACTAAAATCTTGCTCATTCTTGATTTCGTTTGGATCACTTTTTACGATTGAAAAGGAATAGCAAAGTCATAAATAGTAATTATCAAGATCATTTAAATTTATAAAGAGAACACTTTTAACGTCCCAAGACAGGCATGGTGGTCAACTCTTCCAAGACCCAAAAATGAAGGCTATTATCTATGGGTTTTTGCCATTTTTGGGAAATTTTCGAAAAGTTGTCAAATATTAACAAACCTAGTGATAATTCAAAAGTTTCTTGGCTATTTTAGGCTCATTCTAAATCATTTGAACACATTGTACACTAGCAAAACACTAAATCTTGCTCATTTTTGACTGTTTTCGAATCACCTTATAAGATCGAAAGGACAATGAGAACATTATAAGTAATAATCATCAAGATTATCTAAATTCATAAAGAGAATACTCCTATCGTCCCTACGGGTTTCGAAGCATATTGATAAAATACTCCTATCGTCCCTAGGGGTTTCGAAGCATATTGATAAACTCTTCCAAGACCGAAAAATGAAGGTTATATTATCTATGGTATTTTGCAATATTTTTAAAAATTTTCAGAAAGTTGTCAAATAATATCTTAACAAATCTAATGATAATTGAAAAGGTTCTTGGCTATTTTAAGCCCATTCTAAATCGTTTCAACATTACACACTACCAAAACATCTAAAATCTTGCTCATTGTTCACTACTTTCGGATCACCTTCTAAGATCCAAAAACAATGGCAACGTCGTAAGTAGTCATTATCATGATCTTCGAAATTTGTAAAGAGGATATTGTGAATGTCCCGATGGGTTTAAGAGGCGTAGGGGTCAACTCTTTCTAAGGCCCAAAAATGAAGGCTATTATCCATGGTTTTTTGTGATTTTTGAAAAATTTTCGTAAAGTTATAAAATAATATCTTAACAAACCTAGTGATAGTTCAAAAGGTTCTTGGCTGTTTTAGGATCATTCTAAATCATTTCAACACCATTGTACACCACAAAAACACTAAAATCTTGTTCATTCAGTAATCGCGTTCAAATCACCTTTTATGATTCAAGAGAGAATGGTAGGGCCATAGGTAGTAACTTAGTTTTAAAAAGCGCGCCCGTGGCGTGCCTAGGCTCACAAAAACCCAAAGCCCACCCCTTGCGCCTTGCAAGGGGTGAAGCCGCCCTCGTCCAAAAGCCCTCCGACACCGAGTCTGCGCTTCAGCTAGCGTGCAGTTGCGCCTCGGTGTTCTTTTTTTCTCTTTTTTGTTTTTTGCTAGTTTCCTTTCTCCCCCTCCTACTTCTCTTTCTTTTGTCTCTATCTTTGTTAGATTTTGAGTAAGTGGGTTAGTTGCACCTCTTTTTCAATTGGTGCTATTTGTTTTCCTTTTTTGCTTGCTTTTTGAGTGAAAATCGTAGCAATTCATTCCGATATCACAATCTAAGGCTCTTTGTGGTATTTTTCGTAGTTACAATGATATCTAATTACTTATTTTGATGTCATCATCTAGCATATTCGACTCGGTATTGATTTTCAATCATTATTTAGGAAGTGTACCTCATTCCAAAAAGCCGACCCCTTCGCCTCGAAGCTCGCTCCGCAGCCCAGGACCCTTTGCGCTTTTGTGCGCCTTGAGCTTTTGAAACTAAGAGTAATAATCATGAAAATCATCTTAATTTATAAAGAGAATAGTGTTAACATCCCAAGGGGTTTCGGAGATATAGTGGTCTAAGTAGTAATCATCAAGATCATGTAAATTCATAAAGAGATTACCCTTAATGTCCCAAGGGGTTTCGGAGGCGTAGTTGTCAACTCCTTACATGACCAAAAAATGAAGGTTATTATCCATGACTTTTGCAATTTTTGAAAATTTTCGGAAAGTTGTAAAATAATATCTTAATAAACGTAGTGATAATTTAAAAGGTTCTTGGTTATTTTAGGTCAATCTAAATCATTTAAATAGTATTGTACATCAAGAAAACACTAAAATCTTTTTCATTCTTGATTGTTTTGGGATCACTTTTTAAGTAAAAAAAGACAATTGCAATGTCGGATGTAGTAATCATCAAGATTATCTAAATTCATAAAGAGAATACTTTTAACGTCCCAAAGTGTTTCAAAGGCACAATGGTCAACTCATTCCAAGACTAAAAAATGAAGGCTATTATCCATAGTTTTTTGCAGTTTCGGGAAATTTTCGAAAAGTTGTCAAATAATATCTTAACAAACCTAGTGATAATTCAAGAGGTTCTTGGATATTTTAGGCTCATTCTAAATCATTTCAATAGCATTGCACACCACCAAAACACTAAAATCTTGCTCATTCATGACTACTTTCGGATGACCTTCTAAGATTCAAAAGACAATGGCAACGTCATAAGTAATAAACATCAAGATCATCTAAATTTATAAAGAGAACATTGATAATGTGCCAAGGGGTTTCAGAGATGTGGTGGGCAACTCCTTCTAAGGCCTAAAAATGAAGGTTATTATCCATGGTTTTTACAATTTTTGGGAAATTTTCGGTAAGTTGTCAAATCATATCCTAACAAACCTAGTGATAATTCAAAAGGTTCCTAGCTATTTTAGGCTCATTCTAAATAATTTCAACATTATTGCACACCACTAAAACACTAAAATCTTGCTCATTTTTTACGGAGTTTGGATCACCTTCTAAGATTCAAAAGCAATAGCAAAGTCATAAACAGTGATCATCAAGATCATCTAAATTCATAAAGAGAATACTTTTAATGTCCCAAGGGGTTTTAGACGCATAGTGGTCAACTCTTCTAAAACCCTTACTGTCCCCAATACACTCTGCCTAGGTGGAATTTGGGGCAAGGGCTTGGATTTGAATTTCAATTGCTCAGTACTGGAATCTTAACTCTGTTGAATCAACTTATCGTAGTTATGATTCAGTGAGGTGCTGTCTAAGTTTAGCCTTTGTTGTTTTGAACAGCAAACATTTTAAAAATGTTGCACTTTAACAAAAGAAGTTAAAGTCGCAGTAATAACCTTCAAGATAAAATGCTTCCCAACCACTGAATACAACCTGCCTCCCTAGTCCCTATTATCTCTATGGAGAGCCTTTTGCTTCCTTGACTCCCTGATGACTTCACCAAATGGTGCCATGCCATTGGATGGACTAGATAGCAGTGCCATAATGGAAGGAGATCTGTATGAAGAGATGTTCAGTGTGCTTCATTCTCCTTGTAAGTGTATATCCCCAATTGTGTAGTATTTTGCAAATAAGTTGTTCTGATTGGCAATATGGCATGGAGTTCAAAATGCTTACTCTCCATGCAACTTTTGCAGCATATGAATGAAGAGAAGATTCTGAATGCTGTTGGGATTGAAAAGGATGTTGATGGCTTTCATCCTCTGAATATTGGCCGCCTTGCAATGCGAGGCAGAGAACCATTGTTTGTTCCATGTACGCCAAAGGGATGCATAGAGTTATTACATAGGTATGGAATCCAAATAAAAGGGAAAAGGGCCGTTGTGATTGGCCGTAGTAACATCGTTGGGATGCCGGCTGCTCTTTTGCTTCAAGTAAGCTTATGTGCTGTTTATTCCTTTCCTTTCACTATGGATGGAGAGAGTCTTATTTCTGGAATTGTCCTTCCCAGTTTGCAGTCCTCTTTTATGTTCCATTTATTTTGTACGTCTGACATGAATTTTATATCATGTTGCCAGAGAGAGGATGCTACAGTTACTATTGTCCATTCTAGAACCAAGAATCCTGAAGATATTATAAAACAAGCAGATATTGTTGTCTCTGCTGTTGGACAGGCAAATATGGTGAGGGGTAGCTGGTTAAAGCCCGGTGCTGTTGTTATTGATGTCGGGATCAATCCAGTGGAGGTGAGTTCGGCCTTGACAATTACCTTTTGGAATGTCCATGTGCTTCATTCTCTCTGGGTGTGAAAGGATCGTGATTTATCTATTTTCTTCTCGTATGCAGTACACATTTCCCATTACATGATGTTCAAGTCTCCTGTTTAATATTTTCTCTTTCTACATTCTTTTTCTGAAAATTCTTTTACGGGCGTGTTGAAATATATGTACCTGCTTGCTAGCTTAGTATAAAAAGCATGCTTCAAGTGCTCTGGTGTGTGTGAGTCTCAAACTTCATTGCCTTGATATGCTAAGGTGATGAGATTTATTGACTGAGGCTCATTATCTCAAGGCATGTGGAGCGAGGTTGCTACCATTTGGAGCAATCGTGCCTTAGTGTGCTTTGTGCTTTGAAAACTATGCTTGATTTGCTATGTTTCACTGATGAAATTGAGTGTGCTAATCCCTGTTTGATGACAACTTTTTGACTAGTGTGTTAGGTTTTTGCCAAAACAAAAATACTATTGGTTCTTGTTATTGATTTTTGGTAAAATAGTGTTTGATATTAGCATCTAGTGTTTCGCCTATTATTTTTGGGGGTTTTACATCATTGAAATCTCATGAAATTAAAAGTAATTATACGAAAGAAGGTCTACATCCAGTTTGAGGAAAGATCTACTCTAGTAGTTGTGATGACACAAGAAGTACGGTGCATGGAAGGTTACATTCCATTTGAATATAGTAAATATCAGCAGTGTGCTGGAATCATTGAAGGCATACCACATCATTTATGTTTTGGTATGCCATTAAACACAATGAAACAGTTCCTAGTAGTTTTTGGCACTTACAGCATGGCATTGGTACAGTGGAAGTTGAATGGCATTTGTGCATGTGTTTTCAAACCTAAGGGACAACGTCCTTTGTCTGATTTGTCAGAGAGAGTTATTTTGCTGGAATTTGCTCCCTCGCCCTCCGTCCTTCAGTTCTTTGTCAAAGTCTGTTTTGCTGATATATCATTTGCACACAGGATGCTGGAAGTCGTCGAGGATATCGGTTAGTTGGAGATGTATGTTATGAAGAGGCTATCGAGGTTGCTTCAGCTGTTACTCCTGTTCCTGGGGGTGTTGGGCCGATGACCATTGCCATGCTGCTTTCAAATACTCTCAGCTCTGCAAAACGGGTGCACAACTTCCACTAACTATTTCATGCCAACACTTCGAGCTCAGGGTGCTAAGGAACTGCCGTCTGTTATGGTAGCACAATCAGCAGAACTCGATTGCTGTTCTGTTGTACTTGTTCAATAAGCAACTATATAGGAAACATCCATGTAACTGCAACTAATGTCAAATAATAGATCAAGAATACAATTATTGATTGAAAGCTTATTATTCTTCCTCCAAGAATGTGTGGGATCAGGTGAAATTGTCTCAGTTCATATAGATTATGAATAAGTTGGTTCATTTTAGGTCTTGGTTAGGTTTACCGTTCACTATGTGCTATGGAGTGGACAAATGAGTCCATTTAGGAAATATGAGAAATATTGAATGGAAAGTTTAGGATTGGGTTAGTTTGGTCAGTTGATTCAGGTTTCAATGGCAGTACTATGTTTGGGTCCAACCGTCCAAGCTAGGTCTAGTTTTGAGTTCAGGTCATGTGATTGAACATCGGTTGATATAGTTAGCTCTTCTAAAAGAGTACTACATTTGCGAAGCTGACATTTACACCAAAAAAAAAGCTCATGGGAGGCTCCATTGTGAATCCAATCTCTTCTACAGCGCAGCACAGTTCACAAAGCCAAATTTTACACAGTGCTGTATCACATCACTAAGTTGAATGCTATATTGCCACTTCATTGTGAACTTGAACACGAATCAGTAGAATAGGAGAATGATTCGTGACAATAACAATACAACGATGGTGAGTAAATGAGGATTGTCTGATGCTAATCTAGATTCTTATACGAGCTTGATCTGAGTATTAATAATGTACCAGAGAAATTCCTTTATTATTGTCGCTTGCAGTATTCCCCAGACCTGAGAAAGAGGGGCCTATAATGGGAGTTGCTGTAGTGTCGCTTGCAGTATGAAATACAATTTTTAGCACAAATGTGATACAAAAAGTAGTAAATCACTAAATCAGGAGGTTCTCTCAGTCAGGAAAAGCTCCGTGCACTGCCTTCTTGTATCCTCCGGACTAGTAACTGATAAATAATGACAAGAGTTCAGTATTCATGGAAACTTAAGAGTTCCAAGTAACAAAGAAAGCAAGCAAATTTGGTTCTGTACCTAAACACATTCAACATAGAAGATAGAACAACAGTTAGTATGTGATAATTTGTTCCTTCTTCAACTAGGATTGCCAATTCTAAGGTAATTTTTTTTGGGGGGGCGTTATGATGCTCATGAACCAAGTAAAAAGGAATAGCTCACCAGTGTGACCTACGGTCTTCTCTGATTCAAAAATTTCATAATCGTTTCCTCCCTGCAAAAAGGAATCAAAACCCCTCAATACAACATTAGAGAAGTATCAGCCAGAAATTGCAGAGAAGGGAAAGCTTTGAGCTTTTAGCTTCAGTCTTTAGTCTTTAGTCTTAATTCTTGGACTGTGGAGAGGCTTATAAGAAATGAACTACACTTACCTCAAAAGTTTTGTCACCAAAGAAGTGAATCTCATTAAACCCCTCAAGGTATCGCAAACAATATGTCTTGTCCCAGCCTCGCAGGAAAACCTGTATTAGAACTTCAAATTGGTAACTAAATTCGATATTAGCAACCCACAACATTTAAAATACGTGGAGTTATTTACATCAAAGCTTATCTGCCCTCCTATTGAAAATGTCAAATTAAGGTGACCAAATTTCTCTCTCAGCAAAGACACCATACTTGCTCGTATTTTGTGAACCTGTACAGAAAAGGCTTTTCTTAGTCGAATCAAACAACAGGAAAAGCTATAACATTGTTACCATATATGGGGAATAGTTGCATCGGAGACTGAGTTATGTACCTTGTCATACTTTTCAAACTCATCCCTTTCTTCTTGGCTACAATTTCTCCCAATGGGTGAAACATTGATCATTCCATTTCGGAACTCAATGAATGTCCCTCTGCAAAAATTGTTGGTGTTTAGAGATGTCTAGAATTTGAAGAAATATCAATCAAGATTCATCAGCATCTGTGCATACCTTTTTATAGGTATGTCCAGGTCTGCGATGTACTTAAGTGTAAAATTAATGAATTCCTGACATGGCATATCTCAAAATCAAGTCAGAAATCTAGCAAAACGAGCACTCCATTTTTTTCCCAAAAAAAGCCCCATTTCCCACAATTATTATACTTGCCAAACCACGCAGATTATATATGGTTAAACCTTATCACAGAGAGACAATTATGATCGGATTCTGTTTTAGAGTTATATTATTCACAACCCCAACTTGACCATGCAGTTAAAAATGTAAAAAAGCGAATGGTCCAATTCTTTCATAATGGACAATAGATGACAGTCTTTTCTTACCTTGAGTTTTTCTTCTCCAAGATGTTTCTTCAAGCTCTGCAGCGGCAGACAGTTATTAGGATTCTTGAAAATATAGCATAATCTTGCAGTTTGCCACAGCCCATAATGTACAAGGTGAACTCTCTCTAAAGAGCAGTCCACTGATGAGAAACTAACGTCATGACTAACATCTTAGGCTAATGCAATGCAATGAATTTATTCACAATGGAAATCCAACAAATAATTCGATTTTGCGTTCTTCCTTTTATTTAATGTGGATGCAGTTTAAATGACGCAATTAGAAAACACCAAAAACTATGCGCCTATCATCAAGGTTTCATCATTCCAAAACAAAACTTAAGGGCAACAAAACTTAAGGAGCAGTAAGCCATTCCCAGCCAAATCCTCCTCCCAAGAAGCCTTCAAAAAGAACCTCTTCAACACAAAATAGATATACTATAGTAAAGAATTCAATTTCAGCTCCACTTTAAAAGTTAATGAAGTACTCATTCAAGCTCTAGGTGTTACCATTATGCCAATTTCTTCTCCATCTTTATAAGCAACAAGACCATTCTCCGCAAAAACGTAATCATAATCTTTTGTAACTGCAGAAACAAGACAAAGAACTGTCAGAAGAAATGAAATAATAGTTTGCTGTGCCAAATTCCGTTCATGGATAGGTTCGTAAGGAAGCATCTCAGAAGATGGAGAGCTTAATGTATCCTAGTTCACATTTCGCAGGCGTCTAATCTACTACCATGTAAACATGAGGATGTTCTGGCATCAAGTATATTAGTTTTCCTTGTCGAGCATGAAAATATCACATAAAGAGTAAAGATTAAAAGAGGCAAACCTGTTTTCCCAAGTTGCTCAGATATCTTATTCAGGTCAGATCCGCCAACAACTCCAACAGTAACAACCTGTATGCAAGATATTACAGCATATGAAAACAGAGCATCTGCTTGGAATAATTTTCTATGGTTACTTTGCAAACAGTAACTTCAATTAGTCATTGCAAGTCATCTTCCCTCATTTGCTCTTGTTTCCTTATCGAGTTGTTCAACACCCCTCTCTTTTGGTGGTGGTGATCCCAAGGGATTAGGGATGGGGGTGTTAGTATATATGTTACATTTTGTGTCCACTTGGCATCGGCTGGCTTAGGAATAGTTGCCAAGGACTTACAATGACTAATTAGAAAAACTAATGGAATTTTGATAAAATCTCGTCAAATGAGCCTAGATTAAACCACCAAATTCTCATCTATTGAGGAAATAATAAGGATGACTTTGACTGTGCTAAGAGAGCAATATGAAGCCCAAGAACATTGCAGCTCACAAGAACATAGAAACACATATATGATAAAAGAAGTGGCATCTATCAAAAAGGAATTAAAATGTACAGTTCTCCTACAAATATTTGTTCTCAGAACTGTGTCACAATAGACTAAGACTGCTTGGTTAAGATTTAAGAGAGAGTAACCTAACTCCTGCAGAATTGCAGTTAGTATCACGCAATATAAATTTAGCGACTTTTGCTTTGGGCTTCTTTAATGCTTCACAAAAGACACAGCTAAATCCATGCTTATCTGTTGAATAGATGCCCAGGTCTGAATTTTGCTATTGTCTATGAAAGTAGATAAAGAAGGTGCTCAAAAAGTTATTGAGCTAATGTTCAAAAGTTATTTAACATTAAAATCTACAGCCAATAACACCTCTTTAAGCATGACCTTGAAAGAGGAATTAAAGAGGTATCAAAATCCGTACAATATGCTTGATAGTCAGTGTGGCTACTGAGAAAAGTAGAAAACAAACAATCTAGACTTTACCTTGCGCAGTTCCTTCATAAACTCCAAAATTTCTGGTGTGACAACCTGCCAACGGAATACATTTAGTGTACTATCAGAAAAAGAACGGAGAAAAAGAGCCTACTGGGGTAATGGCTAGCAAGGTTATTTGTCAAAATTGTCCAACATAACCATCAGCTTTCAGTAAACAAGGGCACAGTACAAGATTGCAGAAGCAGGACCATCCATATCAACTGAAACTCTGGACTTTGAAACAAAGTATTAGCACAACATTAATCACTCCCTCTGCAGCTAAGAGCTGCATTTCTTCCAAATCCAGTGGAACACATCACATTTTGAATGCATACTTCTTACATGATAAAAGCTTAACTTTGTGCTTCAAAAACCACGAGTGTAATTACTCGCACACTTATCCCAAGCATACTATACCTGTTCTTGTTTGAGTTAATTTATTTACTATGATAACGACAGTAATAAAGAGTGTAATAGAATCTTAGTTTAAGGCGCACAGAAATGCAGAGGGTCCTGGGGCCTGGGCGCGAGCTTTTGGAACGAGGCACACTTACTAAAAAATGCTTGAAAATCATTACAAAGCAATATTTTTTGTCGAATATGCCAGATGATGACATCAAATAAGTAAGTAGATATCATTGTAACTACAAAAATACCACAAACAGCCTTAGATTGTGATAGCATGCTACGATTTTCACTGAAAAAGCAAGCAAAAAAAAGAAAAAAATAGCATCAATTGAAAAAAAGGTGCAACTAACCCACTTACTCAAAATCTAACAAAGACAGAGACAAAGGAAAGAGAAGGCGGAGGGGGAGAAAGGAAAATAGCAAAAAGCAGAAAAAAGCCCATTGAAGCATGCGCTGCCGAGGCGGAGACCGAGGTCAAAGAGCTTTTTGGAGGAGGGGTTAGGCTTCACCCTTGCAAGGCGCAAAGGGGGTGGGCTTTGGGTTTTTGTGAGCCTAAGCGCACCCTAGGTGCTCTTTTTTAAACTAATTTACTACTTATGACTTTGTCATTGTCTCTTGAATCATAGAAGGTGATCTGAAAGAAGTTAAGAATGAACAAGATTTTCGTGTTTTGGTGGTGTACAATAGTGTTGAAATGATTTAAAATGCTCCTAAAATAGCCAAGAGTCTTTTCAATTATCACTAGGTTTGTTAAGATATTATTTTACATCTTTCCAAAAATTTTCCAAAAATCACAAAAAATCATGGATAATAGCCTTTATCTATGGGCCTTAGAAGGAGTTGACCCCTATGCCTCTAAAACCCATTGAGACGTTAAAAATATCCTCTTTATGAACTTAGAAGATCTTGATAATTACTGCTTACGATGTTGCCATTATCTTTTGGATCTTAGAAGGTGATATGAAAGTAGTCAAGGATGAGCAAGATCTTAGTGTTTTGGTGGTGTGCAATGCTGTTGAAACGATTTAGAATGGGTTTAAAATAGCCAAGAACCTTTTGAATTATCACTACGTTTGTTAAAATATTATTTGACAACTTTCCGAAAATTTCACAAAAATGGCAAAAACCCATAGATAATAGCCTTCATTTTTGAGTTTTGGAAGAGTTGACTACTATGCCTCCGAAACCACTTGGGATGTTAAAAGTATTCTCTTTATGAATTTAGATGATCTTGATGATTACTATACGACTTTGCTATTGCTTTCGAATCTTAGAAGATGATTCGAACGTAGTCAAGAATGAGTAAGATTTTAGTGTTTTAGTGGTGTGCAATGATGTTGAAATAATTTAGAATGGGTCTAACATAGCCAAGAACCTTTTGAATTATCACTGGGTTTGTTAGGATATATTTGACAACTTTTTGAAAATTTTCCAAAAATTGCAAAAAATTATGGATAATAGCCTACATTTTTGGGTCTTTGAAGGAGTTGACCACTACGCCTCTCAAACCCCTTCGAACGTTAACAGTATCCTCTTTATGAATTTAGATAATCTTGATGATTAATACTAATGATGTTTACATTGTTTTTGGATCTTAAAAGGTGATCCGAAAGCGATCAAGAATGAGCAAAATTTTAGTGTTGATAGCCAGGAACCTTATGAATTATTACTAGGTTTGTTAAGATATTATTCAACAACTTTACCAAAATTTCGCAATTGCAAAAAATCATGGATAATAGCCTTCATTTTTGGGCATTCGAAGGAGTTGCCCACTACGCCTCTAAAACCCCTTGGGACGTTAACCATGTTCTTTTTATAAATTTATATGATCTTGATGATTATTACTTATGAGGTTGCCATTGTCTTTTGGATCTTAGAAGGTCATCCAACAAGTAGTTAAGAATGAGCAAAATTTTAGTGTTTTGATGGTGAGCAATGCTATTGAAATGATTTAGAATAGGCATAAAATAGCCAAGAGCCTATTGAATTCTCATTAGGTTTGTTAAAATATTATTTGATAACTTTTCGAAAATTTCCCAAAAATTGCAAAAAACTATGAATAATAGCCTTCATTTTTGGGTCTTGGAACTAGTTGACCATTGTGCCTCCGAAACACCTTGGGACCTTAAGAGTATTCTCTTTATTAATTTAGATAATCTTGATGATTACTACTTATGACGACGTCATTGTTTTTTGAATCTTAAAAAGTGATCCCAAAGCAAGCAAGAATGATGAAGATTTTAGTGTTTTCCTGGTGTACAATGGTGTTGAAATGATTTAGAATCGGCCTAAAATAATCAAGAACCTTTTGAATTATCACTAGTTTTATTAAGATATTATTTTACAATTTTCCGAAAATTGTAAAAACCATGGATAATAGCCTTTATTATTGGGTCTTGGAAGGAGTTGACCACTACGCCTTTGAAACACTTTGGGACATTAAGGGTAATCTCTTTATGAATTTACATGATTTTGATGATTACTACTTAGACCACTATGTCTCTAAAACCCCTTGGGATGTTAACATTATATTTTTAAGAATTGAGATGATATTCACGATTACTACTCTTAGTTTAAAAAACTTAAGGCACACAAAAGTGCAAAGGGTCTTGGGCCTGGGGTGCGCGCTTCTAGGCAAAGGCGCGGGCTTTTTGGAACGAGGCACACGTACTAAAAACTGTTTGAAAATCATTACCAACCAATGTTTTTTGTCGAATATGCTAGATGATGACATCAAATAAGTAATTAGATACCATTGTAACTACGAAAAATATCACAAAGAGTCTTAGATTGTGATAACACACTGAATTTCCTATGATTTTCACTAAAAAGCAAGCAAAAAAAGAAAAAAATAGCACTAATTGAAAAAAAGGTTCAACTAACCCGCTTAAAATCTAACAAAGACAGAGACAAAAAAAAAAAAAAAAGAGAAGAGGGAAAGGGAGAAAGCAAAATAGCAAAAAAGGGAAAAAAGGCCCATTGAGGCACGCGAGGCGCAATTGCACGCTGGCTGAGGTGGAGATTGAGGTTAGAGGGCTTTTGGATGAGGGGTTGGGCTTCACCCCTTGCAAGGCATAAAGGGGTGGGCTTTGGGCTTTGTGAGCCTAGGCGCGCTTTTTAAACTAAGTTACTACTTATGACTTTGTCATTCTTTCTTGGATCATAGAAGGTGATCTCAAAGTAGTTAAGAATGAACAAGATTTTAGTGTTTTGGTGGTGTACAAGGTGTTGAAATGATTTAGAATGGTCCTAAAATAGCCAAGAACCTTTTGAATTATCATTAGGTTTGTTAGGATATTATTTTACAACTTTCCGAAAATTTTCCAAAAATTGCAAAAAGTCACGGATAATAATAGCCTTCATTTTTGGGCCTTAGAAGGAGTTGACCCCTACGCCTCCGAAACTCATCGGGACGTTCACAGTATCCTATTTATGAATTTAGAAAATCTTAATAATTACTACTTACGACGTTGCCAATGTCTTGTGGATCTTAGAAGGTGATATGAAAGTAGTGAAGAATGAGCAAGATTTTAGTATTTTGGTAGTGTGCAATGTTGTTGAAACGATTTAGAATGGGCTTAAAATAGCCAAGAACCTTTTGAATTATCACTAGGTTTGTTAAGATATTATTTGACAATTTCCGAAAATTTCCCAAATATTGCAAAAACCATGGATAATAGCCTTCATTTTTCGGTCTTGGAAGGAGTTGGCCACTATGCTTGTGAAACCCCTTGGGACGTTAAGAGTATTCTCTTTATGAATTTAGATAATTTTGATGATTACTATTTATAATGTTGTCACCGTCTTTTCGATCTTAGAAGGTGATTTGAAAGTAGCCAAGAATGAAAAAGATGATTTTAGTGTTTTGCTAGAGTACAATATTGTTTAGAATGGGTCTACAATAGCCAAGATCCTTTTGAATTATTACTAGGTTTGTTAAGATATTATTTGATAACTTTTCAAAAATTTCCCAAAAATGGCAAAAACCCTTGGATTATAGCCTTCATTTTTGGGTTTTGGAAGAGCTTACCACTATGCCTCCGAAACCCCTTGGGACGTTAAAAGTATTCTCTTTATGAATTTAGATGATCTTAATGATTACTATTTATGACTTTGCTTTTGCTTTTGAATCTTAGAAGGTGATCCAAATGTATTTAAGAATAAACAAGATTTTAGTGTTTTACTAGTGTGCAATGATGTTGAAATGATTTAGAATGGGCTTAAAATAGTCAAGAACCTTTTGAATTATCACTGGGTTTGTTAGGATTTTATTTGACAACTTTCCGAAAATTTTTGTAAAAAACAATGGATAACAATCTTCATTTTTGGGTCTTGGAAGGAGGTGACCACTATGCATCTAAAACCCCTTCGGACGTTATCGGTATCCTCATTATGAATTTAGATGATCTTGATGATCACTACTAATGACGTTTACATTGTCTTTTGGATCTTGGAAGGTGATCCGAAAGCAGTCAAGAATAAGCAAGATTTTAGTGTTGATAGCCAAGAACCTTATGAATTATTACTAGATTTGTTAAAATATTATTTAACTTTACCAAAATTTCCCAAAAGTTGCAAAAAATATGAATAATAGCCTTCCTTTTTGGACCTTCGAAGGAGTTGCCCACTACACCTCTAAAACCCCTTGGGACATTAACAATGCTCTCTTTATAAATTTAGATGATCTTCATGATTATTACTTATGACGTTGCCATTGTCTTTTGGATCTTAGAGCAATATTTTAGTGTTTTGGTGGTGTGCAATGCTATTGAAAGGATTTAAAATGGGCCTAAAATAGCCAAGAACCTATTTAATTATCATTAGATTTGTTAACATATTATTTGACAACTTTTCGAAAATTTCCCAAAATTGCTAAAAAATATGAGTAATAGCCTTCATTTTGGGTCTTGGAAAGAGTTGACTATCGTGCCTCTGAAACACCTTGGGATGTTAACAATATTCTCTTTATGAATCTAGATAATCTTGATGATTACTACTTATGACGCTGCCATTGTCTTTTGGATCTTAAAAAGTAATCCCAAAAAGCAATCAAGAATGAGGAAGATTTTAGTGTTTTCCTGGTGTACAATGGTGTTGAAATGATTTAGAATTGGCCTAAAATAACTAAGAACATTTTGAATTATCATTAGGTTTATTAAGATATTATTTTACAATGAAAATTTTTCAAAAATTGCAAAAATTGTGGATAATAGCCTTTATTTTCGAGTCTTGGAAGAAGTTGCCTACAACCCATCTAAAACCCCTTGGGACATTATGGGTAATCTCTTTATGAATTTACATGATCTTGATAATTACTACTTAGACCATTATGTCTCTAAAACCCCTTGAGATGTTAACACTATCCTCTTTATAAATTTAGATAATCTTCATGATTACTACTCTTAATTTAAAAAGCTCAATGCGCGCAAAAGAGCAAAGGGTCTTCAGGTGGAACGAGGCGCACTTAATAAAAAATACTTAAAAATACTTGAAAATCATTACCAAGCAATATTTTTTATGGAATATGATAGATGATGACATCAAAGAAGTAATTAGATATCATTGTAACTACGAAATATCACAAAGAGCCTTAGATTGTAATAACACAATGAGTTTGCTATGATTTTCACTGAAAAAGCAAGCAAAAAAGGAAAAAAATAGCACCAATTGAAAGAAAAGTGCAACTAATCCACTTACTCACAATCTAATAAAGACAGAGACAAAAAAAAAGAGAAGGGGGAGAGGGAGACAGGAAAATAGCAAAAACCAGAAGAAAGCCCATCGAGGCACGCGAAGCGGACGAGGTGCAACTGTGCTGGCACAGACTGAGGCGAGCCTGAGAGGGGTTTTGGAGGGGCTGGGCTTCACCCTTGCAAGGCGCAAAGGGGGTGGGCTTTGGGCTTTTGTGAGCCTAGGCGTGCTTTTTTAAACAAAGAGTAGAATCATCTGGCTCATAGTAGGAAAAATATCTTGAGAAACCAATTTTTAGGCAGACAAAGAAAAGAAAAGGAAATCAAGAAATTTCCATGAAAACCTAAGACATCATACATTTATTCATAGTTTTCTCATAATTTACAAAGAGAACCACTGACAAGACCATACACAATAATCTGCAGCAATTAGACAACAATGCTTTCAAAGCAGAAGCATCTGAAGGGATTGAAAGACTACCTTTCTTGGTGCTGTTAGAGTCCCATCAACATCAAACAATGCAATTACACCAGGCTTCCTTGCAGCCATTATTGCGAGATTGTCTCCTACCATCATTTCCAAAATAATCATTAAATTGCTGCCACAAAGAAACTTCAAGTACAAGTGATTACAATAAATTCATCAAAAAAATAGGGAAAAAGAAAAGACAGATTATTAAGTAACATCATCTATTTCGAGTTGAAAAATGACTAACTAATATATGCAATATACTTTTAAGCATATCCAAAAAGTTGGAACTTGAGAGGAATTTCAAATTTAGAGGTTGATAAGTAGTTCCATTAACACCTCAACATGACTGACAATTCACAAATATCCTTTCCCACTCGCATACAAAGAGATATTGCTGATGGCCACCAGATCAGGCACCGTTCCACAATTTACGCGCACTGACATGGTATTTGACCGAGCACCATAACACCAACAACAAAATCTATTCAACACCCAATATCAATCCCGGAAATGGCAGGATCTAGGTAGGTTAAGATGTATGCAGTCTCATCACTAACAAGAGAACCCACAATCTTCAGAAAACCCATTACGATTCCCACCATCAAGAGATGCAGAAAACTGACCTGGGATAACCCGTTACAATGCCCACCACCGTGACATGCAGTTCGAAATTGATGGTCAATCAATTTCTAAATTAATAATTATATTCTTTCACAGTGTTTATTGTAAAAGTTTGCAAATACAACCAATCTCCACCCCCAATCAATTTCTAAATCAACTAGTATATTGTTTCACAGTTTTCATTGTGTAAATTTGCAAATACAATCAATCCCCACCCCCCAACAAAAAAAAATTGAAGGTAGCTTGTAATCTTTATGTAATCCAATAAGGAAATGAGCTAAATAAATGAATCATCAAAGCAATGTAAATTAAATATATTAAAGAATCCAAAAATTACTAGCTAATTACTTGAACCCAAAAGACCCCATCAAATCTAGTCACCAATAAACTATGCCGAGCTAAATTTCCACAATTCAAACCTACTAGAACAACTCGGGGAGCAGAGAGAGGCACAAGTTATTCGCAAAAAAATGAATTTTCTACAAAATTTTCCTCACAAACTAAACTGAAGAAAGTATAGGAAGATATAGAATTACCTGAATTGAATGAATTGGCGAGGCAGATAAGAGAATGAAGAGAATGGAAGCAATGGGTTAGATGGGATCTGATCTGGGTTTATATAGTATCACTTGGGATTGTTGAAGTTGTACGAAAGATATTTGAAAAAGATCAACTAACGGTCAGGATTGGATGACACACATTTCAAGAGCAGCGATCTCTCACTCTTGAGTAAATCAGTACCACTCTGTGCCCCATTGCGCCATGGCTGAGTCAGAGAGAGAGAGAGAGAGAGCGGGGAATAACCGTCGCTGGGTGTGGTTCACGAGCACTATAGAATTGAATAGGTTTGGCTCAAATTTGTGGCCAACCCAAATAGATATGATGAGGGCTTGTGATCAATCTAATCAAAATCTAACTCATTTTGTACTAATATACACATATTGGTTCAAGTGATTCAATTATTGCTTTTATTAAAAAAGTTTCAAGTTCGAATCTTTATGAACGAAGAAATTATTTAATAGTAGAGATCAACTTCTTATAGATCAACGAGTAATTCGACTCAAGTCAAATAGTGAATCAATTTTTTTTTATTGAAATCAATTCTTCAGAAAACCATACCCACTTTTGTAGAACTATTAGCACCCTAACTATAAAAACAAAGCTTGCTTTTATGAATTTATAATATGCAATTATTGTCAAACCGAAGCATCGTACATTGAAAAGTGAAAACCGAACCAAACTGAACTGTAAAAATACAAACTGTAAAACTGCAAACTAGCTATGCTGTCATTATTGTCAAAAAACACACTTTCATCTTTCACTCAAATGTGGAAACTTCTCGGCACATGAAGAAAAGGCCGGAAGGGCCTCCATGAGGCATCAAAGCAAGTTTAACAGGGTTTGTGGCACCTTCCTCGACAGGTAATATGCCGGTGTTGTAGTTGATATCAGTTTTGGTAAAGCCAGGACACACAGCGTTTATGCAAATGGAGGAATGTTTCTTAGCTATGACTCTTGTGTAGGCATTCAGGGCTGCTTTTGAGACATTGTAGGCCGTGCTACATCCAATCCAACCTTTATCTGCAAGGGTGCCTTCTCTTGAATCTTTCCGGACCTCATTTAGGACCTCATCGATCTTTTCTTCTGTAAGGTTCTCATCTCTCAGCACCCCTTTAGCCTCTTCGTTTGGTAAATACTGATTGAAAAACCATCAAAATGAATGATATTAGGCAATTGTATAGAGTTGTCAACCTTTTCTACTGTGCCAATAATGACCGAAATGTACCAAAATCTAAGGTCTAGACATTTCAACATACATTGTAAATAATTAAGGACATTCCTAACTGAGACAGAATAACATGGACATGAATGTTTGGCTCTTAATTAGCTCTGTCAATTATTCATGTTTAGATATATCTTCCTTTGCTAATCTGTAACCTCATTTATGCGACAATATAGTGACATACTGACATAAATCGTGCAAGAACTATATGTTTAATCAAGCATATTTCACTTATAAGGAAGAAACCTGATAACTATGGTTTGTAATGTAAGATAACGTGACTAGATCGAACAGGCAGAAGGGAACTATTATAATATATTCAGTACCTTTAACCGCCCCATGAAGGAGGATACATTTACAACTCGAGCAGAATCTGATAACAGCAGGAGAGGCATAAGGGCTTCAATCATTCCTTTTGGCCCGTAATAATTCGTTCTTAAACATTCTTCAAGCAACTCATGAGAACTGTCAGACATCCCATTCCAGTCAATTTCATCAAAGGACTGCGACAAAACAGAAGAAGATGCAATAAACTGAATACATTCTGAAGATTAAGAAAATATTTAACCTCTATTAATTCACAAATTACAGACATCATTGAGAACTTGGGTCCAAAAGGCATGTTATATCATTTTTCTTGAAATTGGTCTATGTATGGTCTTAAAATTTTGGGGAATAAAAAGACTACCTTTCCACTTGTCAAAGCTACATTGAGAGCATCATAATCTGTTACCTTGAACCCAACAACACCTGCATTGTTCACCTGCAAAAACGTTAAAGTCCTTCATCGATTCATCCATCTGACTTATCTTGTGTAAGATTGTCTCACCTAAGAAAAACTGTCAAATATAAAGAAAAAGTGTTTTGGCTACATAGGTGGCCCAACCAAAAAGAGTTCAATCTCGCAAAAACAGTTCATCAGGCCGTCTCATTCAAGAATTCATGAATGCTTTAAACTCCAATCGATGATCATGAACCATTAATCATGTTTTAAGATGGTGAGATGCTTCCTCCATCTTTTCAACTAATCTTTCTGCTTCCATCTCTAATGATCCTCACTCTCCATGTAATGTATTATGCATAAATTTTGAAACTTGGGTAGAGATTTAACTTGAAGGATTAGTTTTCTCTTGTGTTCATAAGCAAACTAGTCGGTATTTTATTGTAACTTCTAGGGAGACTATTTGCTACTGACGAAGTACATATTTAATATTTTATGTTTGATTATTGGCCTTTTTAAAATTAAGATCATAGATACATTAGATTTTAAGTTCAGATTCTCCATATTAGTTTGTAGCGTTGGTAAAAATCGGATTTGGGTCTAATTCTGATTGGACAAATCAGACCATGTATATAATTCCGACGAAACATTTTATCCAATACACAAGACAAATCAGACGTACCCTCCAAAGTAAAACATATTTTTTAGTCATTCAATCATTAGGCAGAGATAGAAATACGAGAAATTACCAAGATATCAAGCTTGCCAAAATGGGTCTTGACAAAATCAGCAAGAGAAGCAATACTTTTGGGATCAGTCACATCAACTTGGTGGAAAATAACAGAATCAGACAACCCAGAATTTGCATTCTTGAGTTTCTCAAGAGCTTCCAAACCCTTGTTTTCATCTCTAGCTGTTAAAACCACGAACACCCCATTTGAAGCTAATTGCTTGCAAATCTCTAACCCTATGCCTTTATTTGCTCCAGTTACTACTGCGTACCTGACCAGTCAGAGAGAGAGAGAGAGAGAGATCAGGTCAAAATCAATTAAGCTACACCTAAAGCAGAAAGCAAAATATATTATCCTCCAGGGAATATAAATGTCCAACATAAAAAAAAGGGCAAATATGACACTTAGTTTTTAATTTAACATAAGAACTTATATCAACATTCAACACTCACCAACATTGATCAACATTCATCAGCACCTAGCCATATTCTAGAGTTATAGTCTCCTAACATTCAGCATTCATTATCATTAATAAGCAATAAGTTATCTATAACAAGTTGAAAAAAACACGTTTCTTTGCCCTATATCTTGATGATGCTCATACAAATACGTGCTTTTAGGAATACGATATAGGAATTACATGCAGCAAAAGAGGAAAGAAGGGGGGGCAGATGAGAGTGGAGTGGGTACCTCTTTGTTGAGAGGAAGGAGGGAGCTTCAGCCATTTTAGATTAAAATGAAATTGGGAGTTTTGGCTTCTGAGAGGAAAAAATATATATATATAGGATGAGTGAGGACTACATTTCATTACCTGTCCATGTGTTTATTTCATAAAAATATATGATCAAGAGTACATTACTTAACCGTTGTGTTCTACTATTATTTATATCCAATGTGATATCATAGAAATTTCAAGCACCTTTTTGACAATTCTTTTGAGCACGAGCACGTGGGGAGGATAGAATCATATCTACAATTTTCAAGTATCGATGTTTAATTAATACATAAGAACAAAAAGAGTGGTTGGAGGTTTTTTTATTTTTTATTTTTTTAATAAGGGTAACGTGTGGGTCTTAATTAGTTTTTAATAAATGAAGATAAAATTATGAATGTTTAAAGTAAATATCCTTCTAACAACGTATATTACGGGACTTTAAATTTGTATTTTATTTCGGTAAATGCTGCTCCTAATGATTCAACGTATTTTGTTTTTTATAGGTGGGATTGATATAGGAATCAATGGAAAGTTTTAAAAATCTCTATTGAATAAATGAACCCCATGAATCCATTCGATCCTATTGTGGAAAAAGGTATTCAACTATCGTCCAGCACTGTCAATAGACGAGATAGGGCTTGGACAGTTGGATCCCTAGCCCCTCATTAGACCCCTCATTAGATTTGATATTTAAACTAAATAATCGTATCATATTTGATTAGATATTTAAAATAGGATTAATCCTAAACAAACCGAAAATCACCCTACCCTATTCGAAAATATTATTGATTTAGCACATACCTTAAACGCTTGCGACTCGAAAAGGATCGTATTTTAGTCAAACCGAAAAAGAAAGAATCTCATTATGAACGAAGAAGGAAAAAGTCGGCAGAGCGATACCAACAATGTAATGAAGAAACATCTATCTCATATGAGACTGTTTCATTTTGAGAATTCACAAACCTTTTATGAGAAAATCACCAAACTAGGCATAGCTAAAATTATAGTTATTAGGATTGAGCCCTTAAACACAATCCCATTAGACACCACTTATGAATGATATTACATACAATTCACATGCACATATAAGAGGTTCCCTCTCAGATTAACACACGCAAAACTAGCAGAAAATGTTTCACTCATCAAAAGATGAGACTTCAAATCTAACATAGAACTGGCCAGAAGGCGAACCCGGAGGCATCAAAGCCAATCTGGTAGGACTTGCCCCACCTTCTTTGACTGATAAGACTCCGGTGTTGCCATTGATATCGGTTTTCACAAAGCCAGAGCATATGGCATTGATGATGACTGACGGGTATTTTTGGCTACAATTCTTGTCATGCCATTCAGGGCTGACTTTGATCCCACGTATGCAGATAAGTAAGGAGGCCATCCTTTCGACACAAAGGACCCGTCTTTGAAATCTCTCAGGAACTCGTTTAGAATCTCATCGATCTTTCCTTCAGTTAGGTTATCAGCATCGCCAAGGATTTTTCTGATTCTGTCAATCGGTATGTTCTGAAACAGAGTGAAAACAAACAAAGCAGTGGTGAGTTTGGAAGATTGTGCTAAGTAGACTCATCACACAAAATTTACCAGTAATTGGTTACTTGATCTGAAGTTTAATATATGCACCACTGCATTCAGATTTGCCTGACTAAAACTGATTGCATTTTCTCGTTGATCATATCTAAAGTTCAGACTCACAGCATATTTGAATGACTCAATTTGAATTGAGCTAAACCCCGAATATCCCATCAAATTATAAATCTGTTTGGATATTAAACATGGGTTGAATATGAATTTAAGTTCAAGGGTCCAAAATAGCTACTCCTAAAGGAATTTGGCCTTTCTTTAGTCTAGTCCTGAGTGTTCACATAACAATTTTTTTCGATATCTAAAATGTAATCCACAGCTTGGAACTTAGAGTGAAAAATCAGAAAGATATACAAGTATTACATATCTATGGAGGTCCACGTCATATTGATTCTTACCCTATTGGCCTATTTGTCTCACTTCAAGCATAGCTTGAAGAAAAGAAAAGACGAAAAAAAGGAAGAAATTGTACCTTAAGCTTGCCCATGGAGGAGGAGACATTGACAATTCTTGGGGAATCAGATAACTGAAGCAAAGGAAGCAAGACTTCCATTATTTTTCGGGCCATAGTAGTTTGTTCTTAGGCATTCTTCAGCTAATTCATAAGTTTGCTGCATCATTTCTTCATAATTGACTTCAGCTCCTGGCTGCACTCTCATTTACACCCCAATTAATTAGTCACTTTTCATGGCTAATATTGATGTACTCTCTCTCTCTCTCTCTCTCTCTCTCTCTCTATCTATCTATCTATCTATCTATCTATATATCTATCTATCTATCTATCTATCTATCTATATATCTATCTATCTATCTATCTATCTATCTATCTATCTATCTATGCTGCATCAGTTGTCCAATTACTTACAGTGGCAGCTGAAGCTGTTAAAGCATCCTGGTTGACAATGACTCCACCAATCCCAGCATTGTTCACCTGCAATTTCCAAATTATGCTTAAAATTATTACTATAGTTATTATTATTAGGATCTAGCTTCGATTTTCTCATCATCTGCAAGATTTTGTTATGTACTGCCATCATCTCATTTTATTCTTCTTGTGTCAAATATACAGTCTAAAAACGATTATTACATGTACCCACACAGGTTGGGTAGGTGGTTTGACACTTGTTCACTTAAACAAAGTTTCAGGATTGAGTCATGTGAATGAACAAAAACTGTGCTAGTACCAGGATATCAAGCTTGCCAAATTTTCCCTTGACGAAATTAGCAAGAGAAGCAACACTATTAGAGTCTGCCATATCAAGTTGCCTAGATATTAACTTGCAGGATTAAATCTCTCGTATTCATAAGAAAACTACTTGGTGTTTTATTGTATCTTGGAGATTACATTTGCTAGTCGCCAAGTGCATATCTTATGGTTTGGGCTCACGACCATCGGCCTAGTTGTCAAGATTAAGGTTCTATGTGTATTAGATCTCATGTTCAGTTCTCCCATGGCCCTTCCTCAGTTGTATATGAAGGTTCTAAGTACACTAGATCTTAGATTCAATTCCTTCCTTTCTTGGATGAATTGATGAAAGCTCAGTCATAGACAAATTCCTATGTCCTAAATTTGGGGGTGTGCGTTTAACCATGTAAATCTAAGCCGATTAAAATTGGGAATACATACTCTCGGAAGTAAAATGTATTTTGCTGTCATTCAATCACTAGGCAGAGAGAAAAATGGGGGAAATTACCAAGATATCAAGCTTGCCAAATTGGGTCTTGACGAAACCAGCAAGGGAAGCAATACTTTTGGGATCAGTCACATCAAGTTGGTGGAAAATCACAGAATCAGAAAACCCAATATTTGCTTTCTTGAGTTTTTCAACAGCATCCAAACCCTTGTTTTCATCTCTGGCTGTTAAAACCACCAGCACCCCATTTGAAGCTAACTGTTTGCATATCTCGAACCCTATGCCTTTATTTGCTCCTGTTACTACTGCGTACCTGACCAGTTGGGTGAGGGGAGAGAAGAGAGAGAATGCAGAGAGATATCAGCTCAAAATCACTTAAGCTACACCCAAAGCAGAGAGTTGTCCTCCCGGGAGTATATATGTACTTCTATCAAACACATATATTGATGCCAAATATGACGTGCTTTTTTAACTTAACATAAGTACTTATCATCAGCATTCAGCACTGAATCATCAACATCGATCAGTACTGATTAGCACTTAACAGTACTTGAACATATTCAACGTTCACCACCATTAATGAGCAGCAAGTTATTACTTATGTCAAAAAGAACATAACATTTTGTTACCCTCGTGTATCAACAATGCTTACAGAAGTACATACTTTTAGGAGCGTGATATAGGTGTTGCAGCAAAGAGGCAAGAATTGGGGAGGGGGGTGAGTGGAGTGGGTACCTCTTTGTTGAGAGGAAGGAGGGAGTTTCAGCCATTTCAGATAAAAATGAGATTGGGAGCTGTCCATGTGTTTATTTCTTAACAATATGATTTAAGAGTACAATACTTTACCGTTGTGTTCTATTCTTATTTATTTCCAGTGTCATATTATACAAATTCCAAGCACCTTCTCTGACAATTTTTTTTTTTTTTTGAGCAGGAGTACATGGGCAGAATAGAAATATATCTTCCCTGTTCAAATGTCGATATTTATTTAATACATTGGAGGAAAAATGGAGTGATTCGAGTTATATGAATATATAATTTTTTTTTTTTTTTTACAGGTGAGATTGATATAGAAATCGATGAAATGAACACATTTGAGCCTGTTTTACATTAAGTTAATCAAGAGTGTCAATAGAAGTAGGCTTGGACAGTCAAGATCCTTAGCCCCTCATTAGACTTGACAAATTAATCTGAAATTTAAAATACTAATTGAATGATTAGTATCCATATGCCATATCCGACCAGACAGTTAATATAGGCTCGTTCTCATCTGAAGGTGAACTCAAACTCAAGTTGGTCATTATCAAACTGAATTTGACTCCAAATGTTTCATGAAGTTATTTCTTTTTGCGAGACAAGCTTATTGAGCTAAAAGTTAGTTCATTCGAAGTCAATCCAAAGCGAAAATCACCTGATTCCAACATACCGTTGACCTGAAATATATCTCTGTCCGAACTTAATCCAACCCTTAGACAAACTGAATGACCTGTTTGTCGAGTGTATCCCTCTCGCACATACCTTCCAAACTTGCACTAAATTGAAAATTGTGATCTGTGAATGATGACAAATTTGAACAAGCAAGTTTTATTACTCTGAAACAAATGTGGTAGCTTGTGTGGTACTATGTATGATACACTGTCAAATGTAAACCCCTTTTATGCAATATCATAATATGCATCAAACACACAATGAGTGATTACAACCAAATACAGAAACAGGAAATGACAACAGAAACATTGACACCATTATGTGTAAGTGAAAATCAATCAAACTCGATCGGCCTCTGTATCATTAAGCAATTTGATCTTGATTAAAAAGGCGAAATCTGGTTATTAACGAAGAAATGACCAGAAGGTCCACCATTTTGCATCAAACCGGGCCTAACAGGACTTTGAGCAGCTTCCTCAACAGATATGTTGCCGGTATTACCATTGATATCAGTCTTGGCAAAGCCAGGGCACACACAGTTTATGCAAATGGAGGAGTGCTTCTTGGCCATTAGCCTTGTGTAGGCATTTAGGGCTGCTTTGGAGACAATTTAGGCGGAGGCAATCTTTACGAAGCTCGTTCAGGACATGGTCTATCTTTTCTTCTGTCAGGTTCTCAGCATCGCTCAGCACCTCTTTAGCCCACTCGTTCGATACATGCTGAAAAAGCGTCTAACAGTGAATGATTATATATATATATATATATATATGATAATCAAATCAGAGTTGTCCAATTCCCCTTGTTGCAAATTGTTTAATTTGTCTCTAACATCACTCCATCAATGTCATACTTCATATCCATCATGTATTCGATTCAGGTATCGATATATTGGCATTCTGGCCTCCAAGACAAAGGCATGAGATATCATATCATTTACCATGCTACTAATTGATCATGAGCAACAACATTATAGAATAATAACTTGTGCAAGATTCAAGCACAGGGTGTGTTTGAAGTCAACCAATATCTTGTACTCTCCCGCGCGGGGTGGGGGGCGGAGGCAATAACGAATCTAAGCTTAGGATATATCATCATCAGTACCTTTGGCTGCCCTGCAGTGGAGGATACATTTACAATCCGTGCAGAGTCAGACAACTGTAGGAGGGGCATGAGGGCTTCAGTCATTCCTTTGCCCCGTAGTAATTCGTTTGTATGCATACTTCATTCAACTCATGAAAGTCGGCTGAAATCTCACTCCAGTTGATCTGATCAAAGGCCTGCAGTAATATATAGACAGAACATCCAATGCAATTTGAAATTTGCACAAGCTAAGGCATCAGACAATGGTCAACATAGATGACTGAGACAAAATGAAGACTCGGAGTAACATAGATCGAGAATAATAGCTAATAGATTTAGTTTGTGCTCTAATCAGATTGATGCTGGTAACTTCTCAACTTAGGTTTCGGTGTCGAGGGCATTTTCTTCATGCCTTCCCCATTTTCTTCAAATTGGATGAAAGACTAACCTTTCCACTCTTGAAGGCTGACCTCAAACCATCAAAATCTATTTTCATCCCCCAAATTCCTGCATTGTTCACCTGCCATTAGAAAAAAAAAAAAAAAAAGAGCCATTCGTCATTCACGTGTCATCAAATGTTTTGGGAGAGCTCAGAAAAGCTTGCATATACAGATTTCTTCCATTTACAAGAGATGAACTTGAGACCTCGTTTAGAGGGAACACATGTCAAACCACTCGAACCAACTTATTTAGGTAATATTTGAGCTATGCTTGAAGCTTGATCCTCTATTCAATTTAAGCCAAACTACTGTTAATCCATAAGAGGTAGAAGTAGATACTCTCCACCTTGATCACATCATATTTTGGAAGTTCTTTTGTGACAAATTAGTTAATTTTTAGACCAAAAAGGGAGTTAGTTTCATGGAAAACTAGGTTAATCAGCTTATCTGATGAGTGAAGCACCTAACATATTTTCTAAATTAGTGTTTTTTCCCCTTATTTATCAAATCTATATTTCCTTCAAAGTCAGGCCATAGATGTAATGAGTTACTGGCCTAATGGTAAGACTGAGATGTCGGTATCACAGGTTCGATTGCACATTCCTCTTTGTATTGTAATTATATTGTACAGCGCTTTACTGAAACGGAATTGGAGGGGAAATAATTACCAAGATATCAAGCTTGCCAAACTGGGTTTTGACAAAATGAGCAAGATAAGCAATACTTTTAGGGTCAGTCACATCAAGCTGATGAGATATCACAGAATCAGCAAAGCCAGGATTAGAATCTTTGAGTTTTTCAACAGCTTCCAAACCCTTGCTTTCATCTCTAGCTGTTAAAACCACCATTACTCCATTTGAAGCCAATTGCTTGCATATCTCTAACCCTATTCCTTTATTTTCTCCACTTACCACAGCATAACTGTCCACAATAAAAAAATTATATATATATATGGACACACACACATTTGGCAATTAACTGTTTGCACTAAAAGTATTTGGTAAAATTAACGGTTTCTAACAAAGTTATTTGGTAAAATTTCATTTATGCCTATAGCTCAATTTATTATCTATTAAAACATTATAATTTTAATATTGCATATTTATTTTTCTTCTCAATATTATGCAAATATATAAAAGTACATTTATACAGCTTCCTAACTTTAGTTACAAAAATATTTTTGTTGACTTGATTTCATTTTTAATAATAATATATTCAAAAATTTATGTGATGAAACTATTTAGTTTTTATGATTAGTGCTAGCAATGGGATATGCCTCTTTTAACCACTTCACAACCTAATTATTAATCATGACTTCTAAACTCATTACAATCTATTTAAAAGTTACTCAAATCAATCTCATTAGGGGTGGATAGGGCGCATACCCACGAATTCAGATCCAATTGTCCTCCCAAATTATGATAGACTAATTAATAGAAACTATTTATAATTTAAAAAATTAAGATTAAACAACATTAACTTAAATGGAGTTTTTTTCCTAAAGGAATTTTAGTGTAGTTTTGCTAAAGTCATAAGGTCAATATGGTAAGTTTAGATATTAATCATAAAAAGCTCTTCCAAATAGCTCTTATAAAAAACTTTTTGGGTACAAAAAGTTATCGAATTTTTTAAAAAGTTGTTTTAGCCAAAAGAATTTCTCAAACTAGCCTGAACCAATTGAGCCGGTCCAAGTCAATTTATGATGAACAAACATTCCATAAGTAAAAGATCCCCTAACTTAAGGGAATAGTCACAGTTTTCTTCCTCATTGTGATCATTAAGGACGATTTATTACATACTGTTCACATGTACGTATATAAGATGTTCCCTCTCAGATTAACACACACAAAACTAGCAGAAAATGTTTCACTCATCAAAAGATGTGACTTCAAATCTAACATAGAACTGGCCAGAAGGCGAACCCGGACGCATCAAAGCCAATCTGGTAGGACTTGCACCACCTTCTTCGACTGATAAGACTCCGGTGTTGGCGTTGATATCGGTTTTCACAAAGCCGGGGCATATGGCATTGATGATGACCGATGGGTATTTTTGGCTAGAATTCTTGTCAGAGCATTCAGAGCTGCCTTTGATACTATGTATGCAGAGAAGTGAGGAGGCCATCCTTTTGATACATGGGACCCGTCTTTGAAATCTCTCAGGAACTCGTTTAGAATCTCATCGATCTTTTCTTCTGTAAGGTTATCAGCATCGCTAAGGATTTTTCTGATTCTCTCACTTGGTATGTTCTGACAAAACAGAGTGAAAACAAACAAAGCAGTGGTGAGTTTGGAAGCACAAATGCATGGGCTATGTAACTCACCATTTATGACAATAGTGCAGAAAATTTACCAGTTATTGCTTACTTGATCTGAAGTTTAATATGCACTGACTAATACTAATTGCATTTTCTCGACGATCATATCTAATTTTCAGACTTCCTCAGCATATTTGAATATGACCCAACTCGAATTGAGCTAAACCCAAATATCCCATCAAATTATAAATCTGTTTGGATGTCAAACATGGGTTGAATGTGAATTTACATTCAAGGGTCCAAAATAGCTACTCTTAAAGGAATTTCGCCATTCTTTAGTCCAGTCCTGAGTGTTCACTTAAACATTTTGTTTTCGATATCTAAAATGTTCATGGCTTGGAACTTAGGGATAGAGTGAAAAATCAGAGAGATATACAAGCATTACATGTCTATGTAGGTCCATACCATAGTGATTCTTACCCTGCTGGCCTATTTGACTCGCTTCAAGCATACTTTGAAGAAAAGAAAAGACAAAAAAAAAAAAAAAAAAAAAAAGAAGAAACTGTACCTTAAGCTTGCCCATGGAGGAGGAGACATTGACAATCCTTGGGGAATCGGATAACTGAAGCAGAGGAAGCAACACTTCGATAGTTCTTTTCGGGCCATAGTAGTTTGTTCTTAGGCATTCTTCTGCTAGTTCATAAGTTTGCTTCATCGCTTCTCCATAATTGACTTGAGCTCCTGGCTGCAGTCTCATTTACATCGTAACTAATCAGTCATTTTTCATGGCTAATAATCTACTTTCTCTCTCTCTCTCTCTCTCTCTCTCTCTCTCTCTCTCTCTCTCTCTCTCTCTCTCTCTCTCTCTCTCTCTCTCTCTCTCTCTCTCTATCTATCTATCTATCTATCTATCTATCTATCTATATATGCTGAATCAGTTGTCCAATTACTTACAGTGGCAGCTGCTGCCTTTAAAGCATCCTGGTTGAGAATGACTCCACTAATCCCAGCATTGTTCACCTGCAAAATCCCAATTATATATGCTTTAAATTATTACGACTATTATTATTCTTATCAGGAAAAGGGCTATCTGACCCTGGCGATTTTTCAAAAATCATTCTGAAGATCTTCTTGGGCATACATAGCCTTTATCTCATATTCTTCTTCCTCTTCACTGTAATTTTTTGTGTCATATTAACTAGTCTAACAGTTAAAAGTTTATTACATGTACCAACACAAGTCAGTTCAAGTGGTTCGGGACTTGCTTCCTTAGATAAGGTCTCAAAGTCGAGTCTGATAAATGAAGAAAACCTATGCTAAGAGAGCTGTACCCCGTCAAGGCTTATAGTTATAAGACTTTCAGCAAAGCATTAAACCTTTCAATAGGAATGATTAAAACTACCAGGATATCGAGCTTGCCGAATTGGGCCTTGATGAAATCAGCAAGAGAAGCAATACTATTAGAGTCTGTAACATCAAGTAGATGAAAAACCACATCAGAATTAATCCCAGATTTCCTGAGGTTCTCAATGGCTTCTGAGCCTCTCTTTTCATCTCTTGCTGTCAAAATAACCAACACCCCTTTGGAAGCTAACTGTCTGCATATTTCTAGCCCTATTCCTTTGTTTCCTCCTGTCACCACGGCGTACCTACGTAAAACATTCAATATTTTAGTTAGTTCAGCTGATAAAGTCTCGTGTGTAGTTTCCTTAGGATTTGGATTCGAATTTTCAAAAAGTAATCTTTCTACTACAATCATAAATGATAATTTGAGGAGACAGACAGAGAGTACCTTTTCTTGGCAAGAAATGCAGATGATTCAGTTTCAGCCATTGGTCAGGAAAGAGATTCAGAACACAGAAAATCTGAGACAGAAGGAAATATTTGCTCACCCAAAAAAAAAAAAAGAAGAAAAAAAGACATATATAAGAAAATGTAGAACTTCCAGTGACACCTACCAACTTCTAATTTTTTTTTTTCATTATTTGTCCGGTGGGAAATAATATGCATGATAAACTTCCTGATGGAAATTTTTACACGTAATAGTTTTTGTTTGGAAATATTGGTCTTGGATAAGGAAGGAATAAGAAACGGGAGAGCTGGTGTTCAATGAGACTCCTATTGAGTTTGTCGGGCTAACCTGTTGACGGAGAGGGGAGAGTTCATGTCACCGAATTCATAAATCCGGATCTATAGTACAAGTATTGGAATGGTGACTTTTCAAGTGAAAATTAAGCTCGGATTTCACATCATGTAGGTAAAATTAAGCTCGGATTGATCACTTGTGAACCTAGTTTATTTGTTCTCATTTATTTTTTTCACCCTGATTTTCATGATCCATATAGGTAAAAGCTTCAATATATAATTGATTGAATTTATGAACATATGGGTGTATTTGGTTGAGATAAAAATATTTTCTGAGAAAATAAAATCTAAATTTTCATAGTTTGGTGAAGACCAAGATGGAAAATTATTTTTCAAAAAAAAAACAATTTTCACCCATATCTAGAGAAGTATTTTCTATCTAAAATGGATGAAGTTGATAGTGAACATTAAAAAAACTCAACTCTAAAATTTGACATCAAAGTTTATTTATTAACATTTATCACCACATATAACTACGATAACAATACAAAATACAACCCATAATATATTTCGGAGTAAAAGTAATCATGCTTCCAACACCAAATTCATATCCAGAAGTTTCACCCGTGCAACTTAAGGAAGAGGGTTAAGACTTATGGATATGAAAAATAAAACTCACCTGCAAGTAATTTTGCATTTATCTTTGAAAAAAAAGGAAAATAAAACTCACTGTTTGAAAAACATCTTTATATTGTGCTGGTAACGAAAAGAGCTGTAGAATTTGAGCAAGGATATGGAATTTTCACTCAGGTTAATCTGCATTTTGCATCCATCCACAGAAAAATGAAGGGAAATATTTTTTCAAGAGAGTGAATCCCAGAATCTACATTACAGACTGCAATAAAAATAGCTGGTTTACATATCGAAAGGATCATGTTTCCGAGATTTTTCGTACAATGAATTGAAGTTGTTCTTCATCATCATCATCATCATTGTAATTGATAGTGTTCATTGTCATTACTACTACTCCTGCCTCGAGTGGCTCTCTTGATCTTCCATGAGAACGGTCCACTGACACAGCTGATGAAGTGATACTGTCTTCCGCTGTAGGAAGCTTCATTTCTCGTGAACAAGAGGGCTGTACACCGGAAACCACATGTTTTTCTTCACAAATTCCACAGACTCCTCCTGCATTTTGCACGGTAGATATCACAGTTATTGGCAGAGGCTATACCAGTTATTATGACACAGTATCAACCTAATAAAAGTTTACCTAAACTCAATTATCACAATCCGAACTAGATCCAACTCTCAGCCAAAAAACAACACAATTTTAACCAAGTCCTGGATTCACCTAATCCAGACACAAAGATACCCAACAAAATTTCCCTGACACATATCATTGCAATTTCTGAGGAAAGGATTGCATATTGGATAAATTTACTGTAGACTTGAATATGATTGAACCCAAAGAGGATCAATCTAACTTAGTCTCACCCTAATGTTCCATCAACTCATTTTGACCTAACTTGTATTAGTCTAGCTCAAACCTCACCCTTTTGTTAGGTCTTCTTGGTCAGTAAATTATGTGGCTAATATAATGAAATGTTGAGGCATTCTTCCCCCTAAACTTATTACATGGAATTTCTAGGTAGAACTTTTTAGCAATTTGACAAATACTCCTAGACAAGAATATAAATTTACTGTATGCACTATCTGCCATTGTGTTATTCATGTGTTCTTGAAGCAGACAGCGGGGCAGTTGAAAAGAGCAAATTTTTTTAGACCAGTCTGTGAAGGAAAATAAAAGGCAAGATAAGAAAGCAAAAGCAAGACCCAAAAAGGATTCAATGAGTAAAGAGAAATTAGGAGCCAAATGGAAAGAACATGTTGGATGTAAAAGATTAAGTTGATGAAAATATCACCTTTGACATGCTACTCAGCTCTTTTGGTCCCACTTCACCATGGCCTTCTGCCACCCCTTCCACAGCAGCCTCCCGCACTACAGCAGCTGCAACTTCTGCTGTAATTTCTCGTATACTACATTAGCAAGACAGGCAAAATTATTCATAGCTTTTCCCTGGATTCCCATTCACACCAATCAACATGAATTGTGAATAACCCAAACACTCAAAACCAGGATTTTACCATTCCTCTGAGAAAGAGTATGAACTAAACAGCTTGTGTGAGACCTTTTCAGTAAAAATTATTGCCAGACATAAGGAATAGGTGTCGGTCACATAAATGTCCTAACAAAAAGAAGCAAATCTCTCATGTGATTAGCCTATGAGATTGTCTCATTTGAGAACTAGAGACAATAAAGCACTGCAGTACCCTCTGAGAGATTGCACACATCTGCAAGAGATTTGGTATAGTGAACTGTCTGACTTCACCAAGGCCATAGTCCAATAGAACATCAATATGACAATGACACTAGAACTAAAAAAATCCTAATCTTCAAAGGTGCACTAAGCCATGAGTTTTTATGTGTCCAATATCATCTTATAACCCCATTCAAACCATTCGTGAAACACCAATTTGAAAGACCGATTAGACAGGAAATTGCAACAGCTGATATATCACATTGGTTTTAGCGTGTGTTAAACTTTTTTTTTTGGGTGGGGATTTTTTTGGGGGTGGGGGCTTGAGTGCCTCAGAGAGGGGACGCAGAAGTTGCATAATGTGCTGCTAACCTTGCAATTGATGGATACAAAATTCCTCTCTGGATTTCCTCATCTGTCATGTAGGAGGCAAGGCTGCACAGGAAACCACCATTAAAAATCAATAAGGACTGCAACTACAATAATTGTATCAGTCATGAAATCTTCTTGTCTATTTCATGAACATATGTCAAACACATAATATTTTGTAAGCATTCAACACCATATCATGTGGTTATAAACTATGGACTAACAAAAACATCAGGACAGTGAATATATTGACTTGTCTTCACAGGAATATGAGATGTAAACATGAAGGTTCTAAACCTCCAGTTATCTACAAGTGGAAAATGGAGAGATGAAGGCAAAAATACAGTGAATTAAGACTATAGGTTACATATGATAATCCACAATTTGACAGGGCTGGAGGTGGCAAAGATATAATGTGGCTGGTATATAGTACTCAAGTAGCTCAAGCTGACCCACTATGTTCACAAATATTGTATAGTTTCCCAACAATTCTTCTAAGTTTTGTCTGACAGATACTAAAAACTACCACCAATGCAAGGAGGTCCAGAGCTGCAGTCAGCAGACAAGAATCATAGTTTTGGGCAAGCACAACTCAGTTCTGTTCATCAATACTGCAAAGGGGCTGAAATGCTCAAAAGTACCTCAGCAATATAAGGTTTTAGGAACATTTGGCAAAGTCAACTACAAAACTTTGTTCATCTTCAAAGCTTAGTTTTTCTCGACTTGGGTGAACATTCAGACAATAAAGCTTAGGAAGGGGAACGAGAATGGCTTTATCTAATTTCATGTTACCTTTCGGCAGCAGCTTGTAACATTTCATCAGTAATAACTCGAGCGCCTGAAAGCAGAGCTCCCAAACCAATCCTAAATCATAAAACCCAAATTCGGAGAATAAAATTTTCGATATTTCACACAGATAATACACAAATATCATGTCACTATTGCTGAAAGCAAGGCACGCACCCAGGGAACAGGTACATATTATTAGCCTGATTCACATGACCCACTTTTCCATCCCCTGCAATTGTTGTTATAGGCCATGTCAGTCTGATACAGTCTATCAATTCTTTGGGGGAAAGAAACTGAACGAAAGAAGCATGACATTGGAATATCCAATCACAATAATTTTCTCATGGATTTTGAATTGCTAATCAATATGTACCGAGAACCACGTTTTGAAAAGGGCTTCCACTTGCAAAAACAATATTTTCTCCAGCATGCTTGAAAGCATCAGCAGGGGTACATTCAGCTGTCCAATGAAAAGTTCGGATAAAAACATCACACACAAATAAAAAGAACTGAAGTAAGAAAATGGTGGAGGCAGGGTCCAAAAGTCTCAAATGAAGACAAACCATTGGCAGTGGGATTTGACATAGCAAAAATAGCAGGTTTTGGGCAGTCTGATTCTCGCATGGCCTTCAATACCTGGATCACAATAAGCAGAAGTCAGAACAGAAATGAGAGTGTATTTCAGAACCATATGTGGCATGACATGTTGCTATCAATGCTTTTGTAGTAGCAACCATACAACACAAGGTAGATGTACGTTTATGGATAGCTTTATCTAACTAGGATACATATCACTCAATTTCTTATCACAGAGATTCCCGGTCGCAAGAAACAAACTTGTAAATAAAATACTTTGTTCAAAACTTCAGCATTACTCATCTACATAATTGGCAGAATACTAATGGATACTAATAGCCCTAAAAAGAATTTCTTTCAGCTTTCTACGTCCAGAACCACTGAGAATGAGATTAGAAGTATAATGTCTCACACAAAGATTGATAATTCATTTTGACATACTACAAATTCAGAAAAGTCATCATGGTAGGCTTACCTCTTCAGTAAAGATACCGCCAACTCCAGATAAACCAAGAAGCACATCTGGCTTGACCTTTCTGACCTGAATAATTCATAATACATCGAATCAATATATCCCAAAGATTTGATCCTTGGTTAGCTTACAAAACTCTTTGCTTTTTTCTTTTAACTCAAAAGGGATTAGCTGCCAAGAACAAACTTACCACTTCAACAAGGCTAGCTCCCTCCCGAAGCTCCTCAGTTTCATCTGGGTCTCTGGCAAATGGTGCAGCTGCTGGATCTAAATTCTCCCTGTCCTTGGTAATAAGCCCCTGCATCACATAAAGTGTTCTCAGTTACAGTATTATAACTTGAATGGACACAACTTTCCTTGTCTATTCACTAGTAATAACAAGTATGAATATAAAACATATATAATCTAGTTCCCAATAAAAGGCACCAGAAAGAAATCCAAGCAGCATGATTGCACTAAGAAATCATATTTCCCTATTCCGTCAAGAATCTGAAGGAACTTGCAAGTTGCAACAATGCAGGTCAGTCATATAACCACTAGATGAGTACTAAAAGATCTTTAACTCTTGGGATCCTTCAATGCCAAAGTTATACCATATCCTGTGGTTACGCTTGAACAACTGTAAAAATGCCAATGACCATATCCTATGGTTACAGTTGAACAACTATAATTTACAGCAGTGATTTCAAGTAAATTCTTGCAAGTGTAAGCAAAGATGTCATACATCTTTGTCAATTAGGTAAAACTGGCGCTTGTCTGGTATTCCATTTGCCCCAGCCATCCTGGAAGCTGTCTTTACTGCCATGTTAAGAACACCAAGCCCTGCACTGAATAGCAGAATATAAAAGTGAGAGATAACACTGACATGAAAGATAATGTAAAGCCATTCAAGAGTACACACACTTGAGACAGAAGAAAAGGAAGCCCTGCCATTTACCTCCCAGCTCCTACCACTACAATTTTCTGTTTCACAAAGTCAGTCAGTGGCCGACCTTGTGCTCTAACAGCACCCAGCAGCCCAGCCAAGGCAACACCAGCAGTTCCCTGCATAAATATAACAACAGAAAAACTGAGACCCAAGAAATTATATGTGGCCTTATATAACCAATAGGACAAAATGAATATCAACAAAGAACCCACCTGAATGTCATCATTGAACATACAGAACCTTCCTCGATACCTTTGCAGAGTTTCGAAAGCCCATTTCATCTGAAAGTCCTCGAACTGTCCATATTTCTCAATTTTAGGTTATCCAGCTTATCAGTTTGGAAATTTTAAGTGTTGGATACTTGCCAAAATGACAAACCTGCACAACAGCCTTTGGCCAACGTGTATGGACAGCTTCCATGAATTCATCAACTATGGCGAGATACTCTTCCCCTTCTAACCTGCGTTGTCTGAGTCCTAAATCTGCCAAAATTTACAGTAGCTGAAAATTATAAGCCTTATTGACACTTTGGGAATTGGGACCAAGATTCTTGAAATATTTTATTAAAAAAAATGGAGCAGGATTGACACTATGCAACAGAAAATGCAACTATTTACAGTTTTACACAAACCAATGGGCAATATAGAAACTCTCCAGTCTCTACAATCAAGCGGTAAGGTTGCATACGTATGACAATTTGCTAAATCCATTTAAAAAGAACCATGATAAGAAGCTGATGTGACAGTTAATGCAAAGCATCCAGCAGATAACAACTGAGAATAACTGTGAGCTGCAAGCAACAATATCAAACCTCATACTTACAGAGTATATAGATTACTACTTACAGAGACGATCTTCAAGAAGCTTTTGATTGTTAGTACCCACATCAAGCATAACTGGGAGCACCTATAAGAAATTAAAAAATATGCAAATGATATTCTGAAAGAAAAGTAAGAGAAATATCAATAAGTTTGACATGAAAACCAGAAAAGATCAGATAAAAGATAAAACTTAGCACCAGGTTCAAATCTATACCCGCTGGGGATTCATCCCTGCAGCTGCAACATACACATCAAGTTTCCCAATAGGTATGCCAATTCCCTGAACTCCAAGATCTCCTAAGCCAAGAATCCGACTGCCATCTGTTATGACTATCATATCAACCTGCAATTTAGTAATGAGTATTATGTTAGCATAAGACGTGCCTCATTTCATATCATCCATCCTCCTTATATAACATAAAGAAAAAGAGCGCATCATTAGCTTAGCCACACTCAGGAAAGCATTCTGAAGTCATTTACTATAAAATGACGGAATGGTTCTTCACAGTGGGACTTTAATGTTTTTGAGTGTCCGTTAGGCTGTTCCATTGTTGGTAAACACACATTAAGCAGAAGTTAACAATAAGCTGCCACATTAACCTTCTGAAACAAAATTTTAGCATATATTATACACTTGGAACAGGTCAAAAATAAACTGAGATGTGAAGGACATACTTGATGTGCTGGCCAATTATAGATCATGGACATCATCTCTCCTTTATCCTTGGCGCTGAAATACATTCCACGGGGACGTCTGAACAAACCAGAATAGTTTTGACACACCAACCCTACAGTTGGAGTATATACAATAGGAGCGAAGTCTTTGATATTATCAATAAGCACCTGAATGCAATGGTTTCATAGTCTTAGAGCACAGTTAATTATGGTATTTTGGAAGAACTCATGGCACTTACTCGGTAATATAAAGTCTCATTCCTGTCATGTAGTCTATTCAGGATCCTCCACTTTGCCAAAGATACAGTTCCCTCTGGCTGGCCTCGAGTATTTTTCTCCAACGAGCGATAAGATTCCACTGTCACGTAAAACAAAAGAAAAGACAATATTAACAAAACTCATTTTGTCAAGTATAGACTCTGAAGTGTGCAAGAAACGAATTAATTTGTGATGAATGTAATATTAACTAAGGCAAACCTTTCAACAAGCATTTCATTAGTTAATTTCTCTCCTCTCTCTTTGTCCTTTTTAAATAAAAAACATAAAATCGCTAACTCGTTAACTATAATTTGAAATTTCAAAACTCCCACATTTATAATCAGAAAATGTAAGCTGTTTATAATTTATATCAGAATGTCCCCCTCCTGTCAAGCCCAAACATAATAAAAATAAATATTAAATGTCTAATTCATGTCATGGACCTAACAAAAACACATCAATCATCCACTTGCTTGCTATTCAACCAACAGTTTCAGTATGATGGTCTCACATCAGGTACATTGTCAATGGAGACCGCAGGTATAGAAGAAAATAATATGCTTTGTTGATTACAATTAATCATACACAAATAAACTAGCACAAACAGACTTTACATAACAGATAACTTTGAAATGATTATTTCTGGTTCATAGAAATCCTAGTCCTATAATTACACCCATCTAATATTTTCCCCTCTCCCAAGCAAATTCATGACGATAAACTCCTAGCAATAAACGGTCATGGTCCCTTTGCATCAACTAGCCAATGCAAAGACAACAAAGAATGTTACTAACCTATGCAAAGATAACAACAAATGCTACAGACGAGGAAAGCTCCAAGGAAAACATTCATTTGTCCACTCAACTCGTGTCATCCTAGACGATCAGAATACTGCCTGCACAGCTTTTTCCCACCAAGTTCAAGCAGCTCATTGATATAGGGAAAAAATAATCCCCACATCATTTTTATATGATATGCTTACTTTTGCACAAAGATAAGAATTTCAGTTAAAATTAACACAATATCAGCTCTTAGTTTAAAAAGCTCAAGGCGCACAAAAGCGCAAAGGGTCTTGGGGCCCGGGTGTGGGCTTTTGGAACGAAGCACACGCACTAAAAATGCTTGAAAATCATTACCAAGCAATATTTTTTGTCGAATATGCTAGATGATGACATCAAATAAGTAAGTAGATATCATTGTCACTACGAAAAATACGACAAACAGCCTTAGATTGTGATAACACAAGGAACTCACTACGATTTTCACTGAAAAAGCAAGCAAAAAAAGAAAAAAATAGCAACAATTTTAAAAAGGGTGCAACTAACCCACTTACTCAAAATCTAACAAAGACAGAGACAAAAGAAAGAGAAGGGGGAGGGGGAGAAAGGAAAATAGTAAAAAACAGAAAACATCCCATTGAGGCACGCGAGGCACAACTGCGCTGGCTGCAGACTGATGTCAGAGGGCTTTTTGGAGGAGGGGCTGGGCTTCACCTCTTGCAAGGCGCAAGAGGGTGGGCTTTGGGCATTTGTGAGCCTAGGCGCGCCCTGGGCGCACTTTTTAAACTAAGTTACTACTTATGACTTTGTCATTCTCTCTTAGATCATAGAAGGTGATTTGAAAGCAGTTAAGAATGAACAAGATTTTAGTGTTTCGATGGTGTACAATGGTGTTGAAATGATTTAAAATGGTCCTAAAATAGTCAAGAACCTTTTGAATTATCAATAAGTTTGTTAAGATATTATTTTACAAATTTCCAAAAATTTTCCAAAAATTACAAAAAACCATGGATAATAGCCTTCATTTTTGGGCCTTAGACGGAGTTGACTCCTACGCCTTTGAAACCCATTAGGACGTTGACAGTATCCTCTTTATGAAGTTAGAAAATCTTGATAATACTATTTACGACATTGCCATTGTCTTTTAGATCTTAGAAGGTGATCCAAAAGTAGTCAAGAATGAGCAAGATTTTAGAATTTTGGTGGTGTGCAATGTTGTTGAAACGATTTAGAATGAGATTAAAATAGCCAAGAACCTTTTGAATTATCACTAGGTTTGTTAAGATATTATTTGACAACTTCCCGAAAATTTTCCAAAAATTGCAAAAAATCATGGATAATAGCCTTCATTTTTCGGTCTTGGAAGTAGTTGAACACTATGCCTTTGAAACCCTTGGGACGTTCAGAGTATTCTCTTTATGAATTTAGATAATCTTGATGATTATTACTTATGATGTTGTCATTGTCTTTACGATCTTAGAAAGTGATTCGAAAGCACCCAAAAATGAGCAAAATTTTAGTGTTTTCCTGGTGTATAATGTTGTTGAAATGATTTAGAATAGGCCTAAAATAGCCAAGAACCTTTTGAATTATCACTGGGTTTGTTAGGATATTATTTGACAACTTTTCGAAAATTTTTCAAAAATTGTAAAAACCATGGATATAGCCTTTATTTTTGGGCCCTAGAAGGAGTTGCCCACTATGCCTCCGAAACACCTTGGAACGTTACCAATGTTCTCTTCGTAAATTTAGATAATCTTGATGATTATTATTTATGACGTTGTCATTATCTTTTGAATCTTAGAAGATCATCCGAAAGTAGTCAAGAATGAGCAAGATTTTAATGTTTTGATAGTGTACAATGCTATTGAAATGATTTAATATGGGCCTAAAATAGCCAAGAACATATTGAATTATTACTAGGTTTATTAAGATATTATTTGACAACTTTTCGAAAAATTCCCAAAAAATTACGAAAAATCTATGGATAGCCTTCATTTTTCGATCTTGGAAGGAGTTGACAACTTTGTCTCCGAAACACCTTGGGACGTTAACGGTATTTTCTTTATGAATTTAGATAATCTTGATGATTACTACTTATGACGTTGCCATTATCTTTTGGATTTTAAAAAGTGAACCCAAAGCAACCAAGAATGAGGAAAATTTTAGTGCTTTCCTGGTGTACAATACTGTTTAAATGATTTAGAATTAGCCTAAAATAGCCAAGAACCTTTTGAATTATCACTAGGTTTATTAAGATATTATTTTATAACTTTCCGAAAAATTTCCAAAAATTGCAAAAACCATGGATAAGCCTTCATTTTTAGGTCTTGGAAGGAGTTGACCACTAAGCCACCGAAACCCCTTGGGACATTAAGGGTAATCTCTTTATGAATTTACATGATTTTGATGATTACTACTTAGACAACTATGCCTCTAAAACCCCTTGGGATGTTAACACTATTCTCTTTATGAATTTAAATGATCTTCATGATTACTAATCAACTTATTCAATAAATTTCCAGATCTGCCCTTCAATCATTCTAAGGAATAGTTATTTAATTCAGATACATTATTTGCTATGTTGGATATGAGTACTTGCTTGATTCTTTCTTTTTGCATTTCATCATACAATTTGAAAATTCCAAAATGGTAATCATATCACCTAATCACATAAAATGGGACAGACAAGGTAATATTTCATTCTTAAATATGTTAGTAAACATATCAAACCAAACACTATAAAGGAGTTTTCCAACTATAAAGTTGGATGCAGGCTAATCTTAAGGAATAAGAACATACTGAAACGTGCATACTGCTGCTCAAACGATATAATACGAGGAGGCAGGAGACCACGAAGCCCAAGGCGATCTCTTTCAGTCAAAGGGAAGGCAGTGTCCTGCTCAAACAATTTTGGAGTTCAAAAAAGGTAAGATTGATATCACATAAAGAACAAGCTTCCTGTATTAACACAGGCCCAAAACGCCATATCTCAGCAGAATATCCTGGATACACCAATTTAAATGGAATGTTGCTTAAACAGAAACCCAAGTGAATAGACAAAGGAAACACCATCACATTCACAAGTAACCCGAAACGGCCTAACCTAAGTCAAGAAACCTCAGTATATCAAACTCCTTCTGAATGAACTAAGTCACCTAACTACAAGGCTTAGTATATCAAAACATTTCTAATACCCGAAATCGCAATGCCCCAAAACATTACTACTTTTGAGTCTTGGCAGGTTAAACAATTGACAAGAAATTCGCCTCATGAACCCAACTCCAAGGCAACCTAGAATTTACTAATTAGAACAAATTTCCTCTGAACTTTCATTTACTCCATTCTGACTAAAAAATTCAGTATAATCTCATCTCACAAGCCAACAAACTCATTATCCAAATGATAAACACCTTTGACTTGCTCTACTGATTCATCCACCTACCTCAAAACATTACCGACAAAGACGAGTGACTCAACAAATTCACTAATATTCCAGAAATCAATCATCGATTCAGAGAAAATATCAAAAACAAAAATAAAGAAACTTCGCATTAAAAAGAGAAACAAACCTTATTAAACCATGGATCATGAAGAATATCAGCACCACGCTTATGAACCATACATGGACCTGGAATCGCCGCCGCCGCCGCCGTAGCCGAGAACCTCCGGGATCGGCGGAGACTCGACGCTGCGGATCGCCCCAAGCGCCACATTTATGTGTAGTTTCCTCCCTGTGAATCAAAGTTCAGAAATCCATCAATCAATCAATCATTGCTTCAACAACAGTATTCAGCATTCACAGTGCGAAATCCTCTCCACTGTACTCACACTGAAAAATGAACTCCCCGAGTAGAGAGAGAGAGAGAGAGAAAAGATAAAGAGTTGTCGAGAAGAGCGGGTAACGGAGAAACGTTGTTGATTTTTGTCAAACTCTGGTTTGTACTTATAGCAAGCACAGACAGACAGACAAACAGACACAGAGAGAGAGAGAGCTGCCCGAGATTTAGGGGCAGGTGTAAGGGAATGAGAATTTCAGGAAATGAACGGATTATGAGTGGCGGAAATGGACCTGCCCGAGCCCAATAGGCAACGGGCAACGCCCGGGGAAGTGGGAGAATTCAGTCGGTACCACCACCAGGTGATGGACTGAATAATGGAAGCTTGATTTGTCCAACTCTTTGTCTCTCTCTTATGGAAAGGGTATAATGGTCATTTACTTCTATCTCAAAAACTTATGTGCTATTTTTTTGGCTGCCTAAAATTTTGGTAGTGTTAAATTAGTATGTGAAAGTAGCCTCTTACCTTATTTGATGATTTTAATATAATTTTATTAGTTATAAAATTAAGATAATTAACGTCTCGTATTCTTAATCATTACTAACATTTCATAAATAGTCATCTTTCTTTCTATTCGAAAAAGAACCACCATGTTCCTTAATTACGATGTTATTTCCATAATTATCTAAATTTTGGTGGACTTACGATGACAGTTACTATAATTAATCATCTTAATTAAAATTTTAAAATATGATTTCAACTTAATTGAAAGTGAAAAATAAAAATAATTATGATCAATCTAATACACATCTATAATGAGAATTTACATAATTTACTATGATTGTAATACATACATGGATAACCATTATAAGTGCATGATGAAGTTGGATTGCAAAATTTGCTTGTGTGTGAAAATGAAACAAATGTCTTATTTCATTTAGTCAGTAAAGTTGTAAGATAATTATAAAGTTAAGTGTAAAAATTATAAAGAACGGGGCCAGAGTTGGGATTTAGGAATAAATTCCCATTCCCTGCACTCATGTGAAAACCAAAAAAAGGGATGTTGGGAATAATATCAAGTCCATGGGACCTTCCTAATCCATCAAATTAAGGAATCTAAAAATACTTCTATGCCATTCCCATAGGCACTCTCTTCACTTACGTTGCAGAACAAGAATCGATGCTTATGACTCAAACATTTACACCACTAGTCTTGCCTCCAATACTTATACCTAGGGGTGAGCACGACTGACGGTACCCTAGAACCGGACCGGAACCGGTCAAACGGGTAAGGTTCAGGAACCGGAACCGGTCAAACGGGTAAGGGTAAGGTTCCTAAAATTTAGGAACTCGTCAAATGGGTAAGGGTAAGGTTCCTAAAATGAAACCCCGGAACCGGAACCTGGAACTCGTTTAGACAGGTTCTAGAACCGTGAGCACCCGAATCCGTTACTAAAATTTTCGAATTTTTCAGCTTTGAGGCCCATAAAATTTTTACTTTTGAATTTCTAATGTGTGGCCCAACTTATTAGAAACCCTAATCTCCTTCCTCCTCGTCATTTCGCGTTGCTCCATTTCGCGTTCCTTTATTTCGCCTCTCTCGCGTTGCTCGCCCTCTCTCCCCTCGCGTTGCTCGCTCTCGCTCTCTCTCTCTGCTGGTGCTCGTTGACTCGCATTGCTCTGCTCTCTCTTTCTCTGCTGCTGCTCGCTCGTTGATCGGCGTTGTCCGCTCTCTCCACGAATCGAACTTCATTTCGAGTTGCTCGCTCTGCTCTCGCTCCTTTATTTCGTGTTGCTCTGTTTTGCTCCTTCATTTCGCATTGCTCCGCCCTTTCTCTACTGCTCGCTCGTTGATCTCCTCCCAGTCCTCGTCGGCGTTGGTGTCGCCTCCTTCCTTCCTCCTACTCCCGGTCCCAACTCTTCCTTGCGGCTTCGTCCTCATCGGTGTTCTCATTACAAAATAGGTAATTTCTTAATATTTTGTTGTAAATAGGGTACCCTGAACCGGAACCGGAACTCGAGGATAAGGGTAAGGTTCCTAAAATTCGAGAACCGGAACCCGAGGGTAAGGGTAAGGTTCCTAAAATTCAGGAACCTGGTCAAACAGGGTAAGGGTAAGGTTCCTAGTTTTGGTACAGGGTACCGGAACCGCTCACCCCTACTTATACCACCAATACTTATACCACGTAACGTATCCGAGGATCCCGATTACACAAGTACAATTTGAGAAAAGAATCTAATATTTTTTTGAAAAGGGGTTGATGGAAATAGAAAGAAAATTTTAAAAAACAAAATAAAATACTATATATATGATACTTTAGGCATATAAACTCGGATTCATGATATAATTTATACTCTTTTAAACGGTTGTAAACTTTTGAAGTCTAATCTCTTTCATAAGAACATATGCTTACTTGCTAATATTGTAATCATAAGCCCAAAAAAGAGAAAAAAAAAGGAAGGATGGAGCTACTCAAGTGTGTACATTTATAAATGATTCCTTCAATTTTGTGTTAAAAAATTTAATAAAAAAATTATGCAATAAAAAAAATGTTGAACACATTTAAATCGAATTAGATACAAGATAAAATACTCAATTCTCGATAATTTGGAATAAATTCTAGCGTTATTATTACTGGAATAATAAACACCCACAGAGCCACAAAAAAAAAAAAAAAAAAAACCCATCTTTTACCGACATTATAAAGGAACATTTTTTTCCCATCCCTCTTTTTCCCCCTGCAAATATTCTCTCAACTATGGAATACTTCAACAGTCAAGCACATCGTGGTTGCTGTGGCAGGATGCAATTTGCCCATTCAACAGCTTGTCCAAGTTTCTCAGAAAGCACACCCACTTCTAAGGCTTTCTAAAGTAATTTGATCCCAAATGCCGGAAATCTTTGTCTGAATTCATACCCCGAAAGTCCCGGCTAGGTGCAGTGGAAGGATCAAATAAAGTATCATAACCGATGAACTGTAGAGAAGTTAATTCTACTACAACTGTGTTAAAAACCATCAACTACCTAATTGCTCAATGGAACGAGAGCATAGGACAATAAGACAGACATATTGCTATATAATCTACCAAAATTTACAAAAATCTAACCCCTTTTCCTTGTTCCTTATTGGCCCCGGGCATATTAGCAATAAAAATGCCATAAAAACTTACAGTGAGCAAAGGCAATTGAAGAACTTAAATTAACAAATGACATAGGCAAGAGGCGACATCGATGAACACAGTCGAAATGTGAATCAGTACTGGAAACTAGCAAAGACAGTGGATAAGAGTAGAGTTTAAAACCCTAATAAAATGAAGTTTCACCCATCCAGTTTCACCAGGTTTATGTCAAGATTCAGATCCTACGCCCTCATGATCAACTTCCCACATGATGTTTCCTGGTAACATAGTACCACTCATTTCTGCAAATAGATCTTAATTTAAATACACAATCCAACCTCCTGTAACAAACTACTGCCAATATATCGTAATTGATCTTTACTTGCAGAAGGTGAACCGTGTCACTAACGTCAATTGACCTTAATTGAAGACATTAAAAACCATGTCACTATTTAACAATGTTTCCAACATTGCTATAAAAGGCAGCAAAGCGATAATAATAGAAGATCATCATATCTAATCTACAAAACAATGATTTCCCATCAAATTCAGACTTATTGAGAGCACCTCAAAGCGGGCATGCCAAGCTCCTGAGTTGCGAAATAACAAAATATGGAGAATGTTGACAACAATTCCAAAATTAAGACAAACCACTTTGGTAGTACCAGAATAACACATAACGCTGTTCTAGTAGTCTTTCTTTCCAAAGTTCCTGCACCACAGCTGTGATGGAATGGGCCGGACAGGCTCATGAGGTCGTTGCTGCAGGAAACATTGTCATTCATCAGGGTATCTGCAATTACAATGTAAGCCAGAAACAACCACACATAACCTAAATTGCAGCCTATTGAATATCAAATGCATCCTTCTGAGCATACCATCAACTGTGTAATTTCCTGTAAAGACCATATTTTATGCACTCTTGATCAAGAAAGCAGGATGAGTTCCCTAAAAGGGATCCGGTGAAAGGAAGGTGGACAATTTTTACCTTAGTGCCTTTAATTAATCAGTGAAGCCAACAATTCACACTAAGCAACTTGTTATAAATGGATATGAATATATGAACTCACCAAATTTGTCCGCAAGACACTTAATTATCCATAACAGACCACTTTGTTTACTAGACAGCGAATACTCCATTAAGGGCTGCATAATCTTCAAGGCCATATGTTGATGCTAGACGACTACTGAGCTTCCCACCGTAAAATATCACAAGGATAAAGACTTCAAAAGATAACCCCCCCAAAAAAAAAAAAAAAAAGAAACTATGAATCCCGCCTGAGTAGAGTAGTTAGCTCTGAAACTCTTAAAAGAATGTTTAGGTAGTATGACTTTGCCATTCTCTCTTGGATCATAGAAGGTGATCTGAAAATAGTTAAGAATGAACAAGATTTTAGCGTTTTGGTGGTGTACTATTGAAATGATTTTAAATGGTCCTAAAATGGCCAAGAACTTTTTAAATTATCACTAGGTTTGTTAAGATATTATTTTACAACTTTCCGAAAATTTTCCGAAAATTGCAAAAAATCATGGATAATAGCCTTTATTTTGGGGCCTTAGAAGGAGTTGACTCCTACGCCTCCGAAACCCATTGGAACCTTAAGAGTATCCTCTTTACGAATTTAGAAGATCTTGATAATTACTACTTACGACGTTGTAATTGTCTTTTGGATCTTACAGGTGATCCGAAATTAGTCAAGAATAAGCAAAATTTTAGTGTTTTGGTGGTGTGCAATGTTGAAACAATTTAGAATGGGCTTAAAATAGCCAAGAACCTTTTGAATTATCACCAGGTTTGTTAAGATATTAGTTGACAATTTCCTGTAAATTTCCCAAAAATTTCCCCAAAATTGCAAATCCCCATAGATAATAGCCTTCATTTTTCGGTCTTGGAAGGAGTTGACAGCTATGCCTCCGAAACCTCTTGAGATGTTAAGAGTATTCTCTTTATGAATTTAGATAATCTTGGTGATTACTACTTATGATGTTGTCATTGTCTTTTCGATCTTAGAAGATGATTCGAAAATATTGTTGAAATGATTTAGAATGGGCCAAGAACCTTTTGAATTATCACTAGGTTTGTTAAGATATTATTTGATAACTTTTGGAAAGTTTTCTAAAAATGGCAAAAACCCATGGATAATAGCTTTCATTTTTGGGTCTTGGAAGAGTTGACCACTATACCTCCGAAACCCTTTGGGACTTCAAAAGCATTCTCATCATGAATTTAGATGATCTTGATGATTACTATTTATGACTTTGCTATTGCTTTTGAATCATAGAAGGTGATTAGAAAGAAGTGAAGAATATGCAAGATTTTAGTGTTTTAGTGGTGTACAATGATGTTGAAATGATTTAGAATCAAGAACCTTTTGAATTATCACTAGGTTTGTTAGGATATTATTTGACAACTTTCCGAAAATTTCCGAAAATTGCAAAAAACTATGGATAATAGCCTTCATTTCGAATCTTGGAAGGAGTTTACCACTATGCCTCCGAAACCCCTTCGGTCGTTAAGAGTATCCTCATTATAAATTTAGATGATCTTGATGATTACTACTAATGACGTTTACATTATCTTTTGGATCTTAGAAGATGATCCGAAAGCAATCAAGAATAAGCAAGATTTTAGTGTTGATAGCCACGAACCTTATGAATTATCACTAGGTTTGTTAAGATATTATTTAACTTTACCAAAACTTCACAAAAATTGCAAAAACCATGGATAATAGCCTTCATTTTTGGGTCTTAGAAGGAGTTACCCACTACGCCTCTAAAACCCCTCGGGATGTTAAGAATGTTTTCTTTATAAATTTAGATGATCTTGATGATTATTACTTATGACGTTGCCATTATCTTTTGGATTTTAGAAGGCCATCGAAAGTAGTTAAGAATGAGCAAGATTTTAGTGTTTTGTTGGTGTGCTATTGAAATGATTTAGAATGGGTCTAAAATAGCCAAGAACCTATTGAATTATCACTATATTTGTTAAGATATTATTTGACAACTTTCTAAAAATTTCCCGAATATTGTAAAAAACTATGGATTGCATTCATTTTTGGGTCTTGGAAGGAGTTGACCAATGTGCCTCTGAAACACCTTGGAACGTTATGAGTATTCTCTTTATGAATTTACATAATCTTAATGATTACTACTTATAACGTTGTTATTGTCTATTAGATCTTAAAAAGTGATCCCAAAAAGTAACCAAGAATGAGGAAGATTTTAGCGTTTTCCTTGTGTACAATGTTGTTGAAATGATTTAGAATTGGCCTAATAAAGCCAAGAACCTTTTGAATTACCACTAGGTTTATTAAGATATTATTTTACAACTTTATGAAATTTGCAAAAACCATGAAAATAGCCTTCATTTTTGGGTCTTGGAAGGAGTTGACCACTACGACTCTTAAACCCCTTGGGACATTAAGGGTAATCTCTTTATGAATTTACATGATCTTGATGATTATTAATTAGACCACTATGTCTTTAAAACCCCTTGAAATGTTAACACTATCCTCTTTATGAATTTAGATAATCTTCATGATTACTACTCTTAGTTTTAAAAGCTCAAGGCGCACAAAAGCGCAAAAGGTCCTGAGGTGGAACGAGGCGCACTTACTAAAAAAATGCTTGAAAATCATTACTAAACAATATTTTTGTCGAATATGTTAGATGATGACATCAAACAAGTAATTAGATATCATTGTAACAACGAAAAATACCACAAAGAGCCTTAGATTGTGATAACACAATGAATTTGATATGATTTTCACTGAAAAAGCAAGCAAAAAAAGAAAAAAATAGCACCAATTGAAAAATAGGCGCAGCTAACCCACCTACTCACAATCTAACAAAGACAGAGACAAAAGAAAGAGAAGCGGGAGGGGGAGACAGGAAAACAGCAAAAAAACAGAAAAAAGCCCATTGAGGCACGCAAGGCGGACGAGGCGCAACTGTGCTGGCTGAGGCGCAGACTGAGGCGCCTCAGAAGGCTTTTGGAGGGGCTGGGCTTCACCCCTTGCAAGGCGCAAGGGGGTGGGCTTTGGGCTTTTGTGAGCCTAGGGCGCCCTTTTTAAACTAAGGTTTGGGTAGTTCATCGAACATCATCCATTAAGAAAGGTCATCAAAGACAGACTGACAGAATCAGTAGCTCAACATGAAGGTAACCAACTTATCCAGAAATGCACTTGTTAGCAATATTGATCCAAACTACCAAATGGAATTGAAGTGGAACATCATGTAATTCATGAGATGAGATCCATCTATATGTGGAAAGCAGCATGAAAGAGGTCAAAAACACCATCTCATCAACAGAGACAAAACTTGGAGGGCAATAAAGTTCAGATCAACTCTCACTAACCTATGGAATCAGAGGACATAGATAAAATAGCATCACCTATCTGACAGTTAAAAGAACTGCCAACTTTTTGTTACAAATTATCCAACCCCTTGCATGTCTCACTTTAAATTAAAAAAGCATGGTTCCCCTTTGCTATATCCAACTCTGTCAAACACCAAAAATCATGCCTAACTACATGTGAAACCAAAAACTTCCAACATGTGTGAACTTGTGGGCTTGAGCATGATGACAAATTACCACATTTCTGTTATTCAATATCATCCTCAGCAAGGAAAGCTCTTTCCAAATATAGATCACAATCCATTTGAAATCCAATTATGAGCTATGTTGCTTGAAATCAACTAAACCCATGTTGAAGAGTCAAGCCGCTGACATGGATGTCATGTAGAGTGTTTGACACGGGTGTCATGCCTGACTCGGCAATTTTTGAAAATTGTTGGTCTAAAATGAAGTGTCAAGTGTCCACACCCATGTCCGAGAGTTGAGTGTTCTGACACAGGTGTTTGAGGCAAAATGAAGACCAAGTAACATATATTACCAACTCAGACAGATGCTAAGACCAAAATATAAATAATCTATAGGACTTGATTATAGAATTTGACCCTAAAACACAAAACCAAGGGATGAAACCCCGCATATCTCATTCTTTCATCCCATCTAAATTTCCTCTCCTACAGCTGGCCTATTCTCAGGTTGCTTGCTGTAATGTTGTTTCCAAGCATCGTGCAGTAAAGTAAACCTAATCCCAACATTCTACATTCGACGGTAGCCTATGTGCCAGTTAGTTAATGGAGCAATTCACTATATAACCCTGGATTCAACGAATAACTAAAGGACCCTTTGAAGATATATCCCTCCAATGATTCACTGCCCTTGATAGTGCCTAGGTTTTGTTAAAACTTGGAGCATTTAGCATCCTTGCAATTGTACCAAGCTATAAGATCATAGATAGGTCTAAAGAACAATAAAATCAACAAATTTCATCACAACATGAGATATGGGCACTAAATGAATCGCAACCTACTGGAATAGAATTCAACATTCAAGAACACAAAACTAAATCGAGAGAGAGAGAGAGAGAGAGAGAGAGAGGACCTCGAGCTGGGCAGATTTCATGGCAACGGGAACGCAGACGAGGAAGACGCCGAAGAGAGCGATGGCGGTGTTTCGACGCCAGTGCTTAGGGCGACAGTAGGGCCCACCGGACATACTCCAAACCTTAGCCCTCCAGTCTCCTCCATTGACATGGCCATGGTCACCACCTCCCATTTCTCTTTCTCTCTCTCTCCGTTCAGCTGCAAAAGAATGCACAGAGTGAATCAGATTCTGGGGCCAGAGACATAAATCAAGATTTTTTTTTTTAATTTAAAAAAAAAACCTAAATCGACGGGAATGTGGGAAATCGGGAACCCTTATTCGGAACGCAATGCTCAGATCGATCAAAACAAAAAAATTGATCGCAATGGAATCGAGAAATCGATTAGAGAAGAGAGAGATTACATCAGAGATGATGAGATGAATCAATCAGTGCTCTCTTCTCACTGATCGTTGTAGTCGATTGGTAGGTTGGAGATGGAGTTCGTGCAGTCGAGTGCTGAGTGCCCCCAAATCGCTTCGCCAATATCATTTCTCCTTTTTTATTTACTTTTTTTAATCAAACTTTTTATTTATTTTTAGTTATGGATAGATGACAATCAGGCTATTCGCCTTAATTTCAATCTAATTAGTTTGAATAGAGTCATGTTCATGTCATACGATTCAATTGAATTTCGGTTCGATTCGGTTCATGTTTGGGTTCGACTTAAGTTTTCTTCGAGATCGGTTGATGTTTTGTTCGAGTAAGTTTGTCTTGCAAAAACAAAAACAAAACAAAACACTTTAGCAATAGCAAAACATCGATTTGGTTCGAGTTTGAGTTATCTTGATTTAACTTTTTAAGTGTCGGGTCAAGTTCGATTTACTTTTAATTGGTTCACCATTACGAAGTCTAATTATAGGAATACATGCAACAAAAAGATATTAAAAAATGATTATTTTTTTTGTGTGTGTGAAGGGGGAAACTTTCAAATAATTTATCAATTGAACTAACCGACAACTATAACAAAAAAATAAGTAATTGATCTTTCATATAATTAGAGTTAAAAGAGCTATTGTTGGCTCATAATAAGGATAAAGCTCTCCCTCAAATACGAGACCCTATTTAAAAAGAATAAGTATCAAATCACTTGAATCGGTTAGTATTTGTCATAAAAGCTAATGTAAGTGGATTAGATTTCAATCTTTAGTAATAAATTCTAATGAATTCAACGATGGTGTTAAATGACAACTGATTTTCTTTTTCACGAAGATATTCACTTATATTTGAGTTCTAACAATAATTTTAAGAAAAAAAACACAGGAACTCTAGCAATCTAGCAACTATTTCCTTTTAAAAAAATTGACTAAGAGTGTAATTTATTCGAGCCATAAGTGTTTGCAAAAACTCTTCCAACAAATGCACTTTTAGAAATTTAAATTTACATAAATTCGTTACCAATTCAATTAACGTTTTATTAGTAACAACTACTTCATTTTTTAATGATATATATCTACTGCAAATATATGTAACATTATATAAGAGAGACCATGTCTGGAGTGAAACTTCCATAGAAGTCGTAGACGACAGATTTTGCAATAATTTCTTCACCAGAATTGCTAGCTACACAATGAATATACAGTCTCATCGAGAAGGTGTTTTCAAAACTATTCTTATATGAAATATAATCTAATGGTAATATCATGCATAAAGTTTTCTTTTTTCTATCTGGTATATTGTGATTCACGTTGGAGAAATACAGAAGATCGTACTGAACAAGTGGTATAAACCTCTGAAGAATATATAGTGTCAATTACATAAGCTGGTAACTTCACGAGTTCTAGTTACAATCCAAGGCCAGTATCACATAATATTTCTATTTTACATGTATTTTTTGTATCCAACATGTTTGTCTAAGAAATATATAGACATGAACGAAATCAGATATCAGAAACTTCATTCGCGGATTTTGGCAGAAAGATCAGATATCTTTTATCTTTGAGTATGGAGAAATCATGGTTCTGCTAGTGTCAATTTGACACCATCTTTGAATGAAATAGGAGATACACTCAATGTTTTAACCAGTTTGCTAATGTCCATGGATGTATCTGCTGGAGATTTCACACCCGATTGACCTGAAACATCAGAATTTGCAGCAAATCAGCATATGTCGAACAACAACAGTCCCATTGTGGATCCTGATTCGAACCAAAGCAAGGTTTGGGGAAGACCAGATGATTCAACCTTATTAGGGACAAGCAGAGAGGCCCCTTCCAATTACAGAAAGATCCAAAAACAATTTTGGAAGGGGAATTGCATAAGAATTTGAAAACGATTAGAACGAAATCTCAAGTGTAGTATTTGTAGAAAACGCAAATGGTATGGATAAAATTACTGAAGAGTGAACAAATGCATAGCTCAATACACACCCCAGCAAAAAGTATACTGACCAACATGCTTGGATATCAAGATTTGCAGATATTGGAAATATATATATATATATATGACCAGTGCAAGGGTGATCTAATTCAAAAAGCTAGGGGTAAAGGGTAGGCTTTACGTGCTTGTTTTCCTGCTACGGAAATAATATTAACCAAAAACCAAGTAAAACGGCACCATCACCAGGGAATTCAACCATGTTTAAAATAAAGAATACTAACTGATGATGAAGAGACTCGATTGATTGATGAGGTATCATATCCTGCGACTTCTGCTACAGTCTCAGCCATCTGAACACGGGAAATCCTCTCCAGTCCACCAAGATTTAACAGCAGTTGCATTGGCGTAGACTCTGGTCAAACAGCAAACCTTGATATATTATTTATACTGAATGAGTAATGACAGTGGAAAAAAAGGGTATGAGACACAATATTCATTTGGCCATCAACACAATTCATAGGTTTTTTATCTGAACCAAAAACGGTAATAATCAACTTATTGATCAATTCATACCACTTTCTATTTTTCAGAGTTTGGGCTCTCCGGGGAGGAGGGGAGAAGAGTGTCTTAGTTGTGAAAAAAACACCTAGTGTTGCTCATGATGACCACATGCTTAGTTTATCAGGAACAAAAAACAAAAGCATTGTAGCAGACGTCAGGAAGGCTTCTTAGATAGCCCAGAGTTGAAACCCAAAGGAATCGTAGTTGGTTAGTTTGAAGAAAGTTTAATGTTTATAGAATTAACCTTCGACTATTAAAATGATAAAACTTTCACAGAAAACAGGCATTTGAAACTAAGGAAGTTGCTCAACATTGCAAATTGGGATTTGATGTAAACGAACATGAGCTAAGGTGCCCACCTGTAACCCATTTTTTGTCAAAGCATGGATGACAGCTACAACATCCTTTACATACACCGGGCAGCGAAACTCATCATAAAAGAAATTCACCTTGTTTCCTTTTGGTAGTACACTATCAATCCACTGCACCACACAAAGGATGGAAATATTAAACACAATTCAAAAGCTTTACTTCCTCGTTAATAAAGGCTCATGTAGTTAGAACTTCAATGTTCGAAAATTATCCATAAGACCATAACATTGACCACTGGACTTGATAAAGTGTTGCTTCCAGTCCAAATAAAAGGAGCCTAGATGTGTGTAACCAAAGAAATAGTGCATTCAAGCATTTTCCGGCATGACATCAACATGACGAGTCTTTCAACTTCAAACTCAATATTCAAAAATAATAACATTTTCATTTCCTTAGGTCTAAAATTCAAGGGTAAAGGCTATGACTTGCTATGATCGAATGTCCAAATTACCAACTGTGTGGCGTAATGCCAAGTTTATGAGAGTTATGCATCAGAAGAAGTGGTAGGTTCTCTGACAAATCCCATCTCTTTCTTATCTACGAAAGTTTTAAGTTTCTACTGCCACAATGGCAAGCTTGTGTAACCCTCTGCCAAGTACTGGTACATATAACAATCTATCAAAAACATACAATGATGCCACACTCATTCTGCAGATACGAACCTGAACTGGAAGGGACTTCTGAACAGGTGATATTGTCTGTGGCCCATATATGATGCTGCTTCTCAAAATTGCAAAGTTTGAACTCTTTGCAGAAATGAGCTTCTCTGATTCTAGTTTAGATTTTCCATAAACATTTACTGGACGAGCTTCATCCTCCTCTTTGTAAAAGGATTTGGTCCCTTCATAAACTGGAATTTGAGACATATCAGATACAGTAAGGGGCAATAGCAAAGTAACAGAAATAGTATACTGTGCATGTGTGTATATTCCAAAATAACAAAGTGAATCACCCCTTCACAGAAAAAGTCAATAACCCATTTCAGAAAAATCCAATCCTAACTAAGACACTGAGGACAAGTAGCAAATTTATTCCACTTAAACCATAGATCACTTCACCTTCAAAAAACTAGAAAAGATTTTATTGCTTACAGTAAGCACATTGAATAGTAATGTTATAAAGCAATAACAATGTGCATGCCATTTGGATAATCTTACATGCAAAGACATAGTAGACATGTGAGTTAACTCAAAATTATCAATTGATTCCTCCAATTAGTCATATCTTTACTGATGACCAAAATGTAAGGTTTGATCCCCAGGGCACCGGGGTTGTTCAAGCAGGATAGGGAAACAGCCATTTAAACAAGAAAAACCGACACTAAAACTTGACAAAGGAAAGCAACTTGGAACAGAGCTATGACCAATTCAACAATCGAAAATTTTTGCACTAACACCACTATAGACCTTCTGCGGTACCTCAAAGGCAAATTAAACAGAAACCACTTCATCTTTGATGGGCATATGATTTAGCCACTCCTTACAAATACACAAAAATGCAATAAAAACAAAAAAGGAAAAGATTGAATAATTACCTTGATCAGTTGAAAGATGGATCAAGAGGGTATTTTTCTCCTTGAAGCTCGACAACCAATCCACAAGAGAAGTAGGCACATTGATAGACATAGCAGCCTCAGGATCTGCCTCGCATATCCGAGGCACAGAGAGAGCAGCACAGTTCACAACCACATCTGGCTGGCATATCAATATGATATAACACATCAAATTCAATAGGCTCTTTCAGGTCCCAACACAAAAGGAAAAATAACCCCTCTGTTGAATCATTAAATTATTCATTGGCCCTCAAACAAACGAGCTTAAACCAATTGGAAATGGCAGAGCAACTCAGTAGCTTATAAGAATACTCTAGACCTCCTAATTTTGTCAATGTAGGACAACTCCACTTTCATATAATCCAACCCCTCAAAACAAAATCAACGATCTCAAATGGGTATCAATCATTCATGATCAACAATCTAAAGTTTGGAATTGAAGAACCCAACATTAACAATTACAATACTAAACAGCAACTGAAGTTGAAGCACAGACCTGACCGAAAGAAGAGGAGATAGAATCGAATCCAACACCTTTTCCGAGATCAACCGGAAAAGGGCGAGCGTAAGGAAGAGCGTCGAGGAGTTTCTGAGGAGGAGTGGAGTGATGGGTGAAGGCAATGTCGTGATTCGGCGTCGTTTTTTGGTCTGAAAATGCTTGCAATAAATGCTGGCCCAAGTACCCAGTTCCCCCGATTATCAACACTTTCGTATGACTCATTCTCTTTCTCTCTCTCTCTCTCTCTCTCTCTCTCTATCTCTCTCTCCTCTGAAGAATTTTCCGGCGTCAGAAACTTGAATTTCCGGGAGATCTGTTGGGGTTCAGTTGGAGCTTCCAGCAGACAGTTATATATAGCATGCAAAAACCCCTCCCACCAAAAATAAAAACAAAAATTTTAAAAATTAGAGAAATGTACTCACAAATTTATTGTTTTAGGTTATTGAGGGAACTACGTCTTAGATTGTTGTGTGAATACCAGAATATAGTTAATTTTAAGATAAATTCGTAATAAAAAGGCAAAAATATCCTTTTTTGTTAGAAATGAGGCAAGTAATGATAAGAAAATAGGACTAAAATTGATATATTAGTCATTAATATATCATTAGAATTATAGAAGCGATAAATATTGTAAAATAAAAAAATTCATTAAAGTCATAAATAAATTAAAACAGGGGAGTAACTGTTGTTTTGGAATTTCAGATAATACCGAGAAATACAAATTACATGACATTTTTCATAAGGATCAAATTGCCTCAAAATTTCATTGGAAATGAGGAAAGTAAATGAAAAAAGAGAGAAGAATAATAATTAAAAATAAAATTGATATACTAGTAATTAAAATGTTATTATAATTATAAAGTGATAGATATTTTGAAATAAAACAAGTCAAAGCGAAAATTATTTTGAAGCGGAAGGATGCTAGTTCTAACCACTCCAAATTGTTTTTAACTGCTTGAATTGCTTCTAACTATTGGCAAATATTCGGGTATGGAAAAATCGATATTTTTGATGAGTGAGAATGCAAAAATTGGTGTAACTTTAGAGCATCTTCAGTGTAGGATCTAAATTTTGAATATGTTGGTGAGGTCTACCCTTCACCTAATAAAAAAACTCATTTCTCTCACAAAAATTAAGTTTCAAAACAAAAAAAAAAAAGAATCCGAGTGGTCATTCGGCTTCAAAATTTTGGGCCCCACATCTAGATCTCTATATTTAGTAACGGGGATGCTCTTATGGATTTTTGTAACTACATAGTGTAATCTAGTATTAATAATTTGGTTCAATTTTGAGTTAAGATCATATGTATACACTTATGAATTTTCGTAATTAGATGGTGTCATTTAATATTAATAATTTGATTAAATTTTGAGTCAAGATCATGTTTATATCAATGATCCACACACATAAAAAACATGTTTTATCAAACCATTGATTCAAATAGATTGAATCATGTGGTTCGTTTTTATAGTTAATATTGTCTATGATATTTTCATTTCAAAACATGATAGAGATGGAGATAAGGCAATTAATAACTTGAAAACTAAAATTAAAGGGTTTTTTTTCCCAGCAAAATTAGCTTTTGAATAATAAATAAGCTGTTTGAGTAGCAGATAATTATTTGTATAAAAGATAGTTAGACTTTAACGGTTAACGAGATAGTTGTTCAACTGGTAGATTTAATGGTTGAGCTAAATAAGTATTATAAATTGACATAAAAGTATATAAATATTATTCCAAATATGAAATAATTAGGATATTTTTGACAAAAGAATACATGAAAGACTAATTTTAAATGTGAAAAAATAATATTATTAACATTTAAGAAATGTTACTTGAAATGTTATAAACTACTACAAATAGTTGAAACATTACTAAATAGAAAATAATATAAATAATATTCCAAACCATTTAACGTTATTTCAAACACTATTGTCGAACAAAACTTAAACGTATGACATCAAAGTTTTACTAAATAGAAATTTACGAGTTTACCCTACCTTTGAATTTATTAAAACAAGTAGAAGCCTCTTTGAACTACTGTGTTTAAAATGTTTGTGATAGGCAAATTCATCTTGTAATATTTTCTTTTCTTGTCCTCGTGGGTGAAATATATTTATTGGACCCCTATACCTTAAGGTATGATTAAAAATAAAAATTTAAAAAAGAGGAAGAGGAGAAGGAAAGGAGAAAACTTCTGCAAAATCATTGTGATGAGACATAAACCTTGTATTTTTATGGTAATTTTCTATAACATAAATACTTGTTTTTCTAGGAAAAAGATTGCTATCACAAGGGATAGGTAACCTGTTGAAATCAAGATCAACTTAATTGCAAAAGAAAACTGAGTAATTTTTTACTAACATATACAATATCATCACTCGATCAAAAGAAAAATTTCTTTTTATTTTTAAATATATATGGTCTCTTTAATGATACCGTCTCACTAAAGAGTTGTACTGAGGTGAGAAACTCTAAGAATGATTTCTCATACTCTCGTTCCTGAGATGACTTTTTTGGAGGTAAAAACACTTCACATTGTTTATTAGTTGTTTCTGAAAAATGTCACCGACAAAACATTTGTCTCACGAATACCTTATGATAGAGTCTCTCACAAGAATTTATGCTACACATTTCTCAAATAAAACGACATTTGTTTCACTCCAAAACAAGCAAGAACATTGAGATTGCATACTTCTGAAACCTGCACACAATGAGGGAAATAAACCAACTCACAGAAATCCAGTTAGTTCATCAGAAAATACACTTGTCTAACTAATACAAATACACAAAAACCTGTACAGTGTGGCGAGACCTCCTACGAGGCTATCACCTAGGACTGACAATCTTCATATTTGGCACAACCCAATCTTGAACGCTCATAAATACAGAAGAATCGGTTTTACCACAAATCAACTCACTGCCACTAGCAAATCACCTATGCCCGAGGCTTGTAAAGCTGGAGTGAAAACCCGTACATAATACATTGTTCAGCTGATTTCTGTGTGATGCTGGGATTTATTTACTAGTGACTCGATTCTCTGGAAACAGAAGAAAGAATAAATGATGTTAGAACTTTATGTGAGACACGGGACTGGGTATGGGAGTCAACCGAAAAATTGAACCAAAGGTAGAGCAGAATATTCTTGATAATGCCATTTAGTACAAACTCTATTCAACTTTGACATCTAGCGATGGGAGGGCAAACATATACGAGTTTAGAATGCCAGGGAGGAAATATATATTCACTTCGTTCAGATAGCAGAGTAACTAGTGAAGGGAATGAAATAGAGTACTGAATTTTTTTTTTAAAAATGAACCCAATATGGATCCAATTGAGTGAGGTACTGAGGCCTAGGGTGATCCAAATGTACATGGCCATATCTAGCATGGAAGAGGATATCCAACAATGAGAGGCACTAATCAAAGTATACATGCATAGAAGTATACAATTGCAAGCATATCAACCTTCCAATTATGGATGACTGAAGAGACAAATGGTATCTCTATCCTTCCGCTATCAAACCAAAAAAGAAAAAGCCTCCATCCTCTAGCATTGAATGGAGGCACTAATCAAAGTATACATGCATAGAAATCCGGATTTGATTTTTAAAACTGCTCAAACTGGCAGGAATCTAAATACTTCAAATCACTTTTAGTTTAGACAAAGACAAGCAACAAAGAGTGAAGAGATCTTCACCTTGACAGACTTGTTTACTTCGTCTAGTTTATGTAACAGGAGATCTCTGGAAGCTATGCCCATGCGTTCAGCACCAAAGGAATGTGGAGAGCTCACACCCTGTAACTCCAAAGGGAGGGGGAGATAAAATTTTTAAAACTAAATTGGAAAGCCAAATGTCCATGTAATATATGATATATTGTATAACTTCTTGGTCGTTATTAACGGGCATAACAGTCATGAAAATTCATGCATGTCCACTTTTAACAATTTTTTTTTCAAAAAAGAAAAGGTGATAGGAACAAGTAAATCTAGAGGAACAAGACAACTAGCTGTACTGGGATTCAATCCCTCAAAATCACCCCCCGAAAAAAAAAAAGAATCAATCAATTGAGAGGCATTAATTTATACATTTAACCACGATCTAATTAAATCTTTGGCCTTCTGTTGTCGATGAAAACACATAACTTGCCACACCCCCCCAAAAAAAAAACAAAAAAAACACCCATAGGAAAAACAGAAAGAAAGTGCATTACATAATAAATCTCACACCATAGTCCACAAATTGATGGATTCCAATAAAGAAGCCCAACAAAGAACATTAGAAATTGTAGAAGATTTGAAGCTTTTAGCTTTGGAAGTAGGTTTCCCATAGTTTGTATTAATATGTCTCGCTTTCTCTCAACACCATTTCCCTTCCCAAGAAAAGGGATTTTTTTTTTTGGGGGGACTCTTTCCAAATGCAACTCAAAGAATGATTGAGAGCATACAAACACAATCAGCAGAGAATCATACAAGGACTTCAAGATGGCAAGTATGAGAGAGATCATAGGTAACCCCTACACAAGATGTTTCCCTACACTAAAAATGACAAACATTGGATCGTTTGCCTTTCCTTCCGGTACAATTATCTCAGATTGCCAACATACCTTCCAACTCTTGGATGGTGATTTTGAATAAACAGATCTTTCAGCCAAGGAGGAGGTATGGATCATAATCTTGCCAGCATTTAGGATAGCCTTTGAAGCTTCTGATACAATGACCTGTCAATAAGCGATTACTAAAATTAGTACTAACCATCATTATGAACTATCATATGAAGCATATGTAACTCAACAAATAAGTTGCTTGATTCTATAGGCAGACAATTGGTAATTGAAGTCTTTGAGTGGTTAGTGACAACAATCGTGCCAAAGAAGTTTCAAAATACCTTCCTCAAAAGTCCTGGACTGGACACTCCTTGAACCTGTAATTCATCCACTGCAGCAGCTCCACCACGTGATATACTCTCAATTCTGAAGGTGTGCAACTCAAATACAGATTCTAAACAGCCTAAAAGTACCAAGGCCCAAATATGGATGTAAGCAGCTTATGTTAATCAAAATATCACAATAGATATGGATGTAAGCCACTTCACATAACATGTAGATGTTTCACAAGAATCACAACACAAAGTCATCGAGCTCGTGCACCAGGGTATAACAGATACTTTGCCAAAAACAGTATGGACTTAAGTTTTCTTCAACTTTACTAACAGTAAAAAAACCACAACTGGATAGTGAGGGAAAAAGTGGAAACAGGACTAATTAGTGAATGATAGAAATACTTAGAACAAAAATTCTGCAAGCAAGAAAGGGTTAAGCAATATGTAAATAGAGGTAAACCTTTGACCCCACCACAGAAAATGTGCATGGACTTATACGATATCATGATTCAATGCAGCACGAACTCTTAAGGATATGAAATGCCACTTTATGCAAGTATTAAATTTAACTCAGTGAGATATTACCTGGTAATATTCCAGTATTAACTAAACATATCACTGATTTACTTGGTACAAACTCAGCAACATGCTATAGGCAAACAATCGAAAATCACCAAGAAAGCAAATCATAATTCTACCTTGTTCTATAATTATATCGATCACCAAGGATAAAGGGACACGTCTCTCAATTGTCACTACTCGCCAAAAAGGTATATATGATGGTCTGTGCACCTGTCAAGATTACAATTCAGCAATTTACATGGCTAGCCCTCAAATTATCCAAGAAGGACACTCTTAAACAAATGCTACCTTGTAGACTATTTCATCTGGTGTGACATACAATTTACGGGAAGAAATATCCTTCTGAAGCACGTATCTTTTATAAGGCAAATACAGCAACATAATGACTCCAACTCCCCAAGCTAAAACCAAGAGTAGTGATATCGAAAGCCAAATTATAGTATCGTACTGAACGTACTTCTCTGCAAGTTCATCAAAGGAAGCCATATGTATAATGTGACTAACGCTATCTGCTTCCTCATCCCCATCAGATTTCGGAGTCTCACAGGAGAGTAATGCATCATTCGGCGAGCTTACTTCTGGTATGTAATCAGTACGACTCATAAACATCTTTCCTCAATTAAAACTGGAACAAAATGCAACAGATTAAGATTAAACGAAAGCACTTAATTGTTGGAATGTCACACGTTCCCACATCAAGCTCGTTATGGTACACTAACATAGAGATAGAAACAATCAAAGAAAGTCAACCATACAAATGTGAAGCAAATGCTCCACACAAATGGCATACATCACCATAACCCCATGGGAACAGCATTAAATACGAAAAAATAATACTCGAAAGGTTTGGACATGCGAAAATCAGCTCCACCAACAATAAAAAAAAAAACTAACTACCCAATATAAAGTTGGCTTGAAAGAATATAATTACTAATAATACATTGCTGCTAAAAACATTCTTCCTTTCACAAAATGAGTGATACTACAAGAAAGCATCTCCAAATCAATTCAATAACCAGAGTTTACACATTATTTTCTACATATTAACAGCTAAAATAATTTCTGGAAATCAGAAAATCACATTCAAACAGCATTCTATCCCTAATCATTGAACAAAACCTAGAACGGAAAAGGCAATCGGCAGCTAAAGCACATAAAACACCAAATTCTTCTCAAATGGAGCGGAGGAGTACACATATTATCAAAATCAAGATGAGAAACATCAACCGACCTCTCTATTCACTTAATTTCGACCATAAAGTACTTCATCAAACTAAACCTCGAAAAATTACAAAACGCAGTGATAATCGGTACATTGAATCAAAATGAATCATCTATCCCCGGACAGAGAGATATAGATGGAGAGAGAGAGAGAGAGAGAGAGAGAGAGAGAGAGAGAGAGAGAGAGAGAGACCTCAGCAATGCCGAATCATTCAGGAAGAAGTCGAAATTTAGATTCTCAATCCGAAATTTTTAGGGTTCTTGTCGTGGGATAAGAATGTTTGAGAATTTCTGTTTAGAGTTCGTACCTTCGATCGAACTACCAGTCCTAGTTTCTTTCTATTTTTGTGGTTTTCTTCTTCTTCTTCTCTTTTATTTTTTTCAAATTTGAAATTCTCAATATATATATATTACAAGAAATGTTGCATTCTTTTTTTTTAAAAAAATGTTCCGTAGCTATACACAAAGTGTTAAATTTTTTAGATAAAACCGTCGTATCTTATTATTCGGACAATTGAGAATGCATATGATATAACCATTTTATCATAATTCGAGAAAACAAATGATTAGCTAATATCTTATTAATAATTAATGCTCCTTAAAAAATAGTGCTCCGTCCGCACCATTTTGTCTTTTTTTCGACAATTTTTTCGTCCCAAAATTATCTTTCAAAGTGGACATTAAATATATTGTCAACTAAAGTTTTGCATCTTTTATACCAAACTATCATTTTATTGGCTTGTATTTATATTTCTTAAAAAATATTTTTTACATTTAAAAGAATAAAATAGAATAATACGAATATTATTTAGGATTCATACAATACTTTAAGTAAAATTAAAATACTAAAAACAAAAAATATACTTTGTTACAATATATATATTATCACCAAAATTTAAAATATCAAATTTATAGTAAACTAGGGTTCTTATAAAACAAACCAAATAAAATTTCTTACAAATGAACCATTAAATCCACATACTAAGATCCTTATGAATCTAAATAAATTATCCCCAACACCACCCCCCAAAAAAATAAATAAATAATTAAATAAAAGAAGTTTAAGGTTAAGGAGAATCTTTTATTCATATTATTTTAAAGTTTTTAAAGGGAAAGTTAAGGTGAGGATGGCAAGTAAAATGGCCCCATGGCAAGGGCCCATGAAAATGCATGAAGGTGGTTCAGCGAGCCAACGAATATTCGGTTGAAATTGTATTATTTAGAGTGTTTCTAGTTCGTTTTCAACTGTTGATGCTCAATTCCCAGCTGTGCTCTTTCTTTGGAAAGAATCTCCCTTGGACAACTATGAGTCTTGCTCAATTCACCTGTCAATCCGTCTTCCTGAGCTACCCACCAAACCCGCGTTTCTTTCTCTCTCCTCTCCTCTTACTCAGTTCTTAAGAAAAGTATGAATGAAGCCCCATCAAACTAGCCCACCTTCTCCATGTCTTCAGTGATCTTCGATCCGCCTTTCTTCTTCATCATATAGTCAAATAACAGGTACGATCTTTCAGGATCTTCTGCTTGGATTTTCCCTTTCTGGGTGATGTTTGATTGTACTGATTGAGGCATTATTTGGGATATTTTATTCCTTCGTTTATTGGGGTTGGGAGGTTTTCTTTTTTTTTTTTTTTGGGGGGTTGGGGGGCGGGGGAGGGAGTAAATGGGTTTATCCCCAATTGAATGGAGACTTTGTTTGGGTGAGGTGGGTGTTGTTTCATTTGGGTTGGTTTTAATTGTTTGTGTGTTTTGCATTATTTCAAGTATTTATGAAATTCATACCCAGGTTGGATCATTGACAGAAATTTAGTAGTGTGTGAGCTGTAATGCTAATGGTGGGAGAGCACTCTGATATGCTGATTAATGAAGTTTTATTTGACCTTTTATCATATGGCTAATATTAACGGTCTAATGGAATGATTGCATCTGCTTCCAATGATTTGGGTTGCAGGAGAGGTGTTTGAGGAGGGGATGATCATCTTAATCCTTTGTCCAAAATGTTGGTCTGCATTTTAGCTAATGCACTTGGCAAAAGAAGCCTTTGATGGGAGATTTTATGAACTCGTAATGAGCAGAGAATTCCTACATTATTGGGCTGTGATTTTGAGGATGTCTTGAAGTGAGGCATATTTGGTTTGAAGATCTATACGATTCTGAAGGTTAAATCTATATGCTTTAGGAGACCGTTAAATCCAATTTTGGGTTTTTTCAAGTGAAAAATGTGGCAAGTTTTTTTTTGTGATGGTTAGTGGTCATAGAAATAATGTATTGTGAGCGGAGTTTTGTTAGAGCATGCAACGGTGATGTGCATACTTGTCAGCAATATACTGGATAACCAATTTGGATGGGGTTTGGTATAGCAGATGATGTAGGGCAAGCCCATAAACATCTGTCAAGTGAATAATGAAAAGCAAAAGGGCTAGAAGACATCATACTTACTGGTAGAGAGGGCTCTTTGTGTAGAGAGGAGAGGCTTTTGCTAACATGTGAGATATGATTTATCTTGCATAGTGAAGAGCAGGTTAGTGAAGGATATTGTCAATAAGAAGGGTGTGTATGGCCCCGTTGTCCAACCATCTAGAAATGTATAAGATACAAGGTATTATCTGTTTGTTGTCTTTCTATCTGTTTGGTTGGACAATTTGGATAGTTGACACTCTTTTTTGCTACGTCTTCTGCTCTCTCCCTTTATGGGCTTTAGAATCGAAGGAGACGAGCACAATTTGAGGATCCAGATTTTCTTGTCTATGCATTTTTTATTTCCCTGTTTGCTATGGTAGTTTTTCTGATGGCAACTAAATCTTTAGAAATATTTTTGTTCATGATTGATGTGGTAGATGACATGCAACTTATCAGTTGTCATTTCTTTTTGGTCTTATTCTTCTGAGTGCTTTCACTTGTCACTTGTGTCAGTACAAGACTGTCTAACGACTGGTTTGTTGTTGCTGGTACCAGCTGACCAGTTACAACTCCATCTCAGGGTTCTTGAACGAGTAACCTTCCTCATAGGAGAGGTTTTTCCTAAGTGCATTTGAAGATTGTGCAAGTTTGACAGTCAAGCTGATGTTTGAATGGCTAAGAAGCAGCATATTGCAATATATACCACTGCCAGCTTACCATGGATGACCGGTACTGCTGTCAATCCTCTGTTCCGTGCTTGCTATCTTGCAAAAGATGGGGAGAGGAAAGTTACACTAGTAATTCCTTGGTTGTCCCAAAAAGATCAAGGACATGTATACCCTGACAACATAAAGTTCAAGTCAACCTCAGAGCATGAAGCGTATGTACGCAAATGGCTTGAAGACAGGACTAGATTCGTATCTCGATTCAGTATAAAATTTTATCCTGGAAAGGTAAATGCTTTGGTTTGATTATGAGTTATCTTATTTGAATCATTTGTGCTTGTTGGGTTGTTTTCTATGGTAGGACAGAAGTTATTGTTTTCATATCTCTACCCTGTGGATTTATTAAGATATGACTTTGATTTATAACGTTTATTTGGTTTGATGGATGCCTCCCCCTCCCCCGCCCCCAACCTTTTTATAAAAAAGTTTTAGTCTATGATTCACTAGATGTGTAGATCTATATATTATCATCTGGCCTGGGAAATGATCTGTGTTCTTATTCAGTGCTCTGTAATATCATTCATGGTTTTAGGGGATAATTCCAATGTAACTTTCTTTTGCAGTTTTCTGTAGATAAGAGGAGCATTCTTCCTGTTGGAGATATTTCAGAAGTTATACCTGATGAAGAGGCCGACATAGCTGTCCTTGAGGAGCCTGAGCACCTAACCTGGTATCATCATGGAAAGAGATGGAAAATAAAATTCCGCCTGGTTATCGGGGTTGTCCACACTAATTACCTGGAGTACGTCAAACGAGAGAAGAATGCCATGGAGGCATTTCTTCTGAAGCACATAAATAGTTGGGTAACCAGTATTTACTGCCACAAGGTACACCTTCATGACAAGTATGTCACTCAGTTTAAAATATATTCCTAATCTATTGGGAATCCGGTTTTTCCTTTATGGTTGCATTCCAGCTTACTAGTAGCTACCTTTTAGATTGTTTAGTTGATATTATCACAATCTATCTTGAGACTATATGCATGACTGGTAAACTGTAAATGCAAATGTCTTTTCCTTTATTTTTGACTTAATACTTTTCCCTGGGATAGAAACATTTTCCTTTATTTCCGATGTACTATGGGGTTTGAACTCCATCATGTCTTTTGGGAGAGGGAGTACTAACACTTTTGATCAAGGGAATTTTTGCATGATAGAAACATTTCTTGGTTCTTCCTTGATTATTGACACAAAGATGTGTTGAGGAGTCTTATCTTACAAAATTTCTTAGAAAATGAAATAAGCGTTCCTTGATCTATCGTTTCCTGTATTCCATGTAAATTTTGGAACTTGCAAAGCAATTCATTGATACTCTTGCTGATGACATGTAAAGTGTGAAATAAAGATGGAAGCTTTTCTGTGCATATATGTGAGGAATCAACCACTGTCTACTCTCTTTAATATCCCTCGCCCACTGCTCATAGAACAATACCTCATGGATTGATGACTCATAAAATGACAGGTAATTCGGTTGTCTGCAGCTACTCAGGATCTCCCGAATCTCTGATCTGCAATGTTCATGGAGTTAACCCCAAATTTCTTGAGATTGGGACAAAAAGAAAGAACTTCTTGAAGATGGAAAACCGGCCTTCTCTAAAGGGGCCTATTATATAGGAAAAATGATATGGAATAAAGGATACAAGGAGTTGCTCAAACTTCTGAGGAATCATCAGAAGCAGCTGTCAGGTCTAGAAGTTGATCTCTATGGTAATGGAGAGGACGCAAGTGAAGTCAAGGAAGCTGCAAAGAAATTGGACCTGTCAGTGAAAGTTCATCCTGGACGTGATCATGCTGATCCATTATTTCATGAGTAAGTTCTAGATTCATGTTCAATTTGTTGGCTTTCTGCTAAATGATTGCGGCAAGTGTGACCCAGACCCACCTTCAGATAATGAGCTAACAGATTATTCTGCATTCATATCATAGCTAAGCTAGATAGTGACTGAAATTTGCATTTTGTGGATGTAGTAGAATTCTCCTGTCAGATTTTTTTGGGATGGGTCTATTTGGAGGTTTTACATAAGCCTATATTTAAATCCCCCAAACCGTTGAGATGGGATCCGCACTGATTATTGTTGTTTTTCCCCCTTTTTCTCCACCAAAAGATATCTGAGCAATTCTCTTTTTCCCCCTTTCTTTTTCACCCCAGTTACAAAGTTTTCCTGAATCCAAGCACAACAGATGTAGTCTGCACAACAACAGCGGAAGCACTGGCTATGGGAAAGATTGTTGTATGTGCCAACCATCCATCCAATGAATTCTTCAGGCAATTTCCTAACTGCCGCGTGTACGATGACAGCGATGGGTTTGTAACAGCAATCCACAAAGCATTCAGTGAAGAACCAGCCCCACTGACTGATGCCCAGAGGCATGAGTTATCTTGGGAAGCTGCCACCGAACGTTTTTGAGGACCTCCCAATTAGACCAAGTGGGGGCTGTAAGGAGACACTCTAAAGCGCCCTCCAAGAAGTTTGCCTCTTTGTCCTTTAACATGAAGAGGAGTTTGGAGGAAACCTCTGCATCTGTACATAATGCAGTCTCAGGTTCTGAATTGACTCGAAGGGCATTTGGAGCCATCCCGGGAACCCTGTATCCTGACGAAGAGCTATGCAAGGAGCTGGGTTTGCCGTTTTGTTTGGAGCAACAGCAATCAAAATCCTGGTTTAGTGATTAAAATGCTTAGATTTCTTTTTCTTTGACGGAAATGATGTGTTTCTGACTTTCTGTAGTCTGTATGAAGCTCCGACCCCCCTTTCCTTGCTTTTGTATTCCAGGGCTTATTTTTCTCTCTCTAGTTTGGAACTCTGTTTTCCTCTGTGCAGCAGGGGATGCATTGTAACAGCGATAATTGTGTTGTATATTTGAGGATGGCTCATGACTTAAATTGAATGGAAATGTTATATGATAGTGTTCAAAATGCCCCATTGCCTGTGAGGATGGCAACTATTATTGATTATGCACTTTTGCTTATGCATTTATCATATATCAGATGGTTTCGAGGCCAAGAACAATTTTGTAATAACAATGCATTGAGTACCAATGAGATTCTAATCTAGTGATCAAGACTCGAGGTCGTGGGTACAGTAGGTTTCAAGTTCGATTTTTCCTTCCTCCATTATATTGTAATTGTCTTGTACTACCCACTGTGACTCTTTTAGACCAAAAAAAGGGGGGAGGAACCGTCGAAGCAGACCAATAACCCTACTACCCCGAGTTCCATACGAGCCCGGATTATTGGGGGGCAGGGGAGGGAGAGTGGGGGGGTAGGAAGTGTCCATTGCATTACAATAGTGGTTAATTTTTGAGGGAACTTGTGTCCTTATAGTTGGATGAAGCCCTTTTTCTCGAGTAATTTCGCTCTATAGGCCTCTTCTTATTCCAAATCGATGTCACATTATGAGACTGCCTCATTCGAAAACTAGTGTTAACCCAAATCACCGTCATGTTGAGAACAAAATGATCGTAAACCAAACATCAGGGTATTGACAGCACAAGAATGTTAAACCCAATGAAATAGATCAAACATCAATCTCTAATTACGAAAAGATTAACAGGCAATACAATGCAGTTCGGCAAAAACTCTCAGGTTAACCAAATACTGAAATGCTGAATGATCAAGCTGGTAAAGATGTACTTATTACGACTCAATAGATCAGCACTCTAATCCATGGATGATTGTTTCCATCCTCCAAATTCCTCGGCTGGAAGTTCACGAGCATATCCACTCTGCAATCAAATACGAAGATCAATTAATTGTCGGTAAACAAGATATAGCTTACAGGCTAGCCCCATGTTAAGCAATCAAACGCAATGACTGGCATGAGAAGATGAAGACAGACAAGACTAAGAATGCGTTCTCTAACTATGTGATTCGGAAGACAAGTTTTAAAAACGTTATATGAGATTTATCCCTATTGGTTCAGGTCTGAGATCCGATACATTAGTTTTTCCATATATCGTATGAAATGAAGTGAACTACAGAGGAAGATTCAGGAGAAACAGAACAGAGCTGAAATGGTATGCCGTATTTGGAGTCTGGACTACCTCTGGGAGGTAAGTGAGGGCAACTCTGATTTCTCCCTTGAATTCTCCGTCCTTGACAATATTGTAAGCAGTAGGTGGAAGGCTTCCTTCTTCAAACACCGGCTCTAAAGAAATGCTGCAAGGAACATGAGGCACCGTTGTGAGAATATTGTTCTTAATTAGAGAATAAGTTCACTGTATGAACAAAAATCTACATTTTTCCTGATTCAAAGGTTACTTCATGTACTGATTTAATTGTGAGAATTAAGGTTAATGAAGTTATCACCAATGTGTATATATATATGACGATAAAAAACAGACGGCCATGTACCAAAGATGTACAGGAGGAAGTTAATAGTACTCACTTTGCCTCTCCAACAAAGTCATCCGCAGTGAAAGTATCCTTGTCCATGATTTTGAGATTGAGTTCGGAACGTGTCCCGAGATTGTAAACACAAAGGTTTCATTCCATTCTGGGGTTGATCCTTGATCTTCATGAATTCACCATTGTTGCATATATACAGAGTTAGTTTTTTGCTGATAAAAGAGTGCTCCACTTCATCAACCACAAATTTTCCCTAAAAATAAAAGGTTGCCTTGCAAGGATTTGGAAGTAATTATGCAACATAATAGTGCCACTATTATGCAGCATAATTGTCTGCTTTCCAGATAGTTCAAAGAGTCAATTTAAGGGTTTTTTTTGGGCCTTCAGATTATTATGGTCGACTAAAGAAAGCAAAATGCACCAAACATTCTTGTTTTCTTTGACAATTTAGGATTACACAGAAAGATATTTTAGAAACAGTTCATAGAAGACTGGAGCTGAAATTAAAGATTTAGAATGTACCTTTGGCAACACTGCTTTTCTGTTCTTGAGTTCGGCATGTGAGGATGACATAGGGATCCATGCTAGCTGTATCATGTATGAAACAAACAATCACTTAGTCAGGATTGTAAATTAGAAAGGAGGGTCACCTAGGTACTAGCAGTAGATTTGTTACAAAAATGCATTTTGCCCCTTAATATATCATGCAAATCAGAGTCATACTACCCTAACATAGGCTAATCTTAATATGGATTTATGAGCCAAAATCTGTCTAATATGTCAGAAGTGCTTAGATAACAAGATCTGATCACAAGGGTTTTACATTCTCGATAGCTATGAATATTTTTAGGTCAAACAATATCAATGAATACAAATGGAGAGAGATCAAACTGCATGTAGCCTTATTATAAATGTAACACTCGCAATTTCAAAATGAAAATACTATTGTACTCATGAATGGATTTAAACTTAGCATATGGAGGAAAACAAATGATGAGAAGTATGAGGTTCCTTTGTTAATTGGAATCATCAATTGCATGACTTTTTCGTCTTTCTTAAAGCTTTATTAGATGATCAAATTACGTGTACTAAAACCTTCCGAAAAATCAGCCGCAATGGGATTCACATCAATTTGATGTTGTTATATATATATATATATATATATATATATATATGTGTGTGTGTGTGTGTGTGTGTGTAGTAGTTTGGTCAATTATTTCACAGAATTTCATCAATATAGTCGTAGTAAAACAAACAAAATGCATACCAAATTTCATAGAAAATAATCAGAAGATACCTCCCCGCCTTTTTTTATTAATATCGAAAAAATAAAATACATGCCAAAATTATTTCACTGAATTTCATCAATATTGTCGCCAACTTAGCCAAATTATTTCTTCTTTTTATTTTGAGAAAAGAAAGGATCGAGCAATCACTGATTGTTCATCACATCACAGCCAAGTACTATCAAGAGCAAAAAAAAAAAAAAGAGACATTCTGGGGGAAATGCGTGTTAAAACGGTCGATTTACGTCGATCTAACTTAAACACATTATCATAAGCGCCAATTAATAACTAGAAATTAACATCGAAAATTCAGGAGCGAAAAAAGACGAAAAATCTCGAAGTAATTCGATCAGAACTGAAAGGCAGAGAGAGAGAGAAAAAAATTACAGAGGAAATCGGCGTTGTCGAGGCCTTTCGCGCTGACGAGGAGGACTTCGAGCTTTCCGTAAGCCATCTTCGGCTGATTTCACCAGATCCGATTAGATCAAGATCAGATTCAGATCAGACGGCGGAAAAATCGCAGCGCACAAAGATTGGCCGTTTTTCCTTCCTCCCTCTCTCTCTCTCTCTCTCTCTCTCTCTCTGGACTGGAGGAAAGAGAAGGAATGTCGAACACGTTCGGACAGTGTGGGCTGCTCTCGGGATTCGAGGCCCCCACTTTCTGCTATTTATAGTACTCTACTCCCCCACTGGATGCTGCTTTCTTCTAAGACGGGATTTTCTAAGGTCAAACGTGACGTCATCGTCCGCGTCTAAGGAATCACCCAAAAAAAAAAAACACTTTCCCTCCGAAACTTCCTATTTTTTAAAGGACAAATATTTATTTTAATTTTCCTATTAGAGTTTTTAAGTGATTAAATATTTATTTTAATTTTTTATAAATTATAAATGAGGTGGTTGGAGTCTTACCTCACGAAAAAGTAGAATATAAGTTCAAATATTCAAAATTATACTTTTTGAAAGAACTTTCATCTTAAATACTCGTTGTGCGAAAAGAATTACATTCTTAGTTAAAACTAATAAATGTAGTTAATTTCATAAAATTCAACCTAAATAAGTAATTACTTATCCTTGTGATTGTTAGTATGTTCGACTTACTATATCTCTTAGGTAATTGATATTACGAGAGACTTGAGGGTTATGCTCGACAACTATGATTAGGGTAGATTAGTAATTTTAGTATATCCAATCACTACTAATATAGGAGTAAAAATTAAAGTGTTCTAAATAATATGGTTGCAGTCATACATAAGAAAGAACCGAAGAGTTTTTGCCTTAAATGTTTGATGTGCGAACGAATTACACTTTTAGCTAAAAACTAATAAATACATTTAATTTCATAAAAGTCAACCAAAATAAGTAATTAACTATCCTTGTAATTATAATTATGTTCGTCTTACTATATCTCTTAAGTAAATTGATATAACGCAAAACTCACTATTCTTCGAGGGTTATGTTCGGCAACCATGGTTAAGGTGATTATTAATTTGATTATATCTAATCATTACTAATATAGGAGTAAAATTTTAAGTGTTATGTAGCAATCGAGACTTTGCAATTTGTGGTTATTATTTTCCCCATTTGGTATTTTTCAATGTTTCTTTTTGGCTGCCTATCCCAATTTGCTCTTTTAGTCATCGTTAGAAAATGTTTTTTTAATTAAAAAAATGATATTGTTTTTGTATTTGACACTTGTTGAATATAACATTTTACTTTGACATATGGGGCTGCTCTCTATAAAAGACCTGTTCCCTTGGATGGTAAGTAGAAAAACTCTATGCTTGACGACTCTAAATTACACGTATCCATTCTTCTTCAAAAATCAACATTCACTCATAAATTGCACCATTTTAACCGTCTAAAAGAACAAAAGATTAGTGAACCTTCCCAGGATTTACCAAAATGTTTCTATCTGTTTATTTTCGATTCCTTTTACTGCCTTGAAAATCGAATATTTTCTTATATAGTAAGTTCGATTGTTTATGCTCAATATCTCGAAAGACCCTGCAAAAACGAAATCCATAATAGAAATACAAGTGAGTGTGAGGGAGAAAAAGGGAGGAGACTAATCCAAGTCCTCAAGGATCAGAAGATCGCAAAAACAAGAAGGTGTTGAGGCTCTCAAAGTTCCCACTCCATGCAACATCTCCATACATCAAGCTTTACAATTAATCATAACGATTTTCGACATCTCTTAAGGACTGGTACATACATCAAGAACGCAGAAAGTATGACCCGACCCTATTATGTCCATTGGGTCAACCCAAAACTAAAGCCACCACATTCGGATTTGAATCTTTCAAGTTTCAGCGGGTGTGAGGAGTTGAAAAATTCACCACATCAATGACGAAGAAAGGATAGACTACTGTATAATGGAAATGGATTTGTTTGAAGGAAGCACCTGAAGCACGAAACCGAGATACTGTTGAGAGCAGCTCAGAGGCCTGCTTTCATCTGCTTGACTTCCGAATTAGAATCCAATCTTATCACCGAGAATATAAGCTTTGGAGCGTTGGATCTTTTTCAAGCGCACAACCAAATGAGTTCTCTCGTAACACCTGAGCAATATGAAGTATTCTAGAACTGAGATACAGGTCAATGACCAGGTTCTGGAATAACATTGACAAACCAATTTTGAAATATAATTGAAGATCACACATTCAAACATTTCTTAACAATGAGTATACCCTTCTGGCTAAGAGTGCTTGTTTGCAAGAAATCAGGGCAAATTTTGATCCTAAATGAAAAGCAGGATGTAGTTACCTGCCTCTTGAATGTGATATAGTCCTAGATCTATCAATGAAGAGAACGAATGTGCAGTCAATAATTTCAGCACTGTTTAAGAGACCTTTCTCATCCTTGCTTCTAGATTACTTTTTGAGTAAATAAGTGCTAATTGCTAAGGAGTTTGGCAGTCACTCAAATCGTTTTTTCACAAGTTAAATTTTGTTTGAGAACTCAATCCATCACGGAACTAATCAACTGGATAGAGGGAGAACAAGTGAAGTAGGGATAGGCGAATTAGCTCTCACCGTGTATACGTCATGAAAATATGGCATCAACAAAGGCTTCTGCATCAAAAGGTTGGAGGTCTTCCACACCCTCACCAACACCCACAAATTTCACGGGGATGCCAAGCTCGTCAACCACACTGACCTGCATGCAATATAAAGGTCTAGGTGAGAGCTAAAATGCATTTGACAAGGTAGATGCCAGTGAAAATGGACTCGAAGGGCCTACCACACAACCGCCTCTCGCTGAACCATCAAGTTTTGTGAGGATCAATCCAGTAATCCCAACAACCTGTCAGCCAAAATATGTGCAAGTCAGATAATGACCATCGAGATAGTTGAGCTTTAAGAAGTATATAAAGATAACAACGAGAATATATTACTTCATTGAACTCCCTGGCTTGAGGGAGCATATTTAAACCAGTTGTTCCATCCAAAACAAGTAAAATCTCCTGCAAATAGTTGCAACACATTTCAGATTATTATAAACGTAACTTCAGAAATGACCTGTAATAGTTTGCTCAAGCAACAAACCTTATGAAAGAGAAAAAACCTCCTACAAATATCACCTAAAGAATATGATATTTGGCCACTGATTCCAAGAATGCCACACATAGCAAATATTTTGAAAAGAAGGGGAAAAAAAAATAGACCTCTCGTAAAGGTGGGACCATTGTTCTCGGTAGGGGTGTAGCTGACCCGAGCTGGCTCGCGAGCCTCACGAGCCAGCTTGCATAAAAGCTTGCCAAGCTGAGCTCGTAGCGAGCCCGAGTCGAGCCGAGATAGTTTTTCGAGCTGAGCTCGAGCTTACAATTTTGAAGCTCGTAAGTTTGCCGAGCCTACACGAGCCAATTGCAAACAAACCGAACAAACGAACGAGCTGACGAACCGCGCAAACGAACCTCAATTAAGTTCAAATTCATGTTTTTACAGTAAGTATATAAAGTGACTTTGAATTTAAAAACAAAAATTTTAAAGAAGCATAGTGAACTAACGAGACAAGAACGAGCCGAGCTCAAGTTCGAGCTTTTGATGAGTCGAGCTTAGGCTCAAGCTTTTGACGAGCCGAGCTCGAGCTTGATTTTGCCAATGAGCTACAAACAATACTCACGAGCTTTGAGCCTGGCAGGTTCGAGCTCATCTCGGCTCGAATACACCCCTAGTTCTCAGCAAGGAAGACAGAGATGAGGCCAATCAAGTAATCAACTATCAGATTTTCCTTTTCAAGGATTTCGATAACACTGCTTGCTTGTGGTTTTTTAAAAACAAATTGTCCATACAATTTTCAAGATCCCTGTAGTATTGTGCAAGTGGGAGTCGGCACATATTATACTGCTTTTTACTAATTATCTGAAGCTTACTAGGAACTCTATGAAAGGAGAAGATTCATCTAAGCAAAACGACAATACAGAGAGGTGCAACAGTAACACCATAACAGTATAGAAAGATTCCTTTCCTTTGACTTTCTGCTTCAATAACCTTTCCTCTAATAGTTTGAAGTTACCATAATTTTTCGGTCTCTAATTGGTCCATGACAAATCAAACAATATCATTCAATAGCAAGAGTTCAATGGTAAATTGCAGAAGGTGATATTGACACTTCAGGCTTGCAACCCCACAAGTTCAGAAAAATAAATTCTAAACATAGATAACAAGTTCATGCACAAAGTAATATGCTCATTCGACACATAAGCCCAAAAAAAAGAACAAAGAAACAGTATCTTATGAATATTTCATATGGTTAATATCATGTGGAAAGGAAAGAAGATGAGCTTACATTTGGAGCCCCAGGAACTACTTTGCTCACAGCTTTTTACATGCTATTAGCTCTTCCATGAGGCTATAATTAGTATGAAGACCTGAGGACAAAAAAGATGCACATAACGAATCCATGAACCAACATGATATCTCCACAACTTAAAGACTCCAAAACACTTACGGCCAGAGGTGTCGCATAAGACGATGTCAAATCCTTCTTCCTTTCCTTTTTTAACAGCCTGTGAAAGAACTATTCAGAAAGCACATATTTAAGGCCATGTTCGGATTCTGTTACTGTATCATGTCATAACTCATAAGACAGTTAACATTTGGATTTCAAATCTCTACCTGAAGATGCCTTCGCCTTCTCTTTCTCAGCCATCACAATCTCACAACCTGTTCGCTCCGCCCAGATCTCCAGCTGATCACTAGCAGCAGCTCGGAAAGTATCACCTGCCGCCATTAGTATCTGGCATAATATATGTCACATTTGAATGTGAGAACTAATATAGCTGCTAAGAAACTTATTCTTAATCATAAAGAAGGTACAAGCAGTTTTTTTTTTTTTTGGGGGAGGGGGTGGGATGCTTATAGTTTTTCTTGACCCAACAAGAGCTTCCAAAACCACATACACCACTCCAGCAGTCCAGCTTCTAATTTAACTCTCTATTTTTAAGATATTCACAATCTATAGGTTATGATGGTGGTGAAATTACCTACAAGAAGTCCATAGTTTTTCGGATACTTGAGCTATTTATTTAGATTTTTCCGGTGAAAAATAGGGTGGAAAATTAGAAAAAACAGGAGAGAAAAATTATGCAAAAAATCGATGTAACAACAAACAATTGTGGGGAAGTTTGTAGTTGTAGAAAGCATTGGACCATAAACATGCAGTAGGCCTGATATCTGGGATGGGGGCATCGTAGGCACTCGAGCGGGGTATGTGGCTATTTCTAGGCCCACCAATGAGACCCATTGATCAACCTTAAGGATCCCAATACAGCCCAGGAGGGGTTGCGCGAACAATGGTTCAGTATCTTCTGTCCTCATCCGGAATCCCTTTGCGTGACTTGTAGCCTTTCAATTGAACACGACAGGGCCTTTCCAGGGGCTGATCCAAACTACCAACCTGGGATAGCGACCAAGCAAGGGGAGCAAAGTTTGAGGCACAGGGACGACACTCCACGTCCTTTGTCGTGGCATATGCCTCAACATTGTGGGCTTGCCATGGCATAGGTCCTGATCCAGTCAACAAGTTGTGGCCTGGCTCCTGATGCTTTGGCTATGCCATAGAAATATTCCTGGCCCCATTGGAGTGTGGAATCACTCCGTTGTCGCCAATACCCTGAAGTTCCCCAAGTGCCCCTACCTCTAAACCCTCAAAGATCACAACACAGGTGAGGGGGCATAGGTGACATGCATAGCAACCCCTGACTTAATCGCCATCATATGGCGGGCACGGGTCACTCTGAGTGACGAGTGTGGACGTGGCTACTAGGTCAATCAGCAATCCATAAAGAGACTCAACGTGTTAAATAAAATCTTATATGTTCTATCAGTTTCTTCCCCATAATAAGTTCGTATAACCATGAGGTCAACTTCATTTCTTACTGAACTTTAACGTTCACAGTCATGCTCTCCACCAAGAATCCCCAAAGCACTATGTGATATAAGAACTTGAAGTCGACTACAAACCTAAAGCAGAGACCTAACTTTCACCTAGTACCAATCGTTGCAAAAGGCTGTACATCATAGGTCCCATATAGGGCATAGTTCTTGCAGAGCATTGATGAGAGCAAGCAGCCAACTCACCTATGTGAAGCCCTCTGCCAGTGCTTGCCTCACTATTGAAAGAGGTGATATTGCCCGAATAATGTGGCACGATGTGCTTAGTTACCATGATGGGTGCAGGGTTCACAAGGCCCCTCCTGTGAGATACTTTTTACAGCTCAATAATTTTATACCACTGGTGTTCCACACCATTGATCATACTGAAGTAAACTCTGGTCTGGTGTATGCCAGTGTGCATACTGTAGTAGTTCCAAGAACAAATAGCTCATTTACAGAGAACATTACAGGCTAACAAAAAATTAAAACACCATTATCAAAAAACACCCTACCTTAGCTCCTTCTTTCTTCAACCTATTTGCCAACTTGCCTGCAGACAAAAAGGAAATCGGATAATATAATTTCCTATTATGATAGCACATTCAAAATCACATTCCAAGGTAGTTTATAATCGAAAGCATCCTAATTTATCTGCATAAGGTCCGTGATTTTTCATCACTATCATATATTGAAGCAAATATGTCTTATTTAAGGATGAATATTCCGAACAGAAATCTTCAGAAACAAAAGGCTTCAAACATACCAAGAGAAGTAGTTTTTCCACCTCCATTGACACCAACTATCATGATAACAGCAGGTTTTCTACAATAAAACAATCAGCCTCAGACAAACACTGGAAGCCAGATAACTTCGATCCGCGTTCAATTCACGAAAACACTATGATATTAACATATTGTCCTAACCTGTATCCAAGCTGCAGTTCTGTCTTACTTCCTTTCTTTGTCAGCAAATCAAGAACACTCTTCTTCAAGGCATCCTATATGATGAAAAATCAGAGGAAGCTGAATCCTATATTAGTTGCCACAGCCAGAAAATGGATCAAAAACGAAACTCCATACTACAGCCAATTTTACAGAGTCAGAAGACAAACTATTATCCATATAACCACTCATCTAGTTTATTTTTTTGATAAGACCACTATATCTAGTTTATATCACACAATCTGAAAGATTCCAATTCAAATGCAAACCTAAGCAGCAACAAGATGAGCACGCATCAAATGCTTCCTTTGCTCCTTAAGTGATAAAAAAAGTTCCCTATTTCTGTTTTAGCTTGTCCTCAAAAAAATGGTGAATTTTTCCGATGATATCTTTGTTAAGCTGTCAAGATCTCAGCCTTGGTCACATTACCTCCCAAGACCAAAACACCCAGGCTTAGTAAGTGACATTTATGCCTCCTATGGACTTGCCCAACAGAAGCTTAATTCTACCAACACAGGTAGCAATATACTTGCAAGTTTCCCGCATGATCCTTATTCCTTAAGCACAGTCTCAGCTGCCTAACTACTTTCTACAGGAACATACTCCATCCAAGATGCCCTTTTTGATGAAATGAATCAAGTATTCTCTTAAATTTCATTCCAAATTCTAGAATGGCGTATACTGATACCCATATTATGCTAGCTTTAGAGCCTCCTATGGAACCAAAAGATCACTAAATTTTTCGGAAATGAAGTAGGCAAGTAGCAATGCACTTGCAAGTTCCACGCAAAATCCTCACTAATGATCTCGAAATTTCAAACCAGTTTCTACTATGACACACTCGATTACAAGCCAAAGATATCCTTTTCACTAAAAGAATCTTGTATTCTCTTAGATTTCGCTCTGGAATCCAAAAGAAAAGATTCACATATATAAATAAACAAATAAACACAGTTCTCGGGACAAGATGAACAAAACTCCCGTCAGTCGAAATTTTGCCCTTGTCTAGAAAGCTAAAAAGTACTTCAATAAGTAGATTTTTAAAAAAGTACCTTTATCTCACTCCCAGATTTGAGCTTGCCAGCCATAATATCTTCCCTCAACGTTTCCACAATCTTCATCGTGATTCTAGGGCCAAAATCAGACACCAGCAAAGCCTAAAACCAACAACAAATCCAATCAAAACACCAAAATTAACTTTTGAATTCAAACTTAACGCAATTCATCATCGCACAATCGAGAACTTTAAGAGAGAGAGTGTTGAGAGAGACCTCTTCCAATTCATCAAGAACGCGGTCAGTATCAGCGAGGTTCCAGTACAGAAGAAGCTCATCGATGACGGCGAGATTGTCGCGAGTCTTCGAGAATCCTGAGAACAACTTCTCTACATCACTCTTGGCCTTCTCCTTTATCAGGCGCCCTAGCTTCGTGAAGAATCCAGTCTGGCCTCCGGCCGCCGCCCTACACTCAAACCGCCGCCGGAGAGTCGGAGGCGGAACGTAGAGGTTTGGCCGGAGAAGGAGGTGGCGGTGTTGGGGCTTGGAGAGGAGAGAGAGTGACGAGGGAGAAGGAGATGGAGAAGATGCTGCCATTTTTCTGTCCCCTGTTCTTCACTCTCTCACCTGCTTGGAGAGAGAGAGAGAGAGAGAGAGAGAGAGAGAGCAGTCATCCTTCAGTACACACAGACACGCTATGGATAACATTCACCAAGCGACGCCGTTTTCTAGCTTTCCCCGTTTTTTCATTGTTCCCCTCCTCTCCGAGATAAAGGAAAAATAACTTTTTTATATATATTTTTCAAGGTGAATGTGGATTATTCAACTCGATCCTGTTTTATCGGTAATTTCGATTAGATTCAAAAGTTCAACAGAGGATAAACATACCAAGTTCAAGCCTTATATATATATTAACAGAAAAATTAGCATTAGAAGGTTCAAAAGACAAAAGGATATTTCAGTTTGATATTTTCATGATCAAGTTTAGGTCGGAAGATTCTTAAATTTGGGATTTTTAAGTTGGCAAAATCCTTCTTAACAGTAATAATAAAAGTTTATTTATTCTTTCTTTTGATTTTAAAAATCAAGGGTCTTAGGCAGTACTCCTCTATTTTAAAATATATATCATTTTAATTATTTTTTTCGTTTCATAATACTTGTCACTTTACAACTTTAATGACGTATTAATGACTAATTTACCAATTTTATCCTTACAAATTACTCCCTCCATTTCAAAATACACGTTACTATAATTAACTTTTCTCGTTTCATAATACTTATCACTTTATAATTCCAATGACACATTAATTACTAATTTACCAACTTTGTCCCTATTAATTGCTTTGTTTCTTTTTTTCATTGATTGTTTTCATTTTCAATAAAATGTAGGGGCAACTTAGTCTTTTATCATAAAATTTATCATGAATTTTGTGTTTCTTTGATATTCCCGCATAACCTTAAAACGACATATATTTTGAAAAGGATGGAGTACTTTATTTATCTTCTTTTCTCATTGATTTTCTTCATTTCTAATGAAATTTAAGATAATTTGATCTTTAACACAAATTTTGTCATGAATTTAGTGTTTCCTTATTATTCCTTATAACTTTAAAACGACGAGTATTATCACAAATCTACTGAAATAGTTTTCTTTTTCTTCATTTAGCACTTTGATCATAAATCTATCATAACAATTTTCTATGAAAATTCACCTTAAAATAGACAACTACTTGCTCTTTTCCAACTCAAAACCACTAAGTTTCATATGCAAACTTGTTCTTCAGCTAAAAACATAAGACACTCAGATCCATCTTCTTTTAGTCAACTTCGGAAAATTTTCCAAAGAAGACTGTTTACAAGGAGTATAGGTAGGGTCGAATACATCTTATGCGACATCGGAGCTAGTAAATATATCTAAGGGTATTCTTTTTTAATATTATTTAATTTTATAAGTATTATTATTTTTTATTTGTGTTCCCTTTAATAATGTTATGACTTTTTAAAGATTTTTAAACATAAATTTTAACAACTTTTTGCCAAGGGTGTCCCGAGACACCCTTAAGCAACAAATAGCTACGCCACTGATCTTAAGCAACTATTATTACTATCGTGTAATCGTAATTTAACCCTAATAAAAAATGTTTAATACGCATAAAAGTATTTAACAGCTTAACTCGTAATTTAACCCCGATAAGTTTCCTTTTCCTTATCATGCATAGTTGCCTACCAATATATACCGTCAATCAATGTGAATGATAAGAATAAAACTATATTTAAAATGACATTTATACCGGTACTTATAATAACTTTAAATTCATTTAAATTTTTACAATTTTAACAAATACAATGGTTAATCATTTCAAACTATTTTAGTTTATTTCAGCTCATTTTCTTTTCACATATAACAAATAACAATTTCAACACATTTTAGTAACAACCGCTGATTTCAACGGCTATTTTAAATATGCCCGAAATAAAATTTCTTGGTCAAGGTTGATAATAGAGGTTAAGGAGTTTCTTCGTGGAGCTTACGAGCGTGCTTCCTACGCTCTTACCAGCTTCCTTTCACTTTCCTAAATTAATTTATCCAAATACGTCTTCCTTCCTTCTCCCTTTGAATATTCTTTTTCCACTTTCCACTAAAAATATAATAATAATCACATGAAAAAATATTTGTATTTATTATGACTTATTTTTTTAATTATTGAAGCGTATGCCCATGGAAATTGTAAGAGTAAGCTTAGCTAATTTTCCAGTCACCAACAAACACATAAGAAACATCATCTGTCTTTCTCTCCCATTTCTTCCTAGTTTCCACCACCAAGCCTATATATATATATATATATATATGGACTCATTTATGCCCTCAAAAAAAAACTTGTTTGCCGCTATTAGAGTATAGACGTATTCTTGTACCTTCAACCTTAAATTTTTGGTTAATTTAGTTCTTAAACAGACCTCGATTCGAGAGAGATGCAAAGCTCTAGTAGTTTATCCTCGTATCCTTCTTATACATTGGAACCGACCATACAGTCGGCTGAAGCCCCGACCACAACGGGTAAAAGACCAATCAGACGGAAGACATTTGTAGCCATTTCTACGTAAGGTGGCCATCAAATGTACACCGAGCAACAACAAGCAGCAACAACAACAATATGAAACAGTAATGTAGCGAGGAGGGAGGGAGCAATCTCGTATGGAACGAGAAGCGTGAAATAAGCATCACCACACGCGCAAAATACATAGTTCTCGAGGTATATTGTGCTATAAGTTCAAAGTCGAAAGAGAAAAGGCATAGCATTGGGCTCGCAAGGGTTCCAGCTTGGATTTTATCTGAAACTACTACAATAACTCTATTGATTACGTGCATTTCTTGAGTTATAGATTAAGGGATCGATTTGGCGACCCAAATGGGATCATTAATTTTTCCGTAAAGGTAAAAGGTACGGGTAAGATGCACCAGCCCGTCGAATCCTACACGTATAATAAGGTATCGACGGACGAAATCGGAGGGTGGTCAGGGTACAATAAGGGAGGAAATTATGGGCATGGAACAAACTCAACTTGTGTAGTAGGGGTAGATGGTTGGAGAAATTCTAGCCCTATTGTTGTTGGAGTTCCTGCGCATTTAGCGTGGTAAAATTTCATGCTATATTATGTGTGATAAAAGCAGAATTATGACGTAATTTAAGGAATTTCATGCACATTTAATTTATGGATATTGTGTACGAATTAAATTTAATTGTTTTTGGGCTATTTCAATGAATGTATTTATGTATATATAAATAAATCATATTTTTACGTGGATGTTAGTAAATTAAATGATTGAATTTGATATAATTTTTTTGTCTATATGATAAAGGTACTTATTTTCATTAGGTGTATAAATGAGTAATTTTCATAATGTATATACTATTATAAAAAGATAAATATTCTTAAATTATAATAGAAACATGATATTATTTATAGCTTTACACGACTATAAGATGAACACTGCACGGGTCAATACGCACAGCGCCTAGTATCCATCGTTTACGGCTAGGACTAATGGGGTATCTAATCCCATTCGCTCCCTCGCTTTCGTCTCTTATGTCACTGTCGGCCAGCAGAGTGCTTTCGCCGTTGATGTTTTTCCGATCTCTACGCATTTCACCGCTCCACCGGAAATTCCCTATGCCCCTATCGTACTCCAGCTTGGTAGTTTCCACTGCTTGTCCAGGGTTGACCCTGAGATTTGACGGCAGACTTAAAAGCCACCTACAGACACTTTCCGCCCAATCATTCCGGATTACACTTGTGCATAATATCTTACCCTCCGATATGTCACTGATGACTTTTGTTGGATGGATAAATTAAACACACACACACGTAGTTTAGGAAGAACAGAACCATATTCTCCTTTTTAAAAACTAGTCATTTTATCGCTAGGCAGCAATACGTCATTGATGATTAATTGTAAAGACCACAAATTTGGTGGTTTATAGCATCTAATGCTTTAAATGTGGCCCATCATCAATGAGAAATTTCATAAATTGCTTTCCATGAAAAATCAAACGCACGCCAAATTTGTGTTTCCCCTTTCTTTCTGTCGGAAATCTCTCATTTGAAAGAACACCTCAATTGGGTTAGATTTAAATTGATTATCATTTATATGGATCCAGATCCGGATCCAATCCAAACCTAACTCATTGGGTCTAAAAAGACCAAAACCAAATCGATCTCGATTCTCAGAGTATATGGATCTAAAACGTACAGTACAGACCTATAATCTAGCTAACATTTTTATTGGACGTAACTCCATTACATAGGTAAAAAAACCGAAAAACAAATTCTATTACATGGGTAAAAAGAAAAACCATTACACTGGTCTCAGGTGCGGATTTGGGTTTGAAAATAGGTGGTCTAAGGTGCCGGGTTTGGGTTTGAAAGTAGACCATGTCCTTACAACAATCCATTCCATATCTTCTTAAGACCTACTCGATCCAAAGGAATGGATATGGATCCATTTATATGGGACAGTTTAACGGATCTAGGTTGAATATAAAACCCTCGCATCCCTAGCCAAGGCTGAAACTATGACAAGCCTATAGCCCTAACAGGGCCCTGACTCTCCCCAAACAAGGGGTAGTTAGCACCCACAGGGATCGATCCCGGGTGAAAATACAGGCATACAGCACAATACAAGCATACAGCACGATAACAGATGATGTATGTGTGTTTAGGAGGCTGAATTCAAAAGGCAATGATGGGGAAGGAAACAAAAAGAGATGAAATGTGAGTCCTCCTTTTTCACCAAGTTCAACTCTAAAACATGAGGAACATCTTCCAATCTGCACAAGCGGAATCATAGCATTTACAGCACCATATACATTTTGTCAAATGTTAAAACCAGAATTTTTAGAAGCGCTGCAAACATTGCTCTGAATAGATCGAAAGCATTTCCTGAGAGGAGCTGAGCAGGCTTGAACGGGCAAATTAAATACTGGTCACTAATACAAGGTCACAATTGTGATATGTACAAAGCACACAGATGGGAGGAACGAAGAAAGTACTCACAAGATTAATTGCTTGCCATTATACTTCCTCATTGCTTTGGTTGCCGTTCTTGAGTATATTGTATTTGCAAAGGGGCAGGTTGCATTCATGTGTAGCCATTTGTCTACGCAAGCTGAGTGGAAGTGGTGACGGCAAGGAAGCTCGCGTAATTCATCTCCGTCACCGTATGTAGAAAGGCATATGCAGCACCTCTGAAAACAAAAATTTGCTTTTAGTATAGGCATTAAAAGGATGTTCTTAAAAATGAAACAAATTTTAGAGACTCGTGAAGAGAATAGATGGTACAAGGAACTTCTGGAAATAATTCTTCTCATGAGATAAGAAGAAATCTATTCTATCCTACTTAAAGAAGTCTTTTTCCATGTCGACTTTACCAGGCAGCTAAAAAGGTCAATATCAGACAATGTTTTTAGCTCAGTATTATAGTGGATTGAAGCAAAATGTCTCAATGAATTGTTCTCTGCTTCTTTAACTGTGAAGATGCAGTCAACACTAAAGTACACACTACGCAACCTCTATATTACATACGTCTCAACCCCTAATATTGTCTTGGGAGGACTCTTTTTAAGTAAATTAGAGAAATCCATCTGCCTAAAAGTACTTCAGTCGCTGGCTCCCTTCCTCCCTCAACAGCAACCCCCCAAAAAAAAAAAAAAAAAGACTGAGCTAAGTTCTATGTCAACTCATCCACTGGTGTTAAATCATATTCCCAGCATGGTTACAGTCAATACTACAGATCTCCTGTTCCAAAAGTCGCCTACATTTTCTACAGGACTTTAGCAGAATTAGAAGAACCTCCTCACACGCCTTTTTTGTTGTTAACAATCTCCTTGTGTCAGATCATGGAATATATGCAAATAGAAATATCCCTTCAACTTCAGTCTACTTAGTTCTCCCCCCACCAAAAAAAAAAAAAAAAATAAACACTTTGGGGGATCTAAGTGCAACACTGTCTTCTGCCGATTCTCAAGGCCACAACAATTCCTCAGGTTCATCATCAGATGAATACCATTCTCGTTTAACGACTTGTCTGGGTTTGAATCGAACCATTCCTCCAAAATGGAGAGCAAGGAGGCTCCAAGAAACCAAGTCCAATCCTCCTCAAAGTGCAAGAAACATGACCACAAAAGTCCAAATCTGCCCATGGAGACTTCAAGTCTCGCCAATAGGTGTGTACCCATTTTTTTTTTTTGGTGGATAGGTAGATGGGTGACTATACCAGTCGGTCAATGCATAGGTCTAGTAATTCACAACTACAGGTCAGATAATTCATAACTACAAGTCGGATGCAAACTCCCTCAGTAATTTTAATGAGGAAAAAGTAGCTATCCACCACACAAACTCCCTAAACCAGTGAACCCATTCACAGCAAACAGATCGCCCAGGCAGAAAGTTTCAGTCGGTCGTGTCATGAGGATAAAAGGGGTAATGACTAGCCCCAGCCACTGAAGAGCCCAGCTGTTAACAGATACATTACATGTCTGAGACGATTTCTAAATTAATATTGGAATAGCTAAGAGAGTGTTTAAAAGACTTACAGCATCCTCATGGGAAAGGACACGCTCGACAGGGGGTTCACTGTTGCACTCAGTCATGATTCCGCCAAATGATTCTTGAATTTCTCCATTTTCTTTATCATATTCAACTATTGTCCTGAACTTATACCTCGGCAGCAGCTCAATGTCCTCCTTACTAGCTCCTTCCTGCAAGCAGGATATTAGAGGTATCAAGCGGACGCCTTCTGAGCTTAACTAGAGATGAGAAACAATGTACAGGTAAGCTACCTGATCCGCCACAGCATAGAGAATTGCAATAATACATGGAAGACAACAACAAACAGCTATGCCAATTATGCAAGCCACAGCAACACAGATCACAACAAAGAACACATCAAATGCCAAAAATGTAATAGTGAGCCTGTGAAAACAATGCTGTGTAAGTAACAAGGAAAAAGATACAAAACCTACTTGCAAGAGGAAACTAGAAACCACTGAAAATAACATGAAGAAAGCTACCAGTATAGCTTTGGTGCATCATCTGCAATAGTTTGCCCACCAGAGGATACCCAATAGAATCCAATTATCCACCAAATAAATGAGAACATCGTGTTTGCTGACTCCAGATGCTTTGCGACACTGCCGGCAAACAGAGTGAAAATGTAAAATACGTAAGGTTTCTCGTAGACAGTTGTTTGAGAACATTCTATCAACTTAAACAACTTAGGCAAGTTGATGCAACCACAAGTAGCACCAGTAATCTGGCCTTGATATTATGCTCTATTTTGTCCCAAATAATTAGAAGGCTAAAGAAAATGCTTAAATCAGATGCTTTCAAATGTAGCATATAGCACACAATCCACAAGTAGCACCAGTAATCTAGCCATGATATTGATTATGCTAAAAGAAAATTTAAATTTAGTATTGGACACCATATAAATAGCTAAGTGAAAACACATTCTAAGTTCTCAAAATACCCAGGCAAGCAAGAAAATAAAGGATTACGGATGGGGAACATAGTCTTCTCTCAAAGACATCAAGAACAATAGTGATCTTACCACTGAATTGCTTTAACAATTTTGATGCTTTTAACCTAAATCTCAAGTTTAAGAGGTGATAGATTTGCATGGATAACGTGATAGATTTGCATTTGAAGTGAATCCAACTTAAAAATGCACAAGCTACTGAACCTGAAATTATGCCTAAGACTGAGATTTATCATTTTACAGAGATTTGGCATATCCCAACTCCTTTTACCTTATCAATACTATCAGTATTATTCACCAATCTCATCTCAATATACAATGCGATGCTCCTTAAACAACCACCTGTATCTCCCACCCTCTCTGGTTCTTGGACCAAGGAAAGGGGGAGGCTTCCACAATAGTCACCACTCAACAGCTAGGCTGTATAACTAACAATCAACGTACAGAAATGGATTTGAGCTATCCCCACAAAAGTCTACCAAGACTACAATAACCGCTCACTGGTCAATCCTAAGATATTGGTTATTTCAAATAACCAAAGTTATTACAAGACTTCTGTTTTCATCAACTATATATGCAAGAAAGACCTAACAAATGCTCTGAAACTTGTAGTCTTTGATCAAGGAAACCTCAAAATAGCACCAGTTATTTGGTCAAAGTAACAAATAACAGATTTTACAACCCAGAATTTACATAAATTAACCCAACAGCTTCTAATGTAGGAGAACAAAGTTCTCACTATCCAAAAAATACAGTCTTGATCAATCCCCACTTCATCACCTTCACAGCAAAATACCCTCTGAAGCAAAACTTTCTACGGAAAAATTCCAATTTTATTTGCCAGTTTCTTTTGAAGTATTCCAAAAATACTGTACTGTGTGTAACAACACAAACAAAATCCCATCTTTTTTCAACACTTCACACTCTCATGCCAGAATCTGGATAACGAAGTAGACGTCCACTTTCAATTTATGAGTAAGGAGCCATAGTGTGTGGCAAAATTGCATTTTGACTCTTTTCTCCATCAACACCATCCCATTGAGGTTATATTCTTGTCTCATTCATAAACAATCATCCCTTCAGAGACAACTAATACATAATTTGCATTTCACACAATTTTCCTTCTAGATATTCCATCTTTTCCCAATTCTAGTTCTTATTTCTGCCATTTCTAATCAAATTTAACCACAAAAATGCGAAAAATTAAGTGCAAAGCAAGCAGATAAATCCACAAATTTCAGAGTGATATCCAAACTTACCTAGTATCATCCTCATCGTCACGATGCTCAGGAACACATTCAACAAAATCCTCATCCATGCTCGCCGAAGAGCTGGAGTTCGATCTCGAATTCGAGTAACTCGATCGGTTTGGCCCCGAATTCGAGTTCAAGTTCAAATTCGAACCCAAACTCCCACCCCCAGGTGCTAGGCTCCACCTCCCAGATGAACCGTTCCTCAACCCTTGACTAATCTCTCTCCTACTCCTATACTCCAAACAAACGCAAACCATATGCAATATGCACTGAACGCCATACCCAATGAGCCATATCCGAAGAGGAACCGGCGACCTCTCATCCCAGCTCAAGAACATCATAACAATTGTGACCAGCACAAAAATCGTGTTCCAAACCAGATCAAGAACAACAATTGGAGTCGAATAAGCCCAGTCGCTTTGACGCTCCTCTATTTGCTCTGCGGCCGCTTCTCGAACCCTAACCGATTGCTCCGTCATCATCCGCCGGCTGTTCGCTCGCCGGAGAAGCCTCGCGGCCCCACGGAGTCCCGCCCGCCGGGAGAACTGCCGGCTCCGGGACCGGAATGATTGGTCGCCGGCGGCCGGAAGAGCAATGGCGTCGTGCTTTCAGCATCGTGGGTTGACATGGTGAATTAGATTTCGCGAAAGGGTCTTTTATTTCAGGAATTTTCTAGCGTTTAAATTGATGCAGCCATGGAAAAGTGTCGATTGAGGAGAGAGAAAATTGGAATTTCGGATTTGGGATTGGATTGCGAATCTGCAACCTTCGATTTGGGGGAATTTTTTTGGGGTGGGGAGGGGGTGGTTGATCAAGCAAGCATTGAAGAATTTGATTATTTTATTGTTCTTTTTCCCCTTTGGTTGTTTTAATGCAAATATTGAACTTTAATTAAATTCAAATGTTTATCAAATATCATTTCTATTATACTTTATACATATAATAAAATGTTGTTTAACTCTATGATATGTCAATAATCTCTATAATGTTATTGAAGTGTGACCATCTTGCAGTATTATTTTGGACAATAAATTAAATTTTTTTATTTAAAATGACATGTTAGATTCGGATCCTAATGTACGACAATAACTTAGTGTAATTTCGCTTTTATGGGATAAGAAGTAATTCGGATGTAGACAGTCTTTCCCTCGTAAGTATTTTCCATCTTTACATTTACGAATCTATATCAACTTAAATACAAAATTATTAAGATTCATCTTGTTGTAGGTAACATAAAATGCACAAAATAGAAGCCAAAGTTGTAGTCATGACCTGTTTTAAATTTGATTAAATAATTGTTATATAATTCAGGTATAATTTGAGGATTGTTTTGAGTCCCCATGGCTGTTACTTATTAAATAAGTGTGGTCAAGAAAACTAAGTATTATGAACTAAGATTGATCATTTACTATATTTGACTCTGGTTGTTTATGGTAGTCAATCAAATTGTAATGGAAGTAGCCATTCCACCCCCTCCCCCAAGAAAACTGTAGCTTCTTCATCCCGATTCGACAAGAGGCTCCTAATCGACCATTATATGCTTCGATTCAAACCCCAACTAAACAACCTGTTTGCAAAACTAGTACGACATGTAAAGAATAGTACAGTATAAATGAACAGGAGATACAAAAGGGGTCGGACCTAATATAAATGAATAGCAAAAAGAGAGTTGCAACTTGCAACTGCCTTTCGAAAGTGTTGAAATACAGAAGTTACAGAGGCTAAAGATGCATTTGACAATTCACTACAACACTCAAGAGAGGTTTGTAACTCTGAAAAATCATAGCCATTAACATCTTGGCCGCATATATCTCCACCACTCTTTGATCTTGCCAGTGATATCGATGGCAGTTCCATTACCAGGTGGTGACCTGAAGCACTTGCAGCCAGAATCTTCAGCGCAGGGCAGCTGACAACTCCGAGGAAAATTTTTTTACATTACCTAGATACGACGCAACCACTTGCCTTGAATCAATTTCATTTCCTCAATGGCTCAGGGATTAGACGTGCATGTAGCTCAGGCGTTGTGTTTGCCAGCTCTGTGATATTTAGACCAGTTGTTATGCTTCTATTTTTTTGGTGGGAAGGAGAGACAAAAAAAACATATACTATGTCATTTGGTTTAATAAGGAAGAATGATGGGAAAATAAATGGAAACTTTAATGAGTGTTTTCAGAATTGGTATCTCTGCTTGCAAGGGTAAGGTTAAGACAGCCTATATATGGATCTCTCCATATCCTACTAAAGTTGGATCTGCATTGGGTGGTGTTGTTTTATGAGTGTTTCCCGCGGATTCGACTCCTTGCAAAGTGAAATGCCTTTTTAAATCAAATATAAAATAGCTACGCGTTTCTTAACTTCTTTCCCCATCAGTTCCTTTTCCCCATAAGTTTCTTAACATAAAAGAGTAAACAACATACCTTGAGGTGTAAAATCGAATAGAGGAGGAAAGGGTCTACCATTAGGCAAGCATGCACTCAGGTCCCTCAGATCATCAAAGAAAGGATGTGCACATGCCTCCAGCTGATGGAATGATAAAGAAAACTTCAGTACCAAAGTCATTAGTCAGACAGAGAGATCCATGGAGAACTACAAGCAAAGTTAGAGGGCTAAGGCGAAGAGCATGCACAACTCAGAATATCTGACTAATCATAATCACTGCTTTCCTTTTATTTTCTTTTTTTTGTTCGGGCAAGGGGGGCATTATTTCAAAAGACCAGCAAGGATCAAATAGGACATGGGGCAAGGGATACGAATAAGGGAAAGGGCACAAGGAACCCAGGGTGGGGCTGTCCAACCCTTCGACCGCCCATATTAACCTACTAGGAAGAACATATATACTCAGACTAGAATTTATGACCTCAGAGACAGATAAAGGTCTAAATGCCATAAAGCCAAGTAGAATTAAGCATAGAGAGATCTAAGTTGCAGAAATAAAAGAGAAAGGGAAGGGTTTCTCACAGCAGTGCATCGTAGAGTGGGTGAATACTGGAGCAACCTTGACACAAGATCTACTGCTTCAGGTGGCATACGCTTGTTAAACACCTGAAATGGACATTAGTTAACTACAAAAATGACAGAAACGAGGCTGCAAGGACTTCAACACACCAAAAAGAACTAAAAGAAGAGAACAAAATATAGAAATAAAAGGGAAACCTTGTGCCAAGGATGAGCCTTGATTTGGGGAAACTTAAATTCACTGTAATTTGGATTCATGCACTTTATTTCTTCTCTGGTTGGCGTACCCAGAATCTGACAACACCGGAGCATAACCAGCCAATACTTGATCAATATTAGTTTTCACTAATTGGGGTCCAAGTATAAATATAAAAAAATAAACAAGGTTATGAAAGCATACCTTGATAATTTCCACCAGTTGATCAACACCACTTTCACCAGGAAATAGGGGCTGCACCAAGTTGACACCCATGAAAAATCAGGAAGATCTCAGCAGAAATATCATTTTAGTTTTATTTATCTTTAACCAAATACAATGCATGGACATGCATATAAAACAGCAACAATTACTTAGGAAAGTAAAAGATATCAATGATCAGAAACCCGAGGCCCAGATGTAAGCCCAGTATTTTTGTTCAAGCTAGCAGATTGTATAAATATCAAATTGCTTGCATGCTACTTGCATCAGCCATCAGAAAGAAAACATGAAGAGAGGACATTGACAAGGAATGGAAAGTGATGGCACAAATCAAATGACATCGCCAAAATTCAAATGATGCATCACATAAATGTTCAAAAACCAACCTGTCCAAGGAGAAGCTCAGCCAAGACACAACCAACAGACCACATGTCTATGGCAGTTGTATACTCGGTAGCCCCAAAAATTAGCTCGGGTGCCCGATAATATCGTGAACATATGTATGAAATGTTGGGTTCACCTGGAACCTACAGTTAAAAATAAGCCTCAAAATCTGCAAGCTAAAAAGTTTGTGACTTCAAATCCAAGGGAGAAATGACATACCAACATCTTCGCACTCCCGAAATCACACAGCTTTACTTGATGAGTGTGTGGATTAACCTGCAAAACTCAGTGCATGATCTCAATAACACATAATTATATGAACCATAGATTTGTTTACAAACACCATAGACCGCAACAAACATAGTCAAAAACCAAAGATATTGCAAAAGAAGAGGCTCAAACTGTATTTATTACAATTGAATACCAAGTATCCCTCACTGTGGAACATTGTCCAAAGTTGAGAATAAGAATGAGAGGAATAAATTCCTTGAAGGGACAAAACTCTAGCTATATATGGTTAGGAGTTATGTGCAATCATAATGATGTATGCAGCTTGAGTCTAACAGGGGAGATTTCATATACTTAAAGAGGATTTCTCAGATATGTGGTTCAACAATTTTTTTAATACATAACCCAAGAACCGGTAGTCGAAGCACAAAAACAAAAAGAAATAATAGAAACAAGAAAATCAACACATACAAGCAATCCAATCTATTGAGAAAACGCAAGGGAACTCACAAGCAAATTTTGGGGCTTAATATCACGGTGGCAGACACCAATGACAGTGTGTGTGTAATTGAGCGCACGACAAATCTGCAAAAGAAAAAGAATCACTCTTAATCAGAGATTCCACATATAGGTCATCTGAGAAGTGGCAACTCATCTGACAATCATAACCAAATCTTGAAGTCTCAAAAGCACAAGTGTAGTACTAGAGTTTAGCAGTTATCGTCTCACCTGGTAGGCATACAACTGGACATAAATCATTGGCATGTGCTGGCTTATCCTGTTGTACTGCTTCAAAACCCGGTACACAGTTTCGGGGACATATTCAAGGACTAGGTTAAGATACACCTCATCCTTTTCTGTTGTTGAATAGAAATAATGTTTTAGTTGAACGACATTGGGATGATCTAGTAAGTGCATGACCTGGAGTTCTCTATTCTTGTATCGCTTATCCTGCAACACCATTTTTATTGCAACTTGCTCACCACTTTCCAAGCACTTAGCCTGTAACAGTTATATTTTGGTTAAGGACACAGAGCATTCATAAAAAACCAAAAACAAAAAACATTATCCTTAAAAGCAACAAGCCACACCAGAGAAAGATAATGGTTTTCTTGATTACCTGAAATACTACACCAAATGAACCGGTGCCAACGACACGTTCTGCCATGTAAGAAACTGTCTGGGAACAAGTGAACAACAAACTGTCAAGCAATGTCCTGGTGACGCTTAGATTAATACTAAAATAGAGGATAGGAACAACAAATCCCATAGGGGTCCTGCTTTACGAGGGATATGCAGAGACCTAGATGTTGGCAGCCTTACCTCTATAATCATCCCTATCAGCAATGGCTAAGTATGGAAGCAGAAAATAGGAGATAGGACGCATGTATAAAAATTTTCCAATCCCAAAAATTGGAGACAGCCATCAAGAACACATCTCTCATAGCAAGCTTGACAAACATCCCCCTCCCGAGCCCGGTGAAACAAATTAACACTCCTCTGACTTTTCTTTAAAACAGTTCTAATAATTAAATGATTAACCTTCATGGCTTCATCAACTATTCACAACAAAATGTTGTAGCAAGTAAATGATTTCTAGATCCAAGTCATCAATAAAATATGAACATCATTCAAACCAACATACATGTATGGGAAGCACCACATAAAAAATAATTAAATGAAAGAGTAACCCTATCACTCACCTTCACTTCACATAAACATAAAAGTGGCATCAGCAACAAGATAACTAATGATTAGTAGTACAGAGACCCGGGGAGGGGGAAGGCATTGACCTAACATCAGTGACTCAGATGAATCTAGGCCGAGGATAAACACTCACCTGCTTTGGCTGCCCATTTCTACCACCAACTGTAGTGGTAATTATCTGGCCAGTCTCAGTGACATGCCCACCAATAAAAGCTGCTTCCATGCTCTGGATATAACAAAATGAAAACAGGAGTCAGAACCATTCCCGTCAAAGCTTTATGCAATTCAGCTATGAAATACGAAAGGGCCAAAAAGGGGAAAAAAAGATATCCAAACAAAACCTAACAATTTCAATCTCAACTGGGTCATTATCATCACAAAGCCAAAGGCCATGATTGGATTTATTTATAACTCTAAATTCAGAAAGATAGAACATAGCAGAGCTGTGTCAAATAGATTTCTCCATTGCGGAACTTCAACTTGTAAACAACTATCCAATAACCAATAACGACATGAAACACTTTGGCCAAACTAAGTCCAGTCTAATTGCCTTCAGAATATACCTTGGCAGCAGGGTTATCTACTTTACTATCTTGGATTTTCATTCCATGCATTTCCTCAGGAAGCTGATCATAATCGGTTTTCTGCAACACATAAATATTATTCACACCAGATATGCTTGCAACAGCCTCTGATGTTGATGCCACACACTCCTGTACTCCAACAGTACATCTCTCATTCAGTTGTAAATTATCATCAGGATCTCTTTCTGTTTCTTGCTCAACCTTTGCCCTCTTTATGCTACAGTTCCTGCCCTAATAACATAAATTGCAAGTTGCAACAGAAACTACATCATAATCCAATAGCAGGAAGGACTACACTACCTAACCTCCCTGACCTTGTAAAAATCATACCGAACAATATGGAAAGCAGAAAATCGAAGGGAGATGGATAATGAAGACTAGGAACAAGGACAGTTCTATAAGAAATTGAATCTGCATCCAGCTCCTTGTGACCAATGTCATACCAGTTGCTAAGCTTTTACCCAGCAATTGGCTCTTAAATGTTCTAGAGATATTAACAACCAGAGGAACAGAAGATAATACTTCCCCGTCAAGCACTAAGAGAAACCAGCCACAAACTGAACTGAGCACCATGTTAAACCAGACATAAACATGGATGGACAAAGCATTCATCAAGCACGTTGACTAAACAGCCACTGCTGATCAGGCAAAGAAAACTGGCCATGTAAAGGATTCGTATAAATGTGAAGGGACAGAGAAGGAAAGAATAAGAGATGATGTAAGGTAAATTTTCAGAAACTAATTGGTCCTCAAACCAGCCGAGTAACAGAAAGATTTAGAAGAGATGTGCCTCACATGACAGAGTGGGAGTGAGATGAGTCAATCTCAGGAATCATCATTTGCTAACATGAATCATATTCTGTATCATCACACCGAGGAAATTCCCATAATAAAATCTATCCATAAGCATAAGGTAAGATCTGAAATGATTTAAATGTTGAAGGAAACTCTCACATTTAACCTGTAAGCACTGTCTCTGCAACATGAAACCCAATATCATCGACAATCTGACATCAACTACAACTCACAAGTCACAACTCATTCAGATAACATCACAACCTAACAGAATAGTGCGATCCATGCTATGGCCATATGACATCAAAAATTCCCATCATTGAACAGTTATATCTATATCTTTTACTCGAATGCGTCTCAATTGTATGCCTCAATTCAGCAATTCAATAACCCAAGTTAAGAAGGAAACAATATTATGGGAAGATGAAGCACTCCAATACAACAGACTTAGGCATATTCTCCTCAATACGTTCATAGGGCAAAACATATCAAGACCTTTTGATACGACTTTAGGAACGTGGTAGATCTATAAGATTGTAGGAAGTGTACTACATATCATAATAACTCCTATTTCAAAGGATTCATACAGAAAACTATACTTCGTAAGCAAAACATGATTACCTAGTATGAGAATCAACCACTAGTAATAATAGGGAATAACTATATGATGCAAACGAATAAAACAAATGCATCAGTAGGATACCTCGGGAGGATTGCTTGGGTGTTTACAACACTAACAACAACTACCACCATATCACCACTTAGTAAGGTTATGGAGGAGTAGGGGAGATCCAGTTCCAGATGTACGTAGCCTAACACCCGCATGAGAACTCAAAGGAGCTTTTCCAGAGAGACCCCAAAAGAAGCTTTCTTACATAAACTGTGTCTATAGACTAACCTAATAAAATCTATGAGCAGAAAGTTATCGCAATACTCACAGCAGGCAGTCACATTAAAGAACATGTGATTCTTGCTCTAGCAGAAACTGGCCGAGGACGACCTATTTGCCCAACTCCAACACATACAGCTATCACTTTAATGGTGATTGTGACATGAAAACATCTTCTTCACATTTCCTCAGCTAATGCTCAACACATCATATGACACTTTTCAGGAAAGTGAAGTGGACTTTAGGCAATCAAGCAAAGTACCCAAGAAAAAGGGGCAAACATTGAAGAATATCAAGAATATTATTCCTTTGTTGACATTTGATTGGGCCTAAATCTTTGCCAATTGCAGTGGAATAGGTAGTATTGAATCTAATTCGAAGTTATTTTCCCATATTTCCTCATGTTACTTAATCTATCTCAAATTTTTTTAAAGAAGGTTACCTAATCTCTTGTAAAAACCTAAAAGCAATAATCTTTTTGGCGCAAAGGGCATATTTGCCGAATGAACCTCAATCCCTTCAACTGACAAGCGCCAATCCAAGCTACACTTCCCCTCCCCCAACAAAACTTTTTTAAAAAATCCAAAATGGAAATATTTTATCATCTGACATTATGAGCTTTAAAATTCCCATAAAAATCAATACTAAATATCTGCAAAAAATCCAAAACATCTATCCATTGAAGATGATTGATACAAATATTTCGTTACAAATTACATTCCAAAAACCCATTTTTCGCCGTCAATTATAAATACTGAGCGGGAATGAATGAAAATGACCGCCAACCAAAAATTTAACACAATCCTAAATGAACAGCGACGTATAATCAAATTTATTTTCTAAAAAAACAAAAGCTGAATCCGAAAAGGGGAAGGAAAGAGAAAGGAGGAGAAACATACAGGATCAGAGACAGAACTTCGACCAGAGGTAATGCTTTTGAGACGACGCATGACATTCATCGCTCCTTCTCCCTCTCTCTCTCCTCACCACCACTACCACACCATCAACAGTTACAAACCGTATCCTCGTTCCTCGACAATTCCCCACCGAGAGAAAGAGAGAGAGAGAGAGAGAGGGAAATTCTCTCTCCTCTGCAACCGAAAACGAAACTACGACAAACAAAAAATCGATAACCAACAGAAATTTAATCAACCAATCAATCAATCCTCAATCATCCACCAACCCCTCCTCCCGAAAACCATGGAAACCCTTCCCTTCCTCTGTCTCTCTCTGCGATTTTCTCTCTCCTCAGCGCGGTCAAACAACCATATTCAAAGGTCCAATCATGGCTGGCCTCACCTCGGTCTTCAAATTTTCGTACCAGTCAAACTGAAGCTTCGGCACCGTCGGATCGGGGTGAGGGATCCGACGGTGGAGATTGAACCCGGGGTTTGTCGTTTTTCGACGTGTCGGGAATGGGCTTGGTTGGTGGGCTTATTTACGGGGCTGGGATTGGGAAGGAGAGAGAAAGAGAGAACTATAATTTATTTATTTTTTTATCACCAAGAATTATAATTATTAATATTACGGAATATTCGGGGGAAGGTGAGGCCTAAAAGGTGGTTTGGTATTATTTTTTCAATTTTTGAAAAGTTTGTTGGGCTAAGGTTGGACCAAAAGGATGAATTGGTCTTTTTCTAAACCTAACCAAATAATTGTTTTGGATTAGTGCCGGCAAAATTTTGTCTAACTCAATTATTCGACTTGTCCGACCCAAAAAAATTGGGTTTAGGTATTACTTTTTGATCCGAATTTAAAATTTAGACATAAATTTTCTTATTTCTATTATCCGAACTTGATTTTAACCCAAATTTACGCTTGTCCTAAATATCCGACCCGAAAAAGGGGTGTCGGACAAAAATTTTTTAACCTAATTTTAACCCGAACACGAATTTTTACCAGCGCTATTTGAAATCTTCCATTTTTCAAAATATTAGCTAATTCAATGAATTAGGTTTTATTTTATAATCATCGATTAAAAATATATGTTTAATTATTTTAATAGTTATTTATTCGTACAACACTTTTTCAGATGAATCACAAAAACAATACAAAAAACGAGGGATGGGCGGAATTAAACATGGGGTTAATATACATAATTCGGGTAGTATGTGTCATTTCTCTTTTAGTTTTATAAATTAGAATTTTAAATTAATTATGACGCAAAAATGATCATAAATTATTCTTATCGAATTTATGATGCAGAAATGATCAAATTTATATAATGGGTGAATTGATTTTATTTCTACAACTTAGTAATTTTTCAATTAATTATGGTGTAGAAATGACCATGAATAGACTATATGATTGACCCAAAAAGATTAAATTAGTTGAAGTGGTCCACCATTACATTATTTTGGGCATGCCCTATCCTCTTAGCCCATTACCAATCAGTGTTTACCATGAGAGAGTATTTAAGAGGAGCCCATTGGACCAAGACCTGGCCCATTTTAGTCTGTGTGTTACAAATATTATTTCGTCACTATCTGAATACTTAGAGTACAAACTAATTTCAAAAACTGTAAACAAAAACCATCTCTCTTTATATCGAACACCACGGATTAGGCCTATGACCACCCTTATCCCATAATGCCATTTTAGTACGTGTTTTCTCAATATTATTCCGTCACTATCCTAATACTTAAAGTACGGACTAACTTTAAAAACCGAAAATAAAAACCATCTCACTTTTTATATCGAATACCACAGACCGGGCCTATGACTACCCTTATTCCATAATATTATTTTAGTACGTGTTTTCCGAATATTTTTCTGTCACTATCCTAATACTTAGAGTACAAACTAACTTCAACAACCGTAAATAAAAACCATCTCACTCTTTATATCGAACACCACGGACTAGGCGTACGACCACCCTTACCCATAATGCTATAAAATAACTTAAGGCAAATTTTATCATACTTAGCCTATTGGTGAGTATGGTGACTCCATAATGATTGAACCCATTTCTTCACATAGAATGGGTTGCAATCTTATTTCAAGAGGATTACATATGACCTTGTCCAAGAAAATAAACAAATATTTTTCAAGTCATTATCACTTTTTTTTTTAAAAAATATTTAATGTGGTGACCAAATCATGCATTAATTATTTAAGGGAAACATAGTAGACATATATAATAGGTATAAATACTCTTCAATGGTGTCAAGTCATCAAAATATATATATATATATATATATATATATATATATATATATATATATATATATATATTTTGATAGATTGGAATTGTTTTTTTTTTTTTTTGAAAAAATAAGGCTATTAAATAAATAATAAAATCAAGATTAACATCCTAAATACAAACTCATGACGACACAAATCGTGAGCGGAAGCAATAAAACGACAAAGTTACAAAGTAACATTAGATCACTTAGAGACAAAAGCGAGGTTAAACTAAGTAGTAAACCGAAAAGACAGAGACATGACAAAGATGCCCGAAGATCATTATGACTCTTTAAGAGACACCAACTTCCACCTTTGCTTAACTGTAGAGGATGAACTTGGAGAGTCTTGCACTTGACAGTGACGAGACAGGATATGTCGATATCCTAAGTACCATTTAGGATCAGCAAGGAAAGGATGGAAGATATCTTTGGAGTCGAATCGTTTCTTGCGGTGGCGGTTTGGTACATAACCGGAAATATTCCCTTGGTCATTAGAAAATTCAATAAGATGTTTGACATCAATCTTATCCATCACAAGTGGCTCATTATCCATCACATTTGTGGCATTGAAGAGGGCTAAAAAGAAGGGTGAATAGGGGGATATGTGCGAGAGGTATAAACAAGGGAGGGATAATATCCACCTCTAACTCAACGGGAGGGGTAGATACGGCAATAAACGAGTTAAACTTCTTCGCCACGAAGGCACATCGGTGGAGGCAGGAGGTGAAGACTTAACGAGGACTTGGGAGGGAGAGTATTGGACGATTGCCAAAGCTAAAGATTTGTCCCGAACCATAGGAGATGAACTAAACCGATCATGTGAACCCACAACTTGGCCACCAGTCTCACCAAGGGTGCCGGAAGAAGGTTTTTGCATTCTTTTAGGATTGTTACGCCGATGATGCACCACCTTTCAAGAGGAACCACCGAGGGTGTCTCGACGATGAGAAGGACGAGTTTCATCTAAAAGTTCGGAGGGGTTGCCTTAAGATTAAGTGAACCATCATCTACTCGGGATGAAGTAGGTGACTTCAAATAGGGACATGTAGATTGAAGATGGCCTAAGTGTCCACAGTTAAGACAAAAGGCAAGGAGGATTTTCATACATCACCTCTTGATTAAATGAGTCAATCCAAATTGATTGAGGCAGAGGCTTATCAAAATCAACTCGAAACATAAATTCGAGCATAACGGCCCCTTTCGACATTAGTAGTAATCTTATCGATTCTTAGGGGAGTGACAATTTTCTAGGCGATGGAATTTAAAGTAGAGCTATCAAAGTATTCTATAGGTAAATCATAGAGGAAAATCCAAATTGCAATATGATTAATATAGGCTTGAGAAAGCCTAAAATTAGGAAGCCATCGTTGAACATGGAGGTAATTGTTCCCAACAAACCAAGGTCCTTAGAACAGAGCTTTAGAATAACCCTAATAAGAGTAACAATGAAGGAAAAAGAATCCATGGCCTAACTCAATTAATTTAATCGACCTTAGGGTCTCCAGATTCCTTGTAGTCTCTTGTAAAGCACGTGCAAGGGAAAACTCCGACCCACAACTTTCACTAACAAGCAATTCTTCCAAGGTTCCGGTTAAAAATGGATAGAGGATATATCCGGGTTATGTGGTAAGGAAGCTTCAGCGGCTCGGTTTGGGGGATAACAGTTTCAAGTTGTGGATTTAAAGAGGGTTGAGAGTTAGGCAAAAGCCAGCTCTTGAAAGAGGAAGGTCAAGATACATGTTGTTGCGGCCCGAAGATGAAGGATCCGCAAAAGGAACCGCTGTGCTAGTTCGAACCTTGGCCTTGAACAGAGGAGGACCACTTTGCCGAGGAGTACCCAGCAAGCTTGGGGACAATTTTGAGTTGGTTAGATCCAAGTGTTGGACTTTTAGATCCGGAATCGAAAATCGATGGGGCTCCATAAGCAACCGACGGCGCGACAAGGCGTCAATAAACGAGGCGGTTAAGGCGTCAATAAACGAGAAGCTAGAGTTAGCCGACCCGGTGTAACAACCCGACCCTAAATCACATTATTTATTTTAAATCACATTATTTATTAATTACATTATTTATATAATTGAGCGCGTGCACTTCAATTCGATATCTTATATGTAAACTATTTTTATCCGTATGTTATGCGGCTAAGGCGACGAAGTGGCCCTAATAAAAATTCCATAAAAAGATTTTAAATTGTGAATACCGTTATTAAAAACAAAATTAAAAGTAACAATAAAAGAAAACAAAACAAGTAAATAAAGAAATAAATCAAAATAATAAAATGACGAAATTAGATTTTTCTAAAGAAAAATCCGGAGAAAGAATTCTCTGGAACGTTAAACGACCTCAAAATATATTCGAGCTCATTCTCTCTCTCTCTCCGTGCTCCTTCGTGCTCCCCTTTCCCCTGCTCCCCGCTTCCTCCCCTCATCCTCCCCTGCCTCACCATCTCTCTGCTTGTCTTCCCCTCCGACCACCGGACGCCACCAACGCCGGCCGAAGCCGGCGCTAGGCGCCGCCCGGCGAGCGCCCTATCACTCTCCCTCGCGCTATCGCTCTGTTCTTCCTCGCGGGCTCGCTCGCGTCCTCGCTTCTCCCCTCTCGCTGGCGTCACCTCCTTCGGCCCCAAGCACAACCGACGCCGGCTGGAAGACCGGCGCCAGCCACCATACTCCCCTCTATCGCTCTCACTCTCCCACGCCCTCGCTCTCCGCGTGTTCCGCAGGCGCGGCCCGGTTCCCCTGCCGCGGGCCATTTCACAGCCCAACCACCGGCTGCTGCAACCGCCGGAATTCGCCGCCGGTGCTGGCCGATGGCCGCCTGAGCCCAGCTGTACCGCCATCACTCCACCCTCCTCTTGGCTGCCTTCTCTTGGTTTTGAAGGTAAAACTCTAAACCCTAAATTATCAATTTCGTTATCTATTTGAGCAATTATAAGCGTAAATTGAAGCATAATTAGAAATATATTTGTGGAGTAAACTCAAAGATTAATTTGGGAAAATCCGATTTGGTGTGAATAATCGAGTTGTGGCATCTCGATGAATTGGTTGTGTATTGTTGAATAAGAACAAATGTGATTTTCATGGGGAGATTATGAATTAATGAATGAGTTTGGAAGATGCTTATTGTAGAATTGGGTAAATTGATGGATTTATTATATGTTGGAAACGGTTATATTGAGCAAATGAATGAGAATGTGTATGTAGAGAGTGAAATTAAGCAATGTGTAAGGGTAAAAGTGTGAGGGAGATTTGGGCATTAGGCACACCTAATAATGGTTGTGAGTGTGAAATTTGTTGGGAGAACAATGCTTATGATCGTAGAATGGTATATGCATGAGTTTGAGCAATTTAGTAGATTGTGAGACCTTCCCGTGGAAGGGCATTTGACTAGATTAAGTAATTATATGACTATGAGCTTTGAGTGCAAAGAAGTGAGGAATGAGTTATAAATAAGTGTTGTGCATATATATACGTACACCATTTTCAATTCAAGTCAGCTAGCAAATCGAATAACACCAACATCATTGGGTATTTAGTTAGCCTAATCAACTTCTTTAATTAACATAAGTAGTATTCAATAATTGAAACGGAATCAACGCAGTAAAGCTGAGTAATACAAACATTAGTTTAACCGATTTTCATACGAATATCGAAATGAAATAAATTGTTAAAGCCTATACAAACTCAAGCATTAAAACTCGAGAAAACATTATTAACTTTAGAAATCCATCTTAAACAGAACAGAGGCCACTTCCGTTGCCGAATAGCCGGTGACTCAAATTTCTGCAAAAGGGGAGAAACAAATATTCTCAATTCGAGTACGTTCATTGCTCGTACCTTTTGAAAACTCACATGTTTCATCAAATCTCAACATTTCTCATATATACAAATAACAATGAATCATTTACAAGGCAAGTTTTGCCACCTAATTAAGTGGTCCCCGCCCAATTATCAATTACCAAGGGCTTAGGCCCGCCAATTATACCGCGCGCGGCGTCAACTCGGGTTATCGATCGGCCGGGGTGACACTGTTCAACGATCGTATCAATTACCAAGGGGTTCCACTTCCGGATAATAACCAGCAAGCAATTTTACTTATATTCTCTCCCTCCGATTTCAAACTAAAATGAATTGAAATGCGCGCGCTCAATTAAAATATTTTGCAAAGTTATTTTACGAGTGCAGGAATGTTCGTACTGAGTTTCGACTCACTCTTCCAAATATTTTACTTGTTTTTGTTTTAGGAAGAAGCATGGGTGAACAATCAACCATTTACTAAGTCCGACGAAGGCAAACCCTAGCCAGCTACGTGACACTCGCAAATCCGAAGGTACATAGACGCTCACGAGGATTTTACCTTCAATCGGGGTTAGGTATGGCCTTGGGAATTATTGTACGTCGTATATTAATTTATGGACTAGACAAAAGTCTAGGTTGTATAAATACTACGTTGCTAAACCAGTAACCTATGTTTTGGGATGACCTAGCTACTTGGGTAATGAGTAGTTACTTCTAACAGGGGATGCATAAATTGTATTCCAATTTTATTTCATATATTTAGCCTTGTCCTATTTTTAGGACGGCGGTAACGTCTTCGATCGTTACCTTCCGCTGCGACCTTACGTAATAGTCCCTATTGAAGGGATTATTAAGTAATGATGATTGGGGGCGTTACACCGGGAGGCCCGGATCCGGCGGTCATGGAGATTTCCGATGGCGTTGAAAAATAGATTTGGCAAGGCGAACCATCGTTGATAGAAATGAGATGCCGGGCGTTTCTAAATATGATGTCTATGGTTTTAACCCGGCAGTGAGGCCGTTCATGATGTTGATTTCCCTAAATTGGTCACCCTCGCCCAAGCAATGGCGGAGTTATATTGAAAAATTTTATTAATAAAAAGTCATATGTCATATACAAAGATAATTTTTTTAAAAAAAATCTAAAATATCACAACGAGATCTTTATTTTGACAAAATTAATGGTAAATATTCTTCCCTTTGACTCTATACTTGCAGCATCAATTTAGTCACAAACAATATTCTTTAACTTCAATTTGTCTTTCCCGAACATCGATGAATTATTATATAATTTCATACAACAGATTTTTGTGTGATATAATAAATCTAACATGAATGAAACATTACTTTAATCAAGTCATCAATATCATCTATAGTTTTACTCATCATATTATAAATTTCTGATTATATATACATTTGATATCAAAAAAATTATATTTATACTACTAAAAATACACCAGCATATTATACTTCACTCATCTTAATTTTTATCGGGTAAAATTTTATATTTTATGATGATATTTTTCATCAAGTTACACTAGACCATTATGTTAGTATAAATTCAGTATCCAGTTTTTAGTGGATTATCTCATGTGAAAGTTACAATTTAAGTCCTCGCGATATTCATATTTAAAGTGTTGACAAAATAGAAACTACTAATAATAAATATGAACACAATAATAATAATTAATCAATCGAGTTGGAATATTTGAAAACATGTACAAATCTAAGTACATACATATCAAATTATTGTACAAATTAAAACAATATATTATATATATGGGTGGTCCATTAACTACTATATATACATGTATATATGCATAAAAAATTTACAAATTAAAAGAGATTTTTTTCTTCTCTAAAGTCAGAGATAATAAATTAATATGATGGTCCATATTGTGTGGGTTTATGCCACCCTACGTTTACATTGTTTACCCTTTTACCGACTTATTACGTGATGTACGTGGCCATATTAGTAAGCCCACACTTGCTCATCCCATGGCCACCCCCCTTCCTCCCCAAAAAAAAAACCAAAAAAATAGATGAGCTTGACTTTGATTTGGCGTTGTTACGGATTAAGGACATAAGCAGTAAAGAATGATAAACATTCGTTAGAAAATGCGCAAAAAAATGATAACAAATGTTGAAGAGAAGTACGCCAATACTGAAACAATTAGGTCCTCGAAAGTTGTTCGTGCACGGACTAGTTATTAAACTTTTAACCTTATAATTTATTTGTGTAAGACCTATTCATTCTCTCGTAAAATATTTCATTTAGATTGAGGGGAGAAACACATATTTAAAATCTAATTTAATTGAATCGACGAATTATATAAAGGATATAACTATATATGTGTGTTGAATTCGAATCTTTTTATTTATTTGCAAAATAAGTTAACTAAAATTTGTGATGATTTGAGTTCCTTTTGTGCCTTTTTTTATTAAAAAAAAAAATCAAAATTTCTATGTACAGAGGAACAATGCACATGAAGAACAATAGTACTTTGGGCAGGTTTTGGTGAAAAATTCACATGGTTTCTGTCATTTTCCCGTTATTCCTTTTCCTTGTAATAGAAAAAAAAAAAGCATATTAATTCATATGCCATGGTACGAGAGCAATCAACTTTAGTATGCATGGGTATGTTATAATTATGTCAAGATTTAATTGTAAGACGATTTTTTCTAATGGGAGTAAGTATGCATATATGTTTGATTATTAGATTTAGATGATCTAGGATCAATCATGGAAGAATCTCACGGTAGATGTAGACTCAGTAAACGGGTCATTTAGGTTGAGTTAATTTCGGATCAGATTATGTTTTCAATTGATGTTATTTCGAGCTTGTTTGGTTAGGGTGAGGTTGACTAGGTGTCAGCTAAAATTTAGTCCGATAAATTTATCCTGTCAAAATTTTGACTTACTTGTTCCATTTAACTGTAAAAAGTTGTAAACAAAATTATAAGTATTTGTAAGGAGATATAAGCAATCTGTAAGAAGTTATAAAGAGTTGTAAACAACCGTAAAAAATGGTAAAAAAATGTGAGGTTGTAAACTTAAATTTGAATAGAACCTGACCGTAAAAAAGAAAAGAAAGAAATGAGAATATTATTATGTGTTTATCTCTCAAGGAAAAGGGTCCATGGATGAATTAGATATTGGAGGTGAATCATGCATTATTCATGAAAACGAGCCTACCCCTCACTGTCTTTGTCACTCTCTCACCCCTTCCCATCACATGAATCCACCGCAGATTTCTTATCCCCCCATTTTTTGCATGAATTGCCTCCTCCCTCTCTCTCAATTTCTCTGTGACAATGAAATTAAAGCCAAAAGGACCCTTTTATCATCATCTGCGTGCTCATTCAAATCTAGATTCGTTGTTTTTAGAGTACAAACCTTAATTTCAATCATCTGCTTAAGGTTTTGGTTCACATTCTTGTATTAAGTATTAGAAAAATTCTATATATGCAGAAAGTCTCAGATTCAAATCATATTCAACTAGTATGCAGCGATAGAAGAGAGCTTTTGCAGCATCTCTACGGTTTAAGTCTAAAAAAGCTTTTACGTGAAGGGTATGTTACAGTATATAATCTATCATAAACTTTCAATCATCAATTTTAGAAAATATATATATTGAAGTATCATATTAAACAATAATAACATTTCATATAGACTTTGACCTAGTCACGCACGTACTATTTTTTAGTGTTAATGTTTTATCGTCTTTACTTCGAATTTGCTCTGTTTAATATAATATCGGTTAGAGTAAAACAAAAGAAATCAAGCAATGAACAATAAAACGTGCTTGAACTTTTAATTTCAATAATTATTTTTGGGTTTTGATTTGCATATATTTGATGATACAAGATCTAGGTAGCTAGATAAGTCTAGAAAAAACCCTAATTGAATTAGGCCAAGTGTGAATAAATTAGGGTCCAAGCTAAGTAGCCAAGGCTTTGTCAAATCCCAAAATGATGGTGATATCTCAAAGGGACTTTTTGACATCAAGTGATCATATACATGTAATCAAGTTGTACGGATACTTTAGTCTTCAATCATTGTTCTAGAATTGCATTATATGCCTCAATTATTGCATACTCAAACCTTTTTTAATAAATAAATTAATTAATTATGTGGAGCCTCTTTTTTTTTTTTTTTTTTTTTGAAGGATATCTTTGTGCTCTAACTTGTAAGTTTGTATCAATGACATTGTTCATTACTAATAAATTGCTTAGTTGAGGTGGTAGCGATTTTATTTCGGTAAAGAGAGAATATAAGTTCAAATCTCGGAAAAGCGCACTTGTTGTAAGGATTTTTGCCTTAATCACTCACGGTCCGAAAGGAATTATACCCTTTATTAAACAAAAAAAATATTGTTGATCGATCCGCAACATATATATATACTATAAAATTTTTTATGATATCGCACTTTTTTTTGTCCATGATATGAATAACGAGTACAATATAATAAAGGAAGAGAGAATTATAGCATATAATCTAATATACCCAGAATCTCAATGTTGACTATTAAGTCAAGACTTCTCATTGATATCTTGGTACAACTATGTAATACTCACCAGCGGTATTCACATTTAATTATTTGCACTGAATAAACTAATAATACAGTTTAATTTTTGCACTAAATATATATATATTCTTATTGCGGTCCACATCTATTCAAATTTTTATTGTTTAGTCATATTCTCAATCTATTTTAAAGTAAGAGTTTCACTTAGAAATAATTAAGAGTATCATTTATAAAAGGGACATTTATTTTAAAATAGGAGAAGTATATAATATAACATTATAATACGTAATTATTTATACAGTATTTATTACGTCATCGGTCCTAGTTATATATATTTATATATCATTATCTCGGTATACCCACTACTTCTTAATTAATATATATTCCATATGTCATTCTATATATCTACCTAGCTAAATACATATGGAGGGAGATCCAAGATCAAACTAAGGCATTAAAGAGCAAGCTACTTACATAAATACATATGACATGGGGCCATGCAGGATGCATGCACATGCATGCATGTACATACATGCAATGCATGCATGCATGCATGCAAGATGGCATATGCATAGATCATGAGGGGATGGACCCAAGAACATGTGAGGAGGAAGAAGCATGGAAAAACCAAAAAGGCATTGGTTGTCATACCCAATTAGGGGATCGTTGATTGACTTATAAAATAGTGACTTGGAGGAATTTCAAATTTGGGTCCAACCCCATCTGCTACACTCCAAATAATAAAATAGACCATACATATATGAATTAATTATACACCCCAAAAAAATTAAAAAAAACTCTATCTCCCTCTCCCTCTATAGGGGCCATATTTTCTAATAAGGCCAGCTATAGATTTTTCACCTTTTGGGGTCCAATTTTCATTTTCTTATTTAGACATGTCCATACGTAACTCAGTTTGCATGGAGATGTTGAACCTGTGATGTATACTCAGTTTGCATGGTTATCTTTGTAAATTTAAAAGTTTGAAAAGTCTCTCGGTACAAATATTTACGAGAACAAGACTGCCTATATCTGGTTCTCGCCAGATCCGGTGCAAGCGGGACACATAAGTTGTTGTCGTTTAAATTATTTGATATATGAAAAATGCTAAGATTGCTGAAAAACGTGACCGATAATTCCTTTAATTTCTTCTTCAATTGAACCTTGTGTAATTGTGCTTATAAAGGCGAGTAAGTCTATATCAATATTTAAATTTTTACTAATAAGATCTCGTAAAAATGAAACGTACATTGAGTTACTGCAATCTGTTATGGAATTAAAAGAGACAACTAAACGTTGCTATATAATCCGAGTCAAAGGGATTCAATGACAAATTAACTTGTTAGATCGATATAGCTAAATTTCATATATATTCGAGGATCGGGTCAACTTGTCTAATTAATGTGTAAAATTTTGGCAATTGTTTTAGTTACTACATATACATTGCATGGCTTTTATTCGAAGTCGTTCAAAATCAAATCTACACAATGAAAATATGAAAAGAGTATCATCGTAAGTCTGAAAACCCAAATAAATATATTATCCGATATTTAAACTTTTAAAATTAGATAAGTTTTAGCTGTCGGATAACATTTACGAATAGTACTTACAGCATATTTATATATGAGTAACAACATATCGGCTGTTATTACTTATCGTTTTTCTCTAATGTATGTTGTTTACGGGAATTGTTATCTTACTACTTCGATATCGTAATAGCTCGAATGAAGAATCACTTGACAAAATTCCACCATATATGGAATTTAGGATCCCAAGGTGATGTGCAACAATCCCTAGCTAAAAGGTTCACAAGTCTCAACCCCTCACTCACTCTCTCTCTTCTCCGATGAGATCAGTATGTGCTTTTGTGCGATGATGAGACAAAAGAGCAGAGCTTTTACAGTCACAGATAGACTCACACTGGTACGTACTGAAGTAGTTATGGTACTCTTGAGCTACCACGACAAGGCAAGTCACCCCAAAAGCTTAAAAATCCATCTTTAGGAAAAAAAATTTAGAAATCAAGACTCAATAGTAAACCAAAAAAATTGCCCATTTCATTTGATGCATTTAATGTGGTAGGAACCAGCGGACTCCGCCTCCTCCGAAAAGGCGGTGGACCGGACCAGAGTTTTTCCACAAAACAAGAGAACAAAGTGGCTCTTGTTTTGTTTTGGAAACAAATGCTAATCAGCTTAAGCTACCCCTCCCCGTAATTTCTCATCTCAAGTTATGTCTCAACAAACCCCTCCTTGGCCTTTTCCTTCCCTTCCCTTCTCTTCCAACCCCTCATTAAATGCACACGCACACACCAATCTCTTTAATTTGTATGCTTCTACTTTTTAAGCACTTTATCGAGAACTTTATCAACTAAACATATCGATCTCTTTAATTCGTATGCTTCTGCTTTTTAAGCACTTTATCAAGAACTTTATCAACTAAATATATCGACATAGAGTACTTTTTTAGTTTTATTTTTCTTTATATAAGAATATTTGTTGAGATATTTTTTGTTGTTAGAAGTGAAGATCTTTTGGTTTTTGTGTGTCAATTAAAATATAAAGATTAATATAAATAAAATATCAAATCAAGTATTTATGAGTGTATATTATGTACCTTATGCTACTTGTATACTATGTTACTGATGGAGATGACTGTATCCCTTGTATCTTTGTCTGACACTTGTATAAAGATCGAGTCAGAGCGATGAAATTATGAAAATATCTTGTTATTATTAGACTTTAATTCTTTATCGGTTGAATAAATTCTTGTCAAACGTAAGAGAATAACAATAATTACAGGTAAAAAACCCAAAAAGCTTCACAAAACGTTGCTATTTTAACAAAGTATATCGACAATAACGTAATATATGTAAATATCAGTTGTCTTAATTCGTAAATCGCCTCATTTACAACCAAAAGTGTATCTTTATGTTTTTCACACCAAGAAGGAAAAATTGAAGGGGAAAGCACCAACATCACCTAACTATGGAGCACATTTCTCATACCAACAAGTCAAATTAGTCTTACATAGGCCTACAAAAAAAATTACAACTTTCTTGACAAATATAAAAACCAAACATACATTTCAATTTTCACTAGTAATCTAATGCTAGATAAAATTACAATAACAATGAACATATGTATCGGGTTTCAACTACAAAAGAGTAACGAGCGACCGTCACACTTAAAAATCTGATAGTTAACATGGGTTAAACCTTGAGTCAATACCCGAACCACCTCCCTTGCCAAAGCCGATCCCTTTGCACCACCTCACTCACGGCAAGGAGTTTGTGCTACACGCGCGGTTCGTTCTTGACTCACACCCCACTACTACTGCATGAAATCTCATCTCCATTTTCCCTCCCTTTCTTTTTCCTTTTTTTTCTGAAAATAAAAAGTAAAATACAAATTACAAACCCACCAAAAAAGATATTATATCGTACAACCACCCTCACTGCCGCGATTGAACCACCACCGTCGGATCAACTAGCTCTCGCACTGAAGAGCGGCCTTGATCTTTTGAACAGTGCATGAGATGAGATTGTTGACCGTCTCCACGGATTCCACCGTGAGCTTGGCCGTAGGGAGGCTATTAACAAGTATTTGGAATGCCACGGTCAGGAGGGACCCACCCACCCTCGGCAGGCTCTCGTTGGGGTTGCCGTTGGGCCCACGGGAGCCCGGCCCATCTGGCACTATTGCAAATCCCGAGGGAGGAGTGCCACATAGGCAGAGTCCCCGCCGTTCATTACTACGTGCATGGCAGGGATGTCGACTGGCGCGTATACCACAAGCGACCCGGACGCGTCGGTGCAGGTCTCCTGCAGTATGAGCATGCTACTTTGGTTGGTATTCATGGCCTGTAACACACAGTTCAAAACCAAAGTTATTACTCTGACCCACTGTTATATATTAACCGTTTCTTTAAAACTTATTAATAATTTTAAAAAATAAAACGATAAATTATTTAATAGGTATCATATCGGTCGATATTTGGTTGGAAGTATACGCTATGCAAAATAGTGGTTCAAAAAATACCCCGAAGTCCCATCAACATTTTACAAATGACAAAAACACCTTTATATGAATCTCGTTGGTATTCACGTGGAAAGAGTTTCATCATAAGATATATTCATGAATTTACCTTAACGTGTAAAAAGAGTCAAAATGATAAAATTTTCGTTTACGTTTTTATTTACCTAATATGTTTGGTCGAAAATAAACCGAATAAGACAAGAAAATTAAGTAAGATTTCAATATCTGCCGACTTAATCAGATAGACTAAACCGGAAATGGGATTAATGCCACCTCTATTGTAGCTCTAGGGATTATCCAACCCAACAAGATAGTCAAAATAGAATGCCCACAAATGACAGGAACTGCCTGTGTAGTCACGCGAGGGTGACCAAAGAAAGGGTGACCCACATTTTGACATTTTTATGATAAATCTTGTGATTGAAAGTGAAGCCTAGGGTGAGATGAAAAGGGTGGGTGTCCCCAATATCTGCCTCAAAGTAACATGACTTGCTATAAGCTTCCAATTTCTTGATTTGAACCCCCAAAGACAAATGGATTTTGACCTTTCACTCCAAAACACAGGCATACTTCCAAATTCCTATGCACCATCCATCCATTCTGACTCAGTTTTAAGCAAACACATGAATGAGAGAGAGTAGAGAGAGAGTAGAAAGAGAGGGTGACATACGCTGGCTCGGAGGAGGGAGACGCAGTTTCCGTGGTCTTGGCCTTTGGCAATGTGGGCCATTTCCTGCATGGGACCGCCGTTGGACAGGATGTCCCACTCGCTCCTAAGCCGCTCATCTCGCAGGAAATCGAAGAGCCGCTGAGGGAGACTGGTAGCCAGACCGAGGTGGCTGCACTCAGGACTATCCCTGGAGGCTCACCCGGGTCATCGACGCTCTTTCGGGTCATGACCCGGACATCCTCGTCGACGTTACCCATGTTGAGCTTGTTCCACTGGTGCACTGTGGAAGCGCACACCCCGGCGCAGAAGTTGTTGGTCATCCTCTGGGCCAGCTTCAACATGCTCCTACGCCCACTCGCGGTTATAGCTGCCATGTGTATCATTTTTTTATCAACTAACATATTAAGAGAAACCTAACATTACACTCATTTTGAGACGGAAGGAGTAATTTAATTACCGGTGTGGTCTCCTGAGGGCACAGTCGAGGACATGAGAATAGCCAGACACTCGCATTGTCGTTGCAGAGTGGTGATCCATCTCTGAGCACCGAAGCCCATGCCCGAACTGATCAACGGCCGGTAGAGCTGGTGGATGCTACTCTCCTCGTATTCTGCGTGCTCAACCCATGTCACCTGTCGGGCATGAATCAGTGGGGTCAGTAGATATGACAATCATTATCATCATGCATAAAATCCTACACATCATATTCGCAGAATCACAGGGATATAAATACAATAATTCACCAGGACAACTAATTAATCAACTTAAAATATCAAAACTTTATGGGTAGTTTTCGAGCATAGTCCATGATGCATATGTTTATACAATTCACCAGGACAACCACTACTCTTAGACTCGGCGTACAGCCGTGTTCGTCAGCACTGAGCTTCAAATTTTTGTATTCATATGGGAGCATATATTCTCAGGTGCTTATTTTCCTTTTCGTTCCAGTCATTGACATATGTCCCGAGAGTATAAACTCTTAGATGTATAAGAGATGCATTGGTTCCCAACACAACGATTAGTGTCAGATTCAGCTTTCTCTCTCTCTCTTTTTTTTTTTTTTTCGGGTGGGTCCATATAGTGTGAATGAAGGATCAAGCATTCACACCTTAAAATGTCAAGGGTCCGTCACAATTACTGGACGTGAAATCGATCAGTCCAAGCAAGGTAGACTAGGAGCAAACTCCATCAAATCATGAAATGGGAACGGCATGAGTTTGTCCACATGACAAAATACCGTTCAATGAAACAGAGTCAAATTTCAGACAGGCGAGACAGCAGAGACAGCGCAAGTGAGGGAGAGGGAATAGGAGATTACTATAATTCCATTGACAATTCTTATTGAGCAATGCAACATTATTATATATCATGCCATCATTAGAAAAATCTTGGACATAGCTACAGCTTGGGCTGGATTAAATAATGAACAAAGGAGCAACCACATATATATATATACACGTCAAAGGAAGAAATGTGATGTAAGAAGTAGGCGGTCATCGAGACAAGGACTATTTATACACTCAAAAACTACTTGTTTTAAAATATTTGTTGTTTTAACCTTTGTGAAATAGTGAGGAAATACAAACTTAATGACAAAATTTACGTTAAAATGACCAAATTACTCTAAAATTTCATTGAAAATGAAAAAAGAAAAGAAAAAAACAATTAATAAATACAAAATTGGCAAATTAGACATTAATATATTACCAGGATTATAAAGTAATAAATATTATACAACGAAAAGTTCAGCGAAAAACGAGATGTATTGTGGAATAGAGAGCGTACATAAATACTGAAATGAGAACAAAGGAGAGGGAGAGAGAGAGAGTTTTTGACTGCAAAGTCTTGAGTGAGCAGTTAAAACAGCACATAATTTAAGCAGGGAATCAGTTCACAGACTGTAACATTGATTATGAATAATTATTAGCAGCTTAAAGAAACAACGATCGAGGCAGTATCAAGAATTGGAATAGAAACATCAAATGCATAGTTTAATCATCCAATGTTGTTCGATTAATCAATGAAAATAATGTGATCAGGTTCAGAAAATGAGGATAACAGAGACTTCTATTCATTAAACAATGACTGTATATCCTCGATTTGCTGACGTATTAATCACTAATATTATTATATATGATCAGGCTTAAAATAAACCAACTTCCCGATGCTCGATTATAAAATAAATATAAAAAAAAATCACTCCATTTTAAAATACATGTCATTTTTAACAAAATTTTTTCGTTTTATAACATTTATTACTTTAAAATTCGAATAACGCATTAATTACTAATTTACCAAAACTTTAGACAACTCGATCTTTTAATATAAATTTTATCGTAAATTTTGTATTCTCACAAAATTCAAAACCGACAAGTATTTTGAAACGGCTAATTAAGAGAGAGATTAATCACCAGACAAACAAGATCAATAGATGCATGAGCTTATATGAGCTTGGGAATACAAAATGCCCATCATGATATTGACTACATGTTGCTCTCATCAATTAATGGATGCTCATCAACTCAGCTAGAAACCCGAAATTGCAGTTGCAACAAACTCATTAAAGGCTAAAGTGGAAAGGACACCAAACTTGGGGGATCAACTTCAACTTGAGAGAAATAAACATGGATCATTAAAAGAATCAGTAGTACCTACCTTAGAGTAGCCGTTAGGCATATCTTGTACAACGCACCCTGAAGGAAGCCTCCTGCAGTTCACATACGTCGGTGAGCCGGAACTTTCCCGGATGCAGTCGATAGACACATCGACAACCGCCCAAACGCCTTCCGCGTGCTGCTTGCAGAAGCGGAGGAAGTTGACCATACGAACTGGCACCAGAGGTGACAGCACTTGGAGCTCAGCATGCATCTGAAGAAAAGAGTGGGTTGGATGACAAACTGATTAATAATTTAGTCAGAATGTGGATGGATGGCGAAGTAGGCCATTTGATTGATTAATCAAGATGGTTGATTACCACTTGAAGTGCACCATTTCTACTCCCTCCCATTCCACTCGATATCACATCAGCTGTCGAGCTTCTGGCAATCATACAGGGAAACATCTCTGCCCACCGATTCTGTGTGAATTCAAGCGCAATATAAGCAGCAAAACACACATGATTAGACTAATTAAGGAAAGGTTTGATGAGTGCTCACCGAATCCATCAAAGTTTCAACAAGGGCTAAACTGTTGATGATGACCATGCCAGTCTCCCTAGAGGCTTCAGAGACGAAGCCATTAGGCTTCATCCCAATGCAAGGATTGAAAGATCTCGTATACTCTTCATCGTTCAACATCTCCCTTCCTCCAGCTTCCATGCTCCTTACCCATAGGGGTTCATCAGTCTGAGCCAACTTAACTAATTCATCCATGGCAGCTAAAGCCAGCTCTAAATACATAGATCTCTCGAATGACCGCTCAATTCCTGCTACATTTGCTGTTGATTTGGTGGGGGATACAACCGGTAAACTGTTCGAGATCCCACTACCAAATTCCGGAGCCAAGGGCATTGTGGTGGTCACTGTGGTCAAGGGACCAAACCCATTGGTCCCAACCCCAAGCTCCAAGGCCGAGCTCGGGATAGGAGGGGCAATGGAGCCCGACAACGAAGATAGTGTCGAAAAGGAAGACACGGGCCGCCCTAGGAACTTGCTTGCCAATGCACAAACCCGGTCCAATTCGTCCTTCAAACGGGCGTTCTCAATCCTAAGGTGCTGTTCTTCCATTGATATGTCACCAATAATTGCAGGACCACCACAATTGGTACAAATTGGGTTCCTCATGGCTTCTCTTATTGACATATTTTCCGCTCTAAGCTTATCATTTTCCTGCCTTAGGATTGAATTCTCATGCCTTTCCAATTGGGTCTATACATATATATATTTAAACAAAAAGCCAATCACCATACTTGAAAGGGAGGAAAGAAATTAAACAAAGTTTAATCTCATCATAGAGAAAATTAAACAATAATTGAGCAAGTAATTAATTTGACAAACCTTCATTTGGGTACGGCGATTTTGGAACCAAAACTTGACTTGTCGAACCTCAAGACAAAGCCTTTTACTGAGCTCCAATCTTTGCTTTTCATCAGGATGTGGGCACTCCTTGAACACACTATCAAAACCCAGAAAACCCAAATCAGCATGAAATCAAAGGATTGAAGAGGGAAAAACACTGTCAATTTTATGTCTTGTTTTGCAGGAAGAGGAGAAAGAAACTGAAGAGGAGTTATACGCTTCAAGCTCCTGGATTTGCTGAGGTGTGTGTCGGTGGTATCTCTTCTTCCTTGGAGGGAGATCAGAAGCATCTTGATCATCACCCGATGCACCTTCCAAATTATCACTCCCAGATCTACTCTCATGCTCTTCTTCTCTGCTTCTTCTCGACCCTCCATTCCCGATATTCCCATTTGCATTTGTTTCATAGTTATTCTGATCCGCTACTCTGGTTACCTCCCCTTGCCCCTCCATTCCCGTTTGCTAAAGGAAAAAAGAAACCCAGAAATCAGGCACACAAACTCAGCATAATAGAGAGAGAGAGAGATAGAGAGAGAGAGAGAGAGAGTACAAGGGCAAGCGAGAGGCCGGGGGAGTTGAAGAAGGACTTGTTGAGAGGAGGAGGAACAAGGCGTTGATGAGGAGGATGAGAGATGGCCCCGGGGGCCATGCTGTTGTTGCCAAGGTAAGGGATGTCTGCCACTATTCTGGCACCGCCGCCGCCGCCACCACCTCCGCCGTCGCCGCCGTTAGCACTGTTATCGAGAAATCCCCCAAAACTCATCAAATAAATTCCCAATTCGTTTTAATTCTCTCTCTCTCTATTTTTTCCCCGGAGAGCAAATATTACTCGAGTAGCTAACACTATGGTAATGGACAACTTACTGTTTACTTGACAACCCAGAAACTGGAATTATAAAGCTGGGTGTTACCCACAATAGCAAATGGCCGGCCCACCCAAAAACCAAAAAAAAATTATGTGGGGAGAGGAGAGAGATGACAAAAGGGAATAGTACCCAAATGTCTACAATTCCTCTCAGAGTGATGAAAATGGAGGAGAGAGAAACAAGGCCTTGACTTTACAAACCCCCTGCTCTCTCTATTACAGTATGATTATTCTTCCTACAACCCTTTTTGTTTCTCTCTCTCTCTCTCTCTCTCTCTGTATCTCTCTGAATCAGTGAAATGGAAGCCCTAGAGGGTTAAAAAGGGAGAAAGGTGTCTTTTTGGGAGCTGGGTCTCTGCATGGTTTGACAATTTGGAGAAAAGGGTGTTTCCATTTGAGCTGGTCTGATGACCTGACCTTAATCAAAAGTAGCAAGCTAAAAGATAGATAGAGAGAGAGAGAGAGAGACAGAGAGAGGGAGGGAGGAATCAAAAGTGCCTTTTAGAGAGAGAGAGAAGATGATGATGATGATGATGATGATGATGAAGAGAAAAGGCGAAGAAGAAGGAGATAAAAGGACGGTATGTGGAGTCATCGAAGCCTTACAAATACTTGACCATGAAGTAGGAGTTCACACACACAGACTCCTCCCTAAAACAGAAAATCAAAATAATTATAGAAAGAAAAAAGAAAACTAAAAAGGGGTCGGTTGACTCTTTTCCTCCCATCCCATCAATCAATCTCCTTCCTTTCTCTTTCTCTCTCTTATTTTCTCTCTCCTCACTCATTGCTAAAAAGTTGTCTGTACACGAAAAGTTGGCTACTTGGCTGGAATGCCCTGCTGAACCAACTTAAGTCTAAATCTAATCTAAAGAGGAAAGACTGTAAATAAAGATGGGTGCAAATTTCTAATTCATACTTTTGGTGGGTAAGGTCTTGTTTTGTTTATTTATAAGAGTTTTAAAGTTATAAGGAGTTAGTAAAAAATTATAAGAAAAATATAAATAATTAAAAGAAATTGTAAGCAATCGTAAGGAAGTGTGACATAGTTGTAAAATTAATTATAAAAAATTGTAAGGAGTTATAAACATTTGTAAGGAGTTGTAAGTTACATGTAAATGGAACAGAGTCTAAGTACAAATATATGAATCAAATTAGATACAGACTCCGTTGTATCGTAAAAATTGTCAAAATTTTATATTTTAGATGTGTCGAAATTATTGTCAAAACCTAAAACCGAATATATCTAAGGCTTCAATCTTAACCGATCATTGAACCGAAAACCTGATTAGCTGAATAGAAGGTGGTCCTCTTATCTAGTTTAGGTTATGGCATAGCAACCCATTATGTATGCACTAATGAAGAGAGTGGTCCTCTCTAATCTATGGAAGGGTAAAATCATTGAGTTGATGGTACTCTCAATCTCTACTTGTAGAATTTCACTATTCCATCAACAACATCATTTTAGCGTGGGTCTAATTCTCATCCTGTTGCTCTCTTCCCCCTCGTTTTTTTCTTATTTTTGGGTTGGTAAGAAATGGGTTTTGTACTAAATTTTCATCTCATATTATAAACATAATTTTAAATATACTTACAAAATAAGCATCAAATGGATATGTACATGACATTTTGTTGGTACAATTACACTTTTTCATTGTCGTAAATTATATTTACATAAAAAATAACACAACCGACTTATCATTGATTCATTGTAATACGGGTGATGATATGTATCTTGCACAAGGACACTCTTAAAATATCTTGTCTTGACCAATGATAATGTATTTTATGATTTGAAATCACTATTTTTTTAATAATTATGATTAATTACGAAGGTAAAGTTTTAATAATCATCGACTAGTTCGACATGTATCAAATGATACCATAATTGGATTAACTCTACTTAAAAGGTGTGTCATATACATAATTTTATAAATATGAAAAATAATGGATAAAATGACAATTTTACGTAATTTATAATTTATAATACAATTATACTATTTAATTATATCATTAGAGAGAAATACTTAAAATGTGTCTTATCTCATTTTATTTTTAATATTTAGATATTTATTGTATCAATATATTTGGACTGATTTGTAATTTTGAAGATGGTTTTAGATTTTAGAGAGAAGAGAAAAAATCTTCTCTCTCTCATCACAGAAATTAATGGAGCCTCGTTGGGATCTGAATTCAAGAACACGAAGATTCTTATACTTTGTGTACGAACCAAAAAACGAATATTTTGAAAAAATTAACTCCATCATATTTTTTCGAATTAATTTTTCCACCGCATGAAAATCTAGGTTTTCCTCGCAACAATCAACTCAATTTCAGCTATGAAGATCCGAAAAGCAGGAAAACGAAAAGGCAAAAATCTAATTAAGAGAGGAAAGATCAGAATCGTACCGAAATCAGTAGAAGATCACGAAAACTACCATGGGAGAAAGTGCAGAATTGAAAAGCCGCGCCGATTCTTGTTTACGGCGGCTTCAGCCACGGCGGAGGAAGGCGGCGCTCCGGAAAAGCAGATGAAAATTTTGATTTTTCTCCATTTAATTTTTACGTCACTCACACAATTTTTCAGACTATAAACCCTTCACTTTGCCTTTTTTTTTTGTGAAATGACTAAATTTGTTGAATTTGATCAGCAAAACTTAATCAGACGTAACTATTCTTAATAATGTTATTCTTGCGATCGATTATTTTTCATTTTCCGATCACAGATAGAGATTGCTTAACATGTAACAATAAAGGCTTGGAAAGAAGGTCTACATCAATAGTAAGAAGGGTAAGATCAAGTGTTAAATTAGATAAGGTGTCAAAAATTAGTACAAGAGAAGCCTACATTGAACTCCCTCAAGTATAACCAATTCGAATCACGGTTGACCCGAAGGTTTAAATCCACACCATCCCGAGGCTAGAGAACCAAGGCAATGTTCTATGTAATTTGGACCACCATACATAATGGTTCGGCCACCATAATATAACTCGTAGTGAACCATAATAGTCTCAAACCACGTACATAAAACCAACACATAAATTGACTTCGTATTCACTAACTCAAAATCTCAAACTAGGAATCGAATCGACCCGAATTGATCACGAGGGTAATAAATACTACTACTAAAGAAGATCACAAGATCAATAATTTGGGTGGACAATTAAATTATTATAAATGAAGATCATAAGTACAAGTATGGTAGATTTAGGGGGTGTCATGATTTATTATTTAATGGCTTCAATTAATGAGTAAAGGCTGAAATTAATGAGCCCAAATCCCATTTAAAAGAGTAGAATGCTCCTAAAAGGCTAAATTAATAGCATACTCACATGCGTTATTATTACTAGCCCAAAATGAAAGGGAAAGCCATCAAAGTTTTAAGAAAATTACTAAATAAAAAATATTTTTTATTTGTTGATCCGAAAAATTAGTGTGGTAAAATATCGGGGTTTGATTGTCCTCTCTTTTATTATATTGTACTTGTCCTTTTTGTGGCTTATCTCGAATAATAAAAAATTTATAAAAAACTGGTTGAACTTATATAGAAATATACATTTATGCTAATATATTAATATGTCATTTTTGAGTTGTGATGGAACACCAATAAAACATAAAATTTATGAAGAAAGTCAATAAAAATAGGAGATAATTGGTAAATTAGTTATTTATATATCATTATGATTGTAAAATGACAGATATTGTGAATAAAAAAAGTTAATTAAAGCAACTAATATTGTGAATTTAAAGGAGTAATTAAATTTGAAACAAACTAACTTAATTCATTCAATTCATTTTTATAACTCTTTTTGGTATAACTTATGAACTTAACTACCTAAAATTTACTAATAATATTTAAACTTAAAATTAAGGAAATTAATAGAACAATTTGGAAACCTTAATTGTATGTTTATTATTGTTTAATTTTTAAATTATTGAGAAAGACAACACAAAAAAATTCAATAAATTTAATGATTCCAATTACTCCAAGGATTTCAAAGGCATTAATTATGGGTGTGTGCATGGCAATGATCTTGAGCATATCAATGTGTTAAAAGGAGGAATTTTTTTTTTTCATTTTTTCACAAAGATTTTAATTAAGTAATTTTTTTCATGCATTAATTATGTATCTCTCTCTTTATTGTGTCTTAATTTTGAGACAATGATTTGTCAATGTGTAACCAAAATCTATGCATATATAGAAGAATTAAAATCATATATATAACCCTATTGATTTTCTTTATTTTAATGCGCATTTTTAAATGAATTGTACAAGGGATGTATATATATACTCAACAACAATGATCGATTAAAAAAAACAAAATTGCCCTGCTTGTTTTAGCTATTCAAAATTAATTGTCATCTGTTACGAATTGTTATGAGTTGTTACGAGTTGTAATGAGTGGTTACGATTAACTAAAACCATCTCGTTATGAGATGTTATGAGTTGTTACAAGTTATTACCTCTTATAAACGTTGTTATAAACGCCAAAACAAATAAATTTAAACTCATTTCGCGCATAACTTCTAAACAATGAATCAAAACATCGAGATAATATCCAACATAAATATCATATCAATTAATTATAACACAAAAAGATCGATATAAATATGTACCATCATACACCGCTAGGTATTTATGAGAAATGAAAAATAATTTCTAAACAACCTTTTTATTATTGCATCCAAAAAGGAAATGAAAAAAGGGGGCAAGTTTCTCATTAACCCTTCACATGATTTTTGTGAGTAGATAATAATCTTTATATCTTGACTTTTCGTAAATCTCTTGACCATAAATATTTTTTCCCCTTTAATGTGACATAATATTAATTAAGTAAAGGGAAAAATTAAAAAAATTAGTATATTAATTTAGAAGATCAGATCCCAAGAATTATTCAAAATTTATCAGAATAAACATAGTATTGAAACTTCATTAATTATAACTGTAAAAGAATAATCAAAATTACAAATCCCCATAAATATCCAATTATTGAAACCTTTTTTTTAAAAAGTAAAATAAAAGACTTTGCCTCTCTCTCTCTCTCTCTCTCTCTCTCTCTCCTATCTTAATATCACCCCCAGAGAACAGCTGTGTACTTATCCCTAATTATGCCCCTAATTAAGTAGATAATTTTGTCATTTTTTTAATTTTTCTTTCTTTTTTTTTTGCTTTTTTTGTTTGGTAATTGAATTTAATTCTCTTTAATACATATATGCAGGTAAGGACTAGGTGGGAAACTTCATTTTCTTTTAAAAATAAATTATACATCAAGGTTATTCATATGGCAAATGTCCGCGTATGGTGAAATATCAATTTTTCAAATTCGGACTGTTGTAATATATAAATATGTTTGACATGAAGGTTATACAAGATTTGTGGATCATCTCGTTAGAGGTTGTAGGGTGAAACAACAAGTGAGTAGGAAATGAGTGTTCGGAAGAGTTTCAATTAGTTATTTTAATGAAAAGATTTTTATCGTAGACGACATATGACTTTCAATTAATAAAAATCATCTATTATTCTAAACAACCAAAAAGACAAACGTCGGTCAATGCTGATCGGTGTTTGTGAGTATTGATTTGTATTGTTAAGTGATGCTTGGTATGATCATTTGTGCTAATGAGTAATGCTAAATGTCGAGAGTGCTAATCATAATTGAATGTCGATGATAAGTATTTACGAATTTCGGCCGTTTATTTACCAGCGCAAGACGAATTTAGATTTTGCAGTTGTTTCACGTCAACGTCTCTCACTTAGCAAAAATTATTCTTAACAACCACCTTTTTCACAGTCTCTGAAAATTTTATGCAGACAGACTAAGACAGGCTTTAAAATTACGTGCGAAAATTACTAATTAAAAAAGGTAATTAATATTGTAAGTGTGAATAATTTATGAACCATTATAAATAATAATATGATATTACTAGACAAGTATATGATTGATGTAAGAATAGAAATGATTTGTGAATTTTCTTTCTATTTTTATTTTTGTTTGTTTGTAAATATAAACATGAAGAGATTGATGTGATGACTAAAATTGAAATTATTTATTTTAGTCTGCCTGTGGGCATTGATAGGGGCATAAAATGGACCACGTACATAAATTAAATACGTGAAAAGTGTTCATTTTTAATTTGGCTTCAAGTCAGCACATGTTTTTTTTCAGTTTAATTGAAATTTTTATTATAAATAAATAAATAAATTATTCTCTGTAAAATATACCGATTGATAAAACATAATTCACAGTACATTTTGTGATTTTATATTCTTTTATTTTGAAAAATTTATGTGTTTAAAAAAGTTTAAGTGGGTTGAGTGTCAATTATTATACTGAAGTTGGGATATAAATTATATGGTTGAATAAATATTTTCAAGATTTTTACGAATCGTTTATCAACCATTCTTACATCGATTCTCGGTGATAAATTTTTTTCTATGTATACCAAGCACTACAAATTTTAACACAATGTTTATAATATGGACTTGAGTTTATATATCTATGTCATATGTTATTTTTTCGATGGCTAGAAGTGTTTTTAGAGAGATTTTAAGAGAGAAAAATATAAAAAAAAGAGAGGTTTTTTTGTCTTTTAGGGTTCCCAATTAATGTACATAGGATCACTATATAAATTGCAATATGAACATATGTTTAAAAACTTCTTGTCTTAAACTGTACATATTTTTACATATGAAGCTAATATATGGCGCTGTTTGGGCACTCAGATAATAGAGCATTAATTATAATATTTTATTATTTCGGTATTAAAAAATAAAAAAAATTTAAAGTAATGCTCACAAAAACATTTTTCGACGACTTTGAAAAACTCTAAAAAATAATGGGAGATTCAATCCTATTGAAAAAGAGTATCAAATATTATAATAATCAATATAGCTTAATTGTTGCCTTTAGGGTAATATATAACATTTTCCTTTCACATATTTTTAGGAATAATTTCATATATTTTCTATAAATATATTGAAAATTTTAATTTTAATATAAGGGTATGTTCATTTAATCATTTAGTAATGTTAGCATTATACTTATCGTTTCTTAGACCGTTCATCTACACAACTTTTACAATTTACAGTCATCTCTTATTATTCCTCACCATTTCTTAATACTGATTATTAAACCATACAGTTTCTCATCATTAATTTTAACCGTGAAAATAAACAGACCCGAATATTTGCCGACAAAAACACAAAAAATGCTTAGTTGAGCAAAATTAGGGTTAGAGGAGACAAGAGGTTGGGGATTTTCAAAGAGTTGGTGCCATGAATTTATTCAATGAATAAATATGGATGAATAAAAAGGTCTTTAAAAGAAAAAAAAAGTAAATGCTTCTGCCATGAGACTTTACAATTATTAGTGAGCATCAATTTCAATGCAGGGAAGAAGATGATGATGAAGATGATGATGATAATTCATTCATCAAACCCCCAAATTAATTGAGATCAGAGTAATTAATTAATGTAATTAATTAGCAGAAAAATTTGTGGGGGTTGACACATTTAAATCTTTGGATCTTGAATTCAATGGAGAGAGAAAGAGAGAGAGAGAGAGAGAGAGAGAGAGAGAGAGAGAGAGGTTAGTGCATTAATTAGTAGCTCGTAAATTTGGGGTTGACAAATTATTTATTTTTCATTAACTTGTTGTCATTAATTATTCACCAAATTTGTAGGTTCTAATAATCTCATTAATTCCAATTACTGCCTACAATTTATAATACTTGTCATTTTTGGGTTTTAAGAAAATACTGATAAAATACAAAATACTGTAAATTATAATGCTTCTTGCTTTTGGGTTTTAAGAAAATGCCATGAAATACAAAATTTATTAGAAAATTCGTGTTTAAAAATCACATTTTCCTAAGATTTTCGTTGAAAATTAAGAAAGTTAATTTAAAAATAGTAGAAAAACACAATTAATGAGAGTCGATATTGCGTCATTGAAGTTGTAACATGACGAGATATTATGAAACGAAAAAGTTCGTTAAAGTGACATGTATTATAAAACGGAGGAATATTAAATTTTAAAAAGAGAGACACTCATAAATATAATTTTTTAATTCTCTTACATATATTTGCCACTAATCTTGACTGTTTTTCATTCTAATTTTTTTCAAATTTAAGATGTATTATATAGAAATATTATAGATTTGATACAAAATCAAGAAAAGTAGGCAAGAGTTATAGGTTTTTGACTTTTTCCTTTTTTTTTCCTTTGTTATGGGTCCTAGGGGTAGAAACTGGCTTCAACCGATAATTAAAGACATTTTGATCCGAGAACTCGAAAAACAACATGCGGGCGGAATCTGCGTTTAATTTACAATGAGCTTCAGGAATATTCAATGTTCATGTAGATGGAATCTTCCATGAATGCAGAATTAGAATCCTAATTTTTAATTTATAGTACATCAGATTTTATAAACTCATATAAATTGTGTTGTTTTATTGCACGTACGTATTAGTCTTTTTAACTAGTAAAATCTTTAAAAATTATAAAGTATTATTAAAGTGACGTTTTCCATAGTTTAATTAATATTTCATGGAATGTATGCAAGAAAAAATATATTTAGTCAAATGTTCAACTATATATCCAATAATTTTACTAAAAATTCTCATATAAGTTATTCGAATAACTATCGACTATAAGAAACAACTACTATGCATAACAAATCAACAATCAACGTAACTTATCTCGGTTATTAATTAAGTTTACAATCTGTATTACATTCGATTTTCGATTTATCGTGTTAAATAGAACATTAAAATTTTAATTTTGTCCAAGCATGAAAAATTAATGATTTTCTTGTGGGCATGACGATGATTTATTTCTAAATATAATTTAATTAAAGTTGTGTTGTCATTATCTAAAGAAAAATGACCCCATGACAAAATGGGAAAAATATGTCCCTCCACAAACCGCGGAGCTTAAAAAATTTGTATTGGCATTTTATGAGGACGAATCTTAGCTTTCTAATTTGTTTTTTTTATATAAAAATAACCTTTTTTTTTTAATGGATAAAATTCTGCAAAATTGGATGTAGCTACCACAATTAATATAGTTTTTTAAAAATAAAATAAAAAATTAGAGCCATACTATTAATCAGCTTGATTAAATTTAATGTCAACAAAATTATTATTGGTTTTTCTATAATTTTAAACGATTTGGACCCATGAATTTTCAAGTCAAGCTTTCTAGATTGTGAAAAAGAAAGTTGAATGTAACATAATAACATAATTACAAAATCGTAATGGATGAATATGAGACATGGGTTTTTGTCCAATAAAGTGAAAGTTTTAACTTTATTGGTTCCAATAAGGTCGAGATCTAACTTTATTGTATTTTAAAGATTGAGAGTTATTGTATAACTGAGGAAGAGTCGTGTAATTGATACGATGTACTATACATTTGTGAATTTTTCAAAATGTAAAAGTAAAGTTATGAGTTCGACCACTGAAATATCGGTTGGTTCTCCAGAAAAAAGGTAAAGGTGGGAGTAGAGAGCCAGGGCTTTGAATCTAACCAAGATAGGGGACATATGTAAAACTTAATCAAAGAAAACCATTTTGGTTAATCAGCCAAAAAAAAAAAAAGAAAACCATTTTGGGAATAAAACTCTTCATATGTAAATTCTAATTAAAAATACGTAGAATGTCGAAAAATTATGTATGCAGTAACAAGAAAGTCCACTAACTCATTGTGATCGGTTCATTTTAGTTTTTAATTTAATTGCTCCGTATTGACCCATATAATATTAATGTGAATTCCTTATCCATTCAGTTTGTGTATTTAGAATGATTGTGAAGTATCCGTGTATTTATAATGATTGTGAAGTGTCAAATACACAGGATCATATTTATATCCTCACTCTTTAATTTTTTCCTTTGTATCAAAATATGCATTGTCTTAGGAAAAAATGAAATTCCTTCAGATCTCTCGCTTCCCTCCTAAACAAGAGTTACATTGCAGACCCAGTGAAGCCCAAAAGCATGGACTGAACCCACTTAAACCCAACCATTTGATTTGACCACTTTTCTAAGCTGGATGGGGCTTAACAGTCTGAACTGGGTCGTAATCGAACCGGGCAAATGAGTGGGCTAGAGCCGCCATACTGATTGGCCCAGGTAAATCAGACTACGCATCTTCACCGGCCTGCTCATTTCTCAGCCTAGACCTATGAAAGCCAACCCACTAGTTTGGCCATTACCAACCCAAGCAGCACTTATTATGAGGGTACGGCTACACAAATCTCCTTTTTTTTCTGGGGGGTTGGGAACATAGGCCGACTGCTGGGCCCACTCTGACTCAGCGAAGAACAAGGGGCGGGAACAGGGAGAAAAAGGAACCGGGGAAGGGGGGGATGGTGCAATTTTTGCAAGAAAATTAAGGAATGGCATTTGGTTTTAGTCATAAATAAATAGAGCTACAAAAAACAAAAATTTTACACTAAAAGGACTAATTGGTAGTACATGTATGTCAACGGACAGCCTTCCAAAAGGTTTTGGTTGCCACCAAAATCTTCTCCTCGCCATCGGATTCAGGCTCCGGGTCATGGATGGAGGTTGTCCACCTCACAGCATTAGCAACCCGATTCACTTTCTCGAGGACTTCTGGTGAGTCCCTCAGAACAATTGTTCCTTCAGGACGTAATATTCGGTCCATCTCCACCACGAGATCCACAAGGTGGCATCTGCGCCGATAAAGACTTCATGGTAAGCCAACAAGGCGGCAATAGACAAGCAATTAGAAAGCAATACATTGCAAAGACATAATCAAAGAAGATCCCTAGTTACTCATTGAAATAGCATACCAATAGAATTAGACAAGGTTAGCCAAGGATGCGCTAAAGATCTAGTTATTCATTATTCAACACATTAGATGGTCTAAATACCACAAGTTACCAGCAGTCCCAATAGACAATTATATGGCGAACCAGAATTCCCAATTCCATTGACAACCCAAGAGTGTTTTTTTAAAAAAAAAATCAAAAACAACCCAAGAGCTCAATCTCTTGAGGAAATAGGGCGACTACACACATATTATACATTCAGGCAAACATGACAGAGACATAAGCTCCCTGCTAAACTTGTTGAAGAATATGTGACACATGCACTGACATACAATGCTATTCTGTGTTCATTCTTTGAGTCCTCCAATTATAGATGGATAGTTCAAATATCAGTTAGTATAAATAAGACAGAATCTCAGTACTTTAAGACACATAACAGTAAGATTATAGCCTAGAATAAGAGTTTCTTTCTTAGGCAGGAAACAATGATTCTATGAATCATGAAGAAATAGAATTTGATCATCAAAGTACAAGCAGCCAGCAAATATACCTTTTTTCGCCTGAAGTTGAATCTTCTATAAGTGACTCAACACCAGATAAATGAAGAAAATCATAAGTCCGGGGATATGTTGAGAAAGGCTCACACCTACATTCATTGAACACAAATACAAATCAGTTCATTGTGACACAGCAGAATTCCCCAAAGGCTGTAGCACTGTGACAAAACAACAGGGTATCATGCTAACTGGAATTGATATATCTCTGGGAACAGCAATTACAAATGAGCCTGAATTTCCAAAACAAACGTAACTCCCTATTTGGCCTTTTCGCGCCGCAAATAGGCAACTCAAAGGAAGTGAACTCTGACGTTCCTTCTAATAAACAGCTATGATCAGCTAACGAGAAACATGCACTGGCAAGCTAATTTTTGGAAGTAAGCTTTAAGTATGACAGTTCATTTCCGAATCCGAACAAATCCACATATATAGGTAGTCTACATTTGAAGTTAACAATAAGGAGATTAATTCTTTCTCAGATTTAATGGATTAAGCAGTTTTCAATGGCAGCATATTGGCTTTGTTATTCCCACAAAAATGAGATTTAAACAATACAAATGTTTTAAAAAATTGCAGCACTTCAAATGTCATCAGACACTTTTTTGACTATCTTGAACAAGACATATTGGGTTTGTTAGATCTTGATGAACTAATCTTCTATCGACACATTGACAACATTGACTGCACATGTACTGGTAGATAATTCTAAGTTTTAACAATATTATTTGACATAATAATCTTTCTACTAATTACCTAATCCTGACATCATCTCCAAGTTATATGAATTCTCTTTATGCAGTCATTTCAAATTTGCCATCATAGAAAGACTTGCTCTGCTAAAGTGGACCAGCAAGAGCAGAAAACCTACTGAGGAATTTAATAATTTAACATGCCAACAACACTCACCAATCATGATAGACTCCAATTAGACCTCTGTCAAAAATCACATCCAGTGTTGAAGGCTTAGTTGGAGGGACAACATTCATAACCCATACAGGATCAGATACAAGAGCTGATGCAAAGCCTCCAAAATATGCATTCATATCCATAATGTTCCGCACAGCTGGAGTCCCTAGCTTCAAGTTCAAGGAATTCTTGTAATAGGCAACCCTCCTTGTCCACTTTCCAGTGTCAGCTTCAAATGAATCTAATCCTTTTCCTATTTGAGCAACCCTGGCAGGTACTTCTGTCAACCTACCCGGCCACTTTGGTATCGACCCAACACTTACATCACCTTTAACATAAGATGTCCTGGCCACACATGTTTTCATTTTGAAGTACCTGTAAAATGACACAACATGTATTACTGACCTTGTTTTTTCAAGTATAAAAGTACCTGAAGATCTGTCAGATCTTTCAGAATCATTTGAAGGAATTTTCTTCATGATCTTCTGCTTCGACTTAGTTAATGTTATTGTTTCTCATCACCAGCAAAGCATCTATCTTTTGGTAACAAAATATAGTAATAGAAAAGCAAACGCTACCATGCATAGCTTGGATCATCAGATGCATCACACAAATCAAGCCCAAATTCATTTTGATTAGGGAAGCATGCATCATCTGAAGGTTTCTTCCAGATGGCAGTGTTCCCATCAACCGTGATCAGCTCAAAACACAATGCTCTAGCAACCGCCTGAAGGTCAGCCCATTCCTTCTCTTGTTTGGCCCACCGGACAGGAGGACCAGAGATTACAAAATACCCTCCTGGGCGAAGTAAGCGATTCACTTCAAGGAAATATGATGCATCTGCAATCCAACTAGACATTGTTACATCAATTAATTGGAAAGAGAGGGGGGCATAGGTGTATGCAGAGGTAATTGACAAATCATATTAAACTCACTATAGGCAGTATATGGGATCAAACATCTTGAGCAATGCACAAAGTCGAATGAGAATGCCGGAAATGGCATCCTACGAGTGCCAAGCATGGCTACAAAGGCTGGTATTCCCCTTTCCAATGCAAATTGAATTTGGGCCTTATGTGAATCTCTAGGAGCAAAAGAGAGGGTTAAGATATTTTCTGAGAGAAGGTAACCTCCGAAACTAGCAACCTGCAGAAGAGACAAGTTCTTAATCTTACAAACACAAAATTATAAGGGCTTATTAGAATAAACAGAGCGCATCATACCCCACATCCCATATCCAATGCTGTCCTCAAGACTCCACCAGTAATAGGAATATACCGCCCAAGTTTCTTTACATATTGTACTGCTCCATCAGGAAACATTGTGCCACCACCAGGAAAAATGAAGTATTGGCCTTCTTTTTCATCCACCCCTGGTGGCCTTTCCTATCAGCAATCTTATCGTACGGCATATTTGAATGCCAAATCTGCAGACAGCAGTGTCCCAAATAATACTATGATTAATATGAAATAAAGCGCCCAAACTAACACAGTCAGCAAGTATGTAATAAAATTAGGCAAATGTTGAATTAAGGTGCACAAATATCATATCACTACAAAACGCTTCTATTTGATGCCTGCCAGGACATTATACCTATTTGAACTTTCCATAATAGGCAGCAGAAGATTCAAATTCTCCGCAGATTGTATCTCACATGAATCACATATCATCAAATGAGTTCTGAAGTCTCCTTAGGTGAGACTTCACTGTTGACAGTCGATTTATGAGCACCAACTCTTGAATGATCAAACTGAGGCATTATCACTAATGGAATTTTTGCCCCAGATTGACTGTTAGAGAGCATACATAGATAATAGGACTGACTGTTAGATAGCATACATGGATAATAGGACTTTTCCCTATCCAATCTCTTCACCCAACTTTTACGATGGACTGGAACTCTTCACTTGCAGGTCCGAAATTAAGTTAATTGGGATGTTAGTTACGTTAAAATTTGTAATTAATTCTTCGTCCCTCTATCTCATTTTTTGTTCCTATTCACTCCAATGTTGTCAACACCTCATCAATGTGGCATCTAAAGTGATACCCTAGCAAATAAGCAAAGAAATTGAAAGGTAATGGACACAGATGCACAAGCTACGCTAAAGGCAATTGCAAATACTGCATAAAGAGCCGACATTGAACAGCAACATAGTACCCAACCCAGCATCATTATCAAAACTCACCAATTTCCAACAAGAGGGAAAAAGCTTTATTCATCTTCAGCCTAAATTTAAAGCATCAAATATTTATACATCAAAATGTCGAGTACCTAACATGGGTGCTTAAGGTGAAATGAGGAATCCAGGTAACCTGTCTGCCAGCAATATTGTGCAATCTCGGAACACTTCCACTCTGCTCGATCCACTAATGCGTATGAACGTAACCTAGTCAGTACCTAAGCTTTGACATCTATCCAACAAACTGCATTTTCATTCCTACAATGGTAGATAAAACCAAATCTGGAAATGGATGCTTATCACTAACAACTAAATTCCAAGATTTAAACGGAAAAAAACATAATCAAGCTCCATATTTTGAAGACTCTTAACGCTATAGATTGACGATTTAGCATACCTTAGTTAAATACCGTTAAAACAAGTACAAAGTTTCTTTTATAACTCAAAACTTTCAAATCCAATGCTATGAATCTACAAATCACACAGAATTCCCACATAAGATGTGATAAGATAAGCCATCAGACAAACTGTAAGTATCAAGTATCCAAGCTATCATTTTCTTTCCCCCAATAGGAGAGAGAAGTATACCTTATGCAGGCTTTCCGGCCATCGGACGGGGATGTTGTACCCTTTAGGGGGAGGAATCAAGCAAAGCAGTGACTCCCCTGGCTTCGGGCAATGCCTCTCTCTGTAGAAGTTCATCTCTCGACTGAGCTGGCTGCTCCTCTTGGGATCTTCACAAGGCATGTAATCGACGTACTCCGCCGGACAAGCTTCAACCACCGTCCTCTTCCCGCCGCCACCGTTCTCGACAGCGGCGATGAGCTTCATTCGCTGCTTCGGGTCGGCACCGACGCCGCGGAGGAGCGCCTGGCGGCCGGAGGCCGCCAGGGGTCGCCGAGACTAGTGAAGACGAGAACGAAGAAGACGATGACGACGCCGAAGAATAACGCCGAGACTATGTCTAGAAGCTTCCATTTCTTTCCTCCCCTCCGGAGGTTTTCTTCGATGCCGGAAGGTTCGGAAGCCTCATCCTTTACAGTTGCTGTCTTGCTTTGCTATTCGCTGAATCTGGTGTATCAGATTCGCATTTCGGAGCTCCCGCGAGATGATCCGGAGAAATTTTGAGAGATAAGTTTGAGATTCAGCAAGTTCAGATGTGGCTCAACTATGGCGGAAAGGGATCTTTGTGTATAGAGAGAGAGAGAGAGAGAGAGAGAGAGAGAGAGCAGAGCAAACATACCAGAAACAGGTGGATCCTTAAATATTTGATTTTTTTAAAAACAAAATTATTAAGGAAGAAATCGACATTTATGTAAAATGTGATCTAATCTTCTGACAATTTTTTTATTTTTTACTTTTTATAAAAAAACTCATTAGAGTCATAATGTATGTTGTGATTATTTTGATCAACTTGTAACTAACTTATAATAAATCGATTATATTCTAAGCCAAATTGTGATTATGATTTTTAATAAGGATAAGGTTATTCAAAAAATTTAATGAATTTTGTTTTAAACAACTAGTAAATATAAAAATTATCCAAATTTATAAGTTAATCAGCATGATAAATAATATTTAATTATATAAGTAATGTTTAGGTTAAGAATATATAAGTATCTCCATAAGACATTTTCAAGTTCGACCAACTCGTTGGGGTTTATAGATTTGTGACTACACCGGAGTCGTTGTTGCTATTGTAGCAACGGAAGCTGCACATACAAATATAAATATAATAGATCTTCTCCAAATCAAACCACAACCATTTCGGAGACTCTTTTGCTTCAAGCTATGCAAATCAAGTATTGATTCTTTGGCAAGCAAAATTTTTCGTCCAATGTGCACAGTGAACCCTATTTAATGGCAACAGAATCCGCCTTTCTATGTTGAAACAAAATCTATCTCAACTGTACCTACTGCTCTTAAGATTAATATGCACAAAAGGGGCAAAACAAAGTTTTGGTGGAGGGCCCTTGATCCATGATCAGTTCCTTTCTATGTACCGGGGTCAATTGCAATTTTGATTTTAACTTGGATCATATACCCTCACCGATGTCCAACAATCTCAGAACCGTTTCTTCCTTGGGTCCTTGAGCTTGAGCTCATGCTTGATTATATTTGCTCTGAGCAACATTGACCTTATGTCCTGGTCAAAATCGCTCCCTGTTTGTAGCACACGTTGGAAAGTGGATTTTCTCTGGTCCGCATGACATGCATACAAGATTTTGTTATGGGAGTCGATCCGAGCCTGCACAAGTCAATCATCACGGCAGATATCAGAATAGGAAGCCATGCAGGATTTACAAAGTGCAAGAGAATCATGACCTCAATGCCGAAGTGTTAGCAAATGTATAGAAGAATGATTTAAAAAAAGTTTCCACAAAGAAGCTGATTCTCGTAGAAGTCCAAGCGCTCACAAGGCAAGCCACCCACACAAAAAAAAAAAAAAGAATATTTTTCCTCAAATCAACATTCTGGTGATACAACCAGTGAGTCGATGTTATTGTGTCCTTTATTGTTGATTTCTCAACAAATAGCCAGATCAAGATGGCCAGGAAGACCAGTAGGAAACAGCATTCACCAGTTATCACCACATCAGGCATAATAGATATGGGTCCAATTTGGTAGTCTGTGATATAGAAAGGCTCAAAACAATACCTGTATCTGGTTGCTTGTGATCAAGGCCTCAAGTTCCTTTTGTATGCCCACAACACTGGTTTTGAATGCATCTGCCATCTTGTTCATGTCCACCGACACAAAAGGGAGTGTATACTGAATCAGGGCCTTCTTGCGGATCTCATCGTATAAAGTTTCAACATGATCATGCAGATGGATGTCAAGCAACAGGGTGGGTTTAAGATTTCCCAAATAGTGTACACAATTTGCATACTCACTGCAATAAGTTTAAATGCTAAAGATTCATCAAAATCAGTAAAGCATAGAAAGAGTAGGGAATGAAGTAGCCAAGATTAGTTAAGTAGTAGTGCAAGCTTCACATATAAAATCACAAAAATCTATCACAGGCTTTCAACAGAAACAGAGCAGAAAAACCTTCTATAAATCAGTCGACAAATAGAGATGATAAACATATCAATCTCTGTACACCACATACAGCATTTGCTGTAGAAATGAACATGGAAAATGTTCCAGTCTGTCAATTATGCCCTGATGATGGAACACTAAGCCTGATGAATTCTCAATATTAAGTTAGGTTTCTGAAAAGGTTTAAATTCCGTAATTGCAGGAGACAGATTAAAGGGTTAACTATTCAAGCATTCAAGGAAAAATACTAGCACTTGTGAAACTAGACAAATGATGAAGCCCTTGAGCAAGTTAGAGTGGTGTTTGTATGCACATTAAAGACAAGCACAGTCCTGACAAGGGGAGCCAGAAGATCCGCCCACAATCACAACTACTGAGATATAATGACAAAAACCGAAGGAAGAACAATTGAAAAGGAAAGAGAGCCTACAATAATGAAAGCAAAGGCAATAGAAAAGAACTGCTGTTCAAGAATAAGGCAAATAATAGGGGGCATAGACCTACATGAGAAAATGTTAACAGTACCTCAAATAGAAATCATGTATGAGCTCCCTTATTACTGGTACAAGCTCCAAGAAATTTCTGAAGTTGACGTTGTCAATAACTTTATTCTGCAAAATTTAGAAATAGCATCAAAATAAAACCAATCTAGTGGCAGAATCGGTGAAAGAATAAGGACGGAAGTCACAGAACATATACCTTGAGCTCTGATCGGTCAAAAGTGGCAAGTGCACAAAGTCCACCATAGGTTGCAACATCTTGTGGTGCAATCACTTCTGAGTAACGATTACCCAGATCAGGGCAAACTTCCAGAAACTATGAGAATACGACATGTCAACAAAAATTGATTGTTCAAGAAAGTCTGTGATTCCCAATTTATACCAGGGAAAGAATGTTGAATGGTACAAACTATAAAGTAGGACTCAAACAAGAAAAAATGACAAAATGCAGGAACCATATTACAAACTCAGTGAATTACAAACAGAAAGCAAGCTCAGACCACCACATAACAAAGACACCAAGAGCATAGATGTATACACACATCACATGCAAAGAACATATAACTTAAAGCATAAAATAGCAGCTACAGCGCCATCCTACTAACCCAGACATTTTTACTTGCACAACGAGAAACAAGTCAGTACCATTAACTTCTCAACTCACGGGCCATCAGACTGAGATGTATCAAGAAAGCATAAAACTAGGCTGCAATCTAAAGACTGTACCAACATGCCTGTACTCAGATTATTTTACATGCACCATAAAGCAGTTATTGCGGACAAAATGAAAGCAGGTAAGTAAATGACAATAACAGAGAAAATATACTAGGAATCACAAGTTAATAGCCACCATTGGGGAAGGGATGGGGTGTATAAAACCATGTAAAAACAAATTCAAGACAAGCCACTCAAAGATAAACAGGACCGGTGATTGGTGATAGATCTAAAACCATATTCAAATATCATACTAATGAAAACCCAACATTCTTCTTAAATATATTCCATTCCACGTGAGACTTAGAACCTAGTTTCCCACCTGCCCACCCAGGGCCAAAACAAGGAAGATGACACTCGCACTGCTCAGCAAACTTCTTACACACAAATTTGTAAGTTCATGCATTCAAAACGGTGCTCTCAAAGGTTTATAGGAAGCTGGTCTTGGAATGCAAATATATTTTTCAAGCCTTGTAGTCAGCATGTTAAGAATAAGAATTCTAGTTGCAAAGGTAGTTGAAGGTGACAAACCTTGCGGGCACCAAGTTTGTAATTTTTAGCCTTTAGGTGAACCAATCCAGCAACGCAACGAAATTTTGTAACAATAACCGGATCGAGAACCTCTGCTCTTTGCTCTGCTTTGACCACATGGCTTGAGGCATGTGAAAACTGACCCATCTCGATGCTGACAAGAACTGCATTTAAACACATGTCAACATCGTGGTTCGGTGTAGTACAATAACTACGGCAATTGGTATAATTTTTGAAGGCATCTGCAAGCAGCCCATGAGCATAATAGAAATCTCCCAAATCATTGTGTCCCATCCTAATGCTTTCTCTAATTATATTTGTCTGCAGAGAAAAAAGGCCTCTATTAAGCATCTGTCTAGAATATGTGAAAGGAAAACCTATAAGGAAAATGCAATAGAATATGTGCATCAAACGAACTAAGATCATTCTTTAAATTTGTCTCTCTGCTTGCAAGGTGCTCGTAGGGGCAAGGTTGCCTGAATCTAGATCTCTCTGGACCCATGAAAGCAAGATTCACATTAGGAGGAGTTGTTGTCCTGCTTTATAATGCAACAACGAACTGTGACAGAAGTGCAATTATAATGCAAGAGCTAGCCCAAGCCAAGAAAAATGGATGTATAGAACATTAATCATTTTTCTTTCTTATTTGATATAAACCTCCATAAATAACCAAATATGAAATTGGATGATTGTATTAAGCAAGATAAATGAATTCAGTGAATTTATCTCATTGCTGAGCCGACGCTTATTAAAAGTTGAGTTCAAAAACAGGACACAGGGCTATAGTTTGAGCACAAATCAAGTAAATAGATTTCGTTCATCCAGAACATAAAAAGAAAACTTGTATATGGATGTGCAGCTGAGACTAAGGAGCAGTTGAATGGAAATATGGAATATAAAAAAATAAAACAAATAAAACGTCTTCTAGAATACCTATAACGAACACATTGAGTCCAAATGAGCCCTTCATAGTTCATAAGGAACTTGTATTATGGTTTGGCTTAGGGATCAGCCCAATTCCCCAGACCCTGGGAAAGCGGGACCTACACTCGGTGTCGTAGTCATCTGGCTGAGGGATCGGCGGCCCAATCCCATAGCTGTTGGTCTGAGGGCGATAAGCTTCGGTTCTACGACTGCTTTCCTACTACAAACATACTAATAGCACATTCGAACTCGGATACAGTAAGTTCTAAAGGTTGTGCATGGGAAAGTACAAATTGAAACAGCTTTGCCTACAATCTCTCATGAACACATAATCACCCCCAGTTCCAAATACTCATCAATCACTAAAACCCAAAGCCCAAAATTCTCCAAATAAGTACGATAATTCAAGCGTCTACCAACTAACAACAAACTGAATTCGCAAAAACAAAGTAAAACGTAACCACAAATCACAAAAATTGGAACCAACACCATTACCTTATAGACATTGAGCTCATTCTCCAGTTTCTCTCTCCTCTGCGCAAACCGGCGCTCGACAGCCTCAATCCAAGCGTAATCCACGGTGTAGTCAGCGCCCAGCCTACCGTCAATCCTCAGCGCAACTTCGCGGAAAAGAACGGCGTCCTCTCCCTTCTTAGTCTCATCGTAGGCCAATCGTAGGGCTTCGAGATGCATTGTAGGGATATCGCAGCGATCAGCGATGTGCAGAAGCCGCATGATCTTGGTCCGTCCAGAGTAGAGAGAAGCGTAGGCCTCGACGTCCAATTGCTGGAAGCTTATGATCGGTTTCTTACGCTGGTTCTCACCGTCAGCGCCATTGTTGCAGAGCTTTTCGATCACCTGCCCCGAAGTATCGTCGTCCTTCGCCATTGTCGATTGAGGCAAAACAAAACCCTAACGAAGGTTTTTGATAGAATTTGGAGACGTGAGCGAGGGGGTTTTAGAGTTCTTATAGTCTCTGTCTTCTTCCTCATAAGCCTTGAGCGGGAACACGTTTGGGCTGGGCGACTGAGGTCACACCCCACCAGGAATTATTAATTATGCTGTTAATGGGTCGGGTTAATGGGTCGGGTTCAGGTCGGTTGAAATTAATTTAATTAATAATTAATTAAAAATTCACGTCTTTTTATTTATTAGATAAAGTCACTATCATTTTAATTAAAATTTTATTAATATTTGTATTTATTTTAAAAATAATTTAATATTATTTTACAATAATAGATAGTATATTATGTTATTTAATGGTCAAAATATAATAATTTTAAGTTTGATCCGTTATTTATGATATTTTGGACTTTTGTAAGTGTTTTAAATTTTTTCATTTTTTCATGTTTGTCGGGGTTATAAGGTGGCCCATTCTTTAATTCATATTCAACACTTTGTGTCCTCGACTAGAGTGTGGGTTGAGAATGACCCTGAGTCTATTCTTGAATTAGCTCTAATGCCTTGTTGATTAGTGATTAATAAAGCCAACCTATGCTTTGATCTAAAAAAATCAAATTGTGTCAAATCGAGGTCACGTTTTAATTTGATATTATAGATTATTCCTTGCAATGCCACAACAACATAAAGGTGAAACATAAAAACATAAATGATAGAACAAACAAAATATCTAGGCAAATTGATATTATAGATTATTCCTTGCAATTCCACAACAACATAAAGGTGAAACATAAAAACATAAATGATAGAACAAACAAAATATCTAGGCAACTCCTAACAGAGGGATTTTACCTAAATTATCATATGCTAAAATAATAAAAAGAGAGGGAAGCAAATAATATGCCCAAAAAAAGTGCGGTAGTAACAAAATTATCAAAACACGCTGATCAATAGGGATTTGATATAGCGTAATTGATTTCTCTAAAAATATGATTAATCTTAAAATTAGTAAATTTATTGATAAGGAGTATGGAATTGAATTGTCATGGCGGCTTGAGCTTCCCTTTCATCTCATCAACAATAATTTTGTTATCGCTTTGACGTATAAATTCCGATGCCCTACTTTAAGTGTTGTTTGCAGCGCAAAGTTTAGGACACTAGCTTCAATAACCAAGATAGAAGCGAAACCAAAGCTAAAAGTTCCTACTTTAACAAAGTACTATTTTCGTCTCGTAAAATAAATTATATAGATACATTACTATTAGTAAGTGATCCATCAAAATTGAATTTAATATTTTATTTTTAATCACCTCTTTTCTATAACAAATAAACTTTTATTTTTAGCACTTCGTTAATATTCTAACCTTTTCTAAGTCCTTAGTAGCAAATCATCATCTAAATTTTCTGAACAACTATCTACACATTTCTTCTTTGCAGTTTCATTTATAATGCTTTGACCACTTCGTTTAAAGGGCACAATCTCTTTCGGGTCGTAAGCATATAAAGTAAAAGTCTTCCCAACAAGTGCGATCATGAGGATTTAAACTTATATTTTCCTCCTTAGTATAATGAGACCGTTAACATCTCAACCAACCTTTTATTAGTAGACATATATGGAAACCAAACTCATACTAGTTCCAAGCACATTTTTGCCTCAAGTTATGATTGAAATCATTGCATTAGTCGATTAGCACCCAAGTCCACGCTAAAGGCATAGTCACAAATATCCAACTAAATACATTGGGGAAAAAAAAAGAAAAGAAAAGAGTAATCTCCATACTCACAATGTCTTCCAAGAGGAGATTGTGGTAAAAAATAAATAAAAAAACAAAGAGATAGAGATCACAAAAGAATTGCTTCCTAACCCCTCCCCCCCAAAAAAACCAAAAAAAAAAGGAAATCTATGAAGAAGTTTGGGAAGGGGGAGGAGCTGTCCAATACTGTTTAACAGCAACCATAATTTTCTCCCTTTGTATGGGTCCTTCCTCATGATCAAAAATTCTAGTGTTATATTCCATTTCATCAATTATGTTCTTCACTTTCACCAAAACATCAACATCATCCCTCAGTATTATTGTGCCTTCTGGCCTTAAAATCCTGTCCATCTCCAGTAAGATGTCCTCCAGTTTGCATCTGCAGAAAATTGTCATATTATAGGCATCTGATTGTCACAATTTGGAGCAAGAAATGAGACAGATATATTTTTTCTGAATGGTTACCTGTTCTCGTAGAGACTGAACGTGTAATCAGCGTGAATCAGGTCATATGTTCTTGGATAAGTAGACATCGCTTCACACCTGACAGCAAAACAGCCAAATCATCAGTTGATTGTGGTCTCTAGACCTGTGGTTGGATAAACGAGATGAAGTTATATGAGCATGTTCTGATACGAACTCACCAACTTTGGTACGTCCCAATCAAACCCCGCTCATAGACCACCCCAAGGGTGTTAACCTTGGCCTCAACAGGGACAACGTTCATGACCCAAACCGGATCATGAACAAGGGCAGCTGCAAAGCCTCCCAGGTTGGCATTCATGTCAAGAACATTCCTGTACCTCCCTGGATCATTCAGCTCAGAACTCAACTTCTTGTAATATGAAAACCTCTTCTTCCACTTTTTAGTGTCTTCTCTGAACATTTCTGGGGTGATTCCCTCCAAGCTACCACTAGACACTCTTGGAGGGACTGCAGTTAGCCTCTTTGGCCACTTTGCTAATCCCCCTCCTGCGGTCTCTGTTGAGTTGGAGACCTCCGGGAGTGGGGTTAGACATGCCTGCATTTCGGTGTACCTACAAAACATACATGTAAGGAGTAATCAAGCTGATATGTATAAAATTGACAGACAACAGAACAGACTCATGAACGAGGACTGCATTTTGAAAATAAGGCAAGCCCATTTTTCTATGATCTAGACTAACTTTATCCAGTAAGGAAAGACTCTATATGTCTCCCGAGTCACAAATTCCTGAAAATGGACTGCTACTTATTGCACAAATTTAGTCCAATTTAGGTTTCGGGTCCCTAGTTCCCTGAACGAGGACCGCTGTGTTATGTAGCGATCCAGGTGACTATGATGCAAACTTGCAAAGTAACACCAAATAGAAACAACTTCAAAAGCTTTATAATGCAAGGATGGATATTACTAATTACCATGCTTGATCAGGATCTTGAGCTTGGCTGCAGAAGGGGGTTTTTCTTCGCTGCTCGTCTTGCAATGGATGTGATTCTTGGGCTTCTGCCATACTGCAATGTCCCCTCTTTGCTTGAGTTTCTTCCAGCATAGGCTTTTGGCAACAGCTTCAATGCTCACTTGCTCTGACCTCAAATCTTCCTTGGTTCTATTCCAACCCTTCCAATGAGCCTCCCAATTGATGGGTGGTCCGGATAGGATCCAGTAACCACCCGGTCGAAGAACCCGATCCACCTCTATCAAGTATAGTGCTTCTGCTCATCCCAAATGCATAACCCAAATCACCGAAAATTTTACAACAGAAAATTTCTCGATTGACAATTGTAACAAAGGTCTAGTCAATCATCCAAGGGCATACTCTTTTCAGCTGTATATTACAGGGTGAAGCAGTAAGGTTTACCCGTAACCTAAGTAGCAGTAAGCAGCTGTACGTATACACATGTATAAAGGTCGTAGGGAGTAGTAAGCGAGTATATGCTTATCGATGAAACAAACATACCCTTCCCATTTCGTACTCTCTTCTCTAAATTTAAGGCGTTATTACTAACAGAAAAATTCGAACAGATGAAAATTTTTCCATCAGACAAAATGAACAGACCCGAAGTGCATCAGTAAATAGGTTTATGGTTACCATATTGTGCCCAAGGAATTAGGCAACGAGAGCAATGAGCCATGTCAAAAGACCTAGAAGAGTAAGGGAGTCGATTCGAGGCCATGATCCCTATCATCGCAGGGACACCCCTCTCAAGGGCAAACTGTATCTGAGCTTCATGGGAATCCTTTGGTGCAAATGACATTGTCAGGATGTTTCTTGACAGGAGATAAGCTCCCCAACTTGCCACCTACAAATTCACCAAACACCACATCTTTTAATTTCAAAATTAGTGGCAATGTGAAAAATCATAACTAAACCTTTTTAATTTTCATTTTTCGTCGAGAGGTAACAGATGAATATTTTTATGAAGAATGTCCGATTTGAATCTAAAACCTTAAATATGGTGTAGTTTTTATTCAAGATCAGAACGTGGGACAAGTTTCACACAACCTAGACCCGAAGGGTCCGATTGCACACCCCACATAAACGCACTTACGAAACAATTTGTGTGAACGAAAGAATTGTAAATAAATAACTGATCTGTGTTTATGAATGCTAATTTGAGAATGTGAATAATTTCTTCCTTATAGTTAGGTGAAAAAGCCGGCAATTAATCACCAAGGTTCAATAATTTGTCTAGGTAGGTTCAAAATTATGGTGGTACAAAGAGAAATTAGTTAGATATATAGGTAGAGTTTAGTTAATTCAGTCATTTTCACATTTTGGAACAATTGAGAAAAAAAAAAAAAGGTTGGAAGTTATTGATAACGGTGTGAACTAAAATATGGCTACTTTTGGGTCACACTTATATCATGAACTCGGGACTATATATCCAATAATATATTTTGTTTTTTTAGGAGAGCGAATATAGTTTTTTTTTTTTTTGAGAAAAGAGGGTTCACGAGAATAGAGGATGGGTTTTAAATTAAAACGAATAATCATATATGATAACATGGATATATAGACCCGAGATAATGTTATAATTTAACTGATGGTACAAACGGAACATAATTTATTTATTTTTGATACGGAAGCAGGAATCTTTGCTTTGCTGACAAGTTAGGGTCCCCCTCCTTTAATTTGCTTCCTATTTAATTTACTCAATTCTGATTTTGATCAGTTATCATTATCACGGACCTTTTTTTCCTTTTCTTTTCCCTTTTTCAAGGGTTATTCTAGTGTTGTTCTGAACTGTAAAAAGATTAATTTAATTACTAAAAATATACCAAAAAAGGAGAAAAAGAAGAAGAAATCCCCATATTCTCAAATATTGACCCAATTTTCTCATATTAAATTAATATATTTATTCTCAGGAGTCAAAATTTACTTGAATAGCCTATATTTATTGCTTCGAGAAAAAAGGTAGATAAATATACATGTGAATTATATGACTACTCACAGAAATGGCAGCAACCATATTATTAATTGTCCACCTAAAAGGAAAAACTACCATGAATGTTTTTATTATTTTGACATCTAAAAGGTCTCCACCCTATCCAAACTCACCAGGCCTCGGATACAAATTATACATGGATACGATTTATAGGCCCAAATAACATAAACTCACTCCTTATTTCTACGGTCCTTCTTTTCAAAAGAGAAACATTGAATTTTTTTATCTAAATTATAGCATGTCACTGGATCTATAAACTCGGCTTTATAGTATAAGTGTTGATCTTGAGCCTCCTAATAGAATTAAACAAAAATTGTAAAAATTAAAGCCTTTTTTTAGAACCTCAAATTTTCAAAAATAATATCACACAATTCAAATCTTCAACCCAATTTCTTCGTAATTCTACCTTAATCATACTATTCTAACAAAAAAATAAGGCATATTTAAACTAATTATTAAAAATATTGAACTTAGATAGAACCGTTTTAAACACAATTATATAAGTAAACACCATAGTATAAAATAAAGGCCTATACACATAAGGTATAATATTTTCTCGAAAAAAAATAATATAAATAATCCGTTGCCTAGTATTTTATTAAAATTCATCTCTTATATAAATTTTCAGAAAAACTTAATCTAATAAAACGGAATAATCTTATTTGTAAAAATACAACTATGGTATGATTTGAAAGGTCACATAATAATAATAATAATAATAATAATAATAATAATAATAATAATAATAATAATAATAATATTATTATTATTATTATTACTTATTTTTCCCATGCATGTGACTATAACATATGAGAATGACTTTTATCCACTTTATAATTGAATTATACGATACACAATAAGATAAAAACTTTGTAAAATACTGTTTTATATAATTATTTTTTTACGTCATTTTCGATCGTATAATACAATAATACATGTCATATAATACAATAATATATGTCATATTCTTCGATAAAAGCCTATAATTTGCCAAATATATTCCAAGATAAACCTCCCCCACAAAGACACAAACACTAAAATCTCAATCAAATTAAAACACAAAAAAACCCCAATAAAAAAGAAAAAAAACTTACACCACAGCCCGTGTCAATGGCGGTCCGGACCGAGCCATCTCTGAGGCTGATGACTTTTCCAATCTCTTTAATGTACGCGTCAGCGCCACGTGGAAACATGGTCCCACCACCGGGAAAGGTGAACCGGTCCCCTTCGAACCGGACCCAGTTCTGGCCGGCCTTCTCGACCGTGAGCCACTTGTGCGGAACATTAGCGAACCACACCATATCCCTGCTCTCCGGCCACCGGAACGGCGTCTTGTAGCCATGGGGAGCCGGAACCCGGCACTGTAGCTTTTCTCTCTCTTCTGGGCAGTGCCTCTCGCGGTAGATAAGGCGGCGGCGGGGGAAGCGGAGGGCTTGTTTGGGGTCGTGGCAGGGGGTGTACTCGGAGAACTTGGGGTGGCAGGGAGGGAAGTGGGGGCGCGCGCCGCGGAGGGGGAGTGGGAGGGAGTGGTGGGAGGAGAAGTCGAGGGGGAGAGAAAGAGGGAGGAGGGGATTGGAGGAGGAGTTGGCAGGGTTGAAGCAGGAAGCGGAGAGTTTGGGGAAGAGAGAGGAGGCGGCGGGGGAGGTGGAGCGGCGGGAAGAGCCGAGGAGGTAGGAGAGAGAACAGAGGATGATTAGGGTGATGAGGAAGTAGAGGTTTAGTTTTTGGGAGAAGAGCTTCTTGACATGGGAGGAGTATGGCGGTGGTGGGCTTCCTCCCCATATCGCCATTGATGGGGAAGAGAGAGAGAAAGAGAAAGAGTGATGGAGTTTGGATGATGGGGAGTTGATGATTTCTGAGTTTGTAGTCGTTGTCTTTACACGTAGAGTTATCGTGATATTTTTGAGAGTCAAACCCAACCATAAGCTATGGTAGTCAAATTGCACATATTATAACGGTCTTAAAACAGTAAAACGAAAAAATGATATCGAATCTCCGAAATAGTATTTAGAAGGTTTTTACCTTCAATAAGTCCGAATTTTTAGACTAAATCTTTTGATATTATTGATCGCATTAAACAAATATATTATTTTTAAATAAAAATTTAAAAAAAGTAAATAATTTTAATATTATTGATGACTATTATGAAACAGTAAAAATAAAAATTTTGATTATTTTTAGGGACAGAGAAAGCATTTAATAATTGAATTATCTAATTAAAGTAATCATTTGAGACCTAAATATTACTTGATGTCTTCCCTCAACAAATATTATAACATTTTTTCACTTGTATGTAAGACCTTTTTTAATTAAAATAAAATATAAGATCTTTGCAAAAGCTTGAGAGCTTTTCTAATAAATAAATAAATATTTCACATATTTTATTTGAAAAATATTATCTCATTTAATTAAACATGTTTTTTCAAGTAAAAACTTATTCTCCAAAACCTACAAAGCTAAGGATACTATAGTAAACGCACGTATAAATTATCACAAATGTTCAAATATTAAGTTTATTAAAGTATTATGACATATTTAAATTTTAATTCGATATATATTTAATTTTATATATTTTTTTATTAATATTCTTAATTCAAATACGACGGGAGAAGGATTTTAAGTAGTAAAGGTTGATATAGCCCCTTTATCCTTTCCAGTTTCCATATATCCTCAACTTTCTACACTGGATTTTCTCTTCACCATAATATGTATGGATGAATTGCACTGCCTTTACCAAGTATTTTTCAGTCAATTTCTTAGTATCTAAGCAACATTTGTTGAAAAAAAAATCAATAATTCGTCCTCGAATCAATGCTTGAAACATGTCAAGAATCATTAATGTTACACATCGATTTCATGCCATTAATTTTTCGCATAATTTATATAGGTCTTTAAACCTTTTACAGTCCAAAATACACGTATTTCAAACTTTCTCTTATAAGTTTGGAAATTATCAAGATCGAAAAATTTCTTGTTTAATTTTAATTAAATTTTGAATATCAATAATCAACGATTTCAATACTACTATCAGTTTTCTTTTTAGTATAATTTTTGTTAGTGTGAATATAATTTCTCTATTTTTTTATCAGAGAAAATTTTTTTAATAAGAATATAATTTCTCTATTGATTTGATTAAAAAATAGAAATCTCTAGTGCCCTATTATTCAAATTGCCCCTTGCTTTTGATCCAAAAAATAAAATAAAATTGCGCTGATCGCCATCGCCGCCGCGAGGTCCGCCATCACCACCGCCGCCACCACGGCCATCCCGTTTTATCATCGCCGGTGAGTTCTTTCTTACGATCTCGCTGGTATGAATTTTCAGTTTTGTATGTTATATCTGAAGATGCATTTTCAGCGAAGAAACTGCATCTTAGATTTCGATATTTGTATTGTCGATTGTGTTAATTTGGTAGGAAATTGTGCATTGCAATTCGGATTTGAAGTATGAGCTGATTTGATCCACTATTAGGGCTCACATTTCTTTTCTTTTTACCATCTGTGATTGAATTCTGTGTTCTGGATCAATTGCGATTTGAATGATCAATTTTATTGGAAATATTATATGTTAGTTAGATATTGCTTCTGACTTTCACCGATTTTTATTTTTTTTGAATGTGGGGATATATATAATATAAAGAAATCCCACCTTGGGTTTTGAGGTGAAGCTTAAGGAAAGGAAATCCATGGACGTGTGGAAAAAATGATTTCTTTATGTTGACAGAATGGTATTGATTAGGGCATGACTACGAGTCTATGACATGCAATGGCAATTGTTGGGTAGTATATAACTGAGGAAAAGCCAAACCAAACCAACAATTTATCCATACCCTAAGACAGTTATACTGGGGTGTGATTAGTATTAGATAATAGTCAACCTTACTACTAAAATTCAATTGCAGGGAGATTGTTGGTATTAGCACCCTTTTTGTTGTTTTTTCGAAAGAGGTTTATATTAGGACCTTATGTTTTAGCATGTTAATCAGCTACTACTCATTGAGAGAAGTAGAAAACAATCTAGTCAGATATTTGCTTTAGTCCATGTCCTTTTTGTTATGGACAAGTATGATTCAATATAGTAACCAATAATCATGCAACATCCAGTTCTTATGTCGGGATCAATCTTTTAAGTATGCTTTGGTTTTTCGAAGTTCATTCAGTATTCACGTTGGTCATTGGCATAACTATATCTGATTCTATTGGACTTTAAACCCTTGGCAGGTGGAGTCTATTTGGTTATCTGTTCACTGCAAGTTATATGACTTGGGTATTTGTGTTAGCTTTTGCAGATACCAGCTGTGCGTTGTGCTTGATCAAAGATGGGCCATATCAAACTCCAATCTGGTGTAAAGGCAATCACAGAGGAACTTGAGGAATCTAAAGTTCCCTTATCTAACAAAGCTGCTCTGTCATGTATGATTAACTCGGAAATTGCTGCCTTGCTAGCAATCATGAGGAATGTTGGATGGGATGATCCATATATATCAGGGGATGACCAGTCAGGGCATTCTCTCATCCAGCCATTGAGGGCATTGCGGAAGCAAGTCTTTACATGGCAGCAACCATGGCATAATATTAACCCTGTTCTGTATCTCCAGCCATTTTTGGATGTGATCCGATCTGATAAAACAAGTGCACCCGTTACTAGTGTTGCTTTGTCATCTGTGTATAAGATCTTAACTCTTGATGTGCTGGGTCTAAACACTGCAAAGGTTGAAGACGCAATGCACCTGGTATTTGATGTTGTTACTAGTCATCGACTTGAGGTAGAAGAGGCTGTTCTGACAAAGATTCTTCAGGTCCTTCTGGCTTGCATGAAAAGTAAAGCGGCTGCTGTTCTGAGTAATCAGCATGTTTACAGTATAGTACAAACTTGTTTTCAAATTGTTCATCAAGCTCAAGAAAAAGGTGAATTATTGCAAAGAATGGCTGCACACACAATGCGTGAACTTGTTAGATGCATCTTCTCACATCTTCCCGAGGTGGAGAACGTGGATCAACCTTTGGTTAATAGTTCAATGAAATCAGAGGTATAGCTCCTCTTTTCTCTCTGCGTTATCCTGTCTCCTTTCCTCCCCCAAATCGTTGTTCTATGATGTCTTTCACAGTATCGTTGAATTGTTGAGTAGTATAACTATGTTTTTGTTGTACAATCAGAAGAAGTTCTGACATCAAGGCTAATTTGGCCTAAGCATATGCATGTTCTTCATGTAGTCTGAATAGGAGTGTCACTTAATTCGTACTAAGTGTCAATCTGGGTTATCATACTCTTGTTTTTGTTTTAATGTTCCAAAAGGGTTATACTAAAATCCCTTAACCACCCCCCAAAAAAAAAAAACAAGAAAATTATGTTTAATCTGTTGGATGAGTCCCTTGGAACAATCTCATACATCGCATGCAAGTCACTGTCACCTAGGAGCACTAGGAGTCATTGCGAGAATATCATGCACTTTCTGTTATTATGCAGATGGGTGGCCTAGATAATGGTTACAATTTCTCCGCTAAGCAGCTCAATAATGGCAATGCTAATTCTGAATATGGTGGTCAGTTACCTGCTGTGGATCTGAGTGCTGGTGCAGTAGATGAGAATGGTGCTGGGAATGGGAAGGAGGCAAAGCCATATGATTTGCATCTGATGATGGAGCCTTATGGGGTCCCCTGCATGGTTATGATATTGGATTTTCTCTGTTCTTTGCTGAATAATCTTGAGCACTTTGGACTAGATCCAGAATCAGACGCTTCGGCCATTGAAGATGCACATCTCTTTGCCCTAGGTCTCATTAATTCAGTTGTTGAGTTAGGTGGGGCTTCTTTTTGCAGGCATCCGAGATTGCTGAGTTTGATACAGGATGAGCTTTTCCGCAATCTGATGGTATTTGGACTGCCATCAAGTAAATCAAGTCCTCTGGTTCTTTCTATGGTATGCGGCATTGTTCTCAATCTATATCATCATCTTCGAGTGGAACTTAAACTACAGCTTGAGGCTTTCTTTTCCTGTGTGATCTTAAAACGGGCCCAGAGCAGTGACAGGGATTCCCACTGGCAGCAAGAGGTTGCAATGGAGGCCCTTGTTGACTTCTGCAGACACAAGACATTTATGGTAGAGATGTATGTCAACTTTGATTGTGACATAACATGCAGTAATGTATTTCAAGATCTTGCTAATTTATTATCAAAAAGTGCTTCTCCACAAAACTCTCCACTTCCATCGATGCACATTCTTGCTCTAGATGGTCTCATTGCAGTTATTCAAGGGATGGCTGAAAGGATTGACGACGGATCTCTTGATCGAGAGCAGGCTTCTGTCAGTCTTGAGGAGTATACTCCATTCTGGATGGTCAAATGTGACAACTATAGTGATCCTAATCACTGGGTACCTTTTGTATGCCGTAAAAATATATAAAAAAGAGACTAATGCTTGGTGCTGATCGGTTTAATCAGGACCCAAAAAGGGTTTGGAATTCCTTCAAGGGATACATTTATTGCCTGAGAAGCTTGATCCGCAGAGTGTGACGTGCTTCATAAGATATACTGGTGGATTGGATAAGAATGTTGTTGGTGACTTTCTGGGGAACCATGATGAATTTTGTGTTCAGGTTCTTCATGAGTTTGCTCAGACTTTTGATTTCCAGGATATGAATCTAGATACTGCTTTGCGGATCTTTTTGGAAACTTTCAGACTGCCTGGAGAATCACAAAAGATTGAAAGGGTGCTTGGGGCATTCTCAAAGAGATATCATGAGCAATGTCCGCAAATCTTGGTCGACATGGATATTGTCCTTCTGTTATCATATTCACTTATAATGCTCAACACAGACCTATATAAAGGGCAAGTTAAGAGGAAAATGACAAAAGAGGATTTTATCCGGAATATTCGACGCACAGATGGAGGTAATGATGTGCCTCAAAAATATCTGTCAGAGTTGTACGATTCTATCCGCAATAATGAGATTCACATTACCCCAGAAAATGGAGCTGGTTTTTCAGAGATGACACCAAGCCGGTGGATTGATCTTATGCACAAATGCAAGAAGACTGCCCCTTACATTGTGGCAGATTCCGGGGCTTATCTTGATCACGATATGTTTGCTATAATGTCCGGTCCAACTATTGCTTTTATTTCTGAGGTATTTGATCATACTGAGTGTGAAGAAGTCTACCAGACTTGCATTGATGGTTTCTTAGCTGTTGCAAAAATTTCAGCTTTCCACCAACTTGAAAATGTGTGGTATCATCTGGTTGTTTCTCTTTGCAAGTCCACTAAATTCTTGAATTTATCTTCTGTTGAAGAGTCCGAGCCTGTTATGGCATTTGGTAACGACCCAAAAGCCAGGATGGCCACTGTTACTCTCTTCACCATTGCCAATCGCTATGGTGACTATATCCGCTCAGGCTGGAGAAATATCGTGGACTGTATCCTAAGATTGCACAAGCTTGGCCTTCTTCCTGCTCGCTTGGCCAGTGATGATTCAGAGCTTTCTGCTGATACGGGGCCCACAAATTCATTGTCTGCTACCCATTTACCATCCATGGGTACTCCTACTCCTAGAAGGCCATCTGGTCTTATGGGCCGATTCACCCAGCTTTTATCTCTTGACACAGAAGAGCCAAGGTCACAGCCCACTGAGCAGCACCTTGCTGCTCACCAGCATGCACTTGAGACAATTCGACAGTGTCACATTGACAGCATCTTTACAGAGAGCAAGTTTCTGCAAGCTGAGTCATTGTCGGAGCTTGCTCGAGCACTCATATGGACAGCTCAGAAGGGAGCTGCGGATGAAGACACAGCAGTGTTCTGCCTTGAATTACTGATGGGAATCACGTTGAACAACAGGGATAGGATTGTTCTTCTGTGGCAGGGTGTCTATGAGCACATTGCTAATATTGTGCAGTCCACTGTCATGCCCTGTGCCTTAGCGGAAAAGGCTATTCTTGGGCTTCTTAGGATTTGCCAACGCTTACTACCCTATAAAGAAAACCTAGCTGATGAGCTCCTTAGGTCACTTCAGATTGTGCTCAAGCTCGATGCGAGAGTAGCAGATGCCTACTGTGAACAGATCACCCGGGAAGTCAATCACCTGGTCAAAGCCAATGCCACTCACATCCAATCTCATATGGGATGGCGCACAATTACTTGTCTTCTTTCTGTCACAGCCCGGCACCCAGAAGCTTCTGATGTGGGATTTGATGCCTTAGCATTCATAATGTCCGTGGCTGAGGGGACCCACTTGTTGCCATCCAATTTCATTCTGTGTGTGGACGCTGCTGGACAGTTTGCTGAGTCTCGTACAGGGGAAGCTGACCGCTCCATCCGTGCTTTGGACCTTATGTCCGGTTCTGCCGGCTGTCTGGTGAAGTGGGCTCGGGAAACCAAGGAAAAATCTGTAAGTGAGGATGATGCCATTAAAATGTCTCGGGATATTGGTGATATGTGGCTCAGGCTCATGCAAGCCCTAAGAAAAGTTTGTTTGGATCAAAGGGAACAAGTTAGGAACCATGCCCTTTCATCATTGCACAAGTGCTTGACCGAGACCGAGGAGGTCCACCTTGCCCACAATCTCTGGTTGCAGTGTTTCGATGTGGTCATATTCACAATGCTCGATGAGTTGCTCGAAATTGCACAGGGACACTCTGAAAAATACTACCCTAATATGGAAGGGACACTTACAATTGCCATGAAACTCCTCTCCAAGGTATTTTTGCGCTTGTTGTCTAAACTTTCCCACTTGACCACATTTTGCAAACTATGGGTCGGTGTCCTGAGCCGGATGGAAAAGTACATGAAGGTCAAAATCAGAGGAAAAAGGAGTGACAAGCTCCAAGAGCTAGTGCCAGAACTACTCAAGAACATGCTGTTAGTGATGAAAAATGGCGGAGTGCTCGTACAGAGGAGTGCTTTAGGTGGAGATAGCTTATGGGAACTGACACTGTTACATGTAAACAATATCTCCCCATCTTTACAATCACAACTGTTCCGGATCACCAGTGCAGGTGCCTATGGGACGGCTTGTGAAGCAGTGGCTGCACAAAGTTGATGGCATGATTTCTCTTTGAGCTCCCTCTTCACCAGTAAGCCTTCCCTCTTGATCGAACTTCTGGCCAAGGGGAGGAAGATTGAGAGTAAATGGTGTGAGGTTCTCATCCATATATAAGAATGGTCTTTCAATTAAGCCATGGCTGTTGAAGATGAAGCTTCATGTGAGTTTTGTAAGGGCCATTGAGATTCTGGAGCATTCTCCTGTAGGTGTATTTTCATTAGTACAAAACCACAAATTAAATATTATCATAGATGATATTTGGATTAGTATTGTGAAAGAGGAAGGCTTGATTTCCCTCTTTCTGAATAGGTACAACTCAAAACTAGAGCATTATACTGTCTGTCCTGTAATTATTGTGCAGATATTTACCCTGAGGAATGAAGATATATGCTGTTTATAGGTTTTGTACTTTACCATGTAAGCTACTTGATTTATGCTGTTTGCTATTCATTTTTTTGTTCTCTATCTCCTGAAAATTCTTGCTTAGATGTGAAGCAGGTGAAGCGACTGATTGAATAAGTTTCTGGCTTGCATTTGATGCTCAAGGAGTGGGTTCTTGTCCCTGTTCTATTTTCTTTCGGGCTGTAAAGCAAATATCAAGTGTGTGCAAAGCTATGAAAATGCTATATTTTCAATGTGACAGTTTTACGAATTAATTTAAGTGAGTGGACTCTTTATTATCTTTTCTTTTAGGGTTTTCGGATGAAAATAATACGAGCTTTACGGTATTAGACAAAAATAATACAAATTTTTTGTTGGCTGGCAGCAGTATGAACTTTAATTCTATTTAATGCCATTAGAACACCACCAAGTTAAGGGTCGTTGACTAAACGGAGCTACGATGTGGTACGTGAAGTCACTGACATGGATGGGAAAGCCGAAGATTTTACGTTAAAGAAAAAAGTTTATAAAATTTTTACCCCATACATCAAAAATTCGTTTTATTTTCATCTAATATTCTTTATTTTTATTGTGTAATGTCGTAAAGGGAGATCCAAACTCAAGTCTCTATCAACAACACTCAGAAAAGACTTTCTTTACCACTTGAATTGACACCCAATTCTTGGGTTTAGGTATCATTTTATCCAACCAAAAACTAATCATTTGAAACCCAAATATATAACTAAGTGTTTAATTAGCACTCTCATCAATAATCAAAACTTATCAAACATCGATAAATCACTAATTACCACTAATCAACAATAAGTTATATAAATAAAACATGCCTCGAGGGCTCAAGTTCAAGTATTAGTAATAAGTTATTTACTGAAAACTTAAATTTTAAAAAATCCTATATCAACTTCTGCACTTTGGGGGGTGGGGGAGGACCAGCGTTACCAAATATTCTTCTAAGACGAGAGAGAGAGAGAGTCAAGAGACATTTGCACATCAGTAACCTATTGACCACAATTCATACTTTCAGATACTCCCACCTACAGTCAGTGGGTGAAAATCATTCAGTGAATCTTAACAAGGGATCCACATACAGTACATTAATCTTTCTTTTCCATTGCACAATTTCCGGCGTCTACCAGTACTACTAGTAACAAAAGTGGCTACACAGCACCAGAACGACATTCCATTTCGGGGCAGGGAGTACACCAACTTCATCAATCCCTCCCACCTGCCGCTTCCAAGAGTCCTCGACTATCAACTCATCAACCCCCCAGTCTTCATAGCTGCACAAATACATTGACAATAAAGTAAAGACCTTGCCATAGAGAGTAAATGGAATGGTCTCTGAAAAGAAGAAAATTACCTTCCATCAGGTAAATAACGACGGATGGTAAATGGTATCTTGCGCTCCCGGAGTTCCTTCATTGCAATCTACAAAATGTGAAATGATTAAACATCGTATGCCAAGCACATAAGTCTTCATAGAACAGCCAAAATCCATCCATAAGGTTAATACAAACTTATACTCTCATTTTGAATTTACAATGTACAGGCATGACTCAATTCAATTGTACAAGTCAGCTGTTTCAAGAGTAACTAGAAATAAACTGAATTGCAGATAATTCATGCATGTAATGCAATGGGAAAAAATGTGGAGCCTCTCCACCACCCCGATTTAGAGAATATATTTGACTATTTGCAAAACAACCGCACTTCGCACAGAAGCAGAATGCCTTCATTACGTTGTTTATGTCCTTACTCGTCCCCCTCCAGACCCCAAGGGTTCTCTTTCACTCCCAGTTGTCCATTTTCCAACCCGTTTAGAAAAAGGTCACGACTGCCAACGTATGTGTTATACTGTGCAGATATTTTACTGGAATTGCTATAAAGCTTCTGAGATTAAAGTGGAAGGCTGGGTACATATACATTATGCACTTAAAATGATAGGCCGGTGGGTTAAAAACTAATGCACAATAGCTAGCTATAGCAACCCCCCAAAAAAAAAAAATACGAAGTCCTATCTTCGTCTCCTCCCCTCTGACACTACATCTACAGCTGAGGCCTACAGTCTATAGCCAACCAAAAAATATGCCAGATTTACAGAGGTTAAAGATAAAGATCCTTACATTGCTTAAAATCTTAGCATATACCATAAGATAATCAACCATGACGGAAAACCAAGTTCCATCTCGTAAACTTATTAAAGTCTTAACAATCAAGCTCTCAAAAGGGGAATTCAAAATACCAAAACCATCACAACTCAGAAACACATATTTCAACAAAATCAATAAGAAGGCTCACAAAATCGGTACAAGTAACAAATAAGAAACTGGCCAGATTATCAACAGAATCGAGAAGAACTACCTCAAGTGGATCAGTTTCACCTTCCAGCTCAACCATGACAGGTGCGTTCATACTGCATCACCACACAAGATATCTCTAATTAGGCTTCCTTGCTAAAACACAATTAACAATAGATAGAGTCCTAGTTTTAACAGACCTAATCTGCAGTGCACGTGTTCCCAGTATCCTAGCCCGTTCATATTTAGTCATGTATTTTGATGTCTTCCTTTGCTTGTGCTCCTTTCCATCCCCATCCTTGTCTTCAGCTTCTACTAAAGGATCATTTACATCTTCCTCTTGTTGAACATTCTCCTCCTCTTCCCCTTCCTAAAAATCAAGGTGAAGTCAAGGTGAGTCGGCAAAAAGTACGTCTTCAGCTAAAATTGCACATGTGAGATAAAACTAAGAACAGATCACGTGAGAATGATAAAATACTGTACCTCGATTTCAGGCTCCGGAGGCTCATCCTCATATCTGCAAGTTTAAACCAAAAGCATTTTTAGCACCAAGTATCTTTGATTCTTTAATTCTTAACAATCAATGAAAGGAGACAACATCTCATCCTCAACAAAACTTGCACTTAATAGCAGGATACTGGCTCATATCAATGAGATTAAAGGAGATCAAACAGCATCAGAAGAATAATCAATATTATTACAAGGATCTAAATACATGAGAGCAAACCAAGATTCCCCCATAATACAATCACCCTCTGCACAGCCCACTTCCCAGAGGTATCGACATGAAGAAACTTTAAAATTATCTTCATAGCAAGTTAGTTATTTACAATAATAAATTCAGTGGTGATCCGTAAAAATTGTCCTTTACAATGATACTGAATGAAGTTCAAGTCCCACCTAAAACAGCCTCAAAACTTAAGATATAAGTCTCAGAATATAGGCTTTCAAGCATATCTCACTAATCCATAGGAATAAATGCACAGGAAGGCATAATAGAAGTAGCAACCACCTCCCCAGCAGACAAACTTTGAATTGAATGGCTTCTTCAGCGATGGTACCATTACTCATGCATCAAGCATTATGTCGCATGTGACAGGCACAGTAACAAAGAAACAAGTTCTTGTGCTAGCTCTTGTACAAGCACTAAAGCGGAATTCAAATGCTCCCTCAGACCCTCAGGTTGAGGTTAATATAGTAAAGCAGAGTCAATCAAAGATTAGTCAGCAGTAGCATGGCTTCAGTAAACACAACACAGAGGCCCTCCACTTTCACATATGAAAATTCTGATGTTATCATTTCTGGGAAATAGCTAAGAAGACGAGGAGAGCAAACATTTATCAATTATTGGCAAGAATACACCCCCCTCTCCAATACCGGGTGCATAGACAACCTAGATTACACGTTCAACTTAGACAAATGTTTTCTAATCACCACCACATGAAGATCTCATAACGGGTAATTGATCTGATTGTGTTTCAAACACAGTCAAGGACAAGCTCAATCAATACACAGAACAAATTCACCCAAACAAACCACAGTCATCACTATATAGCTGCTCTTAAACCATCTTAAAGTACACAAAAAGGATTATTATTTTACTCTTTAGTTCTCTTCCCACTGACCCACCCCTCCCCCAGCAGTATTATACTCCTCAACATACCCTTAAATTCCAACTGAACAATTTAGTAATCTTCAGAAATTGGACCTCGTAAACCTAAGGATTTCACTGATGTAGCTTAAAGATAATTGTCCAAAAAGAGCACACTTTCGTAATCAACGCGACCTGAACTCATAAACCCTAATTCGGCTACCCCTAATATCCTTCAAAAAGTACACTATTTTAACAATCAAGATAAATTTAAAAGGAAATCAAAGAGACAATAAAACTAAGAAAAGCGAAACAATAACAGAAGAAAGTTCCAATAGAAGCAGTTCAATCAAAAGAACGCAAATATAAAAACAGAAAACCCTAATTCAGAGAGGCAAAGGAACTCAAAGCTTTATGAACAAGAAAAAGGAAGAGATGAAGCTTACCCCATGTCGACATCATTGTAGTCCTCGTCCGCCATTGGAGGTCCTCGAGCTAAACTCCGACGAAAGCCCTCGTTTCCTTCGGAATTTGAGGAGAAAATGGAGAAGAGGGGGAAGCCGCAATGGCTATTTATAGCACTTGCAGGGAACAAAGGAATTGGGCCGCCATATTGGGCTTCGGGTATCTGCTGATGAACCTGAAAGCCCAATCAATGAGACTATTTTTTTCTCTATAAAATAAAATCAATGAGAATATTATTTTTATTTTTCTCTATAAAATAACAAATCACATAATATGCCCCCAAAAATATACCACCGAATATTATACTATCTTTCGACTTTTCTTCCCAAATACGAGGCATAAAGATTGATAATATAGGGACAGTTTTATTTTAGAAGATATTATCAATTATTAAATAAACTGACACTCATTATTATGATTCGATTTTTAAGTATGAGAATATTTATTTTTGACATAAAGTATGAGAAAGTTAATAAAAATGAAGGTAATAATAGCTTAGTCTTTTAATCAAAATTAAATTTCTTTATTTTCGAGTATATATAGTTTTTAGTTCACTATTTCTTTTTTCATTGTATTATATTGTCTTTACAATAAAGTCGTACTTTATCGTATAATAAAAAATGACTCTTTACATTGTCATTTCACTCCTTTTTATGAAGCAATATACTGTCCGAAGTTTTTAAATCAAAATCTAATAGAATTATAGCCTCAATACAACGATGTACATAAAATTATTGTGTGAAAATTGTCCTAAAAGGATACATTATGACGCATATAGTTACTCTATATACAAATCAAAAGAATTATAATACAAGAATCCATTTGGGGGGAAGAAGGGGACTACTCAAATATTCACAAGGGGCATACCATACAAAAAACACAAAAGCAGGCAGCAAATGAGAAGGCACTCAACTCCCTCCTAAGAAAAGAAAACTGCCTTCAACAGGCTTAAAAATCAAGAGACCCTACCCTATCTTATGTACATTCATCAAAACCACCACTATGATCCCAAGCAACCACTTGTAGAATGCAGACTATAGTCGATTTCGATATCGACAACCACCACCACCCAGTGTAAATCCTGCTCGGGTCTGGGATCCGGGCAAATCTATGTGTATGCAACCTTAATTGTGTTCTTACTTCTGTTCCCTAGCAACTGATTCATTTCCCGGTTCAGTTCATTTGAGCAAAACTACTAAAAGTGATCACACTTCCCTGGGTGGTGCTAACCCCTTGGGGTAGATTAACACAGAGTCTAGAGAGAGACCACCTTTGATGTGGGTGCAGTCGATCTGAGTAGCCGAGAACTTGACCTTTGTCAACTCATCTGGGCCCTTGACCACAAAATCGCCCCGTGATACATGACCCAGGAACCCGGATTATCCAAATAACATTGTGACACTGAATGCTGACCATCTGATGTTGTGAGCTGGAACCGGACCGGCCTTATGTCCCACCCATGGATATGCTCCGGATTACAGATCCGACGTCCAAATCTCTTGGAGGTCCGACCGAGTTGGAGTCTGAAGAAGAGGCTGTATGTGCCAACTGGGAATTTGAACTCGAGCTCCCCAGAAACTTCAAACCACCAAATTTGTACAAGGTATGCCACTGTGTGGAATCTACTAGCAGAGGAGACATAATTGAAACAACCAGTCAATCAACCTGAATCAACCCCACAATCTCAATCAATACTACTGGAAATTTCTACCAATGCATTCAATCAGCAACTGTCCCAGTTGAATGATTTTTGGAATAATCAGTTCATCTAGAATTATTTAACAAACTTTTTGGAGTTTCTTTCTAGTCTAATTACTTGAGGTGCTCTTTGCAAGTCCATGCTGAGGTTTAGGAATCATGCATCTAAAACATACCACTTATATGACTCGACTATAAGTGCTCAATCTACGTGGATATTCAAGCCTCATACTCGCCCATATTGTGAAAAAAAAATTCAAATAAGTAACGCAGAATAGGGACCATTTCAAATAAAACGTCATCAGAAAATGGATGCGACCCCTTATTTCAAACCATGGATTCACAAAAGGTCAAAAGGCATCAGTCTAACTTTCTTAGGACATCAATTACCTCATTCATGATGAAATTGGATTCTAAGATTGAATGGTCAATACTCCAATCCAAAGAGAACAATTGACTTACCTAACATAAAGGGAAAGATTCAACAAGAAGACCTCTCTGAAATCTGAATTAACTTTAGGATAGTTCTACCTATTGAGTGTCAAACAAATAATGCATCAACCAAAAACTGAACCTTGTAAAATGAAAACTAGCATCTTGTCCAGCAGAAAAGAAATCATATATTCCTTAGAACTGTGAATACTTATACAAAAAAAAAAAGTGCCTTCGGGTTCTCAAAGAGCTATAAAATCTTTTGGCTTTTAGTCTAAGTTGAGGCGTATATTGTTCAAGAGTCCATGCCAAGGTGTTTTACTCAAACTCTGACCACAAGTTTCGACATATTTAAGCATCAGACTCACTGATATCATGAAAATTTTTCAATGTCTTAGGTTTAAAATGAAGTGTCAAGTATCCGTACATATGTTGGATATACAACGAAGTTACTTTTCGAATGTAGAGTGAAAGTGGTTTCATTTCAAACACTGGTCAGAAGGTCAAGCCATTAGTCCAACTTTCTTAGGACATCAGCTACCTCATCCATGATGAAAATGAAGTCTGATATTGAATGATCTAAAAGAAATAGGTCAAATTGACTTTCTGAACATAGAGTGATAGAACAAGCTTACCTAGATTCTTCACTGGGAATGTGATTCCAATACCGTCGATCCTCAATCCCAGTAATCGACATGGCCTTTGATGAAATTGAGAAGCATACACCTCCAGTATTCTTGTCTAGCCATATCTCCTGCAGAAAAGAATCAATGACTATACTTAATTACTCATAACGCAAATACAAAGAGGGGTCGATTCCCCTCCTTGCATGATTTTCATCAACTCGATACAGATAAACATGTCACATCTTAATCTTACTGTTAATGAAAACAATCTTTCTATTTGACACGGATAAACCTGGTACATCTAATCTTCGTACATTTTATTTCAAAGAAATTCATACTATAGTTTTGATTGTATTATTTTGATTAATGGGCCCTCTTAACTTTCAAGAAGTTGTATTGATAGCTTCCATTATTGGTGCTACCATAAGAAATCAAAAAACAGCATGTAGTATCACCTTCCATATAGCTTTCATGAACTTTTCAGTATCATTATCAGAAAAAAGAGGTGCATGACAAATGACCAATCTATTCCATCCTGAAATTGACATCGATTTGATCATCTGGGCTCTTCTGGAAAAGCAAAATATGAAAATTCAGCTCGATTTACTTGATCTTGATGGTGACATTGGCAATTCGAAACCCCCCAAAAAAAATGTACGTCTTAACAACTTGAGTACCCAAATCCTACCTCGTAGAGATCTATACTCTTATTCATACATAATTATGAATTAATTAAGTAAGAGAAAAAAAGAAGGCACATAATCTTATGAAGGTAGAGTCTAAACTTGAGTTTAAATCATACCTCTTAAAAGTCCTAAATTTTTAAAAAATCTCAAAAACAAATACCAACTAAATTAGTTTGTATGTCAATTGCCAGGTGCAAAACTGCTAAATTTTACAATTACACCAACTTTCTACCAACACTTTCATGCTATTAATCAAATGGGCAGTGGAAGCCATTGCAAGAAAAAGTAGTAAAATAAGTTTAAAACTGACCCATAAGTCCAATTTCAGCGCCCAAAAATAAACTTTGATCTGGAAAATTTGAACTAAAAAACATATCAGGATTAAAGTTTACCAGACCAAAAAAATTACCATTTTCAAAAACCAATTACCTTTCATTTTTTATGCAGAAAAGAAATTAAATCCCAAAATAAAAATATTATTAATTTTTAACTAATCGAGGCCAAGTAACCCTGACATTAATAGCATACGAAAATCCATTGAATTCCGTAGGCGGAGTTTCAAGAAAAACATAACCGACATCTGCACTAATTCCCTTTCTCATCCGCAATTGGCATCTCATAATTTACCTAGACCTAAATGAACTGATATAGCTCCAAATTTCGAAATTTCACGCAAATTTAATGGATATCTTTTTGCCTTAAAAAAAAAAATTCGCCTTCAAAAATAAAAAATCAAGCTGAGTGACATTATGAACATGTTAGATATAGAAATACGGACAAATGATTACATATGAATAAATCTAGACAAACAGAATTTATTTAATTTTTAAAAAATAAAAAACATAAACAAATTTTGTTTAAATGTAGCATGTATATCTAATTATCTACTTCATACATTATTGTTTTTTTTTTTTGGGGATCAAAAGTTCACATAATTGAATCATAAATTATAATTATCTGATCTGAAAATTCCCAGCCATAATTAACAGTAAAACCAAACCAAAATAATCTCGCCATAATCAAATCAGCCATTTGTCTGAAACTTCTTCGAAACAGAGGAGAGTGAGAGAAATAGATAGGAAATCCATACCTTAGTGCCGCCATCGAAAGTGTTAGGCCGAGAAAGGCGAGCGAAGATATCCTTCTTCGTAAAACCCAAACCCGAACCCGCAAACTCCCCTCGACGATCATCCTCGTTGGATTCGAGAAGCTTCTGGAGAATGAAGGAGTAGTTGGAAGGCAATTTCGCCTCCCAGATGAAATCTGCGGAGGAGGCTCCCCGGAAAGCCCGGTTGAGTCCGGCGAGTCGGCAGATCTCCGGCGGCCGGAGATGGCCCAGCACCACCGCTATGCAGCTCTCCGGCACGTCCTCCAGCTTGGGCCTCGCCGGGGCGCCGCCGTCGGTGGTTGGGCCAGTTGACGACGATATGGTCGAGCCCATCGGGCCTGGCCTGCTCTTCTTGGTGCTGCTGATTCTGGGTTTTACAGAGCGGGAGACGTTGGTGAAGCAGAAGCGGAAATTGGGGAGAGGGAGAGAGAGGGAGGGAGAGACAGAGGAGGTTCGGGAGGGAAGGGGGAAAAGGCCTTCCTATATTGAGTCTGGGTCCGGGATATTTCTACCTTCATCCAAGCGCACGCGCTGTAGGATCTGCGTGTGAAACACGGTCTCACACACTTTCCTTCCTAGAAGGATATTAGACCATAAGCTGTAATCATGTAAGAAATTACAAGAAGTCGTAAATTGTTGTAAAATAGTATAAAATTACTTATAAAAAATTATAAGAGTTGTACGAAACCGTAAGTTAAAGTGAAATGGAACAGGATTATAGTGTCTTTAGTTTACGAGTCACTAATGTTGATGGATCAATTTAAAAGATTTGAGGAAAGTAATATATTAGATCAAGCTTATTGTTCCTTCAAGAGAATTATGTTGTTCGCTTATTCCTTTAATCTAAATTTGAGGGAAGAGCATACGAAACACAATTAGTAATCACCGACTAATTATCCGATACATTCATCGACATATCTTACATATTACTTTATTGATTAAAATCGATAGTTTCTTCCTTTTCAAACAAATTGAAAGGTAAGAGTAACACAAAATATATTGAAACTGATAAAAACAAAAAAACACTTAAATGATAAATGAAAACATATTCGATCGTGACTTTCGAAATATCATATATTATACTCTTTATTAAACATAATATTATATGATTGGACAAAAATACAAAACAAAAAAATATTTAAACAATAAAAGTATAAAAAAAATATTATTCTCGACTGCCTTAATGGGTAATTTTACGATGAAAGCCTATTATTTAGTCAATTTCCAATTAAAATCTAAAATAGGAAATAAACAAGTGCGCTTCCCACTTGCCTGGACGTACGTAGTGTGCGTTTTGGATTAAAATTTTTTTAAAAAAAAACTCGTATTAAAGAAAACAAGGTGGGTCCCAGTGGGGAAAGTTGTTCTAGTACGCTACGAACATGATCACACATGGATAAGGAGGAGAGAGAGAGAGTAATTAAGCTGATAAACACTCACTAACCCAATCTTAATCAAATAATTAGCAGGGCTATCTTAATTAATCCTTCCTCTTAAAAACATGGCAACTAATTAAGATTTAATTTGTTGATTTAAGTGCGAAAGGGCCGTTAATGGTCTGAATTTAAAGGCTAGTCAATTGACATTGGTCAGTGTTTAGTCATAAGGTGTTAAGTTCAAATCCAAATTAAATCACCAAAATATCGTTATTCGGGGCAGGATCGATGCTATCTCATCTAGTAATTTCATCCCGAAATCGTAAAATTATAGAGACATTTGTGTTATATTCGACAAAATGAGATGTTTGAGTCGCGGATAGTTGTTAGATTTTAGTTTTTAGGTGATAGTTGTTCAACTAAGCGTTTTAATAAAGGTGTTTGGTAAATTTATAGTTGAATTTACTTATTATTGTAAATTGAAATAAAATGATATAAATAATTTGCCAAATATAAATTAATGAAGTGATATTTTTGTCAAAAAATATAAAACATTATTTTTAAAGGTTAAAAACTAATATTTTTAGTTTTTTCAAAAACATTACTTGAAACGTTATAAGATATTGCAAAAGTTAGTTAAAATACTATCTTATCGAACACTAATATTTGGTTGGTTAAAACACTAAATGATACTCCAAACACTCGTTGATTACATACTTACAGAAACAATCCTTTATATAGTAATCGTAATCATTCTTGTAGTACATAAATTATTGGTGATAAACTTGACCAAGTATAGAATGTACATTAGTGTGATAAGTATGTTGACAAATATATTAAGTCGCACTATATGGATCGCCCTGAAATATATATATATATAAACTATTAACATGTTTTAGAGTGTCCGTTCGAACTTACATACAAAACACACATAAATAGAAATATAAATACAAGTGAACATAAATTAACATAGTCGTACATGAAAGAGTATAAAAACGAACGTAAACGATACGAAAACAAACATAAACAAACGAGAAAATGGGTTGTTAAACGATAACTAAAAATATAAACGAATATAAACAAACATAAAATATAAATAGATCTTATTTTTATGTAAAGTGGAACAGGGCAAACCTATTATTTGCTTGCCTGCATATTAATATGACAATTTACTTACTATATTTGGAAGCCGACATATTACTTTTAAGGAAATCGATTTTTCTCGATAAGAAAAAGAAATTTCATTTCGAGACGAGGAACCGAATTTACTTGGGCTTTATGCGAATTTAACAGTTTGGATCGAATCTTAATCATTTAATGAGATAAATTAAATGCGATCTGAGGTCAAATTTTATTAAACGTGTAAAATATCATATACATACTATTTTGGCCAAAATGATGTTCAAATCTTAATTCAATTGCAGGAGTGCTTTAACTTCTTATGAGGTTCTCAAAAACACAATAAAAGGTATGTGATTAAAACTGATTTGACTAGTTTGACTTTCATTTGATGGACTATTTTTTAGAAAACTATTTTCTCTTTTATCAAACACTGAAAAATAATACATAGGTTGAAAATTATTTCCCCAAGAAACTAGACTTTTCATGAATATAATATTTTTACAATAATAAGAATTCTTACTAAATTGTGTGATTATTACTTATTTACATAAATTATACAAATTTTTATATTCATCTAGAGCATATATTTCGATTGACACGTTATTATGTTAGATCCATAAAGTCTCCTATTTTTTCATTTTATTCAACCGATTATTAAAATATGTTTTAAGAACATATATTTCAGATATATAATTGACGTTCGAATAAATTATTATACGAAATCCCCGGCCAAAAATGCCAAACATTTTATGTGGCACACCTATTTATACTATTTGATGATTTGATCACAATAGCAACTGAATATAATTTTTTTTTAAAAAAACCTTGACCAATCTTACCCTATTCATAAAATTTTCAAATCACACACCAATTAATTAGCTTACTTTAATGTCTCATTAATTAAACTAATTACCAAAACTCCTGAGCCCTTTTTTTAATTGCCATATTGCTTTCCCCTGAAAAGGGTTTCTCAACTACTTCAATTATTTCTCCTTTTTCAATACTTAAAGATTCGGATTTATGGATCTGGTGACAGGGTGACGTTCAAGGTATTGATGAATTGCCTTGTAGCTAACTTTCGTATCCCAACAACTTCTTTTTCTTTTTTTTTTTTTCGCCGAAGAGAATAGAAAGAAAAAGAAGGTCAAACTCAACAATACCTTAAAAAATAAAATACGCAATATCATAAATGTAAATAGTTTCTGCTAGCTAAGACATACAAGAAACTCCGTAATTTCTAACATTTTCTTTGGACAAGATAATCGACACAATGATTAAACATCCTTCGATGAAAGAATTCCACCAACGCAACCTATCCTAACATTCAACCAAGGTCAACAAGCATCATTGTAACATATACAATAAATCAGGCAGATGTATTGTCAAAGTTTATAAACGCGAATTTGGACACGCTATAATAGACTTGGTTCAAATATATAATCTTAGATATAGTAATGAACTCAAAATCCCAATCTAATAAAAAAAATTAAAAATTTAGTCTATATCACCTAAAGTCTAAATCTAGACCAAATATATTTATGTCAAGTTGACAACTAAAGTCAAAAAAAGTGTAATAAAATAGAAGAAAAGGCCACTTATTTAATCTTAAAACTTAATAATTGATTGGGTTATAGAATTAAAGCACCAAGTTATGGATCATTAAGCATAATTAATTATTTATTTAATCAATAAAGTGACCAAAAAGCTCAATTAAAATAATTAATTAAGTTTAAGTGCCATTTTTCTTTTTCCTTTTTCTGATGTGGAAATGAGGCAGCACCAAATTTCAGCCACATAATTATTCAAATACCATGCATTTTCCAACATGGCATTCATTGTCATCTTTTAGCATAGTTTTTTTTTTTTTTTAATCTTTTATCGATTTTTTAGCTATATCATTGATTAGTTGCATAGTGAGCCGTCCTTAGTCCAACTCGGGTTACTTCTGAGATAGAGGGCCGGATAGATGGTCCACATTATTTTGATAAAAATAAATAAATTAAGCTGCCTCATAATTTTTGTTTATTGAAACAAGGAAGTTTATGTATAGTTTTTTTACTTCCTTTCCTTTTCAAATTTTTAACAATTCAAATAATTGTAATAGAAAAACTCTATGTGTAAATTATAAATTTTGAACCAAACATTCAATCTAACAAATATAATACTAGAAAAAAATACTAGAAAATATTGATAATTGAGATTTTAAAAATGCAATAAAATTTTTATAAAATTTAAAATTTAAAATCCTTCATTGGGGGTGTTATTTATTTTTTTTTGCAACAAATTTGTTTTATTTTAGATTCATTAAAAGGAAAAAAACACTACAATAACTCGTTTTTTAATTTTCAGGATTTTTTTAAAAAAAAGCTTGATTAAGATTGGAGGTTATACCAATGATACAGAGAATTTCATGCATAATCCAAAACTAATAAAGATTTGTAGAATATGCATATAGTTGATTCAAATCACTTTCTTAGTGTATATAGTTCGAATTTTATTAGGGTCACTTTCTACCCTAAATATGTGGCTTCAATTATTAGAAAACGATATTTTTGTTAATTAGAATTTAAAATAATCTACAATTTAAAAAGGATTTTATCGAGCCGAAATTGCAGTTCAGTAGTTCTCAAGCATGTACTTGATATGTGATGAAGTCGATCTCAAAATAGTGAATTGCGACTGGACTAATAAGTTAACGAGTCAGATTAATTAGATATCTTTTAAAAGTTATATTGCGTTGAAGGCCGTGCTTACCATTATTAAGAAAATTATTCTACTTATTGAACAAGAAAAAATAAAAGATCACACGGGACTCAACTAATGATTACTAATTTGTATCAACCAACTTAATGTATTATTATCTAATTATCAAAAGAATTGCGTAACCTGATTTAGTGCGAGACAAAAATTCAGGTTTGAGTTAAAATCGGGTTGGATAAATAAGTGATCGGACGAATTTTTTATTCGATACCTGATTTTTCGAGTTTGACAATTCAAACTAATCTAAATTTAGGTTAAAATCCGGTTCGAGCAACGAAATAGAAAAAATTTATGTCCGAATTTAAAATCCGAACAAAAAATTATGAGAACTCGATTTTTTTTCCAACTTGGAATAATTCAGGTAATCGGATCGGAAAGAATTTTGGCAATGCCACCAATGACCTACAATAGACTAGTCCCATCTAATTTTTTGTACTTTTAAAAATTTTTAAAATTTCTCATGTTCACATATAACCTTATAGTTCCAAACTATTTATCTAAATGCGTATGGTGTTTACTCAAAATTTAAATTACTTAAAGACCATACGAGTTCGATTAAAGACAACCTAACACCATCTTTCAAAGTTCAAACCCATAACCCAATCGGAAGAATGCAAATTTTTAAATGCTCATCGGAGTATATACTCTCATGAGAAAGAAAGCGAGATCCAGCCCACAAAATTAACTCATATTTTTCAATTCATTCAAACATCTCGCTGACATATGACGAAAAACATATACTCTCATATAAATATAATACGTTATGCCCAAACAAAACCTTCCTACAAAAATGGATAAGTGGATATACCAAAGTCTAGTCAGCAAGAAAGTGGATAAAGAGAAACACATCCCAATTCGGAAAAAAGTCACAAAAAAGGACCCAAAATAATGAAGAGTACAATTTAATTAGTTTACTACAGTACACCCAAGTCTATCCATGGCCCAACAACACAAGAGGCAATCCTGCCTCCTCAGGTTGAAATCACCAATAATAATAACAGAATGCATTATTAGACGTGGAGCCCTCCTCATCTAATTATGGACATTATAGAATCACGAAAAAAAAAAGAAAATAAAAGTCAAACTTTGGAGAAACCGAGTTCAAGTCAAGTTCATAACGATATATCTAAGAATTTATTAAGTCGATTTATCTCGTTTATAACTTTGGATATATATAATTATTCACACCTCATATATAAAACACTAATATTTATATTCTGAATTTTCAATGATTCTCTCACGAACAAGGTATGAAAGAGTATTATGATAAAATTAATAGTTGATTTTACAATATTTAGTCGTCGATTTTTAGTAAGCGAACACAAAAGAGAAAAATGGCAATTACTCGAGTATTAACATTTGAGTTTGAGCAAAATCACTCCCCTGCGAATTATACTATAGTGTCGATTCTCTGGACAATAAACTGGGTGAGTTATTATCTATAATATTTTATTTTAATTTTCTAAAAGATACGCCTTATTTTTCATCTGTCTAAAAATACTATTTTTTTTTTTCCAAAAACCGGATCCAGAGTTTATAAAAAAATTTTATAAACCAACATTACTACCTAACCCATAATCTGGGCTGGGCCGAGGTGGGCTTCGTATTTAATTTAACAAACAGAAAAACAAAGCCCAAGGCTTCAATTTCAAAAGACGATAATTCCTTCAATTTGTTTCCGACATGTAACATTATATTATAAAATAAGAATGAATATATATATATATATATGAAGGGATTTTATAGTATATATACGATTTATTGTCAAATTTTGATATTTTAAAATAGGAATAAAAAAGTAAGTTACTTAAGTTATGTAAAGTTGAGAAAGTCATATAGGTGTACAAATATAGGAAAAAGTTAATTCTCTTTTAGGAGTTAAATTATGAATTTTTCGTGTAATAATAGAAATAATATGAAAAATTTAGTATATGAGGGAAATACAATAATAGAAATAATAATAATAGTATTATTATTATTATTATTATTAATTAATGTATTCCCTTCCTCCCTTAATGATCTTCCTAAATTAAAAATATATATAATTTTAAGAAAATAATTAATAACAATAAATTAGTAAATAAACTTCCTAAAATATCCTTAGATAGCGAATCTGATTTTATTTCCAACCAATTCGTTATTAACTACTAATGTCCGAAAAAGGTCAATATATAAAAAAGCTCATTTAAAAATGTCATTAAGGGACAAATAGAGTATCTTACTCCATCCGTTTCAAAATACATGTCGTTTTAAGATTATGCAAAAATACCAAAAAGTATAAAATTCATGATAAATTTCATGTTGAAAGACTATGTTACTCCTATATTTTATTGAAAATGAAAAAAATAAGAGAAATAAAGCAATTAATAAGGACAAATTTGATAAATTAGTAATTATTGGAATTATAAAGTGACAAATATTATGAAATGAAAAAGTTAGTTAAAGTGACATGTATTTTAAAACAGAGAGGAGTATACAGTGATAAAATCTTTTATTTTTTTATAATAAAGTGTCATATAATATAAGCACGCATTCAAAGAGCGACAATTGATGAACTATCACATGTTATAGAAGATTGGCAAAAAAACGGGCGGGAGTACGTTAAAGAGAGAAAAAAGACATAAATCTTCCCGTGTAAAGGCAGATTGATAAATTATATACTTTATCTATTTTATTACTCATTTTTAATAATTTAACGCGTGTTTTAAACAATTATTCGATATATAAATAATTATTTTATTATTTATTTTTAATTATTTAACTTATATTTTAAACAGTTATTCGACACATAAATTATTATTCGTTATTTAAAAAGCTATCCGCTATTTAAATTACCCAATATTGTGGACAGATGTTTGGCAAGATGGGACTGACAGTCGTTACTGGTTTCAAGTTTATCTTAGGAGTTAAGTGTAAACGATCTTCACCCGGATTTTCTCTCTCCTAGGGTTTCAATTTCGCATCTCGCCTCTTGCTGTTGCTGACAAGAGGTAAACAACCGATCGCTGCTTCGAATTCATGTTCCTCTAATTGAATGCATTTACCTCTCTCTATTTCTCTATCATACACCCCCGAGATCCTGCTCAATTCTTCAATTACTCAAGGTTTTGTCTTAATTTTGGTTTCAATGTCACTATAGTTTCAAATTAAGTTGTTCATCGTGCAATCCAATCCTTTTAAGGGATGGAATATACGTCAATAACTTGCATGCATGTTACTCGCTGGTTTTTCCCCTAATTTGTGCGTGAATTTTTGATAATTTGAGCTCTGGGTGTTTTTGTATTTCAGAAATTTGCTTCAGTAGAAGCTTGATGATAATGATTGACATGGATTTTGCGCTTTGTAATGATCTAATTTGTTTATCTTGATGTGATTAGGTTGGGGAGGCTTGGCTTAATTTTAAATTATTCTGGGGATGTTCAGATAGTCTAAAATGGAGTGGGATTTTCTAGAGGTGGTTGATGCCGATGTGGCTGTTAAAATTCTCATGTGTCTGGACGATCCCGCTGATATTGTTCATGCTAGTTCAGTATCGCGATCGTGGCGTGATTTTGGTGAGCACCAATTTGATTTTCATTTTGTAACATTATTGAGATTATCTAGCTGTGGAAGTACTTGTGCAAATCAAATTTTCAATATAAATTAAAATTATTTTTGTTGATCAGATTATTACTAGTTTTCCTGATTGCTCTGAGCTTGTTTGCCATTATGATCATTTAATTGTATGGTCGTTTGTAAGGGTTTTCTGAACATATGCATGTTCAATATGCTACTTGCTGTTGTGATGTATGCGAAGTGGATTTCTCCTTCATCTCTCTTCCATATTTGTCCATTATCTCCTGCGATTTATGGAGTCACTAGATGTGGTACGACTTCAGGTTGAAGGGTGCATGATTACCAGTGCCCAGTGGTCTTCTTCTTGAGCTTCTATTCACCAATTTTTCTTTAGCGCAGTCCTATAGTATAGCTCAGGATGTGTCAGGTCAAGGTTTATAAATGACGAGCAGGAGATTCCAAAGTTCTTGATTCGAGATTTTTGCAGGACTCAATTGTTGCTTCTTGTTCAAAAGATAACATATACACTACTTTGATCATAGTCTTGATGGGATTCTTTTTCAAGCTTCAAAGCATTAACTTGATGATATATTTGGTATCAAATATGCTACTTCCTCTAAATGGAGCACCTTCTATTCCTAATGGGAAGCTCAAGTTGGGCACTATAACTGCTGTACAACCAAACATGAAAGTGAATTTGCTTGCGATCTTGAGAACCCTGAGAACAAGCGAAATCTTGGACCTTTCTGTTACATATTTGTTGAGAAATCACTTCTTAGCCTCCAAGGCTGGTGGATTTTTTTTTTTTTTTTTCTGGGTTGAGATCTACCCATGCATTGGCAAGCCATGTTAAAGCAGCAATCTTTTCTACTGTGTATGTGGATGCCTTTTTACATGATTAGGTTAAAACATTTAAATAACTTGGTATGTGGACTCTGGAGTTTGGGCTTGAGTATTTACTTGCATTCATGGGAAGTGAGGAAGGTGCTTTCTCTTCTCCCTGGGACTTGGAGAACGTAAGTAAGTGCTGATAGAAGCAGCCGGAGTATGATTTTTTTAAAAAACGAATAATTGTGTATTGATAGAGAAATTGTTTTTTGGAAAAAAGTAAATAGAAGGCTTCTCTACAATACACTGTGGACAACTTGAAAAGGATGTCTCTGTAGCACCTTTGTTTTGAGTAAAGAGTGTCATGGGTTCCAATTGTGTCATCCCTACATATTCTTCTCCTATGGGCACTAGAAAGGGTGGGGGTCCATTGAGATTGATTACTCTACGGGTCTATGTTTGTTGAGCTTCCTGTCCCCAAAAGATCTTTCACTTGTCTCTTCTTAACGATAGTAGGACCAATTCAAGTTTGCTTCAGATGCATTCTAACTGCATTTTGTGATTTCGTTTCAGTGAACTTTGCATTTGAACTAAATTTTCTATAATTCCTATTTTTTTATATAATTTTGTATAGATTTTGTTGTTTGTTGCTAAATGCTAATTCCCCTGACAAAGTATTAATGTACACAATCAAGCATCACTTATGTGGCTCCAATTTTTAATATTGGCTTCTATTCTCTGCAGTGATAGCAAATGGTATATGCAAGCATCTGTGTGTAAAACTGTTTCCACAGTTATTAGGTATTGCTCGTATCATCGATGTAAGCAGCACAAGAGAGAAGTTTTTGGATGTTGGCTGCAGTAGCTCCGCTGAATGGGAGCACTTGAAGATTGAACATCGAGCTTATACCTCTTTAGCTAGATATCTTACATCATCTGAGGTGGGTGAATGTCCAGCGGATGCAATAAGCGCTTCTAGCACAGATAATTATCCTGCAGAGAGCGTTCGTAACACACTGGTATCCAGGGATCGAATTGGACGTAGAGCTTCATATTGGTCAAGTTCAGGTCAAAGTAATCCTGAAGTGCCTGAGATACTAACTTATAAGTTAATTTCTGATCTTTGTGTCATTACTGAAATAAATGTGCAGCCTTTTCAAGGTAGTAATCATATTAACTGTGAAGTTATTTGAAAGCTCATTACCTTTTCTTCTGTTTTGAGCACTGGTTTTTATCATGCAGCGTTTTTCCAACCAAATTCCCCCATATATTCTGCGAAAGCAGTTCGTTTCCGCATGGGTCACAGTATAATGCCTGGTGATGGTGGGGGAGATGTTACGGGTGAAAAAGGGGCACAACTACCTGAGGATCAATTTGTATGGACTTATGCTTCACCAGAATTTCCAATGCTTCAGGTCAGTGACATTTTCGAACAGCCTAAGGCAGCAGGACCACTGCTACTGCTGATGATTCATTTTTGAATATTATCAATTTGCCATTCTTCTGGAGTTGTGTTATATTGGAGGCCAAATGAGGAGCTGTTGCCTGATAGATGACTTATTTCATATTTGCAATTCTGATCTTTCTTCAGTCCTTTGTCTTTCCACCATTTTTCCATGCTTTTGAGACTTGTCATAGTTGGCCAATTATATCTCAATAGAGAGGAGATGCAAGAGGCAAGTGGCCTGCAACACCACAATGGATGCAACAGTCTTAAAAATTTTAATAAGGTTTAAGTAACATAGCAAAGACATTTGTTGGAGATAATCAAAAGCACCAAGAGTTTTATCTTATGATTGGGGTCTGAGGAAGGTCCTCTTCCAGGATAGTACAGTTCAGAATTTTATACAATGGTAGTATATTAATCGTCAGACTTTCATGCACAGGTACATATAGCTTGATAAAAACCACTTCTGAGTGGTGGATAGATGGCAAGTGCTACCCTATGCTCCTTGTCTGCATAAATAATGCAAGAGCTTTTAAAATGCAAAAGTTTCAAAAATAATATATGCTCTTTAGCAAGCCCTCGCTGTGAATCGTCAATGTTTCTTAGTTAGGGTCTACCTCCCAAAAAATAGAAGTAGAAGAAAACTGCCCAAAAAAAGTCAGCATAATTACTCGTATTGTTTTCCTGAACTGACTGGCATTATCATGTGCTCTAAACTGTTGTCTGCCCCATAGAAACTTCAGCATGAAGTAAACTGGAGGAAACTGGGCTATGAGCAATGGCGCACTCCATCATGCCTACATCTCTTTTGATAGGTTTAGACAACTGATGTTCTAAGGATTCCATCTATTGGGGAATTCGGTTGTTATTCCAAATAGTTGACCATTTAAGGTGCTCTTTGAGTTATAAGAACCTGCAAATGTTGCAAGCTATAAACATTTACTTGGCAGTAATCAAGTGACATGTCGTTTGTCTTAACCCAAGTATGAAATTGTGGAATTCCTTTTGCAGTTTGTCTTTAAGTTTTCCCCTACCCTATCTTGGAACAACAGTGGTGCGGATGGTTGTGGTTCGGTTCGGTTCGGATCGGTTTTTAAAACCGGTTAACCGGATTAAACGGTTTGTGAAACTGTGAACCGGAAATGAATAAATTTACGAACGAATTACGCTTGAGCCTTGCATAATGTGAAAGTCCATCTCCCTGCCACTGTTGTAGTAGACCATGAAAGTCCATCTCCCTGCCACTGTTGTAGTAGACCATCAGTAGCTTCAATTTTTGCATGCCTTGTGGCATTTCTAGTCTCATTAGCTTGATGACTTCCAGATGCAATGAACTTCCCATTCTCTACAATCACACAACGAACCGGCACTTCAAGTCTTTGCAAAGCCAGTTTTGCTTGAATCACTAGCTTCATAAATTCATTTCACACTGACCAGAAGAAGTCCAGGCAGCCCAAAAAGAAAAAAAAAGGGCAGGAGGAGAGTTAGTAAGTAGGGTGGATTTTTTTTCAAATAAATAATTTTTTTTATAATTATTTTAATTTTTTAAAAAATAATTTATTATTGGTTAGGTTCCAGTTAACCGTCGGTTTCAAAATTTTGAACCGGAACCGAACCGGATAAACTATCGGTTCGTCGGTTCGATTAATCGGAAAATTTAACTGATTCGGTTAACTGGATAAATGGTTCGGTTCGGCCGGTTCACGGTTCCGGGTTTTTGCACAGCCCTCCTGCGTGCTAGAAGCACTCTTTACTCTCAACTGGGTTTTTAAAGTAAATATTCTCATCAAGTGCTTTTTGGAACAGGAGAATTGCTTACAGAACTTCAAGTTGCCAAGGCCTGTTCTTTGCATTGGTGGATATTTGCAGATAGAGCTTCTAGGTAGAGTTCAGAGGCAAGAAATGGATGACCTATTTTACATTTGGTCAGTGCTCAACCAACTTATGGTGTTCTAACACCAATATGTTTTAATTGTTGGCAATTTCTTGTTTGTCAGTAGTCTCTGTGAGTCTGTGACTGTCTATGAACTCTTATCACTCTCAGTCGAGGGCTTCAACACCACCTTCTGTTGATTTCTATTTATTTTTAATTATTTTGGGGCTAATTAACTCATCGAATCTGTAACATCAGTCTGTCCATACTGTGCTCCTAAATGACAAACATAGAAACCAACTACAGTTCCCTTATTAGTTAGTTAGCAACTGGCAATTATGAATACTTTTTACGGCAAGGTCCCTAGTAGACTCGTGCGCTTACCCATTCATCTATCCCATCCCATACTTTGGACCAAGGTGGATGTGTACCTCCAATTATTTTTGGCTTTCTGATATGTTTGATCTCTCTTTTCACTTGGCAAGTTGAATTTAATATGGACTTTTATTTCATCAGTTTTCAGGTAGATGATCTGTAGTGTGTATTCTACAAAATGAAGCACCAGCCCTTTCAAACTTACCCTTGAGCATATTTGCTTTAACATGATCTGTCTTTCTTACTTCTTTTCTCGCCCAGTTGTTAGTGGTTATCATTTGGTTTCCTGCTGTCATGTAGTAGTTGAATTCCATGTTTTGACATTGACCCCTACTTCATGATGTTTGTACCCTGTGACTAACTTCAGTTTGCCTACATCCTGATGCATCCTATTACAGTGTGGCATATGTTCAAATAATTGGACGTTCACTTTCCCCTGTTTTCGGGATCGAATCTATTGAGCCATTCGGAAGATTTTCGCTCTTATACAACCCTCAGGCCGAGTTCTCCACCCCTCCTACTGTCCATGAGGAGGCTGATGAAATTATAGCAACACCAGAGATGGCACAAACACATGTCAGAGGCTGGGAGCAGATCCTCAACTATTTACTTGGGCATGGTGGGGTTGAAGTGTATGATTCAGAGGACGAGCACCATGAATCAGATGAAGATATGGCTGAAGAACTTCCTTTGTAGATGTTTTTCTTCAGGTCTCATTTTTGTTTGTTGATTTTGTCGCGTCTGGCCCTTGGCCTAACCTGATTGTTGTCATTCGCATATTTGAAGTTTTGGGCTGACTGGATCTCTCTTGGTGAGCGAGAATGTGTAACCCTATAGCTAAAGTTTCTCATCCTAAGGTTATGTGAATAAGCTTTTGGTAACATACTGCTACCATTGGACCAATATGCAACCTACTCCCAACACACAGTTAGAAACGCTTCTTGACATCAAATTTAAAGATTTGGTGCATTAGTTTCACGATAAGATTGTCTCATATAAGCATATATATTAGAATATGCTGTAGTTGTACAGTATATGCTCTGTAGTAGTTTTGTTAGACTTTGGTAAATTAATTGTAATAGTGTTGTAGACTTTGTAAATTAGCAGTGGAGAAATAGACTTCGATTCCGACGAGAGAGAAATTTGCAATCAGAATTGAAATGTGTCGAATGAGGCATAGAACTCTGAAAGTTATTGTAGGCTCTTCGGCTAAAATAGACTAGCATATTATTGCTAATGCAATGCAACTGTGAGGATAACTCGTTCAAGGGAATGAACAAAATACAGGACACATCTTAATACACAAACATAGATAAAGGCTTATTACAACGCCTTCTCAAGGTTGCACAAAGGAGCCATTTTCCTTCCTCAAGATGTCTTGTTCTTCGGTCGTGAAGGAAGCAGCTGCATCACATCAAAAACTGTCAATTGCACGTAAAATGCTCAAAAGCACAACTTTTTCAAACGCAATAGGATCCTATTACTATAGGGCACAAACCTCAAAGCCGTTGGACATAAGACGCACTAAAACTGGTACATATTGAGTAATGTCTTATATCCACTAAAACTGGTACATATTGAGTAATGTCTTTAATCTCCCCAGCCCGTTGATGCAATAAAACTGGTAATTATTGAGTAATGTCTTTAATCTCCCTGTCCCAAAAGAGAGGGGGTGCGGATGACATCAATTACAGTGATACATATGTAAGGTGCTTTCCCATTTGTTAAACCAAAATGTCATTCAGGTGTCCTTTCTCTGGTCAGAAGCCGCCTTATCACTAAAAATTTAGCCACATTAACCACAACTGAAGCTAAAACTCTGTGGATGGATAACACAATATCCCAAAAACTAAACTTTTCAGCACTAAAGTACCCACCCAACTTCTAAATCCATCAGAAGTTCAGAAATAACCAAAGATCCCTATGGAACCCGGCGATCGTTGAAACTTAGAACAATAGGACTCCCAAGTCATCATGATGATAGCACACCGCAGGATGTATAGCAAGAAGCTAATTGACCAGAGAAATGGATTCATGATCCACCAAATTAAATAAAGGGCGCACACAGCAAGCAGTCAAGCACTGGCCAGCGTAGAATGTACCTGATAACAAGAAATGAGGGATGTAGCAAATCCAAAGGCTCCAGTCACACGGGGATTGACTTTCTTGGGTGCCAATTGAAGCAGTCCAACCGCAACAACTATATCCATGGCGGATTTAACTAAAGCCAATGACCTATCATTATACTTCTGAATTTGAGCTTGATATTGCTGATTCTGCATCAACGTACAAGCCAAATTGATATCGATAAACATCCCAACATAAAGAAAATCAAATATGGCGCACAAGAAGGTCACATATCTCAGGCAATACACTCACTTGATGTTTCTCACTATCCTTCAGCTCCTTCTCCAACTTCTTCATCGATTTTGAAAGCCTTCCAAGTTCTCCAATCTATAAAACACAACACATTGACTTTGTAGACTATGATAAAAGAAAACGCACAAAAAAAAAAAGAAAAAAAAGGAGGGAGCAGCAAGGCTTCTAAAGTTACACTAAGCTGAACGAGTGACATTGACATCTAAGAAACAAACCTCAACCAAACTAGTACAGACAGAGGAACCCATCCAACAGTAGAGAGATATCTTGCTGATCAGATCTGTTCGCTCCTTGTTCTATATATCAGACAAAGAGCTCCATGTGTCAGGAATCAAAAACACCATTTTTGAACAAAGATGTGCCAAAGACAAAAACTAAAACCTTGTAGATGCCACTTCTACCAAGCCAGACAATTTGATCAAGGAACAGAAATGTTGATAGGAGTGCATTTTTTGACTGCAAGAAAGGCAAAAACAAAAGTTCTAGTAAGACATCACAGTTAAGAAATATGGTCTTTAAAAATACACAATTCAATGAGCTTGAATACCTTTCCAAGCAAGATTATGGGAAGGGGAGTTCCAGCAGGAGTTGGGCTAATTAGTGCATGCAAATCATTAACAAACTGCAACACAAAAATAAAGCATCAGCTTCTCCTTGGCAAACAAAGTTAGACAACTTCAATGTGAATAATCAAAGGATTCATCACTGATTAGAATTACCTCTCAAACAAAATATACATCTCAAGACTAACCTTGAAGAGACGGAACACTTTTCTCGCCAAACTTGTTTGTTTGTCAACATTTTGTGCTGTACCCGGCTGCCCATTACTTATAAACTTTGAACCATACTGGATTGCCCTGCATATCTTGTCCCTAGCTTCTGCTTTGTTCAAATACAGGATTGCTAGAGCAAGTTCTGCTCTCGTTGCATCCAGTGTACTCATATCTTGTTATTTTCTGCTATACAGTACCTACAAATTCAATGCACCATAATAAGAAACTAAGGCTCTAACGACTATGTGGTAATGTGAATCCACGTCACAAAGTAAATCATAAGTATGACAACTAAAAGAAAATGGAAGGTTAACATGGTTTAAAAAATAAAGAGAATTAGCATCGAAAGTCCTCAACAACAGGTCAGATACAACAATCACACCACACAACTTTGACCAAATTAATCATAATCAAGTAAATAATCAATCAGTGATATTATGATACTTGAAAATTGAAACTCCTAAAAATATGATTGGAATGGTTACTAGTATAAGAGAAAGTCTTCAAAGGAGTAGAACACGCATATTTGTCATGCCTCACCATAATTTATTATCTAATGAAGAACACTGGAGCAAGCAAAGTTCGTAGTTCCAGACTTAGTAATACTAAAAATAGAGGTAACCTGAGAAAAATAGAATTTACCAAGAATCAGACGCTATGGATAGGTTCAAGAGCTTCCCTAATATCCTAGAAGATGACATGATCTAGAAAACAATCTCCAACCATAAACCTAACATAATGCTGTGATATGACATGAAATTGCCAAGGATGGTGGTTGAAGAAAAATATTCCATGAATGACTAAAGCTATTCTCATATGCTTCTTGCTGGCAAAGAACCCCATCTCTCTACCCACAGCACTCAGCTGTCCAAAGTCCATCCAACAATCACCAGCCTTAGCAGTGATTAATGTCATTGACACAAATCAGCTGAGAAACAAATGCTACCCCATCAACAAAAAGAAAGAACGCATTTATCAACATCTCGACCCTATCGTATGGTTTTTATAAAAATATCTCTACGACAGAAGCAAATGATCTCTACTTCATCAATTATTCTCCCATGAATCAATATGTGAAAGAGAGGGCTTGCGGTGCCTAAATCTTGAAAACTTTCATAACATTGGGCCTTATCATAAATACAAATGATAATAATCTAATTACTATAAGCTGACACGAAGTTAGCAACCTTAACAACCCCCCACCCCCGCGACCCCCAGGCACATCGGGCAACAAAAAAATCCACCACTATATACATCTTTTGAGCTTTAAGAAGTGTAAAGCTCATATCTTGTCAAGGACTACTCAATCAAATGTCCAAAGGCAAGCAACCAAGAGAACTACACAAGTCCAGGCCACCTTACGGGAACATCAAAAATTTTCCCAAAACTCCCAATTCAGAAGGAGAAATTTTACACTTTGAGCACTTTTGATATATAAAAACTTTCTAACACCAAAAATTACAATCCTACAAAGGTTAATCCAGTAACTAGTACCTAAAACAGCACTTCGATCAAACTTTTCATCAATTAATCTGGGCAATCCTTAAAGTTGACCAACCCCATCTCTCTCCCCCCACCCCAAAATCCAAAAATTCTAACTAAGTCAGAAATTCATTAATTCAATAACCAATCATTTCATAATTAGCAAAACATGTAACCCGTGAAATCAACAGCCAAACAATAGAACAAAAGTCGGACCACTCCCTAGCTCGACCAGAAAAATCACAACTTTGGCAAAACAAAAGAAAGAACAAAAGAGAATTCCAAAACCCAGAAAAATTATTCATACAAAAGAAACTAAAGCAAGGACGAAAATGATGGTACTTACCGAAAAAATAAATGCAGATAAATTAGGGTTCCAAACGCAAGGGGTAGCTCAAAAAAAGGGATATACTTGATTTTTATAGGGGAGAGTGCCGTGGAGTGATGGAGAATGATGATAATTTACCTCGAAGCTCGCAACTTTTTGCTTTCTCTCTCCTCCTCCCCTCTTCTTCTTCTTCTTCGCTGGATTTTCTCTCTCCTACGACTACACCTCCTCAGATCAACAATGATCGTCAGCACTCAGCAGCCTTGTTTTGTTTCTCTCTCTCTCTCTCTCCCTCCTTCGGCTAATTTGATAAGGGCTTGTTTGGCTTTCCCCTTGCCTCCCACTACCCGACAAAAAGAAGGAATATATTATATATGTATATATATCTCTCTCCCGGTGGCTTTGATCTGATCTAAACCGTCCATTTCTTTGCTAGCTCTGATTGGATGACTGTGATGGCACGTAATTAGTACTTCTATCAAGTCAAAATTGATAGGGTTGGTCAAAATGGAACAACGTTATAGTTTTAAGGCTGTTCGAATTTACCTCAAAATTTATAATTTATTTATATTTTATATTTATTTCTATTTTTTTGTTTTTTTGTTTCTTCTTTTTTTCTATTACTCATTTATTTTTTTCGTTTTTTTGTTTATTTATATTTGTTTATCTTTTTGTGTGTTATTTTATATAATTTCGAACATGCCTTTTAGTCTTTGAGTTTAATGGTTGACCTAATTTTCAAGTAATTAGACATTAGTCATTTTATTCACATGAGGAGTACTGCATATCGATTTGATATCAATCCGCTCAACCGATAAAGTGTTTTAAGAGTTTTTGTTAGATATATAAACTCGAATCCTGTCTATATTAACATTTACGTCTCATTCACATAAAGAAAAAGAAGATATTTATTTTCGGATGATGAATTACCATTGATGGCCATTACCAGTCATGAATGAGTTTGTTTTGGTGAAGTTGAGTGTATGTTTGATGTATAGAAACATACCGAGGTGTAAATACTAGTGTAGAGAAATCCATACTTACCCGCGTTTGACAATGACTACTTTAGCAACTAAACTAACAAAAGAATATCAGACACCACAGAAAAATGGATTTGATTTCTTCTTACCGATAATAAATATGAACATTCACAATAAATTAGTGCTTAGTGTTATTTTAAGGAATAAAATGAGTAAAGATTGTATGTTGTGCTGAACTGATTATACCAGGAATACAGGGAGGGGGAAGAGAGAGAGAGAGAGAGAGAGAGAGAGGGGTTGGTCACCAATGGAGTCTGAAGTCACACATCTAGAATGTCAGAAGCAAAATACAACTTCAGGTTCGAATTAGAAAAGAAAGTGAGAGAGAGAGAGAGAGAGAGAGAGCGGGAGAGAGAGAGAGAACATTATTGTTTCCAAGATGGAAAACAAACCAAGGAATATCTGTTATAATTACACTACAAAGATTACAACACAATCATTACCGCACAAAGTACCACCTAATTTGCACAACACTTTCCTGTTTCATATAGACTGTGAAACAAGGATGATCACCACCTAGCAGATTACGTCAAACCAGGAACTTAAAAAGGCAGAGACTTGCACAATTTCTACCTCATTTTCTGATGAACAAGCTCCTCAATCTCCCTCTCTCCAACCTCTCAAGTAGTTTCTTGGCACCCGGAATCTCCATCTCTGTCAGCTTCTTCAGGTACCCTATCGCGCCATATGACACCATTAGCCTCTTGCATTTCCTGCTTGACGAGACGCCCAACAAACAAGAGATTGAGTATTTTTGGCTGTGTTTTGAGGGTTTGGATCGAGCAATTGGACCAAGTTGGGCACACTCTTGTCATTCTTCTTCACTTCTCTACAATTATGCCGTAGGGTCATCAAGCTTGAGAGTGCCTGGGCAGCTACCTCTCTAGCTCCATAGGTTTTGGCCTCGAGCATCTTGATTAGCAACGGGATACAACCTGCTTCCGCCACTGTCTTCTTCACCTCGGCCGAGTCACAAACCCGGCAAATAGCCGAGGCAGCTGCTTGTTGGGCCCCCAGTGACCCGGTCTTCAATACATGCACCAGCCGAGGGAGGAAGCCAAGAGGTTCTAAGAACTCCATGGAAACGGATCCTACCAAATTCTTCAATGCCCCCATGGCAGGTTCCTGAGGTAATGGCCCGTCTAGGTAGGCCAACAATGTCCGGATCCCCCTCCGCAATGACTGATCTTCGGAGGGTTTCGTTGCTTGCAGTGAGATTCTGCAAGCACTCAGCTGCATACTCCTTAGAACCCAATAAGATTCCAGACCCCAGAAGATCAAGCATGACCCGAACAATTCCTTCCTCGGCTAGGGTTTGCCTCACCTCAGGCACAACTGATATGTTCTTCAGAGTGCAGGCAGCTGAAGCCTGCGAAACTGAATCACCGATTGTGCAGATTTCAATCAAGGGTCTAACCCCACCATGCCCTACTATGGCTCGGGCTATTTCGGGTGACATTGACAGCCTCTGAAGAGAGATTGTGGCCTTCTCTTTACCCACTAAACTGCCAGACTCAATTACCCTTATAAGAGAAGGAAGAACCCCTCTGAAACAAGCCAATGTTCACAAGACCCCGACTCTGCCAACGAGCAAATGACAGCAACTGTTTTCTCCCGGATTCTGGGAGAAGTTGCTGTCAGAAGTTGCACCAAGGCAGCAACATTGCTTCTTCCTATAACAGATAACACAGTTTTCTCGTCCTCTTTCATTATCTCAACAAGGGTGTCTAAAGCCTTGTGTTTTGCCTCCAAGTGCCCGATTTGAAGCCGGGCTAGTAGCTCCTTTATATTGACTTGGGTTGAGTTCTTCGGTTCAGATGATAGGATAGATGTAACAGAGGGGGTAGTAGTAGCAGTAATCTCACCAAGGACACCAGTCTTTATCAACAGCCCACAGTCTCGGAGATTCAAGTCCAATTTACCTGACAAGGAGTCGAGATCACTCTGCATTTGGAGCTTCCCTCGTACTTCTCTTGAATACAAATCTCAGCAAGTTCGATTGCTTCATTCAGGGTTTTTGAAACAGCCTGCAGTAGTTCTTTGCATAGTGTGTTCTTTGAGAAGCAGGGATGGCTTGATAAATCAGATAACCGAGAAGGGACTTGGTCTAATCTTGATATGATCATCTTCCATCTCCCGGGAAATCCCTTGACCTGTCTTGCTTTATCAAGTGCCATAGGAACGAGCTCTTGGGCATGTGACAACCATTCCTCAACCGTCCGATCAGCCACCACATTTTTGTGAACTTTCTCTTCTACCATGGCCTTTGTTGCGGATTCCAATCAGATTGATCACTAGATTCTCAACAACTGCAATTCACTGGTAACAAGAGTAACAACATTTCAGTATGGACCCACAATCAGAAATACAAGGCATATTGTTAATAAATGACCAAGAAGTACACTTAGGGCTGACAGGCAAGCAACTTGTAGACATCGATAAAGAGCCTCCATTAACGTAGTCATATCTCAACAACTTTGCAATCACACCAATGAAGGCAAGACACTTTGATGCTCAAAAGCAGTAACAAATTAAATCCATATAGCACAACACAAGGGCCTACATAGGGAGTAGTTAAGTTGATAGTAAGGTTGAACTAAAAATTAGCATGACGAAGATTTTTTTTTTTTTTTTTTTGGGGGTGGGGCGGGGTTGTTCTAGAATGTTGTAATGTCACACAGTCTGCTTCTCCACAAACACACAAGAACCAACCAAAAAATCAAACCACCAATAGGGAAGCACAATTAATGTGTGTATACATTGTGAAATATCATTCAATTCACATGAATGAAGATACAATAAGCTTTCTTTCACTGGAAAGAACATGAGTTCATGACAAACATCCACCCCTTTTACTTTTCATTTGGTATGATCTCCAAATTTTCAGGGTTTACAAAAAATTTCAGACAAGAAAAGTTCTTACCTCACAAAATGATCAAACAACAGTATCAACATGATTAGGTGTTCAAGCCTACCTTTTTAGGCTAATCAAAAGCAGTTAAAACAGATGACCAAAAACCATTGACATACACTGATATCAAGTGCTCCACTAGGCTTCAAATGAGGAAAAGCAAGATCAACAATGGGTATTTAGGTAAAATTCCTAAAACATAAATCTTCACTGTTCAACAACAATTGAGCTAGGCCAACTTCAATTTGATCTATTTCTATGGCTAACGTATGTGACAGAGACAAAGATAAAAAAGAGATTCCAGCTGTACTTTTGCATTTTTAACCATGTACTATATTCTTTTTTGTGGGGTTTGGAGAGAAAGGTATGGATACACAGAGAATTGCTTAGCTTCCAAGAGATGATATGTGATCAACATAATCAAAAGTACAATGAGATTATTAGCCTATTAAGCAATACAAATACACAATTTGCATAAAAATGGGTCAAATAGCAGAATTAAAATTGAAGGGGTGAAAAGAAGGTGAAAGTTTTGAGTCTTTCTTTGCAAGCGAAGCAAGAGAATCGTGGTTCAAGAACACACCTTTAAGTCTCAGAAAATCCAGAAGCTTGTGCCTTTAATATCTCTCACTGCAAAGCAACCCTCATTAGCTTGATCTTCAAACTTCTTCCCTTTCTCTCTCCATCTCTATCTCCCTCTCTCAAAAACCCAGAAAGGCTGAAAGCTGAGCTTGATTTGATCTGTTTAATTAAGGCAGTCCCAGACACACTTCCTAAAATTTCAGAGATACCCAGAAGTTAATCTGGTGTTTGAAGATGAAAAGGACACAAAACGGTATAGAGAATTCAAAATCAAAGTAAAAACAAAAGAATCTTTCAAAGAGTAGCAGCTAGCGAGAAGGACAAGCGAACAAAGAAACCCAGGTTTTTGAATTACACTAATCCCAGCAGCAAGTACTTCTCCTTTATTTATGGTAATGAGACGAGAGAGAGAGAGAGAGAGAGAGATTCAAAAATCAAACCTTTTTTTCAGCTGCAGATGTCTAGAACTGTTTCTGGGTCAGCTGGGTAATTCAGTCACAGCAGTTACTTGAATTTCTACTGTGAGCAAAAGAGAAGATACCGACAGAGAGAAGAGGGGAGAGAGAGAATCGGACGGACATGATTGTTTCGGGGAACAGGATCATTCGACCGTTGGGATTGATTGATGAAAGATTTGAATTTTTTTCGTCTGAGGGGATCTTGAGGTGACCGAGGAAGAGGAGGTGATGTGGAGGAGAGAGAAAGCCACGTGTTTAGTGGGGTCACCAAATGAGTGCCACTCGCTATCACTTTCTGAACCACGTGTTATTAAGCTTTTTCTCTAACTTTACCTTTTTTAATTATTTTTTAATGCATAAAATTATTTTGGTGGGCCTAAAGCTAGAGCTATTTTTTTTCCTTTTTCTGCACCCAAAAAAAAAACTTTTTATAAATAAAAAATAAAAAATAGGATAATCCCTTAACCTTTTCCATCCTTTTAGGCAGTGTCAACCAAAGACAAATGTGTTCAATCCAAAAAAAAAAAAATCCACAAAGATAAATGTGAAAAAAGAAAAAGTTACCAAATAATATTAGAGGTAAAAAAAAAAAGTGAAAAGTTTAATTGAAAAATTAAGGAGTCAAATGAAAGGGAGTTTGGATTGATGTTTGTGATAAAACAAAATTTCTTGGTTTTAGGTTTTGGAATTATACCTTTTGGATTATATTCATAATTTATTCTTTTTATTTACTGTATAATTTATTATTGACAACCATAAATATCTTGTATAATTTTTATCTCGGATATGTGTTTGAGTAATATACAATCCCCTAACTTTCCGAATGAAAAAACAAATAAATACTCGACAAATGTTTATTAATGTTATGAATACAATTATAATTACGAGATATGACTTGTGTTAAATGAGTGTTGATGAATACTTATTAATATTGATCGGTGCCGATCGGTGCTAAATACCGATTACTTATGATAAGTTGAAGTAAATAATCGCTTAATTGCTTTCGGTCTAGAAAGCATTTTGATGGAAACATAGTATTAATAAATGGTTCAGTTGAGCACAAAAGCAATCACAAAATATAAGCGCTAAAGTGACACCAATAATCCAAACATTTACTATTTAAGTTGCAAAAATTTCGAGTTCAAGTTAAAGTCATGTAGTAATTTTTAAAAGAAAATCGTTTAATTAATACTAAAATAAAATTTTATTCAATTAAAAAAATTCATAATCATACTTTTAATACTCGCACTATTATGATTCCAAATTCCAATTACTGCACGTTATTGACCAAATTTAGAAAAAATAAAATAAAATAAATTCCTCTATTCACTACAATACAAAGAGCCATATGACAACAGTAACCTTTCCTCACTTCCAAGTCAAGATTATTTGAATTTTCAAGAGCCCACCTCCCCTCTTTTTCTTTTTTTCTTTTTTGGTGGTTTAAATAATCCTAGGTGTTGGTATAGTCCATTTTTTATTTGAAATATAATATTTTGAGAAGTGGATTTTTTTTTTTCGAAATTTTCTTACATTTACAAATTTCAAAACCCTTTAAAAAATTCCAAATAATCACAACCCTGTTACATAAATATACAATGATTATTACTCCGTATAAACTTTACTTTTTATAATTAAAAATTAATAAATGACTTAAAATACGTTATTAAAGTATTTTCAAATTTGAATCGTAGATTTGAATTTAATTATTAATTAAGATATAAACACATGTAAGCTTTTAGTTAATATAATAATAGCCAAGTAGACTTGCAATAATCCCAAGGATTTTATTTCTTTTTTTAAAATAATTTATTAAATTAATACAAATAATGAATTTAAATGTGGGGTTCAGAAAAGAGAATTTGGCAGTTTTTTTAAAAAATTATTAAATTTAATTTACAAACATACAAAGGCATAGGCACGGATATCCACAGACGCGTGGGCGTGGCTTGGGCAGCAGCGTTGCCTGAACGTAACGCTGTCTCCTGTCTTTGATGATTTTTTGGACTTTCTCTCTCCTCTCTAATGGCTCTCTTTGCACAATGAGCTGGGCACAGTTCATTTGCTCGAGTGCCCGAGATCACTCGGGTCGGGACAACTGCAGGTCCGAATGAACATCTGACAAATTTATTCAACACGACATTAATGTCGAATACCCCACACTTGAACATCGGCATGACCAAGTCCAAATAACATTGATCTACTGTAGGTCCAAATGAAAATCTGACAGTATATAGAATAGAAAAACTTCATATAAACCAAGAACATCGGAGTTCTCAACAAATATCTTAAAAGCTAACGAGCGTGAATCCCTTGATTGTGCAAATAGATCTCACATAACATTTGAAGCGATCAGCAGACCCGATTAAATAACCCTCACGAACAAATATCAAATGATTCAAATTCAACAACCAAAATGCATAATTGAGTTTTAACCCTAAGAACAGTTGATACAGGCATCACAGACTGGTACAGCACTAGAGAAACTAGCAGCAGTTCTACGACTGATCCTACAAACCACCAACTTCGAATCCTTCCTAGCTTATGATCTCGACCTGTCTCGTGGTGGGGGCGAGCGACTGCATCAGTAGAAATGGCAACATATAAGCCCACAATTGAGGTAAAAAGCGGAATAGTAATGGGCAATAAAACTGAGGTAAAAAAGGGCGAATAGTAGAGTAGTAGCAGTAGGCATTAAGGTTAGAGTCAATTTCTTTTTTTTTTTTTTTTTTTGGGGGGGTGGGGAGGGGGAAGAAGAGAGAGAAAGAAAGACCTGCGACTGCGGTATCTCCCATTAGCAGGGCTTTCATCTCTGCCATAATCAGGGCTGCCCCGAGCTTCAGGTTTGGAACCTGGGTTTGGTCCACGACCATAGTCAGGACTGCCTCTGTCTCTACCATATCCGTAGTCTGGGCTACCCCTCTCCCTGCGGTATGGGCTAGGGGATCTCCTACGGTCATAACCTCCTCTGTCAGGAGACAAATCCCTTCCTCTTCTATCAGGATTGAAATCACTCCTATCATCATCTCTAATAGCATATTCCACAGTTATAACTCTATCCATAAGCTTGCTGCATCACATCCAAATTACCAATCATTAGCAGGGGTTCAGTATTTGCTATAATCCCAGATAAGATAACAATGGGAAGAGAGAGAGAGAGAGAGAAGGGGAGGGGAGGGGAGAGGGGGCTTCGGAAGCACAATGGTGTGTACTCATTCCCCCTTCTGGGCCAAAACCAATATTCTGCAGTTTCCAGGCTGAAGTAGGAAGCGCAGTCTGCTACTACAGCCTTAACCCTGAATTGAGAGAGACCTTTTTCATTGGACATCGACATAATTCTAGCTTAGCATTTCATGCACCGGGGTCCATAATTCTGGGCTCATTCTCACTGAATACTAAATGAACCCATCAATGTCCAGCAAATATCTCTTCAAAAAGCAAAGCCCCAAAATAAAGTTCACGTAACATGTATTCATAGTCATACTATCAAACATCAAATTTAAACGAAAAGCATTTTTGTGTAGCTCACAGAAGAAGACAGCAATATAAAAAGCAAGAGGAATTGAACACACCTCATATTTGTTGCTTCCAATGCTCTAGTGGCATCCTCCTGTGTCTCATACTGAATGAATGCAAAATTTCTTCTGATCCTTATATTTGCTATTTTGCCATACGGGTCAAAGTGCCTTTCCAAGTCCTTGGACCTTGTATGAATTGGATCAAAATTGATGACAAACAAGGTTTTAGAAGGCCTCTCATTAGCTGCAGGTTTTTCCCACCACCAGACCTTCGGCTGTCCCGTTCTTGCTGCATTGCAGAAGTAAACGGGGTCACAAACTTATTCAGGAGTATCAACAACTATAAATATGCATAGCCGAGTGTTGAGCAAAACAGATACAATATTAGTCTAAGGCAATCAAGATGAAAGCGGCTCAACCCCGTAAGCATGAGGGCAAATGATAATGAAGAATACACTCAACTCCAGTAAAAAGCAACAAATATTATCTGTAATGTGCCAGGACATTCCATGAGATATACGTCCCAAAGCAAGATGCTACAACAAGAACTAAATACAGCACATAAAAATATTCCTAATAACCAGGGTCATTACCTTTGTCCACTCAACCCGAAGGCGGCGTCCCTTCCTGCCAAACTCTATGCGGTCAAGTTTTCTGATGGCATCCTCAGCATCTCTCTCATCTTCCATATAGACAAATGCAAATCCTACGAATTTATAATATTAAGGAACGACAGCAGGATTATTTCAGTTCTGTAAACAAATATATTGACCAACAGTCAGTTGCAATGCCAGTAAATAAGAATTTGTTAAACCTGTTGTGGCCAAAACATTCTCCAAACAAAATATATGAGAAAAACTAGGAAGTAAACACAACACCTGCTATTGAATGTGATGTCATCATGATTTTAGTGTTGAAACATGTCGAGAATTGAATACTGGGCAAAGGGCATGAGAAATGAAAAAGCAATGAGTCTGAGGGAAATATGTTGGTCCCATGCCAATCAGATTGGTTCTTCAAGTAAAACATAGGAGGATGGTGCGTGGGCACAATCGAGAAAGGAAATGCAGAGAATCCCATCCATCCAAGAAAGACATGGACATTCCAACAAATCCTGCGCCAAAGAATTTATTGAGTGCAGGGTTCTACAGAGTGAAAAGATGCTCATCTGAAACGGAAATAGCATACACATCCATCTACTGAATTTAATTTTCAAGTACATTGACCGTTTCTGCATAATTTTGTCATGTGTTCACACGAAGGCATCATTCTTAATCATGTTATTCTCCTTAAAAATCATAGCACCACAATAAGCAAATCCCAATAGAAAGGTGATGAAAAAGGAAGCTAGCGGAGGCCTTGCTGCACCCAGTTCTTGTATCTGTGAACTGAAACTCTCCAAGAAACCTTTAGAATTCAACGAAAAAGTCATCCACTCATCCACTTAGCAGACAGTTGCATAATCACTGGACTATATTAGGGAATGGCTTGACCAGCTTCTGAAAGATCAGCTTCTGATGGTGGTTGTATATGAAAATTTCCTCCATAAAGCATAAAAGAAGGCATAACATGTTAGAAAGAATACAGAACAAGCTGAAGCAGTCCATAAAATGGCATGAATCAGCACTAATAGCTCCCAACGCGAAAATCGGCTACAATGAGAAACATCCTCCTGACGGGTAGCACAGTTTCAGCCATTCACCACTGAAATTCTCAGCAACGGAACACAGATCTTGCAGTCCAACTTTTGCAGGCAACATTAACTAGGTGATGCTGCCTTGGCATATTAATAATCTTTGAACACAACAAAACTGTCAAAACAATATGTATCTGTGGCACCTTATTCTCATCTAGACGACATGAACATAATGGGAACACAGCAATATGCTGATACCTTACATAGCAGGGAATCAGGGATATGTAATTTGACACAGGTGTAAAGCAACAATAAACTGATTAACATTGGGCCAACTTGTGGACCCGCTCAAAGTAAAAAAATTAGCAACCAATCCTTTAAGGCATTGATGTTTCTTCCACAAACACTTGTCTTTTGGCTCTGTATTGAAAACATATCAATCCATCCATGAAAATATGCAAATTCTCAACTGAAATGGTCTATCAGGAGACCAATCTCTTTCTGTTAAGTATCAGGTTCGAAATTATGCATGTGAATCTGTCTATGAGTTGCACTTGGGGAGATGATCTCTTGCCCCAGAAAAGATTATAAAATAAATAGTAAATGCAATTACCAATTGCCTATAATCAGTCATGCATTACACAGATGAAACTCAAAAGCTTAATATAGATTAAAAAGCCACCATGAAAATCAACAGACTCAAGAGCCAATACAACACTTACCAGACTTCATATCAACCCTTTCAACCCTCCCATATCTTTTAAAAAGCCGTTCAATCTCAGATTGCCGTGCATCATAATCCAAGTTCCCACAAAAGATAGCTCTCATCTTCAAAAGCCTCAGACTTCAGGTGCTTTCTCAATTTCCCTACAGGAAAATGGGTATGAAGGAGGACACTCAGCACAAAATTGACATATGCCCACGGGAGAGGGGGAGTTAAGGATCTCCTGATAAGTATAATGACAAATGCACAAGTTGAACACATCAAAACCCGTAAAACACAAAATATACACTAACTATCCAGCTTGAACTCTTTGACTTCTATGTTTTGAAACTGCTAGAAGGAACAAGCTTCACAAACTGTAAGAGGATGGGGACCAGAACAGATACAAAAACAAGTGATTACAAGTTACCTCCAAAATTTGCGGGAGAAAAAAAAAGACTTTCGGAGCTGAATAGCACTAAACACCACTCCCCTTAAGTAAAAGGCCGACACTGACAAAGAGTGACAATTAACAACTCAAAATCAGCACAAGAGATTTATTTATGTGCAATTTTTTTATTGTTTTTAAGAATGTAAAGTAAAAAGGAGCAAAAATCCAATCTTTAGCTCAAAAATAGTCTTTTGAGAGCTAAACTTGACAAAATAATCCAACAAAAATTCAAACTCCCATCAAATCAGATAGATAATAACAATAATAAGCCCCGAGTAACCACAGGCTTGGAACGCGGCTAAATTTAAAAATAACCCAGTTGAAATTAGGGCATGTTATATAACAATTTTTGAACAGGGATCTAAGTTACAGCCCAACAGTTCAAAGAGACAGGAAGAAAAAGCATATGAAATTAGGGCACCAATGAGCGAAGAGCTGGCACACCTTGTAAATTCAAACAAGCAATAGCAAAACCCTAAGCATGGTGCAAAGATCCGGAACGAAAATCTCCCCCACCCTCGAAATTCAGAAAGAGAACACCGAATAATAGAGAGAGAGAGAAAGATGGGAGGAGAATACCTTCGCTTCGCCGGACTGAGGCTCTGAGCTACGCAGAGAGAGAGAAAGAGGGGAGAGAGAGAGAGGGAGAGAGAGAGAGACAGAGACTGGCGAGAGTGGACGCGGTAGGTTAAACTTTAAAGACAAGCCCATGGTCCAATGGGGGCAACCAACGACGTCGTTCTTAAGACGAGCTAGCCCCTTTTTGCCCTTTTTCTTTTTTGGGGGAAAGGTGAACACGTTTTATTTCCATTTTTAGGTAATTATTTCCTCGCTTATATACTAAGTTTCTCCATTTTAAAATATTTTATATTTTGAGATTGTGAGATAATAATACGAAAATATAATCTATATTATAAAATTTAAGTTAAAAGATTAAATTATATTGAGAGAAATAAAATCATTAATAAGAATAAAATTTAATAAAATAGTCATTAATATATCATTCAAATTATAAAAAGAGATATATTATAAAATAAAAATTAATTAATTAAAACAGGAATAAAAATTATTTTTAGAAAATTATTTTAATTTTTTAAAATTAAATTCGAGTGTCAATAAAAAAAAAATTAAATTCGAGTGATAATAAAGATGAAGTCATCTAAATAACACCTTCTCGAAATATTATAGTATTTTATCGGGAGCATATTATTATTCATATTATGTTTTTTTTCGTGTGAGACGATTGATATTCATACACAACATCAGAATTCTCTAAGTTTACCCATAATTGTAACTCAATCGTCAATATTTTTAAATTTGTGTAAAAAAAAAAAACACAAAAGCACTAAATAGTCTAGAACCAATAAAATGTGAGCACGAAGGAACGGGTGGCATCATATAGAAGAGGGGAAAGATAGAAGCTCGGAGGTGAAAATGGTGGCAGTGCCCAGCCCAGGCGCGCTTTCTGTCTCGTCATGTAAATGCTTTCCCTCGTTCAAGCCTTCCTCTCTTCCTCGTCTCTCCTTCTCCAAAACTAAGCAATTTACTGGTATGTTATAGCATACATTGGATTCTTCTAGTTGTGTTGTTTGGTATTTGAGTCCCCTTTTCTTGTTCTTTGCTTAATTTCTGAAAATTGTTATCTTTTCTGATTAGAGAATTACCCAATTCAATATAGTTGTTGTTTGTATATCTCTCTGATAAGGGCGGCTTCTAAATTTCGATTTTCTGATCTGGGGAGTGGAAAATTTATGCTAGAACAGTGTTAGATAATGCTTCTTGGAAACAATGGGGATATGATTGAAGGACCATCAACTATGGTCAAATTGGGTCTGAACCCTTGAATTTTTGGCCTTGGGAGTAATTGATTTGCTAACGAGAGGGTTTTGGGGTGTATTTGTTGGGCAGTTGTGGCAATGAGTGAAGACCCAGTTCGTGAATGGATTCTCACAGAAGGGAAGGCAACACAGATTAACAGGATAAGCCCTGTTGGCGGTGGTTGCATCAATCTTGCCAACCGCTACGATACTGATGTCGGTCCGTTCTTTGTTAAAACTAATAGGTATTAGCTATTTGGTGCTCATTGGGGAGATCATTACTGGTTATTTATGCTGTCTGTTTCTCATAGCTTCAATGAATGTGCCAAAATTTTGTCATTCTCTATCTTTTTTTGGTTTCTGTTCCATTGTACTAGCAAAAATGCTTGTACAGGTAAGAATACTTACATCTAAATCTACCTAGACCCACATATGCGAGAGCCACATTGGGAGTAGTAGTTGGTGGTGGTGGTGGTGTTCTACCAGACTGCAAAACATTCATCATCACTAGTTTCAACTGCGAGTTTGATCGCTATTGTTGGAACTTCGGACAATTATGAAATACTATGATCTAAAAGAATAGGTTTTGTGTTTTCAAACCATAATGCATCAATCATTTGTTCTGAATATTGGATCAGGAGACTTGGCCCAGAGATGTTTGAAGGAGAGGCTCTTGGTTTGAGACTTATGTATGAAACCAACACAATTCGTGTCCCTAAGCCGTTTAAGGTTAGATATGTTCATAAGTTTCAGTAGATAACTTGTTGGTTTGTTGCTTGCTTGGTTTCGTCTAACAGCTAGAGAATCTCAGCCTATTTTCATCTAGGGTTGCAGGTCGGAGCTCTACGAGGAGGTGGTTCCTTCATCATCATGGAATTTATAGAATTTGGGGCATCTAGAAGTGGGCAGGTGATAGAGGAGTTTCTTGAAATTAGCTTGATATAGTCTAGAACAGTTGCAGTATATCCTAATCGGATCATATATGTCTAGGCTGCTTTGGGGAGGAAGCTGGCAGAAATGCACAAAGCTGGAAAATCTGAGAAAGGCTTCGGATTTGAAGTTGATAACACCATTGGCAGGCATATTCTTTCTGAACTATAATTTATCATATTCTTTGACCCATATTGTTATATCCTTGGTTCACTACAAATTGTGCATTATGTTGATCTGATTTTGGTTTTTGTACAGTACTCCACAGATTAATACTTGGACATCCGATTGGGTTGAGTTTTATGCAAAGCATAGATTGGGCTACCAACTAAAATTGGCACGAGATCAGTATGGAGATTCATCTATATATGAGAAAGGTTAGTCTTCACTGATGACTCTAAAATGTGTAAAACTTGCCATACTGTTTCCTTGATATATGCAGGGGTATCAGGTTGATCGATTAATTTGAGTGTTTGATGGAAATTATGATGGTATCAGGTGTCATTATATATGCTATATTGCTCTTGTTTGGTGATGGAAAACGTGCTTGCTGCTCATGATGCTTGGAAGTAAAATCTTTTGACAGGGCAAAGACTGGCAAAGAACCTGGCACCGTTGTTTGAGGATGTTGTTATGGAACCATGTTTGCTGCATGGGGACTTGTGGAGTGGGAATATAACGTATGACAAGGACGGGGAGCCTGTTATTCTTGACCCGGCATGCTACTGTAAGCCATAGTTGGTTTTACTCATCTTTCTGCTTCAGGCATTAGTGAAGACTTATTTTTAGTGTCCTGAATCATAGATGAATTGTGACACAACTTACGGTTAAGGTTTGTGCCACAGGAGAACCCCAGAATCAGCAGCTTGACTAAGCTAATGGTTCAGTCTGCTAGATAATTGAACCGAACCCCTCAAAAATATGATGGACACCACCATTAAACTGAAATTGATAGGCCAAAATGAATAATTTCCTATTCTTATGCTTGGCTGTGCTGAATGATTTGGAAGTAGTTATCATCAATGAGGAGGCACTTAATTCCCTTCATACATTGCCAAGCCCTCATGCTAGTAGCCACCAGTCATTCCATGTTAGTGATTGAGATTAATTTTATCTGGAAACACTTTTCCCACTAAATTTGTTTACATTTACCCTTAAATGTTCATGCTTTGAGGGATGATACATGCATTGAGATTGTATATTTGAATTATGAATGACCTCTGCTTCAAAGTACTCTCTAGATCCAAATAGCTTCCCAAGAATGAAAAACTAATCCAATCATGTAAAGTTCCAGAGTTTTGGGCCCCAAGCAAATAGGAAAAGCACATACTGTATTCGTGGGGTGCACTGATACTGGACTACTTCTTCAGTGTTCGGGAAATTATACAGAGATCCTTGAATCTTCGTGTAAGCATCTTATCCATCATATCCTCTGCAGATGGACACAGTGAAGCAGAATTTGGAATGTCATGGTGTGCTGGCTTTGGGGCATCCTTTTACAATTCCTATTTTGAGGTATTCTTGTTTGCTTATGGAATCTTCTCGGACTAGGAACAAGAAAGAGTGCTCTACCACCCCCCATAAAAAAGAAAAAAATCTAGTACTGAATGATTTTGTGTGGGTTTACGTCTTAAGCCCTTTTTTCTGCGAACTTGCCTCAGGTGATGCCCGAACAACCAGGATTCGAGAAAAGAAGGGATCTTTACTTGCTGTATCATTATCTGAATCACTATAATCTCTTTGGCTCTGGCTATCGGTCTTCTGCCATGTCCATCATAGAAGACTATTTGCAAATGTTGAAGGTTTAGTTACAGTTGGGACATCCTGTAAATTTCTTGTACATGTCAGTTTTCGAAAGTATCAACAGACTTGGTGTGGATTCGCCAATGATCTCATGTCCAGATGTCCTGCACTATCAGTGTCGGTTTCTATAACATTGATTGATACCATATTTGCCATGTTTATTTCATCTGCTCGAAAAATTTTCCAGTATGATGCTTAAACTAGACTAATTATATTTTGGGAAGAGATGGACTCCATGATTCTCAAATTTCATCAACTTGGAAATATTCAGATTTGAAGATTTATGAGAGGTCATGCTTGAAGGCAAGTTAAAGCTACTTTGGTGATGATCTGTTCTCCTTAACCTATCCAATTGTCCACAGATTGCCATTGAATTTCTAGGAAGCTTCAATGCAAATTTATTCTTTTAATGATTAGTACTTACACCAAGTGATAAAAATTAATGGTTACTGTCTTAAAGACAGGAAAAAAGGAAATTAAATACATTGTTTGAGGATATGGGAATATCTTGAAACCTTTCCAAGTCCAAAAGATGATGAAATTTTAAGGAACAACAAAATTATGAATTCATCTTTCTGACCCTTTATATTAAGTTCTAAAAAGAGAAAATTATTACCAATGAAGTCTTAGCCTAATCGTCAAAATTAAAATTTTGGGTACATTAGGTCATGGTGAAATACTAATATTTCAAGCAAAAGATCAAAAATTTGGTGATTCTACCCACTTTGACATTTATGAGCTCTCACTTATGAAAAAGAAATTAAGTGGAGGAAAAAAGATAATAAATCCATTTTATTTTATTTTATTTTAGGGATAGGGAGAAAAAAGGGAGAAGGGAATAATTTGCATAACGAAACCACCATTAATTTTGATTTTCCCCCTATTCTGTTGCTCGCCAGATAGACGAGAGAAAATGCTTTCGCTTACACAATCCTTCCCGCCATATCCGATAGCAGCTAAACCAAATTCATCCATTCAGGACAAACCTTCATGTTCATATCCAGCGCTCACCAGCTCTCCCAAACGTAGAAGAGCGTTATTTACAGCTTCTGCTGCGAACCCAGATGACTACAATGCTACTCTCAAGGCCCTCAACTCCAGAAATCGTTTTCCGAGAAAATCACTCGGCCAGGTTAGACAATTTCGTCTGCCCATTTATTCTAGTAGGCGATTTGTTGATGGGAAACAATTTATTTCAAAATTGCTGGGCTGGTGGTGGATTATACTTCTCTGAGGCATTTCGTCGAACACTTAATGGTTGTTTGTGTGTGTATATTTGCAGCATTATATGTTGAATTCTACCGTCAATGAACAGCTTGTGTCCGTTGCAAATGTCAAATATGGGGATTTGGTGCTTGAGATTGGACCTGGCACTGGGTCCTTGACGAATGTGCTTATTGATGCTGGTGCTACTGTCCTGGCAATTGAAAAGGTGGGATTATTGTTATAAACTAAAACATCATGCCCTTGTCTTCCATATTCATGGAGTTTAATCTTAGAGATTGTGGCTTAAAATTAAATGTTTCTTTCCATCTTAGTGCACTCTTGTTCTGAATTACCCTTCATCTGTAAGTAGTGATATGCTTTTGTGGACTTAAATGTACCGTGTTGTATTCTGTGTAGGATCACCACATGGCTGCTCTTGTTAGGGAACGGTTTGCAGCTACTGATCGCCTAATGGTAAATCTTAGTTACATGGATTTTCATGCTTTGGCAGTATAAACACAGAAGCGAGTGCTTTGATTTTCCGCACCTTGATCCCACAATACTTGTTTCTTACGTACTGCAGTCTTTGTTTAATGCAGGTCATAGAAGAGGACTTCACAAAATGTCATATCCGCTCCCATATGCTCTCGTTGTTAGAAAGTCGAAATCTGGCAAATGCAGATACAAGACGTGCAAAAGTAAGTTCTTCAGTTTACATTGATTTATTCTACTGTTGCAAAACTGGTTTAATTCCCCTGATACGAGGATACGGTAATGACTGATGAAACTTCGAACATGTTAAAGAACTGCAGATAGAGAATATGACAAACAACCTAGGGTGATCAGAGCTTTTCTCGCTTAATGCAAAAGATATTATTGTCTGTGGCAACCACAAATATTGATCTTCAAATAACAGGGCTTGCCTTGCTGATTTATTTTGGGTCACGTACATTTTTGTTAGTTATTAAACTTCAATCGAAACTAAAGATTGTGCTTTCTTGTGTGCCACATCTTGCGTCATCCTTTCTTATGCATATTGGGAGTTTGAGGTGTTTGGTAAAAGTTGTGTTGAGTCCTGTTTGCTTTGAAGACTATTGGGAGAATTCTTTCGAAGGATCATTTGTTTGCTGGGGTATATAACTTGAGAGATTTAAACCCAAGTACCTGCTGCAGATCTGAGTTGGAGTGAACTGATGCAGCTAACAGTTAATGGTGACATGGATCTTGATGTCTTTATATGCTTTGGCAAACAAACTTTTACCTCTGACAGGTGGTGGCTAACATACCTTTCAACATTAGTAAGGATGTGGTGAAGCAGCTTCTTCCAATGGGTGACATATTTTCAGAAGTTGTTCTTTTACTTCAGGTACTTACTTTATTCTTTTAGTTCACCTACATTCTTTTTATCATCACAACACAGTGGTTACATTAATCCTGTTATAAGTTATATGTTATCTGATTGAGCCTTTGGGCTGCCTGATGCTGTCTGAAAGGTTAAGCTTCTGAGGATAACTGGATAAATGCGATCTATGAAGATGCTTTTAAATGAAAATATGAATGCATCAGAAACTAAAGTAAATAACATCAAGCACACGAAAGAATTATTGACCGCCATCTGGCATTTTACTAAGATATATGGATCACATTCATTCTGGCAGTTTTATATTGGCCAACATTTAGTGAATCCTTCATAGAAGCTTAGTCCACAAAGCAAGTTATCCTGGTTTACTGTTCATGCTACTGATCATTGTTGCCTAATTGGCTATCATTGGTTCAATTGTCAAGTTTGATGCTCTACCAATTTCTTATTTTTGTGTATTCTTTTACCATTCATTCAACTTCATGATTAGTTATAAATGATTGTATTTTCCTCTTGTGCAATATAATACATTAACAATTTAACATATGAATTCCATGAACTCTTGCTGTGAATTCCATTGTCCATTTTCAGGATGAGGCGGCTATGCGGTTGGTTGAACCATCATCCAAGTCATCTGAGTATCGGCCTATAAATGTGTTTGTGAAGTTCTATTCAGGTCGGGTTCTTCTTTCTTCATTTTTGTCATAGTGTGGTTAATATAAGATAGATTGGGGGTTGTGTATCATTTACCATTCATGGGAATTTGATTTCGAGGTGATATAGTTGATTTCAAACCTTATATGCCAATTAGACTTGTAAAGTGTACAGCTTTACTTTAGGGGCCATCTCAATAAAATCTACATGGAAGAGAGCCTTGCTGATTGTGTGCAGTGGAGCAAAGCTGAATATAAGCAAGGGCAAAGCTTTAGCTTATGACTGTTAGCTATTATATTGGAGGGTAGCATCCTTAGCTTATTAGTGGGAAAGCTGTGTTATATTGACACCACTTCTAAAATATATCTTCTTTTGGCTTTGGTGAACAGAGCAGAAAGGGGGTTTCGTGACCTTTTTTTGTTTTTTTGGATGGTTAAATTTTACACGCACACACTAAAACAAACAGCAAGGGGAAATTGAACCTCGGTCTTTCTATCGGAAACCAAGCATCACACCACTGTGCTATACCCGAAGGTCCTGGTGTATTTGTGACATCATTGGTTAGCTAACTTCATCATGTCATCTAACGCCTGAATGTTGTGTTGTCATTTGTTTTACTCCCAGATCCTGAGTACAACTTTAAAGTCCCAAGGACAGACTTTTTCCCTCAACCCAATGTAAGTGAGAGATCTTCACTCAATTAGATAATCATCATCTGCCAAAGGTTCTCTCTCGATGCAATGGATATGCAGATGAAAGTTTAATATGGGTCACAGGCTCACATTTGAAGTGGATATTTTTCTCGCATAAAGCCTTCTGAATTGGAAATGTGATGTATTGAGGGAGCTATATTTCGCTCAGATAATTGCTCTGAGTAGCACTTTACACATCCAATGGCATAAAGCGCAGTCCAGTGTCTGAAATGTGATGGACGGTCAACAGTCTTGAAGCAACAGCGGTAAATGGAATACAAAATGACCCGGTTCTGATGCATATGCAGGTTGATGCTGCTGTTGCCACCTTCAAACTGAAGCAGCCTTCGGAGTATCCCCCTGTCCCATCCATCAAAAGCTTTTTCTCATTGGTACCTCTCTTAATTGCACCCCAAGTTATCAATTTTGCTTATCAATTTCTTTTCTTTTGTTTTCTCTAATACTCAGTCCCGTAGATGAAGGAGGGTAAGGTAAGGGTCCGGTCTAGCACCTCAAAAAGAGGGGGGTTCTTATACCAGCCTATTGCCGCTGTACTAAGTACAATGTGAGTGCTATCTCCATCTATTGTACGCAGGATCCAACCATTAATTTTTCCTACGATGCTGTCTTTGGAGGCAGCTTGGACGAATCGTGCTAGTCAGAATCTCTGCTTATCAATTGTGCCCTTTGATCAATTGCTTTTCCATAATTCTGAGTTCCACTATCAGCATTCACTCAGTTGTCCAAACGTGATGATGCCTACCTATATTAGAGTGTCAAGTACCGGACAGGGGTTTACTGTTGGACTCCGGCATCTTTGAAAAGTTTTTTGTATTTTTGGTTTAAAATGAAGGCCAATGCCCATACATTTGTGCAAGTGACAGGTACTTGAGATGAAATGCAAAGCTCAAGCAACGTAGGCCATTCTCATTCCGCTGATGTATCTGATGCTGTTATTGATATTCAGGTTAATTCGGCATTTAATGGGAAGCGAAAGATGTTGAGGAAAACATTGCAGCATATACGTACATCTTCGGAAATTGAAGCAGCACTGGCTAGTGCTGGTCTTCCAGTAACGGTAAGTAGTAATAAACACAAATCACTAGACGTTCATTGGGTCAAAGCATCTGCATAAAGTGCAAAACTGACCATCCAAGTTCTGTCTAATGTTCTCGTTTGAGCAGTCGAGGCCGGAGGAGCTGACACTGGATGATTTTGTAAGACTGCACAACTCCCTTGTGAGCTCGTGATGCTTCTCTATAGCTGTCTTAAGTCCCTGATCACCGATTTCCTTCGAAAATGAAGTATTGTACATAAACCATCGTAGGGTGCTAATGGAATCACTGCTGCAGCTGCCTCTTTTAAAACAAATGAACAAAACTTCTCAGCTGAGGCTGATAATCTCAGTGGTATGCTGAAAAGCTGGTTATGAACCATATTTACATTCAGATTAGGCAGTTAGAGTGGAAATGTTGTATAATTACCATTCTTTTTGCATCATTGGAATTGGAATAATTAATTGATGTATAAGAAATTCGAGAGCCCCTTGCTCTTCATCTCTCTCTAATAAACTCAACAAAACTAAAACAAAATGAATATGAGAATATCGTTTCAAGTAATTTGACACTACAACTTGTTTTAAGAGAGATCGTCTAATGTAAAACACGTATGACATATAAGGGAAACAGTGTTCAACTCATATGTTTTAAAAAGCGAGTGTAAGTTAACTGGACTGATAATATTTCTTTTCTCGAGAATTGTATGAGTTATTGGAAAAATCAAGGCACAAAATCCCATTGCAACGAATATACAAAATTTATTGCATATTCACTTAAAAGTCCCTTTTTTTATGTGATTGAGAATTCTTTGGGCCAAAACCTAACGTTGGATGGGGAAAAGTTTGAAAAATGAAACAATTTTTTTTTTTTAAAAAAAACAACTGTACAAAAGTCCTCAGATTAGCCATGAAACTGATAAACAAGGTCCAAATTCCTCAGTCGACACCCATGAGGATCGTAGTCCGGCGGAATGGTAGCACTTTCTCTCTCCTCCAACCATTGCTGCTCGGCGATGGCGGCCGACGACGGCGACAATGGTCTCTTCGTCCGCTTACTCTGAATGTGAAGCGAATTCCTCATCTTCTCCTCCATTCTCTCCATTGACGAATCCTGCTCCTCTTCGGCGTTGTCGTCTTCGTCTCTCATCGTCTCGTAGGCGTAGGCGTCGGCGCCGGTGGAGGATACGGAGTTATCGGCGGAGTAGTGGTGGGAGGAGAGGAAGGAGGAGAGAGAAAGGTGCGCGCAGTGGAGGGAGGAGAGGATGAGGCAGTGGAGGTCGGGGTTGGCGGCGGCGAGCTGTCTCGCCATTTGAGCTGCTTGATCGAGTGCTTGTATGAGCTCCGTCAGCTGGTCCGGCGCCGGCGACGGCGATGGAGGTGGCGGTGGCGGTGGCTCTGTTGCCATGGTGTTGCTGTTCTCCATTGCTACTCTCTCTCTCTCCTCTCTCTAGCTTGATTTGCAGTTGATTGTGGCGCCCCCAGAATCTGCTTGAAGCCTAGAGAGAGAGAGAGAGAGAGAGGGAGGAGAGTTCTAGAAAGTTGCGCCTACGAATCTTTGGTAGTCTCGATGTGTCTCCATGCAGCTTAGGTGGCATCGGGTGATTTGGTATGGACTTTGGTTTTCCTTTTTTGGTCTTGGCCTCTATTTATCAATTCCACGTTGTCTTATTATATATTCTTTATTTATAAGATTTAAAGACGAAACCTTATATATAGGAAAATAAGTGTTGAGTTATTTTTAAAAATTGTATTGAATTAAGTGTGAAACCATTTAAATTTGGTTAATATTGGCTAAGCACAATTCGATTTGCTCAAAAAAAAGAAAAAGAGGGATTTTATAGACTTATACAAGACGTTCCCGTGAGTCGTTTATGTGAACACAATTTATATACGTATATGAGGCTAGTATGATCCAATGAGCTGACAAAGGGTGAACGAATCGTACATATAGGCCAAACTAAACATAATAGAAGCATAATATATCTATTAGTGTCGAGTAACCGACAGTTTAAACTCAAAGAACTTACTAGCTTTCACACGTTTCTTAAATAAGAACTTTTACCTTCCGTAATTCAAACCCAGGTAACGAATATAACCATGGAGACAAGTGTCTCTTGATTATAGTTGTATGAAGGGTTCAAGTAAAGCATGGTCCAATTCTTTTCATTCTTACCACACGATAGTCCATACTCAGTAGGTGTTGCATGACAGCATCATGACTAATGGGAAAATGTTTAGCAAGATATTTTGGAGATACAAGAACAGAATCTGGTTCTCCAAGTGAAAAACCTTTAAAGAACCACAAGACATGAAGAATTGAAATTAAAAAGAAAATCAAATATTCAAGTTGGATAGGGTACAAATTGCCCTAGCCGCTCATGTTTCAACTCTCAAGTCTTCCAGCAGGAAACCTTGAGAGACTGGCTGATTCAAAAACCTGGACGTTAGTCTAGCACAGAACATAGTTGAGATGAGCCTCATAAGTCAACTTCTCTTCATTACCACCCTCTCGTGATCCACCCATATGCAAAAAACTAGGCAAGGGGAGTTTGCAATTTTACTGTTACAACTACTTCCAGTCTGAATTATTTACAAAACCAACACTGTCGAATCATGGCTACTTGATAAGCAATCACAAAAATCCTGATGCTAACTGCACATATATGTACACAAACTTGACAAAAAGGCCACAGATTTAGAAGAGTAAACATGTACAATTTCACCATGTCAGAACTTAGCCAAACAAAAGCCGACGTCTCACAGATTTAGGAAGGGTTGCACATGAATCCTTACTCTTCGCTGTTGCAGGACTGGAAGCCTCTGAATTTTGAGCCAAATCCTTATCACCTTTCTCCTCAATTGGCCGTTTGCTTGATCGATAATAATCAGTAATTGCTAACTGCATACCTGAATTCGGAGTTGGTGACTTTTCACAAGTTCCTCCAGATCTGGAACTGCCAAACTTTCTTCTTTTTGACTCTTTCATTTCCTATGAAAATGTATATATAACAGAAAAATTCAAAGAAAATCCTCAGAACTGATGCACAATTTCATACAGCTTTTCAATTCATATTTAAACTACTTCTTTCTTTTCCAATTTTTGTGCAATTTATTTCCAAATGTTTGTAACTCTTCTAACCCTATTCCCAAAAATTACTCTGTGAATTGCTTAGAAGTAACCCCCCCAGGATCTATATGCAGTCAGTGCTGTATTAACAACAATAGAAAAGTTAAGCTGGATGGAAAATGTATACAAGAGAAGACCAAGATACCTTCTGCTGCAAAAAGCTATTAACTTCCTCTGGAAAAGCATTTAGAACAAGCTTCAAATTTTCATCGGTCAATATAAATGAGCAGCCATCGTCAATGTGAATCTGGGGCACATCCAGCTCATCCAACCCGCTTGTGGATTCATCAATTTGGATCACTTCAGGATGAGGGCTAGACACTATCCTAGACGCTTCAGGAGATGCTAGATCACTGACACTCTTCATCATTGATGTAGAGCTCCTCCACTTGACCTCATAAAATTCATGACCATATCGAACTTTTAGACGCTGAATAGAGTCAAACTCATACTGTCCATGCAATAAACTTGCAGAGGTATTTGCAGCCCTTTCTCTCAGGAAAATGGTCGACATCATCGGAAACATCCGCTGCCGTACATATGATGGCTCCCAGTTTTGATTATAGGCCAAAAATCGATTAACATTTCAATTTCTGGGCCTTTCCACAATAGGGGGCAAAAACCATCACTATCTGCAGCACATACCAGTTAAAGTTCCAAAAAGGGCAAGAAATACAAAGGATCGCAAAGTGATCATGGATAACTTAGCAGGAATAAGTTATAATATCCACAAAAGCGCCAATGAAGAACAATCTTTGTCCCCTCTAAAACTCGTTAATGCCATAAGCAATAAAGTCCACCCATTGAAACAACCCAGGAAAATAGATTCTATGATTATCACCTTCAGTCCTCAAATACATTTCAATGATCTCATTGCTCGGGAAGTTGCACTCCGTAGCTATCTTGTTGCACACTCTTAGGTGCCAATTTTCATTCTTCTTACATTCTCTTTCTTCTCGCTCCTGTGGATAAAAAACCAGACATGGGATGCCCATCATTAATCCAAACATCTTCAGATGCTTACAGCAATCATACAGACAAAGATAGGAGAGAAATAATCCAAGGAAAAAACAAGTATGTGAGACAACTTCCAAAGCAATTTGCATCACCAAAAGCTGGGGATTTTGCTTTGGAATAAATTTACATGTTAGCTGTCATACAGGCAATATGTTAACGGCACATCTCCATGGTCCGCTAGCTAGTGAAGATGAATACCATTTTTTGTTTTTGGAAACGAGAAAGATATCAACTAAATTAGAGGTGTAAACAAAGAAAAAAGTAGAGGTGTAATGTAAACAAGCTAAATCAAGCAAAGCCATCAGAGTACTTTCATATGAGACCTTGTTAACTTAATCAACCATGAACATGGGGAGTTTTAGCTTTATCCAAGCTCGAACAGGTTATTGAAGCAAGGGCTATCTGTAAATCGTTACATTCAACTTGTTTACTAAATGAGCAGGTAGGAACAAGTTTCTTTCCATTTTTCTGAATTCTCCTTTCAAGCTTCTCTGCCACTTGGAGATAATCTGACTTATGATTAATATTTTTCTAAAAGGTATTTAAAATCACAAACTCATAGTATGCTGTTATAGAAGTACTAGCAGCATCCTCAGAAAAAGTATTACATATTCCATCAGTCACAATTTTAAATGGCATAATTACGAAATATTTAACAAGCTAGAATAAAAGAATATAAATGATCACATAATTGAGACAGAGCAATAAACAAGTTGTTCATGAGTATAAACAAACAAGCTCTAACATGTTCATGTTCAAGTATGTTTGGTCGTTAAGCTTTGGTCATTTTGTCACTTAATTTATTAAAACAAATCAACATGAATAATAAGGCTGAACGGATCTGAATTCTGAAGTGTGCTGAAAGGGCATATGAATTCATGTATATAGTACACCCTAAATAAAAAAAAAACTTATTAAAACAACAAATCTTTCTATTATTCCTCCCGCCTTCTTTCTGTTCTTTTCTGCAAGGTAAGGTGTGGAAGGAGGAATAAAACAAGGAAATACAAGGAAAATGAAAACAATCGTACACAAGTTTGTATGCCTCAAACAATCTAGGTAAAATTGGCATAAAGACAAAATCACACAACAGAACAGATTAATAAAGGAGCAAATAGAAAACGAAAATTTTATGCCAGCATTCAGCAAATGAAATTTACTTCACAAATTGAAAAAGCATGCACATTGAAAGAGAATGAATAAGGAAAATGGAGAATTGGAGATTGTTACCCTTTCACAAGCGATGCATACACATTTGAACCCAGGAGCTTTTGTATAACAATTCACCCCATTGGTGCTGTAACAAGGCTCACATGGGACTTTGATATGCACAGTCTTGCTGCCAGGATGACCACACAAAGAACAATGACGAATTTTAAGCTTCGTCAAGACTTCATCAGAATTTCTTATACATTTACCAGGAGACACAGAATCCCCAGGAAATGGAGGTATAACCCCAGAACCTATTTCATGCAACCTGTATCAGTAATTGAATAACGTAAAGACCTGAATAATAGCAGACACCATCATTGGCATAGGAGGCAATCAGACCTAAAATATCAGAATAGCGGACAAACCTGTCTAAAACTTCATCTTCACAAAAAATTTTCACGAAACGAAGAGCTGAGTCCAGCCCAACTCCTTGCACCCCATTTAGATCATGATCACTTCCAACCAAAAGAGAAATAGCAATGAAGTGTTTTCTTCGCAAGCTCATACCAATTTCAATGTCTGACATATGATAGCATTCAAAAGGTCCCTGATAATATTGGAAATCCCAAACCCAATTGTCAGACATTACATAAAGCTCTTAGATAATTCAGGGAGCTATTTATGCGAAAACAATTACAAACTTGGATGGATAAATTTGAATTATACAGGAGAAAGAGTAAATCAAGCAGAGACTAGGTTTGTAACGGTGTAGTTTACTTCACAACGGATATATTTACAAATCACATAAAACACACAACGTACGTGTCAGTGTGTAACTAACCGTATAACAATTGAAAAGTTTTTTCAGCCACAAGTGGTTACTCTGACATGCTTTACAGTAGATGATTAGCCACACAAATCCAATCAAACCTTTCCAACATGACTTATTTTAACTCACAGAGTCCCTAAATAAACTTCCAAACTTATCAACCATATTTGTATTCAAAGAGTATAGAGTCCTTCAAGTGATGGGCTCCCAATAGCTTGTTTTGGAATGGTGGTACGGGAAAAAGAAAGTGTATGGGATGGGGAGAGTTTTCACTCATCCAACTTAACATGTGTATCCAAATATGATCCTATATGGAATGCATTGCAAACAATAGCTCGCAGACATAAGGGGGAAAAAGGGGAAGAGGTTAAGAAAGTGAGAGAAACTTACTTTAGACTTAGGATTCAAGTGTTTTATAACACACTTAGCCCCGAAGAGGAATGCATCACTGTCAGCTGTTATGCAAGCATCCACAAGACCTTCACTATTCAATTGAGCACAAAGTGCTTCAGCCTCCCCTTTCGCTCTTAGAATAGGCATCCCAAGAAGTTTCAGAAGTTCCTGCATTAGTGCCCGGCAATTTAGGAAAAAGAAGTATTTCTCAAAATGCATCCTCAACCAAACAATATGAAGTTGTATCAGCTAGGGACAAGTTTATTTGAACTAGATGTTGTCACATGCATCTACCTATTTGCAGCAGTACTCATACTAAATGTTCATTAGATGGTAATAACAAAAAAACGAAAACCAATACCATCCTGTCAAAGTTCGACAACAACTATTACCAGGTACTATAATGAATAATATCCTTGTTCATTCTGAATGGCAGACAACTTTTCACATTGTACCATTGCACGTTCGCAACATATCTTATTATCTCTCATCTTCTTAACTATATTAAGTATTGATCTGAATCTCTTTGAAGCTAATACCAACCATGAACCCTTGCATCATGCAATAACATTACGAAGAATGAAAGTCTGACGTACACAAGCTAGTGCCTAGAAATTGCAGAGACTGCATCCTTTAACCCTTAGACTAAAAGGTAAATTGACTAGATGTCACATAAGAAAACTAAAAGTTTGGTTATCTATCATAAATGAGCTCGAAATACAATGATAGAATTGCTTGCAGAGACAAATTCTGTAACCAAGTCTATAATTAAAAAAAAAAAAAAACAGAAACATCACCCGTATAAACAGATGCATGAAGGATCAACTAACCACACACTCCTCAACGCATTTGACAAAATACTTATTCCTATCAGCAGAACCCTCTTTTGCAAGCAGTGAATCTGACACATCAATGCCAGAAAACCGACAGAACCGTGCAATCCTCGCTTGAGATTTCAGTGGCGATGGCTGTCCGTCCACAACAAAAACTGGAAATGCTCCAAACTGCAATGTTTCAACAACACTATCATCACTTCCCCCTCCTCTCCAAGCAACAAATGTTTCAATACAATCGAGCAGAAAAACAACAAATTTTCATAATCATACATCCTAGACAGAAAGCTCAAAGCATATAGACCAAGACACTTAAACTTGCAGATATAGAAACCCACAAAATTTGACCCAATTCTGCTCCTAAACCAAACTCATAAACAGATTAACACAGAAATTCATCACTACTATAATCATTCTAGGAAGGAAATTCAATTGGGTCCTTCAAAACTACAATGTAGAATAGGATTCAAGGCCAAAACTTTCCAAACTTCTGACACTTGAAATAGATATGAAATCAGGGTAATTGAAAAAGAAACGAAAAATGCACATAATTGAGAGAAGAAAGAAGGAGAATGAAATGGGTACCTTTGAGAAAAGATTAATAGTACGAAAAAAAGTGACCCGAATGTGTGGATTTCGGACCCGGGAAGATTTAAGGGCAGTCCCATGCTGAACAATCCAGAAGGAGAGATCAACGGCCACTTTCTTGTCCCTCAAAAATCAAAACCCTCGTAACGAGCGTATGGTTTAAGGACATCCCAGAAGTTACCTCCTACCCCCATTGTTGCTCCTCTGCAAAACCCTAATCTGGGAAATCAACTTTGGCAATGGAAGACTGAAATTTTTGCATAGCCGTTGAGGAGAAAGAGAGAGAGTCTTTTCTTGTCTTGTGAAATGATGTCATTCATCACTTGCTTTAATAAAAAATGGAAAAAAAAAAAGAATTGGGCTTTTGTTCAGGCCCATAAATCCCAGGCCATCAATCCATAATTATTGATTTTTTTTTTTAGTGCAGAAGAGGCTCTGCCCCAAACAGAATAAAATCCATAATTATAGATTTAGTGTATATACTATAATTTTTAAATTATGATATATAATACATCCTTTATAGATTTAGTGTATATAATACTATAATTATGATATATAATTTTTAAATTATGATATATATATAAATTATGAATATATATAGAGAGAGATTTTGCCTAAATATATTGATTCACCATGTCGAAATTTAAATTATGTAAAATTTTACAACAATAACTTCTTTTAATAGGGTCTAGATTGATAGTATATAATACATCCTTTATTATTTATTTTTATTTTAATAAAAAGAGAATATATATTCTGCTTATATTTACATTTACATTTATGTAATACATGTTAAAATAAAAGGAATATAAATTTACCTTATAGCGCCTTTTAACATGTTATGATTGTAGAATGTAATTCATTATAATATGGTGGGCAATGGAGATACCTTTCATTTTCAGTAATCTTCCACATTCACATCTTATAGTAATGAGCAAAGGTTGTATTATACTTTCTCACAATTCTTCTTGTAATTTAAAAATGATCACCTCTTTTTTTTTTTTTTTGTATTATACTTTTTGTTAAAATTATCAAAAAAATATTAGAACTATATCAAAATTCAATTTTCAAATACCAACTATTTGGACAAATGAAGCCTAATTCTTATATGGAATAATTTAAACAGCTTGCTTAGAGATATAATTAGTATTATCAATCTTTAATTAATAATACTTCATAAAGGGTTGTAACGGAACCGAATCAGCGCGTCGAGCACTTAGGCTCGAATCAACCGAGCCCGAGCTAAGCTCGAGCCAGCTCGATTTGGCTCAATTTAGGCTAAATAGTTCATTTTTTTTTCTAGAAATACTTGCGTGGAGATTATAAAATTACCACTTAAATCACCAAAAATTCATTCAAACCTTTATTTCTTAAATTTAATACAAAACTATAAAATTTAACCTCAATTATAACTTTTAACTTTAGAAACTTTTAAACAAATAAAAAAAAAATTGAGCCAACCGAGCCGAACCTGAACACCAGGCTCAGATTCGGGCTCGACTCGTTTACATCACCAAATTATTAAAGAAAATCTCAATTGTGCCCCTCAAAGAGTAGTCTTTTCCCAAATTACCACGCCTTCCTGGATTCCTAGTACTCGACAACATGCCTCTCTCTCTCTCTCTCTCGCTCTCTCTCTCTCTCTCACACACACACACACACACACACACAGAGAAGCAAGATACCCATGCCGGAGAGCAGAGACCGTCATTGAACCCATTGCTCCTTTAGAGAAAGAAAAGGAATAAATCTGTCTATTTAAACAATACCCATTCTACAGAAGAAGGAGAATTTAGGCGTAGATACCCACCCATTTCTTTTTTCTTTGATTTTATTTTGTGGGTAAACACAAGACAAAGAAGAAGAAGAAGAAGAAGAAGAAGAAGAAGAAGAAGAAGAAGAAGAAAGATGAAGAATAATGAAGAACAAGTTCGGTCTCTGTTTGGGATTTCTTTAACTAGTCGACCCAGATGGCAACAATTTTTCATCTGCTCTTCTGGGTTCTTCTTCGGTTACCTCGTCAATGGCATTTGCGAGGTTATCTCTCTTTCTCTGTCTCCACATTGTCGAGTTTTTGCTTTCGTCGAGATTATCGCAACAAATTACGGGGTTTGTTGCGCCTTCTGGTGTTCTTCCCCATTGAATTTTCTTGACAAAATTTGAATTCAGTGCTTAGTTTTTTTCGTATGATTATGTGATTTCTAACTGCTTGAACCCTTATTTTCATCAGTAATTCGATCATGCATGTTCTGATTATGAATTCTTTTGCCCTGTAATTACTGAACTCTCTTTTATACGTTAATCACTTCTTAGAGACATAATTAGCATGAGTCAGATTAACAATGTTACAATCCTCTTAAACTTCCTATTTTGCCCCTGAAGTGTAGTTTAGCTGATTTTGGAAATTGTCATTTTCTGGGTTTTGATTTTCAGGAATATGTATACAATAGGCTGCAATTCAGGTGAGTTGCTCCATCTGGGTATTGCTGTTTTGTCATTTTATGATGTGGGCATTAAAATTTTGAGCTGAATTTTTGTTTATATTTTGGTGCCAATTTCAGCTATGGATGGTACTTCACATTTGTTCAGGGGTTTGTGTACATAGCATTAATCTACTTGAATGGGTTCACCACCAAGCAAATGGTTAACCCATGGAGGACTTATGTGAAGCTCTCTGCTGTGCTTATGGGCTCTCATGGACTCACCAAAGGATCATTGGCTTTTCTTAATTACCCTGCTCAAATTATGTTCAAGTCCACCAAGGTAGTACTTAGCCACCTAATTACATTTCTTAATTGTCCTGTTATGTCATTGCTAGTGTGATCTTATGTAAATGGATTGGTGCGTGGAGCGTGGATGGGATGGGTTTAGATGTACGTTGCGAGGCTCTTTCTGTTGGACTCTAGATTTGGAAGGAGTTGGCTACTTAAAATTCAGCAAGAACAGATGTAGAGAATAGTTTATTAAGCATTTTGCTCTAGTCTGAATACATTTTCGTGACACTTAGAACTTTGAGAGGGTGCAAATGTATAGGGCATTTGTGTCTCCTTTCCTCCCCTTGCATGGCAAAGTTGTTGGACTAAACGGACCCCCAAGCTAGGATGTTCGTGTTTGCTTATTCAGGACCGTAATCATCTGAAAATGTGAATCACGAATTTGGTCGTTTTTCCATCACAGGTTTTGCCAGTGATGATAATGGGTGCCTTCATCCCAGGCCTAAGGAGAAAATACCCTCCATATGAGTATTTATTGGCTCTACTGTTAGTCGTGGGTTTGATCCTTTTCACATTGGCGGATGCCCAAACATCACCAAACTTCAGCATGATTGGTGTTGTGATGATAACTGGTGCTCTAATCATGGACGCCTTCCTTGGGAATTTGCAAGAGGCAATCTTTACCATGAACCCCGAGACCACTCAGGTGGTTTGCACATCATATATCTTCACAGAGCACGTATAATGTGTATATAGAATTCAAGGTGTTCACAGGAAACACATGACTTGATGTCCAGAATTCATGACTCCGTCTTAACTTTATGCATGCAGATGGAAATGTTGTTGTGCTCAACTGTCGTTGGTTTGCCAATGTTGATCCTTCCTATGATTCTGACGGGAGAATTATTCAGAGCATGGACCTCATGTTCACAGGTACCTTTCCATTTCCACAAAGCTGCTTTCTAGCCATGATCTGACGCCTTTGCCTTTGGTTTGCTTGACACATTTCTCTCATTCTCTTGCAGCATCCCTATGTGTACGGTGTGCTGGTTTTCGAAGCCCTGGCAACCTTTATTGGTCAGGTCTCCGTCTTGTCCCTCATTGCATTGTTTGGGGCTGCAACCACCGCCATGGTATCGTCAGCCTTTTCCCTGTACTATTTCGTCAATTTCTTTGTCGAGTTTTGTCTATATTGTCGGATTTCTCATTCCATTTTGAGTCGGGATTTCAGGTGACAACAGCCAGGAAGGCAGTGACATTGCTGCTATCTTACCTGCTCTTCACCAAGCCCTTAACCGAGCAACACGGAACAGGGTTGCTGTTGATATCCATGGTGATCATACTGAAGCTTTTGCCAGACAACAAACCTCCGAAAAGAGCTTCAATGCAAATGGAAATTGCAAAGCAAGAGATGAAGCACTTGGTAAACGAAGATGAACAAGAAAAACAGCCCTTGGTCTAAGAACGATAATCTGTGTCGAAAACATACTGTCACATTTTTAGTCCTTGAATTGTATACCTACTTTGTATTCTAGGATGAGAAGAATAGGGTTTTAGATTCATAGCCGCTGTTACATTACCTTTTCCAATTTGTGGCTTCAAAAAAGTTTCAAGCTGAAGAATTCTCAAGGAAATTAGTATATATTACATGTCCTAGATTTTCTGGCTTGAATTCTCTGACTGGAGGATGAGTGCATATTCTTGCCGTCTTTGAGGGTAATTATCATTTACCGCTTATATCGTCATTCTGGGATTATAATTTCGAAATACACGATAAAGTTTTTTTTTTTTTTTTGATGTAAAAATTGGTGAAAATAAAGCCAGAAAAACCCAAAACTTTTGTTTTTGGGACTAATCAAGTTAGTTCCGAGCCTATAATATAATTCATGCCCATTACCGTTTATATATCTAAAAGGATTTTGGGACTAATCAAGTGAGTCCCGAGACTATAATATAATCGTACCGATTACAGTTTATAAATCTGAACGGAGTGCAACACCTCGCACACAATTATGATAGTTTTTAAATAAGATTTGAGAAGATTCAAATAAAGATAATTTTTGTATTTAATTAAAAATAAATTTTTTAAAAGATTTTTAAGAGTTAAGTATATAAATTTTTATATACAGTTGAGAGCATATACTTTAAGTAATGCGTTATTATTTTAGATATAAAAACTACAAATTTTTAAATGCTCGTGGGAGTATATACTCCTAGAAGAGAAAGAGAGATTAGGCCACAAAATCTCCTTTATTTTTCGTTCATCTAATCATCTTTTGAAATACGGTGAAAAGTACATACTTATAGGAGCATATAGAACGTTCTTCCCACAAACCCTTTTATTTTTCTCGTTCGTCCAATTATTTATTGACATATATCCTATAAATATATACTAACGTGTATATAATTGACTGATTAAAGTAAACAGCAAAGACATCTAGACACGTGTCAACTCTCCCCTACATGCATGATGCCACAAATTTGCCCCTTTTGCATCAATCATCATCATTCATCACCGTCCTCCATTTACCACCCTCCTTTAAATTTAACCGATAAACACCAAATTCTGCCCCCACTAAGTTCATCACCATCATCCTCTTCAACAGTGAAAAACCCTCCAAAAACCCAAAAACCCATCCAAAACCCATGCGAAACTCAAAACCAAACCAAAAGAAAACAAAAACTCAATCGCAGTAAAAAGAAAAACATGCCTGAAAATCATCAAAGAGATCACAACACCACCACAACAACAGAAGGAGTTGACAACACTCCGTTGCTCAACCCGGAAATCGACGAGGAAAGCCCAATCATGTTCAGAAGAAGACGGGCCGAGGATGGCGGAGATCAACAGGCCCAAAGCGAGTATGAGAGGCCCAGGCCCAGGCCCAAAGGCCCGGCATGGAAGGGGAGTATGCAAAGAGCATAGTGTACGGTGGGTTGGATGCAATTGTCACCTCTTTCTCTCTCATCTCCTCCATCTCCGCCGGGGGCGGTTGTCCTCCGTCGACGTCCTCGTCTTGGGGATCGCCAACCTCGTGGCGGATGGGATCTCCATGGGGTTTGGTGACTTTGTGAGTAGCTCTACTGAGAAGAACATGGCTATCATGGAGAGAGATGTCACCCATTGGGAGGTTGAGAACAACGGTGGATCCGAGATCATGCACTTGATCCGAAGGTATCGGGCCCTCGGGATGGACCCTCGTGATGCTACAACGGTAAATTTTACGTGTCTTTGTGTTGTTTAGTGTAAATTCTCATACATGAAGCTGTCTTTTAGTGCGACAGTCTCGTTCAAGATGAAAATGGACTAGGAGGTGTATGGTATGTATACCACTAACTAGGTGTATAAATGTTTGTTCTTATATATTTATCTTCAAAAATTCAACAATATGCATTGGTTGAAGGCAATGTAACGATAAGATTACTTACATCTGAATTTTGAGCGTATTTACTGAATCGGTTCAAAATTTTCTTCTAACTAGTACTTCCTTTACGAGCAGGTGGTGAACATATTCTCAAAGTATAAACACATAATGGTGGAAGAACAAATGATGGGTCAAAAGGGTATAATCCCACCAAACCAAAACGACGAGAAGCCATGGAAGAGTGGCTTAGTCACCTTCACAGCCTTCCTAGTGTTTGGAAGCGCCCGCTTCTCTCCTTCATCATTCTCATCCCCTTCACCAACAACGACACCATCAAGTTTCTAGGTGCGTGCATTCTCTCAGCCTTGGCTCTAGCCCTGCTCGGGCTTGCCAAGGCCAAGATCTCCGGTGAAAGTTACGGGCTCTCGGCCCTCACGACCCTCTTCAATGGGGCTGTTGCGGCTGCTGTTGCCTACTCCATTGGATGGACCCTGAGAAATTTGGCTGGCCTTGAAGAACCCTAATACAAACTCAAAATGTAGTGTAATTTTTTGCTCATGGAAAGAGGAGGATTTGGAGCCCTCTTTTTCGAACATGGTTTTAGTAGTCCTGTTTTTGAAGATGTATTCCTCGGTGCCTACCCTATATATTTGCCTATAGATAGGGCCTGGAAAGTGCAATGTATTATGTGCCCAAGAAAAAAAAAATTATTAAAAATGTCTCTACATGGCTTAGAAATTGTGGGCTATTACTCCTTAAATTGTACTTCCCCTTTTTTACCAAAAAAGGGTAAAAAATAGCATAATTGAATGGAAGTGGAAGTGTTATCACTCAAATTGTGTAATATCACTGTATTTATAAGTTTTTACAATTATAAAACTATACGTATAGTACATTATTTGTGAATAGAGTTCAATAGAGTTGATTTGATGAGAGTGTTATTTGTGAATAGAGTTGATTATTTGTGAATAGAGTTCAATAGAGTTGATTTGATGAGAGTGTTATTTGTGAATAGAGTTGGTTTGATGAGAGTGTTATATGCTTCGGGAATGTATTTGCTTCTTCCCGAAGCATGTATATAAAGCAGATTTGACAGATTGGTTCAAATAGACCAATAAACTAATAAACTGAACCACAATGCAATGGGTTTTATTGAGCGGCAAAAAATTTGTCAAAACAACTGGCAACAGAATATGATCTTGCATCGAATAGCCATTGCAAGTCTCAAAAGCAAGCTCTAATCTAACGTTGGGTTTCATCTGTATAACAATGTAAAACATATGGTGATGTAAAATTGGGGAAAACTTACTTGATAACAATGGGGACAGGGATTAGGGGAACTCATATGGACGTTCTCAGGAAGAAGTATCAGCTCTCTTCTGTCAAGCATAATTGTAAAGCATGTTCTGCCTCCCTCATGAATGCCTGGGTCAGTTGCTTTTGACCTCGTCGATAGACGATACTTGACCATCTGTTTTTGCTCATCATCTCTTGGCCATCCAAGTCTTCCTTCTCCACACTGAAAACTCCAAACAAAATTCATGTCATTGACATAAGGTCTTAATGTCAGAAGCCGGAGGCTCTTGGGTAAGTGGTAGGGGATTGCCTCCTCATCTGGGATGTCCTATTATAGATAGCTGTCTAATTTATTTATTTTTTTGTTTACTGAGGATTTCGGATTTTGCACCTTCTGGGGCGTGTTGGACAGTCCAGGACATAAGCCTTCTCAAGCAGTTTGGTATCTGATGCTTCCGTGCCAGAGCCTTCTTCGAGATTCATCATCCTGGCACATTCAGATTTCAACATACATATATCACAATTTGTACTTTAGGTTTTCCTCTAAATGTGAGAGGTTTTCAGAATATAACATCTTGTAACTTCTAGATGATACTATCAAACTAACAAGGGCCGAGGGAACAATGAAGCTAAACGATGACAATTATGGAAGATGACAGAGGAAAATTATAAGAGAGAGGGTCTACTCAACTTGTTCATCTTTCTTTTTATTCTTTTTATTCTCTCATTTTTTTGAGGGGGCAGGGGTGGGGGTGCTAAAGAGGCAAAGTAAAACATGAGATCATACTCAAAACTGTATAAGAACTATGGGACATATGGAGGCTTACTTTGCGTTTAGCAGATCAAGCAGAAGTTGCAGAGCTCCAGAATCCCCACAAGCCTCCCAAACTGCAGCTTGAACTTCTGCATCTGATGGCTCCCTCTGCCCCTCAGTTCCAACAAGCTATAATAGAGGAAAAAACTTATGCTAAATACTGAACTTGGAGTTTGATTCGCTTAGGGGTCAAACATGTAGAAACAGTTAGTCCAGATGGAAACATAACAATAAGCAAACTATTAAAGAGTTTGCAGATGTTTACTGCAGGCTGAACAGCTGTGATTCTTTAGAGTAGCATCAGGGAAAAAAATACTCAAGTTAGTCCACACAGAATTGCGAGCTACAATTCTGCATTGTTATATGTCATGATAAGAGAAAATCAAGAGGATAAGTGCTTTGAGAGGCAACAGCATGCTGTAGATGATATGTTGCATGCCAAAATGCAACTGTGTTCAGCATTCCTAAGAGTTGGTTTTTCCAGATTGATAAGATGTGAAGAAAAAACTTGAGCCACAGCATTACACTTTACTTCTTTAGAATGTAGTCACAAGGCAAATTGTCCCACTACCCGGCTACCCCTAGAGTGTCCTGCACATATGTGGCTCTGGAACAGTAGTAAATTATTGTTTTCAAATCCATGTTCCAATGTACACAACCTCTATGCAAGTCAATTATATGGGTATGGTTGCCTACACTAAAGACACTCCCCAACCAACCCCCAGGCTGGACCTTGGGTATTAATTTCGTTTGGTTAGACTAAAGCATTGTTCTCATACGAGAAGATAAAAGAATGAGACGCTTAGGCTCTCATGTTTTCAAGTGGGATACTGGTCACCCTTAAATTGAAGGGCCAGAAGAAAATGTTTCCAACAAGCATAACTTCACCTCTTCAAGCAATGATTGAACTCTTAAAAGCTCATCTTCCTGCATGGCTATAGTCCGCAGTGTCGTCAAGAAGTCCTCAGGGAAAACCAGCTTACTTATATAAGAAGGCGTCTTCCGGTGACCACTCCAGCTATAATTGCAGACCTTACCAGAGCTGTGGTTTTGACTGCTCTCAGTTTGTGAGGTTGATTGGGGGAAAAACCATGATTCAGCAAGCTTCTGGGAAGCAGACACCTCAACTCAGCTTTCTGTGAGATGAAAGATTTATTAACAAGCTCCATGTAAACGTAGACAATTATTTGGCCAGCATTTTAAACTTTAAAATGAGACAAGTGTTCCAGGGAAAAATACACAACCTGTGCCTGGAGAAGTTGCAGTTTGCACTCTGAAAATGGAATATTTTGAAGGGCCTCTGCTGGGTAATGAACCTGCATGATACACAACTTTTCACCTCAGCTACTATTTACTCGTTTATCAACACCAACTTCTAGGCCCGGAAATTATTGGAAGGCATGACTACAGTTTCATGCAGAAGACTTTTAGAATAGTCAAAGGTAGGGGCTTGGAGATAGAGATTTCAATTTTTGGATTTTTGAGATCATATTATGGATGAGAGCTTGAAGGCATGATATTTTTGTAAATGCCCCGTTTGTACATGGGTGACATCCCCTTGGTGTCTCATTTATACATCTTTGATTACTTATCCCAAATAAGAAAAAAGGTCATCAGTAGTCGGCTAAAAGATAGTATCAGCAACAACAAAAAAGTTTATCAGAAAATGAATTACCATCAGATAATCATCTGGATTATCTTCTATAACAAATCCATAGAGGTAAAGCAACTCCTGCATCACATGCATATCAAATTGGAGGTCAAAAGATGTCAACCCACAGAAGTTGCTACAGAAGCACATACGCATACATGAGAGTTTGTCCCTACATTTTTTGAAGTTCTATTATTTTTCAAACAAGATAAAATACAAGAGAGTTTGTCCCCACATAGCAATGATTTCCTCAGTGATGAGCATGAAGCCCTATCTCACACTGAGTTCAAATGGGAAAGTCCAGATTCCCTGCTATCATGCTCATTGTACAAGAAATTCTAACACTACGATCCCTTCTGCTATCAATATGCAAGGCTCACGCAAGCAAGCAGTGATGAAGTTAAAAATGATAAAAGATATCTGGACAATAAAAAGTACCTCATTCCCTTTGTCACCATAGCTGATAGCTATCTCTTTCTCAACTTCGGAAGGACATTGATCCACTTTGAACCGGAAACAAAAAAGAAAACATTGACCCGTAAAGAGCTAATAATCAGGCAACACAATAATTGCAGAAGTCTATACCACAGTGGTAAGAACTGCAATTTTAAGCATTTTACGAGATCATAATGCTGCTTGTTGAATCTGTCATGATAGAAAGAACCTACCAGATAGAAGATACATAGAAAGAGGCACTCCACTAACTGAACCAGTTCTATCAACTTCCCATGTAGCTGCGGCTTTTAAATCTGAATAATCAAGTAACCAGATTAGCTAAAAATGGCATCAGACTCATCAGTAAACTGAACTAGCTGGTGAGACATTCAGTTGTGTAGGACCCTGCTCCCTTCTTTTTCTGGGGCAGAGGTGCTAGAACATAGAAGAGGGGAAAAGAAACAAAACTGAGTTTACACTGGAGTAACAATGATGGACTAATAGTATGATATGAGAACCCATAGAGATTGAATTTATGAAAGCCCTTATGTGTCTGCAGTCTGCACAGAGGTCAACATTTTCATCTTTATGAATCAACAACAAGACATCTTTCCATAACATCCCTAACCGAAGATGAAAAAATTACTATAGGAAATTTTTCAGCAGATTTTAATCTTTGGCTATAAACACTCAATCAAATATCTACTAAGCTTTTATTTGCAGCTCATTAGTTTTGGAGTAATATGCAAGTGTGCACTTGTTGATCAGTGTCTAATATAAGAATGCCTCCTGTATTAGGGGCAACACTGCACAAAATGGGCCCCCTTCATACCCTCTAAGCACTATGCTAAGGCTACACAAAGGAACAATAGTAGCAGTTGAAATTTCATTTGTCAAACAGAGAAGTTGAGAAATTAGCTGATTCTCACCATGAGGCATGACCAGGAACATATTAACAATTTTAAGATGGATTATGACGATGTAACCTAGAAAATAGAGACTATTGCGAAGAAGAATCATACAGAAATTGGACAAATTGGCTCCTGAAACTGTTAGTATCATAACATGATACTTAGAAAATGAAAGTTGCACAGGAGCAGGCGGTAAAAGGTAAAGGTAAATGGTCGCAGACTCTGTACATCTAAGCTAGATGCATGGATAAAAGAAGTAGCTGGGGAGGACTGAAATCTTGTTATCTGGTACACCAGACAGTTATTTGCAGTTAAAAAGCAGATATACCTGTAGCACTGAGTGATGACTACTTTTATAGAGGTTCCATATGCTCACATAAAACAAAACCCTGAAAGATGTAAAGTGACATAGCACGCCGTGCGGAAAAGTTGCCACATATTTGAGAAAAAACAAATGAAACTTAGGTCCACGCTTCTGCCTTATTATACGATGATAGTGATAGTGAGCTTTCCAATCAACCAATCCCTTATTTCAGGGGCATCTGTGTTAGGTAGGCTCAGGGAGGACAAAGAACATCACAAAACAGGAGTACACATTTCTGGAAGGAGGGGCGAACAGCATTAGGAAAATTTTACCATGGTTACAAAAATCAATTCCTGGAACAAGGCCTTCTACCCACAGAGTCTCTCCTTGCGTACACTTGGTATCTAATCCACTTGAGACACCATTAGTTCCATGAATCTCAGAGCCTGAAGAAAGCAATTACCTATCCTCAGCCAAAAAGACCATATTAAACAATGGACTAACCGCATAATAAAATTCTGCTGTTTATCTCTCAGATTATAAAAGGAAACTACTGATGCAAACATGAAACACTAATATGAAAGAAGCATTACTTCTCTCATCAGATTTCTTAAGCACCTCCTTGCATGATTTATCATTATGCTGAGCTTCTTCGCCATTTTCAGGGAATACATAAGATCGGGAAGCGGAATGTTCAAAGCACGAGTCCAAAACACAGAATTGGCCCTGGCCATATGATTATGGGATATCAACTACTTTCAGAAGAAAATAAATTGTTATCCAAATCATGCACCTTTGGAATTTAATCATAACTGGCAAGCAACCAATATCATCAGTATATACGTACCACAGGAAGTCTTCAAAAGCAACCTCGCTGGACAAATCACAAAACCACAGCAAAGGAATAACATATCAGTAGCCATTCATACTGCTAAATGATGATACACAATTTCAATTTCTCAATAAATAATTATCTTGTGTGCCCTTTCTCACTGGTACATGCCAGTTCACAATCATCAGGATGGACTTGGCCAGAAGCATGTTGCCAGAAACAAATACCAGATGTCCAGAGGGCCGTTTCTATGTTTTGGCCAAAATTCAAGTGTCCACATTTCAACTGGATTAGGAGTTTCCAAGATTTAGTTATTTTGGTGTGCGCGTAGAACTGATAAGAGAATAAGACATAGGCCCTCCAACTTCACAAAAATTATTCATATCTTCAAAATTAGTCATGTGAAATATGAGATGTATAATCAACTTTTCACAAAAGGCAAGCACAATGCATTGGCCCTAGATTAAGAGGCCTGCTAATGTAACTTCCAAGTCTTTCACATCTGATGAATGCATAATAAACAACTTACTAACCTTTCCGAGTCTCCATCAAGAATCAAAAGACTCTTTATCAAACTCTTCGCTTTATCCTCAAAGACAGCTTGCAAACTCTTCTTCTGCAACATAGACCAGTCTTCAGTTATAATGCCTTTAAGGTGCATCACAGATAGTTTAAATACATCAAAGTCAGCCAATTATATATACTACAAAAGCGGACAAAACACACACAAACTCAGTAGGCGAAATTCTCAACAACAAATATAGAGCCAGTGCAATCTTAGTTTAAAAAGCTCAAGGCGCACAAAAGCACAAAGGGTCCTGGGGCCCGGGGCCCGGGTTTCGAGGCAAAGGCGCGGGCTTTTTGGAACGAGGCACGCTTACTAAAAAATGCTTGAAAATCATTACCAACCAATATTTTTTGTCGAATATGCTAGATGATGACATCAAATAAGTAATTAGATATCATTGTAACTACGAAATATACCACAAAGAACCTTAGATTGATATAACACAATGAATTCGCTATAATTTTCACTGAAAAAGCAAGCAAAAAAAAAGAAAAAATAAGCACCAATTGAAAAAAGGTGCAACTAACCCACTTACTCAAAATCTAACAAAGACGAGAGACAAAAGAAAGAGAAGGGGGAGGGGGAGAAAGGAAAATAGCAAAAAAACAAAAAAAGGCCCATTGAGGCACATGACGCGCACACGCGCTGGCTGAGGCACGGATCGAGGTCGGAGGGCTTTGTTGGAGAAGGGGCTAGGCTTCACCCTTGCAAAGCGCAAGGGGTGAGCTTTGGGCTTTGTGAGCCTTGGGCGCGTTTTTTAAACTAAGTTACTACTTATGACTTTGCCATTCTCTCTTGGATCATAGAGGGTGATCCGAAAGCGGTTAAGAATGAACTAGATTTTAGTTTGGTGGTGTACAACGGTGTTGAAATGATTTAGAATCGTCCTAAAATAGCCAACAACCTTTTGAATTATCACTAGGTTTGTTACGATATTATTTTACAAGTTTCCTAAAATTTTCCGAAAATTGCAAAAAATCATGGATAATAGCCTTCATTTTTGGGCCTTACAAGGAGTTAACCCCTACGCCTCTGAAACCCATTGGGAGATTACCGGTATCCCCTTTATGAATTTAGAAGATCTTAATAATTACTACTTACGACGTTGCCATTGTCTTTTGGATCTTAGGAGGTGATCCGAAAGTAGTCAAGAATGAGCAAGATTTTAGTGTTTTGGTGGTGTGCAATGCTATTGAAACGAATTAAAATGGGATTAAAATATCCAAGAACCTTTTGAATTATCACTAGGTTTGTTAAGATATTATTTGACAACTTCCCGAAAATTTTCCAAAAATTGCAAAAAACCATTGATAATAGCCTTCATTTTTTGGTTTTCGAAAGAGTTGGTCACTATGCCTCTAAAACCCCTTGGGACATTAAGAGTATTCTCTTTATAAATTTAGATAATCTTGATAATTAGTACTTGTGATGTTGTCATTGTGTTTTCGATCTTAAAAGGTGATTCGAAAGTAGCCAAGAATGAGGAAGATAATTTTAGTATTTTGCTGGTGTACAATGTTGTTGAAATGATTTAGAATGGGTCTACAATAGCTAAGAACCTTTTGAATTATCACTAGGTTTGTTAAGATATTATTTGACAACTTTCCGAAAATTTCTCAACAATTGCAAAAATCATGGATAATATGTAATACCCGGAATTTTAAAGAAAGGCAACTGAAAAACATAGAATTATTGAATATTATTCCCCGCCACTAGGGGGTTGAGTGACTGATTTTATTTCTTGCCGGACATATTACGTTAGAATTCCTTTGGAGGTCGGTATTGAATAAATTAAATCAAGGAAATTGCCTCCCTTTTTCATCGAGCTAAATTGTTGGGTGATTAAGAATTGTCGTGGCCGGCATATTAAAATAAGTTAGGACGCAGCAGCTTAAGAGGACGGAAGGGAGGAGATATGGACTTGTCGTATATGGGTCGGGGATTACCTTAGCTGAATTATGAAGAGATGAAAGGATAAGTTGGGGTCCAATTAGGTGCATTAACCGCCAATTAAGCGGTGGAGAGAGAGAAGCGAGGAAAAGAAGGAGGGGGTCGGGGAAAGCAAGAGGGGAAGCAGAGCAAACAGAGCAAGGGGGGAGAACCACCGGACGGAAGAGAGAGAGAGAGGGAGGGGGCGAGTGCGCGCGGCGAAGGAGACCGCGAGGACGGGCGACCACCGCAGGACCGGAGGCGACGGTCGGCGTCGCGAGCGGACGCGGGCGAAGGGAGAACACCGAAAGGGGAAAGAGAGAGAGGGGCGTGCGGGAACCGAAGCGAGGCCGAAGGCCGGCGAGCGGAGTGACGAACGCAGGCGGGCGGCGGACGAAAGCGAAGGGAAGAGAGCGAGAGACCGGGGCGAGAGAAGGCGGAAGTCGGACCCGAAACGAGACAGACGAGCGAGCGTTCGGGAGGCCGGAAACGGGAAAAGGAACGGCGGCAAGGGAGGCAGACCGGCGGTAAGCCGGGGCGGATTGAGAGGCGGCGAAACGGTGGGCTAGAGGCAGGGAAGCAGGAACCAAAAGAAGGAACCGAACCGGGGAGCTCGAACCTCGAGCAAACCACAAACCTTCAATCCCCGAATCGAGGTGGGTAGTCTTATACTCTAAACTATTAGTATATTCGAAATCTAAATGAGTTTATCGTGATTGTTGAATGTGATTGTGAAATATTGAATATGTATGCTATCGAATGAGTTAGTAGTTCTCTGGAAGTTGAATTAGGAAGTTGTGAAGGGAATGGGAGTTATTAAGGCCTGAAAATGAAATCGGGAAATTCATTGAGTTGCTTGGGTCGAATGAGTAGTGTCGAGAGTCGGGTCGATTGGGGATAATGCGTATGGTTTGGGCATAGATTATGAATTGATATTCGGACCGAGTCTTAGAGATTTATTGAATTCGCGGCATTAAGAGACGAGTGCTAATTAGGGAAATAACAAGGGGAGTGTAAAGGAGAAATATGAGATCGTATTAAGTGATGCGCAATTGGGACATATAAGTGAGAAATGGGCGATTGTGAGGTTAAGTGCGTTCGAAGTATGTTTAAATCCTCGAGGTTGAACCGAGCGTGAAAGTAAGTAGCTAACGGGAATTGAATAATGAAAAGTAAATAAGAGGTACATAATTGAGGATGGGCAAGCAAGAATCGACTAATAAGGTAAGAGATAGTAAATGGGAAATTGAGGTTGGGAAATAGCAAGTTGGGGACGGTAAAGTGAAACTAAGCCATAGTTATGTCTAAGACCTTTGAGAAAGAATTGAATTAAAAAGTGAATGAAGATAAAGGAAACTCGGTAAAGCAAGTTTAAGGATATATGGTTGAATGATGGCAAAAGAGGTCGGTTTACAAAGTGAATTCATGAAATGAGGAATTGAGATAAGGGCACCGAATTGGGAAAAGTGGGAACGTCGAGTTAAATAGTATCTACTTGTGGTTATTGTGGCTCGTAAAAGGGATTCAATCGTACTAAACCGATGAATTGAGAAAAGCTTAGTTGGGAAAATAGTTGAGAATGATTGCTTGCATTGAATGGTGAATATTCGTGCTATGTGCTTACTTTATGTGATGTTCACAAGTGGTTTCGAAAGAAGTTTTGTGTTTTACGTGAAATGAACCTTGAATGTGATTTCTGTGAAATATCTTTCCAACGTGATTCTATTCTAAAGAAATAAAAGTTTGAGAAAGTAATTTGGATTTGAGAAAGTGAATTTATAAGAGTGACACGTGGTGTCATGCCTTCCTTGATACTAAATCGATTGAGAAAGCTAGAAAGTGAATGTGATGAATGAGAATGTGCAAAGAATTTTGAATCAACAGAGCTACGGATTGTTTAGCATACCGAAGGGTTCGAACCGGGGACGCCTGACTAGAAACTTCGAGGGAAGCTTTCTAACGGGGGTCCTGCAGAGGCGGGATGCCCGCTCCGAGACTTCCTAGAAGATAGGTCCCGGGAGCCTTTTTATGCGGGGTCGCGCCTCGCGAAATAAGAGAAATCGAGAAATCGGAGATATTACGTGAAATTATGAGAAAAGAAGTGCTAGTTCGAATCCTCAAAAGGCCCGGAAAAGTTGATTCAACCCCGAAAAGAATTGTTTATGAATGTGAATCTGTGCTTTTAAATAATTAAAAGAGTCTTGAACTTTACGTTGCAAAAGATTGCGAGTGAAAGTATATAGATTTCTATTACGTTACTATGTTTTCGCAGATTTCATTATTATGAGTATTATGTGTAAAGAATTTTCATTTTAAGGGTTTAAGACTCCGGTGAGCCCGTTGATTATTGCTCACCCCCACAAATTGCCCCGTCCCCAACCGAGTGTTGCGGGTACACTTCAGGAGCGTGATTTACCCTTAGCATATTTCGGACTCCGCCGATTGCTTCGTTTGATGCGTGCCGAGTAATTCAAGTCAAGAATATGCATTTCTTATACTTCTAAATGACTCGTATTTGTAATTTAGTTCATATAGTTTGTACCATAAGTGTAGTAAACCCTTTTAGATTGTTTTTAGTTTTATCGCGTGATTGGTTGAACTCCGGCGTGTGGCCGTTGAGTTGTATACTCCGAGCGTGTGGCTCGTCGAGTTTTATTATGCCTCTTATGCGGGGTTTTAGGCTTCGCGCCTATGGGGATAGTCCATATTACAAATGGAACTCGCCGAAATTTTCAGGGAAACTCGGATTCTTTTGGGAAAACCACCGGCATTACTTTTAAGTTGAGTTTAGACGAGCCAAACCAACTCCGAGAAAGAGCCTTGGGAGTTCCTCTAAGGAACTCGGCGATGTAATACTCCCGGGGGTGTTTTGGGGTGTTACATAATAGCCTTTATTTTTGGGTTTTGGAAGCGGTTGACCACTACACCTTGGAAACCCCTTCGGACGTTAACACTATCCTCATTCTTAATTCGGATGATCTTGATGATTACTAATAATGATGTTTACGAGTCTTTTGATCTTAGAAGGTGATCCGAAAATAGTCAAGAATGAGCAAGATTTTAGTGTTGATAGCTAGGAACCTTGTGAATTATCATTGGGTTTATTAAGATATTATTTAACAACTTTACCAAAATTTTCCAAAAATTGCAAAAAATCATGGATAATAGCCTTTATTTTTGAGCCTTCGAAGGGGTTGCCCACTACGCCTCTGAAACCCCTTAGGACATTAACAATGTTCTCTTTATAAATTTAGATGATCTTGATGATTATTACTTATGACAATGCCGTTGTCTTTTGGATCTTAGAAGGTCATTCGAAAGTAGTCAAGAATGAGCAAGATTTTAATGTTTTGGTGGTGTGCAATGCTATTGAAATGATTTAGAATGGGCCTAAAATAGCCAAGAACCTATTGAATTATCACTAGGTTTGTTAAGATATTATTCGACAACTTCCGAAAATTTCCCAAAAATTGCAAAAAATTATGGATAATAGCCTTCATTTTTGGGTCTTGGAAGGAGTTGACCACTGTGCCTCTGAAACACCTTGGGATGTTCACAATATTCTCTTTATGAATTTAGATAATCTTGATAATTATTACTTATGATATTGTCATTGTCTTTTAAATCTTAAAAAGTGATCCCAAAGCAACGAAAAATGAGGAAGATTGTAGTGTTTTCCTAGTGTACAATGTCGTTGAAATGATTTAGAATTTGCCTAAAATAGCCAAGAATCTTTTGAATAATCACTAGGTTTATTAAGATATTATTTTACAACTTTTCGAAAATTTTCCAAATATTACAAAAAACATGGATAATAGCCTTCATTTTTGAGTCTTGGAAGGAGTTGACCACTACGCCTCCGAAACCCCTTGGGACATTAAGGGTAATCTCTTTATGAATTTACTTGATCTTGATGATTACTACTTAGACCACTATGTCTCCGAAACCCCTTGGGATGTTAACACTATCCTCTTTATGAATTTAGAGGATCTTCATGATTACTACTCTTAGTTTAAAAAGCTCAAGGCGCACAAAAGCGCAAAGGGTCCCGAGGTGGAACGAGGCGTATTTACTTAAAAATGCTTGAAAATTATTACCAAGTAATATTTTTTGTCGAATAGGATAGATGATGACATCAAATAAGTAATTAGATATCATTGTAACTACGAAACATACCACAAAGAGTCGTAGATAATGATAGCACAATGAATTCGCTATGATTTTTTACTCGAAGAAGCAAGCAAAAAAAGAAAAAAAATAGCACCAATTGAAAAAAGGTGCAACTAACCCACTTACTCACAATCTAATAAAGACAAAGACAAAAGAAAGAGAAGGGGAGGGGAGACAGGAAAATAGCAAAAAAACAGAAAAAAGCCCATTGAGGCACGCAAAGTGGAAGAGGCACAACTGCGCTGGAGCAGATTGAGGCACGCCTCGGAGGGCTTTTGGAGGGCTGGGCTTCGCCCTTGCAAGGCGCAAGGGGGTGGGCTTTGGGCTTTTGTGAGCCTAAGAGAGCCCTGGGCACGCTTTTTAAACTAAGAGTGTAATCCATTTAGCATTGGGTTTCCCGATCCCACTATAAGAGAAGCTAATGAAATAAATCCTTCGCGACTACTACTAAAATAACCGCAATGAAAGTCTTCTGGTCAAAAACAATATCCTAGCATTAGATTAAAGTAAACTTACCATTTAAAAAATATCCAATTTCCAAATCCAACACAAGAAACAAGTACTCAAATAGACAGTTGATGAGCTATTTCTTGAGCTTCGACAAAGCAAAAAAGGCATAAACATGCTCTCATCGCTTAAAATGAAATTTGCTAACCTGCAATTTGGTGGCCTGATAAACACTTGTTCCCTTCAATTCTTGGAACTCATCATCAGTAAACCAAAGTGGGCTGCCAAAGGAGCTCGGAATCATATCTAAGTATCTGCGACAACCATGCAGCACAGCATAAATAACAGAGAACAATGAGAATCAAAGACCAACAGTATTGAGGCTTAAACATACGGTTTCCACGAAGAGTTCTTACGGAGTCGCTCCACCGTTAAGAACAGAATCATCAAAAGCCTATCATCCACCTCGCCTTCTTCCAACATGGCTCGGCATGCCGGCCCTATCAGTGGGTCTTCCAAAACCCTCATGGGTGTTATAGCCAAGTCAAGTGGGACCACCAGTAAAACCCCTGGAGATAAACCCAGAGTCATAAACTAATCAATCAATCAATCAATCAAAAGGGTCTTTAAGCCACAAGCTACCTCATCAAATTCCCACTTCAGGCTTAGCAAAGATAATCCCATATTAATGAGCTTTGAATTTCAACTAATTATTACGAGTTGACAAAGTAATAATCATACACCAGGATTCACAAGCATAATCAAGAAACACCCTCCAATTACTAACTACTGAATCAGTAACAAGAAAAATCAATCCATTTTGCATAATCATTAGAATGTGTTTCCAGTTGATAAAAGAGCCACAATATTTGTAAAAACTCACCATCAGAAGAAGGGTTTGAAGAAAAGAGACCAGAGCCTTTGGTGGAATTGCAGTATTTGACCTTGCAACCACGTAGCTCCACCCCATTTACCTATAAATTGGGCAACGGAGAAGGGCATAGTTAGTTCATCAAGGGGTAGAGAGAGAAAGAGAGAGAGAAGAAGTACCTGTAGCCATTGGAGGAAGAGTTCGAGCTTGGTTTCTTCTTGGGTCGCCATTTCTGTTGGAGGCCGGAATCAACCGGAGGTTTTAGCCACCACCATTGAGGGGTTTGCCTTTCCGAGTTTCTTTTTTACTGTTTATATATTAATTTGGGCTTTCTAATTTATTTTATTTTTTGTTTTACTTTCCAATTTTGCCACCACAATAAATTTTTTTTATGAAATTTTTTTTTTTTTAAAATTCATGTATGTGGTACTATACTCAACTACCAAACTTAGTGATTGATAGATCATAATATAATTTTCACTTAAATACAACTCTCTTATAACTTTATTCTAATAGAAAAATTATAAAAAAATTATAGATATATAATATAGAAGAGATCTTTTTTATTTATTTATTATGAATTTAAGGTGAACAAATATTAATATTCAATGGACTTTAATTAATTTTGCAAATAATTTAGGAAAAAATGTTAAAAAAGGAGTCAAAAAATAAAAACAACAATAGCAAATAATTTTGTCTGAACAATATATGTTAGTTCAAATACTTTAATATTTGAATTTTTTAAGAAAATTTTTAGATTTTAGTACTTTAAATAGAGTAAATTTACAATAGAAAAATTTTGCTCAAACTGAAGACACATAACTCTAATAATATGAAGGACTAGTTGTACCATATATATATAAAGGATCAAAAAAAAAAAAAAGACTTTATTAATATATGGACCTTCCGAGAATGCTGATTGTCATGTACCTCCCGAATTTACCATTTGTACACTAATCACTATATCATTATACACTAATTAAATAAAAAAACAATCTCGTAAGTATATAACAGATTGTACTATTATACACTAATTATTATATAATTGTATACTAATCAGTATACAATCGTATACTAATTAATATATTATTGTATATTAATTAATATATAATTATATACTAGTTAACCCTAAACTCGCATTAGGAAGTGCATGCATACATACGTGAAGCCACTTTTTTTTTGGCATAAACAAACTGCAAATTAATGAATGGTTAGTATCCCAAAATACAATTAAAAAAACAATAAAAAAATAAAACTGCCTCCAAAAACCTAGCTAAAGCTAATCATCTCTGTTTTCTCCATTCATAGGAAGATTTTTGGGTGTTTGAATTCGGAGGAGAATTCCGATCTTCTTCATCTGTAGTGCCCAGAATCCCAAAGCAATTGGCCCTCATTTCAGCCCAGAGAGAGAGGGGAGGGAGAGAGGGAGTCAGGAGAGAGAAAGCTTCAATCTTGGGCATCAATGGCGTCAGATCAAGAATCGACAGACGAGACGGAAGTGGCAGAGGGTTCACTAAAGAACATAATGGACCAAAAACCCTGAAATGGGTATTCGTGGGTGGGAAAGGAGGGGTGGGGAAAACCACTTGTAGCTCCATTCTCGCCATTCTTCTGGCCAGCGTTCGACCCTCTGTTCTCATTATCTCCACTGATCCTGCCCATAATCTCAGCGACGCTTTTCAACAGCGATTCACTAAGGCTCCTACCCTCGTTAATGGCTTCACAAATCTCTTTGCCATGGTAAAAATCATTGCCCCCTTTTCTCTTTTGTTCCTTGTTTTGATTTTGGGTTCTGGGTTGGGTGTGTTTCATACATGCAGTGATTTGATCGCAATTTTAGGCAATTGAAATCTCATTTGATTAATTTTTCAGTGGTGGTTGTTGAATTTTGGGTCTTTGATGAATCAGTTAAATCCTCTGTGACTGTGGAATTGATTTTAGGATTCAAGTGTACGTATCATTTTATCTGTTTATTTTTGATTTTATGAAGTGTCCGTATACACGTTGGAGCAAAACTGTGGCATATGTCTTTTAGAAGGCAAAAGTTTGATATAGTAATAGCATATGAATATGCATGCCACAGTGACTAGATGGAGAAATTATGCTCAAAAGAAGGCATTTGGTTGGTATAATTGGAATGAAGGGTGTTTCTTAAATTTTAATTTTTCAAGAATGTTTGTATGCATCAATTTCCCTGATATTGCCTTTGCAGTAATAGATTTTTCAACCCATGGTTGTCTGCACCATAGTCGTTGAGAACACCTCCCGGGTTGCCTAGTTGGGAATGGGATTGCCACTTATCGTGCAAATTTAGTTTGATTTGGGTTTCAAATGGCTTGTCTCTTGAACATGGATTGTGGGGTGGTGAACAATCACCAGTAACCTTGATATGCATATGCTTGCAGGAGGTGGACCCCACTGTGGATAATGAAGATTTTTCTGGTGAAGGGCAGGAGAGTCTTGTATCGGAGCTGGCAAATGCAATTCCTGGAATTGATGAAGCCATGAGTTTTGCGGAAATGCTGAAGTAAGAGCATGCTTTCCTCGACCCCTCCCCCATTTGCCAGGATGTCTGCTGTACGTTTGTATAATGTCATATTATGATTTTTTACTTCACAGCTTATTTGTAGTCTATCATTTGCCTATTACTTATAAATAGTTGAACCTGGCCAAGGCTCAAGATGAACCAGTTTTTGCTCATGCTTACAAGTAACTGTTTTGAGCTTATCTTTGCTCTCTTACTAAAGGAAAAATAATTTTCCAAATGGAATGCTAGGGTTTTAGTGGACCTGTAAACCCTAATGAGACAGTTAAGGGGGCTTCATATGCAACTCTCCCAATGCTTCACATGTTTTGTTACTGATTAAGCTGGATGATACCTATCTTTGCACTATCAGTTAGCGTTGTGTGGTTTATCAGCTAGAGATGTGTTTTGGTGTAGGGCACTTATTTCTGCAGTGTTTGTAAGGGTAAGGTTGCACTCATCATTATCTCTCTAGACCTTGCTGTTATAAGGGATCCACTCTAAATGCTGGTGTTGGCTTCCATTGCTCTCTTAGTCTTATACTTGACTTTAGCTGATGTACAACATGGATGTCAACCCCTTTTCCTCTATAATTTTGAGGATGGAGGACTGCTGCTTGTGCCTTTCTGTCAAGTTCTTGCTTTCCATTAATGAAATTATCTTCAATTTAGAAAACATGAACCATTAATGTCAATTGCAACATTTCCCGTTATGACTGCTTGGAACAAGCTATGTTGTCCTTTCCTGTTCTAAATATCAGTGTTTTTATGAAATGTAGATAGTGGTATCATTAATAATCATGAAAATCCTTGTTCCGTCTTTTATTGCATTGTTTGTTATCCTCCGTTGTTTGTAAAGGATGAAATCCCCCCGGTTAGATGGGCAAAAAATAGAAATTGGTAATAACTGAAGGATTCTCACTTGGTTGCATTCTTGTACATGAGATTCAAATGCAAGAGATTACTAATTTGTTGAGAGTTTGTGGTAAAATGAGTTGTTCATGCTTAAGGGAAGATTTCAGTCTGGACCACTCCCCCACCACAAAAAAAAAAAAAAGAAAATTATCGTTGGGTTGTCTTCGAAGTATGGATCCATAGGTGTTTATGCTTTTAAACTAAATGTGGTTCTTTCTTTTATGCTTTCTAGGGGTGCTAAATCTTTTAAATCTTTAATTTTTCCAGATTGGTTCAGACAATGGATTATTCGGTGATAGTGTTTGATACAGCTCCTACCGGGCATACTCTACGCCTTTTGCAATTTCCTTCAACACTAGAGAAGGGACTAACCAAAGTGATGTCCTTGAAAAATAAATTTGGGGGCTTATTGAGTCAGGTATGATATCCATTTCTTGAAATCTTATCTTTTGGTTTTGATTTTGAATTTAATGGCTTATCCTTTTCTCAGTTTCTGATTCGCAACGGGTAATGGTGTCCACCGTTCTCACCGTGATGACCAAATTTCATTTAATTAATGGATAACCCTGATTAGCTTCCAAGCTCCTATTAATGCTGAATACAACCATCTAACATGTGCTAACAAAGTACCAATGTCAATATCACTCTTTGTGCCAGATGACTCGTCTTTTTGGTGTTGAGGATGATTTTGGTGAGGATGCAATTTTGGGGAGGCTTGAGGGCATGAAAGATGTTATTGAACAAGTAAATTTGCAGTTTAAGGATCCAGTAAGTCCCTTCTACCCAGTGTTCTGGTTGCTTGAATCTTTCACTGTCGTAAAGTTGTGAAGAATTTACAATTAACTTATTCTATGCATCTTGTTTCAAAATGTTTCTTATTACTTTCACCTCTTGAATCCAGGATTTAACTACTTTTGTCTGTGTCTGCATTCCCGAGTTCCTTTCTCTCTATGAAACTGAGAGATTGGTGCAGGAACTTGCCAAGTTTGAGATCGATACTCACAATATCATTGTTAATCAAGTGTTGTTTAATGATGAAGGTACATCCTTTATTCCATGTGTAGCATTTTTGTTTTGACTTCAGTTGCATAATCAAGGCTAACAGCTTACTGTCAACATGGTTGATGTAATCTTAGTTGTGGAGTCTAAGTTGCTGAAAGCTAGAATGAAAATGCAAGAGAGGTACATTGATCAATTCTACATGCTGTATGAGGACTTTCACATCACAAAATTGCCATTAATGCCGGAAGAGGTACGTTCAGCTGAATTCCTTTATGACATTTAGGGGGAAAAAAGAAGAGGGGCCGGGGAAATAAATAGGGGCTTGTATCTCTAGGCCTACCTTGCAGGCTAGAGACTATGGTATAATCTTATCTTGAGAAGGGGGGTGGCATTTTCTCGGGTTTATCAAGTGAACCTTTATGTGCTGAATGTTACAGTGGTAAGTGATGGCAAAACCATCTATTACCGACCTAGAAAACTAACCCAACTGAGGCCTAGAATAAAGCAACTCAACCCTGATCAACCCGCCTGAAAATTGTCCAATCAATGTTCATTTGCTTATGCCAAAGGTATGACTACATACATTAGAGCTTCTTAAGACCTACTCGGCTTCTAAATTGTGATCCACATTGGCCTATTGGGTTCTAGTGGTTGTAATATTGATCGTCTCTTCTTGACAAGTTTACTAGATGAATCGATAACAGACCTGAATAACCCGAAATGATTAAATCTGATCCATATAGTCCATCAAGCCATTCCGGCCTAATTCAGAATCGACAGGACTAATTACTTACTGCTTATTGAAGGTGACTGGACTACAAGCCTTGAAGGGATTCTCTCGCCATTTCTTGATACCTTATCAAGCCGCGATCCAAAAGGGAACAGTTGATGAACTTGAGCAGAGGGTTTCGGTTTTAAGCCAGCAATTGAAAGATGCAGAAGAGGAGCTCGAGAAACTACGGAAAGGCAAGCAACCAGCTTAATTGAACAGCACAACAGTGCTATTTCACAATTTCTTGAAAATTTTCCATTTTTTTTCCCCGTAGACTGATGACACTCAACTGGTCTTGTCAAGGCTGGTCTATTTATTTTTCCTTGTCAAAAAAGGTTTATTCATTTATTTTTCTTGTTGGTATTGATTCCAACCTTTGTAATTTTACTATAATTTTTAGTGATTAGGTGTAACATTTAAATTCTCTCTTTTTTTTTCACAGAAATGGGTACATTTGATGATTTGAGTGTTAAATATAACAAATAGTTCTGCCCTTATTTTTAGTGATTGAGCATAAGGACATTTTATTGTTGGGTGATTTCAGTAAACAGCATTAATAGATTAAAATTTTCCTTAGACGAACTTCATTCAACAACGTTGAGATGGCCGAGTTGGTCTAAGGCGCCAGATTAAGGTTCTGGTCCGAAAGGGCGTGGGTTCAAATCCCACTCTCAACACAAAACTCTTTTTATCTTTTTTTTCTTTTTTTCTTTTGTTCTAAGCTACAATTAAGTTATTGGTCAACACAAAACTCTTTTATCCTTTTCTTTTTCTTTTTTTGTAAGCTACAATTATGTTCTTGGACAAAACACGAGCCGGGGATGTGTGTGATTACTGATTACTTTGTCAAATTCGAGAATGTTGTAAGGAGTTAGGAACGTCAATATATATATTGTTCAACTTTTAAAAGATTGTTTTTAACTATCGTGAAGTTGCGGTGTTTTATCAATATGGTTGAAGTTAAAGAAACTAACCTAATACACAAGTGAAGGAACCAAAATCTAATTGCCTCAAAAGATATGTATTGGTCGAAGGTGCCAAGAGGTGAGTGGCTATTCTCAAGTTCTCCACCGAGTTCAATTACAGGTGAGCATAAATTTCTCGAGTTTGAAAATTTGTGTCTTGTGAGCATAGTAATGTTTGGCATTCCCTCCCAACCTTGTTAGCTCGTTGGACTTTCGCTTAAAATATGGGCTCAATGGGTGGCGCGTTACTGCTTAAAAAATATAAATATATTGGTCGAAGTTTTTTTGGGGTCGGGGGTACTTATCCGACGTCGTGCTGATCTTCTGCGGCATTTTATTTTGCTTTTTTTGTTGGGTGCCCCTGGATCTGGCGGTCAGAGGACGCCCCTACCCTCGAAGATCTCGACCCCATCTTCTCTCTCTCTCTCTCTCTCTCTGTAGAATCTGGTAATAGACACACCCAGAGCGCACAAGCTTCGAGCTTTGGTAACAAATTGTAATCTTCTTGATTTAGTTTACGGGTATGAAATAAAATTACCCAACTTGTTTATGAGGGAATTATTGGGGAACAAAAAGGGAAATAGGAAGAAAAAAAACACCCACAAAATATTGACCTAGTTCGAGCCAAGCTGGAGATGATGATGATGACTCGGTGAGTCCCAGACAGAGAGTTAAGCTTCACTGAACTCGCTGCCCCTTTTTCCCGATTTGGGTTCTTCAAATTGTGGTTTTTGGAGTAAAAATGGAGGCTTACAAGAACTGGGTTCGACAGAACAAGGACTATGTTCACTCCTTGGAGTCTCTGGCTAATGTAAGACCCCTTTTAATTATAGTATTATTATCATTATTATTCTTGTGCTTCTTTTTCTTCTGACTTGTAGTTTTTTATGCTAAATATGGGAAATCAATGTGAGGCTCTTGGATTCATTGGTTCTGCTATGATTTAATTGGTTTTGATGGTTCTGAATTGTTCTAATGGATTATGTTCATGACAATCCAAATTTTGTCAACTTAGATGCTGAAACAGTGAGAATATGAAAAGATTTGGTTTGTTTTAGGCTTAATTATCACTATGTAGTATGGCCTTCTGCTCTGTGAATGTGATTCTATTATCTTATGTATGATGTCTTGAGCTCCCCCCAGGATCATTTAGGCTTCAATAGAAGGAAAGGAAACAATTCAATCATGGTACCATCTTTCCAATTAATCAGTATGCTCAAAGAATCTAACAACTTGTTGAGGGCTATACTGAATTTCTCTTCCCACAATTTAATTTGACATCGAACACCCAGAAGAGGTCCTATTGTATTCGGAAGAGCCAGCAAAACTCCATAAACTCAATTTAGGCGTGCTGAGAACAACCATCTGACCTCCCAAAGACTTCTGCACTGCCATTCTCTCAGAGCTCTAGGTTGATTCCAGTATGCAACCTAACATTTTGCCTATTGGGGCGAATAAAAGGAACGAATTTGAACGGAACATTTCACTCTGTAAGTCAGCTTATATACGACTCCACCCTTGGTTTTGAATATATTGTGAACTTGATGGAGGTTCCAAATAAGGAAAAACCCAGCCCCCTTTCCCTGTCTTCAACAGCAGGTACCAAATCCTGGTCAGCGCCTCCAGGGCCCAAGGAGTTAGCAAATGAATTGAGATTCTCTTGTTGTCTCTATGAAAAGACGAATTCCCCATTGAACAAATTCTTTATAGTTGCCTTCTCAAAGCCCCTATGCCCTTAATATCCATGCTAGCAACTTCAAGGTGGGCATCAGCGGCAGACTGTTAGTTTTGTTGCTACTTCCTTCTACTACTGACATTGCTTTTAATAATGGTGTCTTAAGTTTTATAGAGTTAATTTGAATTTCATAGTCTTGAAGCATAGAAAGTGACCTGATTAGTAATTATTAGTGATTTTAAAATGCTAACTGATAGACTTTTTCTGTATCTTCTTGCTTGGCTAGGGATTGACATGGCTTCTTCCAGAACGATTTTCTGCGTCAGAAATTGGGCCAGAAGCAGGTTTTGTGAAATTTTGGTAACCTTTGTGTTCTTCTCAGTAGCTTAACTGTTTGCTTCTGGATTATTTCCCTAGCCTTAAAATTTGATTTCATGTTCTTGATATGTTTCTCTCTCTCCGTTATCACTTCTTAGAGAGTACGTCAAGTGGCATTCTGTTTACATTGATTGTTGAAATTTGTGCAGTCACTTCAGTCCTGGGAATAATCACAGCGATTAATGAGCATATAATAGATACAACACCGAAGCCATGGCAACCACCCAGACCTTGTTCCTTTCCTTATTCATTGTGGATTTCGGTGTTGAAAGAAGCAGAAACACTGGTTGAAGTTGTGGCACAACATGTGTACGGTGACGACAAAAAGTGGAACTTTATCATGATCACAGAGGCGTCTAAGTAAGCTTTTATGTGCAGTGCAGTTCTTCATCTTCTATGCTCATTTTTACACCTGACAATACAAACCTAAACATGATTAGCTAGCCAAAATGAACTGAGTAGAGACATAATTTAGACCTGAATTAAGCAGCTCCATGTTGGTTCACCAGTATTAACAGTCTTCATGACAAGCTTATTGGGGAAACTTATAGTAGAGCCAAATATGAATTCCAGACTCAAACATGACCTGAATACCAGGCCCACTTTGAATTGAGTCTATTTGTTCTACAAGGATCGGTTAACCTTCCATGTGCACCTTATTTCAGAGTCTTTCTGAGGCTAGCATTGTTTCGCGAGAGTGGTTACAAGATGCTTTTGCACGGTGGGGAAACCTCGAATGCGGACGATGCCTCTGATCCCCGTAGTAGGCCTGGAGAAATGTTGAAACCTGGTGGGCATCAGAAGCCTGGATATCCAAACAATCAATATGGGCGGAGCCCATGGAACCATGAAGGGACTGCGCTAGCTGCATTGAGTAGGTTTGGTGAAAATGCTAGGATGGTGTATGACCCACACAAGATTCGACAGCAGGCTGAAATCACGAAGACTCCAAGTAATTGTTCATCTGGAATCCGGAATTGGGTTTTATCTTTACTTCAGGGAAAAACCAATTAATCCTTTGTGGTCGTGTTTTTGCAGCTCAGGTGACTCAAAGACCAAGTCTTTCTTCAATATTATATGAGAAGGGTCTTCATGGGGGATTGTTTCTAACAGGGGAAACTCTTTTCATCCTGAGGCCCCTGATTTATGTGTTATTTATCAGAAAATATGGTACTCGATCTTGGATCCCATGGTTTGTGTCGCTGGCTGTTGACCTGGTTGGAGTGAGTGCTACCTCCCTCGCCACAAAAGCACAAGGACCAAATGCATTGAAAGCAATTCATCTTTCTTTAGCAGAAAAGGATGAGGTCATGATTCTGGAATTGACATTATTTTTTAAAATATGTCGTCAATGCATGGGGAAAAGAATCTTTTGAAGAAAAAGAATTTGACGCGTGAATTTTGTCATCTTGGTACTAATATTATCTGTATTTTTCAATTGCAGCTAAGAAGACGGAAAGTGTTGTGGGCACTGTATGTTATGAGAGATCCATTCTTTAGCAAGTACACCAGGTGAATATCTCTTTAAGCATTTCTGTATCCGTGAATTTCCTTCTCGGCTTCCATTTGATAGCTGCAAGATTATGTATAAAATTGTTTGAGCTGTACTTTATGCATCCAGGCGAAAGCTTGAAGGTACCCAGAAGGTCCTGGAACCTGTTCCTGTCATCGGATCACTTACAGGTTTGTCCATGGTCAATTTAGTTTTTCTGTTCTGCCCTTCTTCCAAAGTTTACTTCTATTGTGTTCAACTGTCTACTTCTTTACCAATAGCTTCATGCCATTTTTTCTTATGCGGAGGTAGACCAAACAAGACTGACCAATACCAGTTCACCTCATCGAAATGACTTTACCCCACTTGTCCAAAAGAATGCAACTTAACTTTGTCCTTTGAAATTTTATCGCAACTCTTATCTGTCAAACCATCAATTGCCTCAAATATGACCCAAACCCAAAATTACCCACTTCAAATAAATTCCAATCACCTGATCCATTTGAACTGAAGTTAAGCTCCTGAAAGCAAACCCGAATGCCCCATTTGCTATGTGGATTGGAAGCGGGGACAGTTAGTCTGACACGATGTACCCTTATTGTTGGCTTCTTGTTCTAATTATTGTTCATTTTTCTCAACTGCATGCAGAGAAACTGGTAGAGCTTATTTTTGGAGCTCAGACACGGTATACTTACATGTCAGGATCCTAGTGTTGAAGCCAAAGCTTGTGTTTTCCTGCATCATTTCAGTCTCTGTTTTTAATATCTTTCTCTGTTGTGAGGAAGTTTCTCCCTGTATGTACGTTTTTTTCCTAATTCAGTTTATAAATAGATGTTGTAGTTTAGATATTCCAAGTTCAAAATTCACAGTTTAGACTCAGCCTTTTTGAAATCTTGCCTAGAAATGTTGCACTGTCTTTCTGTCAATTGTTATATCTTTCAGATGATTTCAGGCAAAGGGTGTTCATACTGTAAATTCTCGTTCTCTCTCATTGCATGTTTAATCACAATTTGGAATTCTCGTGATGCTCTATAATCGTTCCAGTAATTCATGCACCCGGCAAACTTGACCACTACGACTTTCCATGACCCAATCAACAGCAGGAGGAACAGAGCTATGCTCAAAATAGAGATTCCATTTCATCCCAAACGTAACTGATAGGAAAGTTTGCGGATTGATGTTACTTCTGCTCAAAACTTCTTACATCGTTGATGGCAAGTTGACCTGGCAAATTGGTTATTGGGTTCCATTTTGGGTTGGGTCAGTTTGGGTCTAATTTTTTCAGTTTGGGCTGGTTGGTTCAATTTTGGATTTTGCATTTGCTATTTTGTGTGTTCCGATATGGCTTCAGGCATTCGGTTTAGGTTTCAGTACTCACGCATGGTCTAATCTAATAGGAACACCAAGCTCCAAACGAGCTACCTAAACTGTTTGAACTCGCTATATATTTTTAGGTCTAGTAGTATAGTACGTTTCAAAAGAGGAGAAACTCGGAAATTACAGTTGTAAATTTGAGAACTTACGAACTTAACCATGAAGCCATCAAGTTTGATTATACCTGAGTTAGTCTTGGCGATGAAGCCATCAAGTTTGATTAATACCTTTTAAGTTAGAAGTTGACATTGTTTTACCAATGTGTGTTATTGACAAGTCGACAGCCACCATCAACCAGTATGGATCTCGCTAAAACAGGGAAGATCCAAATACCAACTACCGGGCTACCACCAAGCACAACCATAGCCACATCAACATCACGGAATAATTATACATTTCCACAAAGCCAACAATACAGTACAGTGCGTGAACCTATTGAAAAGGACATAACTGAATCTGTACAAAATCAACCATATTAAAAATTGAGCTCTATATCTATTCTACTATTTCTATATCTCAGTTCCCAAAAATTTGCTCCTAAACAAAAAAGCGGTTGAAGGATGCTATCATTTCAGCCTGCTAGATTGTGAGGTTCTCCTGGATTGCAGTGAAGGAGCCACATATATTTCCTCCAAGATCCGGAAAGTTTTCGCATTCCGGAAGGGGTTTTACCTTGCCCCTCCGATCAACATCAACGGGGTACTTGAGAAGGTGGCCCAACATTACCGTTGGAGTTTCAGTTGCGAAATTTTTCCAGTTCATCTCTGACAACGTCCTTACCTTTCTTACGCATTCTAAACTTTCTGGTTTGCTGAAGCATTCATCGACAAGTCCAAGGTGCTCTGCCCAAAGGGACATTCTATATCCGTATACCTACACAACAAAGATTTCATATAAATGGGTAGCTATTGGACGGTAAAATTTTGAAATTTCAATCCACGTGTTTCAGGGTATGTACTAAGGACTCAGCTAGAGGTGCCTATTTGTTGAGCACGAGATCAAGCGTGGGACTCACACATTTCTGTTACAAGTGTTTTGAGTCTGACATGGTTATTTGGGATGAAGCAAAGGGTCTAGATGGCATAGGTCTGAAGGCCTTTTCCACATGACCAGACGAACAGTAACTGCATTGGGAATTGTTATACCTGTCCACGTGGACAATATCCTCTTCTAGCCCAGGTGTAATGAGGCTGGTAGGCCCCCATTGCAATCTCTGTGTCCCTTGTTCCCTCCATTGACCGCTGGTTGATGTTTGCAGAACCCAATATCACATACTCATCATCCACTATCATGCCTTTAGAATGGACATAGATCATGAATCTTCGACTCTTTACACAGAGTGCCTAAAATTTGCCAATAAAGCATCATGGATTATCAGAGAGAAGAATACCAGAAAAGTTGAGAATGAGATATCTCTGCCAAACGAAAATAATCTACAAGGGATTACTGATACAGATTATTTATATAGTTCTAGCTCAAGTTTGTTGATTCTGTTAAGAATGCAAAAGCTGAGATAGTGAATACTGGGCGCATCCAACAAAACTGGCTCACATGCAATTACCAGACTCAAAACCACCGGAACCCAAACTTCACTCAGACCTTGAGTAAGGCAATGTGATTTTAACCAAGCCCAAATCAAACTGTACCACTACTATCCCAAAAATTACCTGATCAACATTGATTAAGTTTTCTTAACAAGCTTATTAGACATACAGATAACACCATATATGACCTGAATGAAAAATTATCCAGTTCAACCTGAACATTCTATCAGCTGATTCTCACCCAACCTGAAAATTAACTTGGCACGGATAATCTACCTTCAAAGTCTAAACACTACTCTCATAATAAATTTTAAGAAGATAAAGATAGCTACCTGAGGACTGTTTGGTGCGTGAGAGCTTCCTGCAGCAGACTGCCTTCCATCTGGAACTTCACGATTACCAAGGCAGAAGAAATTCAAGAAATCTTGAGGAGTATATGCATCCTCGAGACCAACCTCAACTAGAGCCTTGTGGATGGTCTCATACATCATTTGCATTGTCTTGTTCTGCAGAAATTGGATACAGCTTCACATTAGCCAAGTACTTCTAGGCAATGAAGAACAGAAAACCAACTAATTCACAAATCAACAAGTCAGCCAGTTAAAGTAGGAGAACTCCTCTTAACAATCTGAAAAATACCTCCTCGTTCAATCCCATAGAACTCAACATTTGTTAAATACAAAAAACATAGTGAAACATCAATTCATGTTTCTAGATCATGTCAAAGTTAGAATGGTCATTGACAATCATTTGTAGGTAACATATTGAGATCATGTTGACACTTGGGATGCCCTAAAAAGAAATATAGACAAGTTTGGTGGGACAGCAGGGCTGCTTTCCTAAAAGAGGAGTCCCAGACAACTGCCCTAAAAAAGGATTTAAGTGCATAAATTCTATGCTTTCTAGCGTGTGGTTTATATTATGCGATGGAAAGTAAACTATAGCTCCCGGACTCCAGATCATGTTCAAATGCAAAACGGGAACCAGAATACTTAATGCTCCTGCAAATCCCAAAAAAAGAATTATCGAAGAAAGATTCTAAGGAAAAACCTATAAGTGATATTAACCAAAGAAAAATCAGTATTGAAGAGAACACAAGCAACACCTATACAAATGCCTTCATCCAGCTCTCCTCAAAATTGGATTCACATTTATTTCATGTCAACACGCACACATTTTTAAGCTCTCGCTGCTATTTTGAGAGATTCATAAGCATTTAAACAAAAGTGTATTCCCTTCCAATGAAAAAGACACTGCCCATTGGCTCTGGGATGCTTTTTTTCTGGAGTACATGGTAAACAAGAGAGTGCAATTTATTATGTCAGCCAATCAAGCGAAGTAAATGAAGTTCACCTGCCAGTAAAGAATCCTCTGAGTGGCAGTAGCATTGGGAATACCCTCTGGCCACATTGGGATTACGATATATGCAGCAAATCGCTCATGGTTTCTGATCTTCTCAGCAATCTTGAGAGCAATTTCCATCGGAATCAAATTGTCAGCTCCTGGAAGAAATGAATCACTTCAGTAATTAAAATCAGAACCAGATGCAATCAAAATTCTTCTCCAACAAGGATTTTCTTCAAGAATCATATGTCAACCCCTCACCCGAACAAGCGTTGCTCAACCAACTGCCTCCGAGTTCTAACTGTACCAAAACAACTAAGTCTCCGAGTTCTAACTGTACCAAAACAACTAAGTCTCCGAGTTCTAACTGTACCAAAACAACTATGGTTACTAAATTATCTAGTGACATGTTCTCACCTAAGTCCTTGTGTGAACTCCAAGCGAACGAAGAACCGATGAAGTACTGATTTTCTATATAAATATAATGTTGTGCAGCTCGAATAGCCTGCACATATGCTGTATGTATGCTCATGTCAATTAGTAAATTCTTCCCACACACCAAATTCTGCAAGTACAAAGCACACAGTCAAGGTAAACACAAAAATTAAAGACAAGAAAGATATATTAAGCAGGAAAGAAAAGTGACAGAACCAGCTCACCTTGCTTGTAGCTTCCTTGGGATACTTTGGAAAACCTTTGACGGAACTTGAATCAATGGACCGAAAAACCTAAATCTGAAGAATGTTAATACTTTTTAAATATGCTCAAACTGTTGATGCAGAAAGACAATGGATTAGAAGTACCTGCACATGCCAGGATTCTGGATCATGTTCACTAAGGCATGGAGTTTCATTTATGCCAACAATGTCAGGCAGCCGGTCAATCAACAATAATGCATCATCATAGTTTCCTTTCAACTTTTTAATCCCATGTGGCTTAGAAGCCCTCTTCCAACGCTCCTGGAAGTTGGTGAGAACATCATACGCAGCAGGTCCGTCTATTTTACAATGCAAATCATGCCATGGCTCTCTCGGGCAGCCAGCAGTATTACCCTGTTCACAGTTTCATGAGAACAATAACCAAACTATCTACTAGGCAACAAGTTCACATGCAAAACAGGGGAATAGAAAGGCTGAGAAGTGTGGATAAAAGTATATTAAAGAAAGGTATGGAGAAAACAAGTCCTGGCATATAATCTAAAAGTTCAACATAAGCCAAAATATGTTAAGTGAAACAGGTCAACAAATTCACTGGTAAAACAGACAATGAATCATATTATTAACACAGCCGATTCTTCTTTCTTCACTCCAATTTGTAATTTTCTGAAACAATTGAAAAAAATGGTATTTTATATCCCCTTCACTGACTGCTCTAATTTTGTCCCCATATAGTACTATTGATGACTTTGCCATTCTCTCTTGGATCATAGAAGGTGATCTGAAAGCACTTAAGAATGAACAAGATTTTAGTGTTTTGGTGGTGTACAATAGTGTTGAAATGATTTAGAATGGTCCTAAAATAACCAAGAACCTTTTGAATTATCACTAGGTTTGTTAAGATATAATTTTACAACTTTTCGAACACAAACTGCAAAAAACTATGGATAATTGCAAAAAAATTGCGAAAGTTGGGCCTTAGAAAGAGTTGAACCCTATACCTCTTAAACCCATTAGGATGTTAATACTATCCTCTTTATGAATTTAGAAGATCTTGATAATTACTACTTATGACGTTGCCATTGTCTTTTAGATCTTAGAAGGTGATCTGAAAGTAGCCAAGAATGACCAAGATTTTAGTACTTCGGTGGTCTGCAATGTTGTTGAAATGATTTAGAATGAGTTTAAAATAGCTAAGAACCTTTTGAATTATCACTGGGTTTGTTAAGATATTATTTGACAACTTTCCGAAAATTTCCCAAAAATTGCAAAAAAACCATGGATAATAGCCTTCATTTTTCGGTCTTGGAAGGAGTTGACCACTATGCCTCCGAAACCCCTTGGAACATTAAGAGTATTCTTATGAATTTAGATGATCTTGATGATTACTACTTATGACATTGCCATTGCTGTTGAATCTTAGAAAGTGATCCGAAAGCGATCACGAATGAGCAAGATTTTAAACTGTTTTAGTGGTGTGCAATGATGTTAAAATGACTTAGAATGGGCCTAAAATAGCCAAGAAACTTTTGAATTATCCCTGAGTTTGTTAGGATATTATTTGACAACTTTGAGAAAATTTCCCAAAAATTGCAAAAAACCATGGATAATAACCTTCGTTTTTGGGTATTGGAAGGAGATGACCACTACGCCTCTCAAACCCCTTCGGATGTTAACAATATCCTCATTATGAATTTAGATGATCTTGATAATTACTACTAATGAAGTTTACATTGTCTTTTAGATCTTAGAAGGTGATCCGAAAGGACACAAGAATGAGCAAGATTTTATTGTTGATAGCCAAGAACTTTATGAATTATCACTAGGTTTGTTAAAATATTATTTACCAACTTTACCAAAATTTTCCAAAAATTAAAAAAAAAAAGCATGGATAATAGCCTTCCTTTTTGGGCCTTCGAAGGAGTTCCCACTACGCCTCCGAAAACCCTTGGTACATTAACGAGTGTTCTCTTTATAAATTTAGATGATCTTGATAATTATTACTTATGACGTTGCCATTAACTTTTGGATCTTAGAAGGTGATTTGAAAGTAGTAAAGAATGAGCAAGATTTTAGTATTTTGGTGGTGTGCAATGCTATTGAAATGATTTAGAATAGGCTTAAAATAGCCAAGAACCTATTGAATTATCACTATATTTGTTAAGATATTATTTAATTTTACCAAAATTTCCCAAAAATTCCAAAAACCATGGATAATAGCCTTTATTTTTGGGCCTTAGAAGAAGTTTCCCACTACGCCTCCGAAACCCCTTGGGACGTTAACAATGTTCTCTTTATAAATTTCGATGATGACATTGCCATTGTCTTTTGGATCTTAGAAGGTGATCTCAAAGTAGTAAAAAATGAGTAAGATTTTAGTATTTTGGTGGTGTGCAATGCTATTGAAATGATTTAGAATGGGCCTAAAATAGCCAAGAACCTATTGAATTATCACTAGGTTTTTTAAGATACTATTTGACAACTTTCCGAAAATTTCCCGAAAATTGCAAAAAACTATAGATGATGTCCTTCATTTTTGGGTCTTGGAAGGAGTTGACCACTGTGTCTCTGATGTTAAGAGTATTGTCTTTATGAATTTAGATAATTTTGATGATTACTACTTATGACGTTGTCATTGTCTTTTTAGACCTTAAAAAGTTATCCCAAAGCAACTAAGAATGAGGAAGATTTTAGTGTTTTCCTGGTGTACAATGTTGTTGAAATGATTTAGAATTTGCCTAAAATAGCCAAGAACCTTTTGAATTATCACTAGGTTTATGAAGATATTATTTTACAACCTTTCGAAAATTTCCCAAAAATTGCAAAAAACTATGGATAATAGCCTTCATTTTTGGGTCTTGGAAAGAGCAGAACACTATGCCTTTGAAACCTCTTCGGACGTTAACAATATTCTCATTATGAATTTATATGATCTTGATGATTACTACTAATGACGTTTACATTATCTTTTTGATCTTAGAAGGTGATCCGAAAACAGTAAAAAATGAACAAAATTTTAGTGTTGATAGCCAGAAACCTTATGAATTATCATTAGGTTTGTTAAGATATTATTTAACTAGTTTAGCAAAAATTTCCCAAAAAATTGCAAAAAAACCATGGATAATAGCCTTTATTTTTGGGCCTTCGAAGGAGTTGCCCACTACGCCTTTCAAATCCCTTGGGACGTTAACAATGTTCTATTTATAAATTTAGATGATCTTGATAATTATTACTTATGATGTTGCCATTGTCATTTGAATCTTAGAAGGTGATTCGAAAGTAGTTAAGAATGAGCAAGATTTTAGTGTTTTGGTGGTGTGCGATGCTATTGAAATGATTTAAGATGGGCCTAAAATAGCCAAGAACCTATTGAATTATCACTAGGTTTGTTAAGATATAGTTTAACAACTTTCTGAAAATTGCAAAAAACTATGGATAATAGCCTTCATTTTTTGGTCTTGGAAGGAGTTGACCATTGTGTCTCCGAAATACCTTGGACGTTGTCGGTATTCTCTTTATAAATTTAGATAATCTTGATGATTACTCTTTATGACATTATCATTGTCTTTTGGATCTTAAAAAGTGATCCCAAAGCATCTAAGAATGAGGAAGATTTTAGTATTTTTTGGTGTACAATGTTGAAATGATTGAGAATTGGCCTAAAATAGCCAAGAATATTTTCAATTATCACTAGGTTTATTAAGATATTATTTTACAACTTTCCGAAACTTTTCCAAAAATTGCAAAAACAATGGATAATAGCCTGCATTTTTGGGTCTTGGAATGTACTAGCACATCATAGTTACTCTTGCCACGATTTTAGATCTTTTGTTAAGCATTGCGGATAAAAGGCAAAACACAGACCGAAGGTTTAAGCATGTACCTGGAAAGAAGGGTTGTGATAATCTTCTTTGTGCTCCCTCTGCAGAGATTTGAAAAGAGGATGTTCAGGTGTATCATATCTCCCATCACACAAATCGAGCCCTCCAACAAAAGCTATAATTTTTCTTCTGTTGTTGCCAGCATCAGCATCCACTAACACAGTTTTTTGGTGGTGAGTATATATTGTTGATATTTCCTAAAAAGTATGTACGAACTGTAGGTTAGACATTGACAGATTGATCTAAAACAAAATTTTACAGGTTGAGGGTGAAATATGGGGATTGTATATGCAAAACCACAGATATTCTGGTAAACAATAAATCAGATACCACACATGAAAGGAAGACCAATCTGTTCAAAAGAACTCCACATTATCTGAAATACACTGAAAGAATTTCCCTATGTCTTGTCCAACCTCATTCAACTTAATGAAGTTTGACAATGAACTTCTCCTCCTATTATCAATGACCTACAACAGTTTCCTTTGGACTCAACCAGAAAGCCAACCATGAGTATATGTCCAACTATGGGACACCACCTTCCAAAAGATTGTACTAGTGCAAATGTCGGACATGGTTGCAGGAACTAAAATTAAAAATTGGGCAATAGCATCAAGAAAGAAACAGGTTTACACCACAGAGGCAAGCGAAAAAGATAATGAGTCAATCGGCCAGTGTAAAACTATTCCATGTTAAATTTAAGAATATATGGAAAAAGAAGAGTAGATCAAGCATATGCATTTCCTTTGTAAGCATCCTTGGAAATTTTCCATTTGTGAGTTACTTTGACGACTAAATTAAGCTTTTCTGGAACAGCTAAGATCAAGCACATGCAAAACGTCTCTTTACGGCCCTATTTGGCAATCGATTATTAGTTGTTGGTTGTTGGCTTATTGAATTAGCCGTTAGTTGTTGTTAGTTGTTGGATTAACTATTTGTATTAGTAGTTGTTTACATTTAGTTGTTTTAGAAAAAAGTGTTAGGTAAATTTTTAACTGTTTCTCAAAAAGATGTGGGACAAAAGGCTAATTTACAAAAGCCAATAGAAAAAAACTATTGAAATTAGCTTTTTGAAAATGGTTTTTCGAGAGTAAAATCTATTACAGAAAGTTAACTTACCAAGGGCTTGTTCGACTTTACATGAAAAACATAATCTATTTATGTTTTATGTTTTATGTTCGTTTATGTTCTTTTATGTTCGTTTATGTTTTTTTATGTTCTTTTATGTTTGTTTATATTCTTTTATATTCGTTTATGTTTGTTTATATTCTTTTATGTTCGTTTGTGTTTGTTTATGTTCATTCATTTATGTTTGTTTCTTATTTAACAACTCATTTCTATTTGTTTATATTCGTTTATGTTCGTTTATGCTCATTTACGTCGTTTTTGTTCGTTTATGTTCGTTTCTGCTCTTTTATGTTCGTTTCTGTTCGTTTATGTTTGTTTCTGTTTATGTGCATTTTGTATGTAAGTTCAACCAAGTCCCAAACACCTTAAATAGCTTTTTAACCAAGTCAAAAAGCCAAAACTCCTCAAAAAGCCATTTTTTGCCAAAAAGCCATTGAGCAAAACATGGCCAATAGCCTCATATTGTTAATTATTTCCAAGCAATTTTTCTTACTTTTATTTTTTCTTCCTAGTTTCCTGAAGTCTCCAACAAAATTAGACGATTTGTACCAAAGCCTAGCAAGGACTTCTTTAACACCAACTAATTGAATTTCCTTTTGGTGCAAGAAATGTTTTACTACTGCTACTATGAATCAAGTTAGTATCTAATAAATAGAGATTGAATGGTTTGTAACCAACAGGTGATCCACTATAAAACTCAAGTAATCTCTTTGAGAGTTCTGCGCATCTGGTGGATTCTAGAACATCTACTACTTTCCAAGTGAATTCTAATTACTACAAACAAGAAGTACAGAACTAGCGCTTTCTAAAGCTTTCTATACTGTATCTGTCATAGATAGGTATCTTCAATAAGCTAGGCTTTTGTTCAGAGATTTTCATCATTCTTTGATCAGTTTTAAGCATCCAGGTATCATACATATGTCAATCACCAATGCCAAGCGCTAGCGCCCAGGCTTATGAGCAACGTCTTTAAAGAATTGGTGGGCTCTTATTTGCCAGATAAGATCTTTTGCAATTCTACAATCTCACTCACCTCCTGATTCAATAGATATTGATTCTAGAACAAGTTATCTCCGCATCCAAGACATATCTGACACAGGTAGCTGGAGACGAAATGGAGACTCCAAATAACAGAAATAAAACTAATAATGCAGCTCCAGATCATTTAAACATTTTGGCCTATCAGATTCCAAAATTAGAATTCGACAGCTACATGTTAGCCAAAGCCCACTATCAGGTCAGTGATCCGAGATTTTCACCACAAATTCCATGGAGCTAAAAAGCAAGCAAGAAATTAACGCACTGAATAACCAAATGGTATGATTGAAAGTAGCATTTACCGTTTGTTTGTACCAACTATGTCTTTTTCCAGCAACACGAGGACAAAGTAGCACTTGTACTGACGAGTGCTTAAAGTAACGGCGGGTTTCCTCATCATGGGTTGCCATGATTCCATCCTGGACTAATCAGTATCAGTAAGACATGGAAGTATAATACGAACCAACAATAAATTGTGACTACTAAAAGAACCATCAACCGTTCATAAATGATGGTAAATGAGGCATGACTCTGCCCCCAATTGAAAGAGATACGAGAGCCAGAATTCCATGCCAAAAATTTAATTTAAAAAAAGGAGGAAATAACTAGAGAAAGTTTTGATTAATGAAACTGTAATTAGTATGTCACTACGTCATGAAGTTTGGGACAAGCCACTTACTGTTCTATAGCCAAGGATGCTTCTTGAAGTAGGATCATCCCAGACAAGAAGCAAAATTCTCACTCCTTCGGCTGACTTTGACCTAAGAAGCTCCCCCAGGGTGCAATCTGATGCGGGATCATCACGTACTAGTCTAACTTTATGCCAAATTGACCACCCAGTGATATATATCAACCGTCTAGCTTGACGTATTGCATCAAAAATGTCGTGCCAACACTTCCCATGTACATACTTCCTTCCTCCATCAAGGACAATATCAGGAAGGCAACCATCTGGGACATGAGCATCCTGATATAGAGTAACTGTGCCTCCTCTTCTAAGAGGAAAATACGTGCCAAGAACCCCATGATAATCAGGGCCAGCACCAACTCCATGGTGGTAAATACTCAGGTTCTTGATGGGTATGTATTGAATTGAAAGACTTAAGACAGCTCCAGACTTGCACTGCCTCCCATTAGCATTCAGGATAGGATATGTGCCCTCAATTTTTGCCCCTGAATATATCTGTTCCACTGGTATTGATACACTTCCTATAAGCTGGGATCCTACAACATCACTATCCTTAACCACGAAGTGCACTTCAGCAGCAGAATGTGCCACAGGTACATTAAAGTGCTGCATCCACACAGGATTCTCTTCATTGCTAATCACATAAGTCCTCCCTATCACGGCGTTTGACACACTTATTGATACATAGGGATCACTAGTGATTGTACGGGATACAGATCCCTCAATTTTGCTGACTACACCCCCAGGTAACTTGCAAAACACATCGCCCAAAGTTTTATGAAACAAGTCCATGTTTGGAAGGTTCTTTGCCTCATACACCCATATGTCCAAATTTCCATGCAAAAGCAAAACCTTCAGTGACCCTTTATGAAAGGGAACAAGCTGCAAAGGCGTCGAGCTATCATAGTGGGGTAAACGTGGAGAAGCAGCTAAGCTCCCATCCCAAGATGAAGTCCTAGAATGTCCCCCATGAAGGCTTCCATAAGGACTGGAGTTCCCAGGAGCCGGATATGCCAGACCAAAGCTGCCTAGCTTAGTAAGTGAAGGTGCTGGATGGTTCCCACCCGTTGGATATCCCATAGCAAAGCTGTCTACCTTAGCCAGTGAAGGCGCTGGAGGTGAAGCAGGAGCAGAGGGGCGATTTTCATTCAGCCTCATATCTGCCATTAGGTTGTCCAGCGGTGGGTATACTGAAGCATTTGAGGGCCTATTCCCTTCACCATTAGAGGATAACCCACTTGACAAATTATCATGTCCAAGGGCACCAGAGAAGCTATTGGTCTGAGAATGTGGCTGAGAATGGATGGCTGGGGGTGGGTATACCACCGAATCAAGATGTTGGTAACGAGATGAACCCTGCTGACTAAAACTAATACTGTGTTGAAGGCTTGCTGGAGGTCCAGAAGTTTGTGGAAGAGGTCCAGAATATGAATGCGGTCTAGGACGTTGACTTGGATAAGTGGGTTGCGAATATGGATATGGATACTGGTACACAGGTTGCCCATGAGGGTGTTGATAGGGGACAGCATATGGATATGGATATGCAGTATGTGGTGATGGTGCTGGAGGCCCGTCAGAAGTTCGGGGTGGTGAGTTTGGTGGGTATGGCTGATTTTGTGGTTGCGGGTATGGATGATTTTGTGGTGGCGGATATGGCTTATTATTTGAATGTGGTGGTGAGTGTGGCGGGTATGGGAAATTTGGGAGTGGTGAATGTGAAGGGTATGGCTGATGGGGAAGTGGTGAGTGTGAAGGGTATGGTTGATTTGGAGGATGTGAAGGAGAAGGGTATGGCTGATTTTGTGGTGGGTAACCATAAGGGTATGGAGGTGAAGCACCATATCTATCCATAATCAATCAACCTAAACAACTCCAAATTCACTATCTCAAGATAAATATCAATCCAATCATATACATACACTATCTCAAGATCTAGAAGAGGAAAACCCAAATTTTTACACAAAAATTGGGTTTGCTTCTCTGTAAACAGATCATGCAACAAAATTCACAGGCCTCGTTTGTGATATTTCAAGGGTTACTGAACGAAATTACGAATGAAAGACTATTCCAAGAACATTACCCACCCAGATGGATCAAGATAGAATCATTCCACAAAATTATTGAAATGGGTACTCAATTTGCTTATTGATGGTGACACAAAAACTTTAAAGAGAGCTTACCCAGCGGGGTTCTACAGTCAGATTTCTGGGTATACTTCTGTTAATAGATTCAGATGGATGATAGAAGAGTCCTGGAACTTCTGAAAATGGAAAATCGTGACGTAGATGGAAATGTGGGGGGTTGTGAAGCGGGTAGACAGAAACCAGATGAGAGAGAGACGTTTTGATTTCAACTCATTCAGAAAGGTCCAACCTTTTCCTCGTTTTCCCTTTTTTCTTTTTTTTCTTTTTTTTTCTTTTTGGGAAACCTTGTACGTGTTTATTAACGTGCCCTGTGGGGCTCTGACCTGGAAAATTCAATTCGTTAGGCAAGTTTTGACTTTTCAGGAATTTTTTTATTAAAGAATTTTCATAAATTATATTTTTTATTTATTTATTGATAAATTTCATAAATTATATTGGAGGAATTATACTTGAGTATTTAAAAAAATAGGAATGATATTAGTTTTTTGATTGAGATTCGTGGGAAGGAAGTAATAAAAGATTATCTACTAAAAACATATACTCGAACCGATTAGTAAAAATTTTAAAAAATAATTATCATATTAATAATATCCCGTATAAATTTTTTTGATAAAATTTTGGAGATTTTAATGTAATACTGATAATTAATAGATAATCTTAATTTTATAGGGTGTTTTTAGTCAATCTCAATTATACAGATAGAAAGATTAGAATTTTAATTTTAATTATTAATCAGAGAAAATTAAGACTAAAATTTGCAAAAATAAGCCATTCAGAGTCACAAGCAATGATGTGGAATCTTTATGCATGGCATAGAGTATATGTGTCGTGTTACGGTAGTTTCTATTAGTATATACTTTTGTATAGATATAGATAATAAATTAGTTAATAAATTTTTTAATAGAGAGTTGATTTCAAAAAAATTTCTTGTCATTTTAATTTAATTTAAAATCTTCTTCTCACCCAACTCTAAGCTTTTATTTACCTAGCGGGATGGGATCGTTTTGTATTGTTCATATGTTCATTAGGCAATTTTAATTACAGATTCGTGTTGAAAGTACTAAATTGAATAATAACGATATATATCAAATCATATGACTCACAGTCATTTTTAATTAACTTTCACATTAATTAAAAAAATTAACCCCTTAAACATAAATAATGTAATATGCAATTGAATCGATAATACAATCAATCAGTAATGAAATCCCTAACAAACACTACCCTTATTTTTCCCAAATTAATTGCAAATTAAGCAAAATGACAAAGAAAAACAATCTTGAAATCAAACTATTGCCAAATAACAGCAATTGGACTTCTAACCCTATATTTTCCACCCACCCAAACCAGAGACCCAGATGATGAAATCCCCTAGCTGTGATTTTTGCTCCTGACCCAGAAAACTTCACTTTGTACATCTTCTTCTCACCCAATGCCTTAAACTCCAAAACTTCTGGTTCAACACTCACTTTAACACCCTTAGGTTTCTGCACAAATACTCTGTAGGTGATCTTAGCATTCCCTACATTTGTCACTGTCCTTTTGTAGGTGAATGTAGTCTTTCCCCTTTTAGCAGCATCGAAGATCACAGCGAATGATGGGTAGTTCAGATCACCCGGATGAAGGGAGGAACTCGGGCAGCTGTAGTTTCGCCTTGCTAAGAGGGTAACCTGAGCATTCGTGTAGTTGATGCTGCATAAGTAGTGCAGGTATTCTTCACCTGTAATGTCATAAACCAGACCTGGGTCTGACGCACCTTCTGGGTTGACATGACCCGACCCAAATGCAAAAGGGGTCGCCAATTTGGTACTACTTGAAACAAATGCATCAGATATCAGATGACCCCGGTTGTCGTGAGTGTAAGCAGATGTCATGATTGCTGATTTAATTGCAGCTGGTGACCAGTCTCTTTGCACTGATTTTATTAGTGATGCTATGCCACTAAGGTGAGGACATGACATTGAAGTGCCTGAAATGTGGAAGCTGATCGTCAGTAACTTTCTAGCTAGCTCCGGAAATCGAATGTTCTTTTAGATATTGAAGGTTCTTAAGCGAAAGAAATCATTGATATTCAAATTACAAATCCCGCCAAAAGAGGAAGAAAAGTGTACCTGAGATTATATTGAAAAGCACCCTCCTATTGTCACTTTTGAGCTCAGTTGGGGGTGTGATTGGAGGCCAAGCAGCAAGAATATTCACCCCTGGGGCAGTTATATCAGGCTTGATGACATAAGGGTCCACAATGCTCGGGCCTCTCGATGAGAAAGCCGCCACCACTGGGGCCCGTGCTCCATATTGTGTGCCGTAGAAAGTAATGGACCCACTTAAATTCTTGCTTAGCATTAAGTACCCTTTAATTGCCTTACCCGCTGAAGCGCCAAGTGTAGCTGCAGGTAAAACGTGAGCATCAGCAAAAAGCTCCTCGCCTTGAGTTGGGCTATTCAGTAGCAACATCCCGGCTCCTCCAGCTGATTTTACCACAAAGCCTTTTTCGGTTCTGCTATTGATGCCACGCTCACAAAGGACTATTTTTCCCTTCACGAGGCTAGGAGATAACGACCCATTGATGCAGAACTCAGCCCTGTTGATGCCTGCAGTGTCTTTGTACACAAGGGGAAGTTGTTCAGTTCTCTTCTTCGTAGCGGAGTAAAGGGATGAGCCCTTGAAAGCTTTCCCATTACTTAGCTTAACTTTAGCAGGGAAAGTCCGGTCTATGTAGCTAGCTGCAACTGTCATCATCCATGGTGCCATGTTCCCTACCGTTGAAGGGATTGGCCCTGAATTTCCTGCTGAACATGACATGAAAACTCCCTTTTGGGTTGCTCCAAACGCTGCTATAGCCATGCTATCTCGGTAGTATGGCCTGGGAGTCCCCGAGGGAGAGGGAGAGAACATCGACTCCATCAGCTACTGCTCGGTCTATGGCTGCTAAGATGTCGGAGCTTGCACAGCCCCCTGCCAGCACACCTTGTATGCTGCTATTCTCAATGTGAACCTGTTTTGACACATTATGAATAAATTCAAAATTGGGTTTTTGAGATTTGAATGCAAGACACATTATCTTTTAATACCATGTTTAGCTACCAGCTCAATAAAAGTTTAAACTGATCGTTAAAGGACTGAGAATAGGTTTACTATGCGATCTAATAGACCAAGTGGGTTAATGTCTTGAGAGATATACCTCATGCCACTGGCAACACCATTGGCCATGCCAAAGAGGCTGGCACCGGGAACCACACCTCCTGCAGCGGTGGAAGCAGTGTGGGTCCCATGTCCATTGGAGTCCCTAGCAGACCGGAAGTCATCTGTTTCATTGATCCTACCATTGATCGCCTCATAACCTTTGAGGAAGGCCCTTGCCCCTATAAGCTTCTTATTGCAGTTAGTGCGTGAGAAATTCGTGCCTTTCTCACACGCACCCTTCCACCTTGATGGGACCGGAGAGAACCCTGTATCACGAAAACTGATGTGCTCGGGCCAAATGCCCGTGTCGAGAACACCTATGATCACATCAGCTGCCAGGCTAGTTGAATTCCACAGCCCTCTGCCTAATTCTAGGCCAAGAAAATGGGTTGAGTATGTGGTGTGGAGGCTAAGTATCTCATCAGGAGCTACATATAGAACCCCATCAACATTAGTTAAAGATCGGTATTGTTTGGTTGTCAGTTTGGCTGCAAAACCAGTCATGGTAGTCTCATAAGTGTAAAGAAGCTCGGGTGCCAGTGCTTCTTCATCTTCATCTCCGTCTTCATCTTCTTGAGTCGATGATCTGCTGATGGAGTCTAGGATTGTTTGATACAAATTTCGGGGTTGCTCGTTGGAGCCATGTAATTGTATGCTTTTTGAATCATCCATGTGAATAATGTATGTTCTTCTGTCTGACGATGCAGTTGATGTGGCAAACATCAGAACTAGTAGCATCAGCCACAGTGTTCTGGTAGGTGCCATTGTGGCTGCAAATAAAGAAAGTGGTTAGTGGGTAATTATTGTTTAGTTTAACAGAAGTGGTAGTAAGAACAAAAGTAGACAAAATTCAACCAATAGTCTAGCAGAAGTGGGTCATGGGCGAGAGATTGATGGGTTCATGGGTCAGTCCTCCTCGGCTCATTAGACCCCTAGCTCTACCAAGTTGACCGGTTTGAGCTAGTTCCAAGTCGGACCAATCCAACCTGTCTTGGAGGGGGCTAAACTAAGCCAACGTTAGCTTGGCTTAGCTTAGCCCGGGCTAGGTAGCAAGATAACCTGAACTGACCCACTGGCCAACAACACTGCTCGACTGCCATTCACAAACTAATCACAGAAGCTCCATTCGGAGATAAATCCTAGCAAAAAATCACAGATCATAATATTGATAGTTAGGAACTGAGGGTATTTACCTGTCCTCTTGCAGGAGAAAAAAAGATGAACAAGATGAGAGACAAACTGAACCAAACAGGTAGTTTATATAGGGAAAGAATTTCACATGTACAGAGTAGCAGATGGAATTACAGATCTACATGTAATAAATTAATTTAAATTCCATACAAGGATGGGAAATTAAAGTGCCCTAATTTGGTAGGAAGATGTGATAATTATTCTTGGCTTTTCCTGGACCATTTGCCTTGTTTGGCAAAGTGTAGTGACTCGGGAATTCAACTAACATTAATCGAGATGAGTTCCTCCACTCGTGGTAATTTATATGATTGTGATGTAATTGGGTATGATGGTTATTTTGCGGATTGAAAGGACACTGAATTTGAAGAAAACCCCAATTTCAATGATCAATATCAAGTTCCTGGCATATTTACCAGAAGGGAATTTTATTTTCAGAAAATAGCCACTCTATGATCTAGGTAAAATAAGATACATACTATCTTTTCTTTTGTTCTTCGTTCTCCTAAGTTGTTGAGCTCTCTCGGCATAAGTTTTTTTCATTCGAAGACTAGTCCAATACAATTTTGAACGAGGTATTGTCAAATCACTTGAATCAACCTATGTTGATAAATCTTATCTTCTATACCCAACACTATCTACACGGTATTGGGATATTAATATATATGTGTCATGATGCTATGAATTCAGAGTATGATTTACCCAACCTAGCCATGATGAGCAGGGGTACCTTAGAAAAATGAGAAAAAAACATTCTTTTGGCAAGCCCATTCCCTCCACAGGAAAAAAAAAATAGAAAGCAGTAAAAGAAATGCATGTAAATTTAAAATAATATGACTAATCCACTAAATCATGCATCGTACTCCAAAACATATGTATTTTACAAGTCTCAATAATCATATGATGAGTAAAATAATTAACTCTTATGTGTATTTAGTTCCGTGACAATTTATTTTTCCTTCAATCCACTCCTTTAAACATATTTTCAACTTTTATATTTCTCTAAGGGACATGGATGAAATGGTCCATTATTTTGGACGACTGATATTTCATCTTAAAAACAACTTTTTATTTAAAAAAGACGAGTTTGACACTTATAAATGTATGTACTTGAGTTTGATATGTATAACTAAGTACAAGTAATCTAGTGAGAGTGCAATTATATGTATTGGGTAGTTGTACAAATTGTACTTTCTAGAAGGGCCTATAAGATTTACATTATTTGATGAAGAAACCAATGAGAAGCATGTACATAAGGTAGCCATAGACCAAAATGATACTAAATGAGCCTCATGATGAGCAACTCCTTTGAGTGTGGTCTAAGGATGGGCAATCAAGGAGGAACACCCACAGGATGCTTATTTAGCAAACATCCATGTCAAGTATGTGTACTGCTCTAAAACCATCTAAAGTTATAAACACTCAAAAAAATCTCCAAGATATATATGTATCTAATAATAAACTAATGTCACCGACAAAGTGTTAGCTAAGATAGTAGCTGATCTCGCTCGGGTAAGAAGGAGAATACAAGTAGTTCAAATCCCATAAGTGTATTTATCGGGGGACTTTTACCTTAAATGGTCATGGATGTGTGTGTTTTATAATAGTTTTAATATTTTTTTTTTAAATATGGGCAGTTACAAAGGCAGTGTAAAACTAAATGATAAATTTATGTTATTCGAACTCTTCATTTATTTTCATATTGGTTAGCCGAGATACCCTATTCTTGTCTAAGAATAGTTCAATGGACTCCTCACAAATTCGATAGCTTCTACCAAAATTTAAACATGGTAACCCTTTCAGAACAAAAGAACTCAAGCCAGTTGAGTTAAAAGCTCATTAGACATTCCATTATCTTAAAATTTTACAAATTTGATCGTATGTCCATATTTAGCGTTAAGTGTTTAATTATGAAAAAACATCGTAAATAAAATAAAGAGTTTAAGTATCATAGATTACAACTACGGCTCACAACTTTGACGCAGAGGAGTTCGCTAATTGATCGCAAATCTAAGAGAAGGTGATCTCATGATGTGGGAAGAACAAAAACCATGTAAAGATCATGCCGTGATCAATCAAAGTAGTCTTATGGGGGTGTAAACTACACATGACTTCACTTTGAAGCCTGGTCTCTTTGTTACAACTCTCATCATTCATATGCTGCAAAAAGCCTGGCAAGGCAATGAAAAACCCTAATAGAAAATTATGGGTGTTGCTTTTACCTTAAGGAACAAGTTTTCCCAAAATTAATTTTTGTAAATTCTATCACAAAAAAGGTTATCCAGAGACATAATTTATGACCCGAATTCACCAACAGCAAACCCAAATCACCAATCATGTTTAGTTTTTAGGGTAAAATGATTGCCTTTACTCAAATGAAATTTATGCATGCTTGATTTGACCTTGCCTTGTGGTGCTATCATTTGATCCAACAAACATATAAATTAATTTTCACCATTTTATAAATCCAATTTACTGAAATAAAATAATAGCACCTATGAAACTTCTCTGATTAGCAAATGCAGCTGAAAAATGTGATTTGTTTGGGCAAACAGTGTTAATTGTAATACCGGAGTCTCGGTTCGCATGACCTATTAATTGTTCGCTGGTTGTGTTTGAGTTATGTTTATATGATCTGTATATATGCTCATATTTTGTTTTTTACGTTCATCTGTTTCATAGTGTTCGATATTGTTAAAATATGTGAATCACAAGTTTTAACATTATCGAACAATATAGGCTTGTGAATCACACAATTTAGTAATATTTAAACAATATATATGATTGATTAGTAAATCTTTTCTTTTTATCGAGATTGAGAGTTAAATATTAATTTAACTCAAAGTATTAAATTTCTGGAATATGTCCAAAGTTCTCATCTTTGAGACAAGTGGAATAATTGGATTCCCCAAATTTAACCTACTCGAGAGAATGAACAAGATAACAAGATTTCTCAACGGTAACAATTGCAACTTAATTTACCGCCAAATTATAACTGTCAAGGTCAACAGTCGATAAACAGATCTGAAACAAGGCCCATTGGGCTGAAAATCCAATGTACTTGGTATATGGGCTGGGCCCAACTAACCTATTAATGGGCTAGTTGGCCCAATTTCTAGCATATAAATTCATCCAAATCCAAAACTTTTTCCATGAATGTGAATGCAAAAACCAAATTGAATGGCCGTTAGCCATCAATTTTGTAAAAAAATCAATTAATTTATTGTCAGCCAAAAAAATAACTAATGGTATTCCTAAAAAGTGCCATCTGTCACTTTTTTGGGGGTCCTTCTCAAATCTAATTTATAATGCCATCATTTTCAAATATTTACAACCACATTATCTTCTTTTTAGGGTTGAATTTACACAAAAATGCTTCGTATATACAATTGATACAAGGATAATGTCACATCAAACCTTTTTCCTTTTTTTAATGAATTGTACATGTACTTTTCTCTACACAAAAATAATAATAATAATAATAATAATAATAATAATAATAATAATATATTATTTTTCATTGAATATATATGCCATATTCTCTTACACGACTAATACTATAATTTTTCTTTAAAAAAGTAGTACTAAAATTTTAGACGTAAATCAATGACGTCCCTATTATTTTTTAGGACCGCCACCGAATGAATGTAATTTTATGTCAGTAAATCAATGACGTGCACAATCATTTTACCTTATTATTAAATTACCCTCAATAATACAACAATCAATATCACTAGTATAAAGCGTAACAACAATTCTTCTGTTATTTAGTTACTTAGACCCTTCAATTTAATCTGAACCAATTATTCTTCGTACATTTCACTTCCTCGGTCGTACACTTTTTTAAAAAATTTAATCTTTGCACTTTTGGTTTTCTTCTCTTTCATCCATACAATTGATAAATTTAGATAAATATACGCATAAAAAATATAATATTTACACACTAATGAGTAATTAAACTATTCTAAAAAAACTATATAATTTACACTCTCCACAAAATAATATTATGAGTAGAGTTTAAAAATTTTAACTAAACTCCCTCGTGGTTTTCTTCTTATTCTTTTTTGTTTTTTTCTGCCCCCAATTTTCAACTCCATAATATTACCAGACATCTGGCCCCTGAATTCGTCGTGTTTCCCTCCGCCAAAGTTCCTTGTCTCCTACTCTATGCTTCTCCCTCTACACTCTCCCTCTCTCTCTCTCTCTGATTTCATTCTATCTTGTAAGCACTTCAAATGGCGGAAGCAGACCTGAAAGCTCCCCTACTAGCCCATAATCATCAGCACACCCTTAATCCCTCTGATGATCAACCCCATATTTCTCTCTCCATCAATTCTCTGCCCACCGACCAAAACTCCTGCAATAATTACCATGAAAATCCCCAATTTGTACTGCAGAACCCGTTTCAATTTCTGGGTGTTGATGGGTTTTCGATACCGCCTTCAACCACAGCTGATCCTTTCCGGAATCATACGCCCAGAATTGAAGGGATTTATGAGTGCGTTAAGATTGTGATTTGTCTGCCCGTTGCGGCGATAAGGTTGGTGCTTTTTGGGTTGGGGTTATTTGTTGGGTATCTTGCCACTTTGATCGCCCTCCTGGGGTGGAAAGATAGGCACAATCCTATGCCCAGATGGCGATGTTATTTTATGTGGATTACCCGTTTTTGTGCTCGCTCTATACTCTTCTCTTTTGGGTAAGTTCTTCCATTTTGCCTTCTTATATTATGATACTATATTTTTGAATGTTGTCTGGGTTTATGGGATTCTAATTTAAGCGAATTCATCTTGTATTCTTGTTGAATGTGGAATCACTGTATATTTATGTGTGGATGTATGGATTTTGGGAAGAAAATGGGATCCAAGTATTTTTAATTTTTTTTAATGCCGAGGGGCATTACTTAGTTGTTCGAGATGAGAGAGAGAGAGTGAGCATTTAAACATGTTAAGTAAATGATAGCAAAGTTAGCAGTGTTAGTTACTCTAGGGACTGCTCCTTCTAACCTATTCTTGTGGTTTAGAAATAAGCATAGTGTTGTGTCCCCTCATAAAAGATGTAGGTGAGTTAACATTTATTGAAGGAAATTTCTTCCCCTCTTTCCTCGTTGTAGTACAATGTGAATTGAATGTGCATTAAGGAGGTGATGTTTTGTGGAACAAAGAAGTTGGGTAGTGCTCGTCTATTAATCAACTTGTGTATTACTTATAGGGACAGTTTCAAGGTTTCCGGAGGGGATGATATCAATCAGTGAGTTGAGCTGAATATCTGCTTTGCTGCTTTTTGGGAGGGGGAGGGAGAAAATGAGAAAAATGACACAACTTTTGGGTGATTCAGTTCAATTCCCCTATAGACCTCCTCATTGATTCCGAGTTGAGCGGGATAATATCCACTAGAATATATTTTAACAATACAATAGCATCCTCTGTACGGAAAAGATTACAAAATCCTTGACTCTTACCTAGGGACCAAATTACATGTCACTAAATAATCTTATTGGCGCAATATATATTTGGGTACTCTTCCCCAGACTTTTTCTGTCTCCACTCCACTATTTTCCGGTGTATTTTGACACCTCAAGCTCTTCACCCCTCCCGAGGTATTGTGTGTGTTTCTCTACGTGGATAAGTTTCCTTATGAATTACCGAGAAATATATATAGTTTTTCCAAATGTGGTTCTCAAAATGCCATAGCTTCCAACTTTGTACATAGTGCAGAGATGTTCTCCCTCTTAAAAAATGCACACCTTCCATTTAATTACAGGCACCGATACGCTTAGTTTAAAAAGCGCGCCCTGGGCGCAGAAAAGCGGTGAAGCCCAGTCCCTCCAAAAGCCCTCTGAGGCGCGCTCCTCAGTCTGTGCCTCAGCCAGGGTGCAGTTGCGCCTCGTGCGCCTTGCTTGCCTCAGTGGGCTTTTTTTATTTTTTGCTATTTTTCTCCCTTTCTCTCTTTCTGTCCCCCTCTCTTGTCTCTGTCTTTGTTAGAAAATTAGTATGTGGGTAAATTGCCCCATCTTTTTCAATTTGTGCTATTTTTCCTTTTTTTTTGTCAAAATCGTAGCGAATGCATTGTGTTATCACAATCTAAGCCTCTTTGTAGTATTTTTGTAGTACAATGATATCTAATCACTTATTTGATGTCATTACCTAGCACATTCGATCAAAAATATTGCTTAGCATTGATTTTCAAGCATTTTTAAGTGCGCCCCGTTCCAAAAGCCCGCGCCCGGCCCCAGGACCCTTTGCGCTTTTGTGTTCCTTGAGCTTTTTTAAACTAAGCCGATACGTCAAGACTTTTTCCAGTGAAAGCTTGGCTTGGTGTTGGCTAGTACCATCCAACAATTTGTAGCTCCACTAGACCTAACTGCTCACTACCACCTTTTTTTTTTTTTTGGTGTTTTTGTTTGATGTCCTCTAAATGTGGAGGGAATACACCAACAAGTGAAATTTAAGCTTATCTATAAAATGGCCTTTAATTTATCAGGCTTTCTAATGAGTTTATGGCCTGAAGTGACTGACATTTCCATTCTGTTGTAGCTACCAATGGATCAAAAGGAAAGGGCGGCCGGCTCCAAGAGAGATAGCTCCCATTGTTGTATCAAACCATGTATCATATATTGAACCGATTTTCTTTTTCTATGAGTTATTTCCAACAATTGTCGCATCTGAGTCCCATGATTCATTGCCCTTTGTTGGGACTATTATCAGAGCAATGCAGGTATCCAATTCTGCTGAGTTGAGCTTCCTGCTTTCTTATTATTATGTTTAAGTCCTGTATATAGATATAGATTGCGGATTGAAAATTCACCCTGTTTGTTATACTGGTATCTCAAGCTGTAGTCCACGCAAATGGAGTATAGATTTACATGTGTGAAATGCTATATGTGTGTTGCAGTAGATGATAATCATGCTTCCTTGATTTTAAATTTTATTCACAGGTTATATATGTAAATAGGTTCTCACCTTCATCAAGGAAGAATGCTGTTAATGAGATAAAGGTAAAAAGACCCTTGCTCTCTCCTGATGTGTTATCAAGTAAAAAATCTCTCTTATTCATGAAGCCTCCCATTATTTATACGAACATAATGAGATAAAGATAAAAAGACCCTTGCTTTCTTTTGATGTATTATCAAGTAAAAAATATCTGTTATTCATGAAGCCTCCCATTATTTATGCCAACATAAGAATTCATTTTGTGCTTTTACTTTCCTTGTGCAAATTCTTAAGCAGAGCTCTTGGCAATATTCTCATACATTAATTTTAATTATGCTGTTCGAATCTTATTTGTCATCTGCATGTGATGAGCATGTTACCATGTCAACATATCCCAAACTTGGTATTATTTTGTATATACAATTTCCAATTTATAGGCACTTAATATACCGATTTGATGACGTGACAGCTTATCACACATAAATGGTATATTTCCTTCATCTCTTTGAATGCTACCATTCGTGCGTGATAATTAAGTTACAATGTCATAAAATCAGTGAGTATAATTGAAAGTATGCTTTACTTGATGGTGGTATACAAAACTTAGATACCCTCAAAGGTTAGGGCAACGAGCACTATTTATCAAATTGAGATTATTGGCTTTCATTTCTAAAGCCAGCAACGGTGAAATTGTTGGAGTCCGAAAACCTTTTCTAAATGATGATATTGCTAGTCATGTTTATTGCCGTTGACTGAGAGAAGAGTTTTACAAAAGGGCAGGAGGGAATTAGGGTAGTAAGATTACGCTGTATGCTTTATCTTTGAGATTGCACTTACTTTAACCCCTATCCCTCAAACACGCACACAAAAGTGCGTAAAAAGGGGAAAAGGAAAAAAAGAAAATCAGATTCACGGACCCATACAGAGAATAATGATATTCATCATTTTTAAGACGTTGACTGATTCAAATAGGAGTTGTGGTACAGCCGTACAAATTCTATCACATTGTCATCAATGTCATGCAATAGGATGTTAGGTTTGCTTGAATCCATGATGGAGGCCGTTTCAGTATTTGCTTGGAAAATAAGTTTGATTCTTCACTTGTTCTCAATTATAAGCCATTTGATATGGTGTGCCTTCAAGGACCTAAATACAGAGAAAGGCGTCATGCAACAGATTTCCTCGTGTTCTATTATTTCCAGAGGGAACAACCACCAATGGTAGATTCCTTATTTCTTTTCAAAAGGGAGCATTCGTACCTGGTTATCCGATCCAACCGGTTATTGTACACTATCCTTATGTGCACTTTGATCAATCATGGTATGGCTCCTTTCCTTTGAAATTTCCTGTGCTGTTGCTTCTTGACAAGTGGACCTTGAACTCTTTTTGTTGCATATGTAGGGGCAATATTTCTTTGGTGAAGCTCATGTTCCGAATGTTCACACAGTTCCACAATTTCATGGAGGTATATTACTCATCTTTTTTGGCTTTATGACTTGGTTTTGTGTGTCTTGAATAATTGGTATTTGCTCTAAAGCATGAACTTTTTCTTTTTCATCATCTTTTCCTTTTCTTTTTCTCTTGTGTGTGTGTGTGTTTTTCTTTTGGAGGGGGAGATACTAACTCAAGAACATTAAAATTTACCTAAAACATAGTGTAATGCAAGGGTGAATAAGGTGGCATAAGCACTTTTTTGATATGGATTACTTTGTAACTGTGAGAGATTTACTGAAACTATTTAGGGGCAGCGGGAGGGTATATATTCCCAAAAGGGCTTCCATTAGGTTTTGATGAACTGTCCTAATAGAAGAAGATGATAAATATATGTTGCTGGCTTGATTGCTTAAGGTCCTCTGCATGATAAGTTATTGATGGCTGAGCTTATGTGGTAGTACTGTGCGAGTTTAGAAGAATAAGTATTTAGAATAGCATATTGGGGCTTCTTTTTTGTTCTCGGAATGATCTTTTGAAATATTCACACTTTTTTTCCAACATGGTCATAACTCAGAAGTTGTGGACAGCTACTTAGCCATGTGTTTAATGACTCTTGATAATTTTATTAGTGTTGTTTTTTTGTCTCTGTACAGTGCACAAGCTTGCATAGTTCACCACAAGTTCTTGGGTATTGTGTTCATCTTGTGTTTTCGGTGCACTATAATCAAGATTGTACTTCTCTTATGGTGTTTCTCCACATTGAGCAGGTTGAATATCTTCCAGTTGTACAACCACAGCAATGTCCAAATGATAATGTGCCTGTCTTTGCTGAGAGGGTGAGTTTGCTGTTGATGAATGATTATGGGTTTTAGAGCGGTTAAACATTGATGGAATTTGTATGAAACATTTATAATTTGTTTTATGTGAATTTATTTCTTTTTCAGTTCTTTTTTTCTTGTAGTCTTGGACTGGTTTACTTTTAGGCCTTGTGTTGATAAAGAAGAAAAATGAACGATACTCTCTGGTGAATTTGCTTTTAAAAAAATTGTTTCTTTTATTTCTAATTTATATTATTTGCTAAGATAGAAACAATAGTTACTCATTGTAAATTTGAATTTGTGGCTAGAGGAGTAGATTCATTGGCAGTATTTATTGCTAATATGATTGATGGATCTTGATGTTATGTGAATCTTTGGTAGTAGTGGATTTGATAAATTATATCAAAACATTGGTAACAATGGATGTGTATTCCTGTTTTGACTCACACTTATATGCAGACTGCTCATGCCATGGCCACCGCATTAAATGTCGTGCAAACATCTCATACTTATGGGGACATGATGCTTCTTATGAAAGCACAGGAGTCCAAACAGGTTAGGGCTTACTTATTTGTTGAGGTTTTCTTTCTCTCAACCATGTAGGAGAATTAATCTGTATGTACTCTTAGATATGCACCTTTGTAGTGTTTCTTTTTGATGTTCTGACCTGTCCTCTCGACTTTAAAAAGTATTGTCACCATAAGGTACTGACGTTAATAAAGCTTTGACAATTGAAAATCCTGTAATCTGCTTCTGGCTGAGAAATATTTAGACATCATACTTGAAGTGAAAAAACCACATTTGTGGGCTCAACAACTTGGCGACTGATGTATGGTTTCTCCCTGCCCATTGATCTGAGTTTTTGGTTAATGACATGTCTACTGTGTTGCAGGATCAAAATATTTCTTCTATCCTCAGTTTCTCTTGCATCTGTTTGAAAATTTTGAATCGCTTTGTTCCGTTGGATGGTAGAAAATTTTAGATCAAGGCTATAAAGTGATGGTTCAGAAATATTTTGGGAACGACAATGTTAGTAGCTTGTGGGATCAGTGGTTCATTGTCTGTTTTAAAAATGATGCTGCCCTGTGTGTTTCATCATTTTGAGCTGTGTAAATATACTTGCATCGAATTTTTTTGTCTTATGCATGCTTTAGTTACCAGATTTTGTATAGCTCTTGTGATTCATTATATATAGTTCTTGTGGTATTGATGATTATTTAACTTGTTAGGCAACAAGTTAGGCAGTTGGAAGCATTGTATTAATAGAATTTAGCTAACTCCTGACATTTACCTTGTGAATATCATAGGAAAATCCTTCAAGATTTATGGTTGAATTGGCTCACAGAGATTTGGTGAGTTTACAAATCCCACTCAATCATTTGTAGCCTCATAAACTATAATATTACTGTTACTGATGGATTTTGAAATTCTAGTTATGTTGATTGCAGCTTACACTGCATTCTAGTTTCCTTCTGAAAGGAGTCATGATATCTGGGTTCTTAAAGGAGTCATGGCACCTGATTCTTCCCTGCTCAGATTGATGAAAAATAGCACTGCATCCTAGTTGAATTCTGAAAATAGTTTCTGCACTTCACACCCATCAATTGTTTAGGTTTTTGTGTTATTAATGTATTTATTTGATATTCTATTGTGAAAAGCATGTGGATGCTCCTATGAGAGACATTCCTTTGTTATGCAAATTAGAGATTTGTGATTGGTGCTGGTTAAGTTTCCATGTTGGTTACAGATAGTTAAAAGGTTCGATGGTTTAGCAGGGATCTTAACGCAATTGGCAATTCCACCCAACCCCCCAAAAAAAAAGAGAAAAAAAGAAGGAAAAAAGGTGCTGTTTGATGCCGAAGACATGTATTGTTATTTGGTAATCTCATACCTAGTGAGGACCTTGTTGAATGGAAAACTCACTGGCACTGCATGAGACTACATGTGCCTAGTGTCTAGTGCTCTCAGATACTATTGGTTAAGCTATAAGTTTACGATTAAAGCTAGGAGACATTTAAACTGTGTGAGAGTTAATGCGAGAGGGTTGTAAAGCTGCTGATTAGGTTGCTAATTGAGGCCAATCTATATCAGATGCTTGCCCCAATCACATGTGCACATAAATGCGAGATCTGTATGTAAACCTTGTCTGGCTTTTGATTAATGATTTGATAGATTTCTTGATGTTCTAGTATGTAGGGTGTTATGTGCTCTAGGTTTTATCTAACCATGTGATGCTAGATATCCTGTCTCTTTGTTCTTGCCGTTATTAGTTGTTGATAGAAACCGCCAAGTATAACTTGGAATTGTGATGCTTCTGTTTACATATCTTCCTGGTAAATTTTGTTGCCACAGGGTTACCGCATCAGCACCCTGGATGCTTTGGAATTCTTGGAGAAGTTTTTGTCCATGAACCCTGACGACAGGTAAATCACTCAGTTTTTCATTTTCATGTTCCCTTTCATATCTTTGGGCCATGGTGTCCTAACTCAGTCTGATATCCCTTCCTGCATTCACTATATATAGTGGTCCATCCTTATTCCAAAAGGCAGCAGCGAACAAACCACTGTTTGACTTTGTCACTGCTACTTGTTAGTTTAGGAGTTGCTCAAAATGTGTTTTTGATTTCTTTGGTTTGGTTGAATGTCAGATAGGTCATGATGTCAAAAAGATAGATAGACAAGCATTAACTTTACAAAAATAACTTTTTCATTGTGATGGGCAACAATATAGCATTGTGCTGTTGTTTCTGCTGGTGAATCCGCATGGATCTGCAAATTTTTTGGAATCACCATGAATTTGTAAATTCTTCTGGTTTGGGGTGTACCTTCACAAAGATGGAGATGATTGCTTAGTTAAAAAATTTATGAATATCACACACAGTGAAGGATATTATGCTTCAACTGCTACACATATCTTTCTTTTGAATTGTGATTCTGAACTTCTTATACATTGTTTGCAGTGGTGGCGTAAAGCTTGAGTATTTCTTAGAAGCGATGAGATTGAAGCCTTGTAGTCTTTCTGAAAAGGTATGTAGCGTACTTTGCGAGAATTTAACTCTGCAATAAGTGCCATTTTGTTTTCATTAATGTTTTCTCAACGTGCTCCTGAAGTCTTCATTGTGCAACCTGAATTGAATTGTCTCCCTTTGCTATGATCAAATATATGCTAATCTTATTTTACCAGAGAATCCTTAGATTATATTTCCACTTAAACTTAGCTTATGGGTTGTGTTGCTCATCATTTTGACTTATGACTAGTTATCTGTACCTCCAAATTTGAAAGGGGAAAAGAGAAAATTGAATTCTATTATCACATTTTTGGTTGTGTTGTTGCTCTTTCATTTTGACTTATTACTAGTTATCTGTAGCTCCAAATTTTAAAGGGGAAAAGAGAAAAGTGAATTTTATTATCTCAGTTTGACACCTCGTTCCAGTTTTTAAGTAAGTACCTTGACAGTGAAATTTTTTATGTTTCCTTAGTCTGCTGAGTCTTTTATTTCCCGATATCAAGTCACTGAAGCACCCTTTTTATACGCAGATTTTTGCATTTGTTGATACCAATAAAACTGGAAAGATTAATTTCAAGCAGGTAATGATGACATTTCTTCCCTTTACCAGTTTGTCAGCGTAAATGTTGTCTTACTTTATCCTATGGTCTTTCTTCTATTTGGTGGAATGCAATGCTTGAGCACCACTCATCTTACCAAGGATAAAATTAATTAAAACTCAAATAGGTCTTCGTCTCTCTTTCTCTGTCAATTTAAGTTCCCCTGAGAAAACTGGCTCAGACTCCCATTTTGTCCTACAGACACATTTGGGCAATTTGCTAACCAATCTGGTGGATGTCAACCCCCTCTCTCTTTTTGTGCAAATACAGTTGGTCAATAGTGAACAAAGGCTGGGATGAGAGATCCATAAATTATTGGTCTCTTTCTTGCTCTCTCCCGATCTAGAGTATTGCTGCTACTCAGTGCCCACTGCTATAGTCTCCGTGCACTGATTGGTGTCTTTTTGTCGTGCTGGCAGTTCTTATTGGCATCAACCAAGATCATGAAGCAACCGTTATTTCAGCGTGTCCTGGAACTTTCTTTCGCCAAGTGCAGCACTGGGACACACGATCACATGTCTGAGAAAGAGGTCTACTTTCCTGTCCTTTCCTGTTCAATTCAGAACTCAGATATGGACTGCTTTTTATGTGTTTCTATCACCCCTTTTATCTGATGCAAACTCATGCAGATTGGAGAAGTAATTAGGGTGGTTATTCCAAATGCCAACCATGATGATGTAAGAACCCCCCTCCTCGATCCTTTTTAGTTTCACTCTGAACTCCTCTTGTTATTCTACCAGTCTGACAAGTTTTTGCATCCTGGCCCGTGGGATTCTAGGTCAGTGAACTGTCCAGTTTACTCGACGTGGATGGCGATGGGAGGATAAGCAAGCAAGACTTTTTCGATTGCTTAACAAGAAACCCACTCCTTATTGCCCTCTTCTCGTCCCTTCTCACCGACATCTCCCACACTAGCAATGGGATACAGGAGGAGGAGATGCTTTGATACCCCCATTCGTATATTCCATTTGTGATATATGATTTTGTGCTTCCACACCCAAACCCCCGGTCCTGAGAGTTGGTTTAGGATATGAAATATGGATCTGGAAAATTTTGCTACTCCAGATCCTTTGTACAGTTTCTACTCATGGCTGTCTGTAATCTTATCATCCTCTGTCCTCTTTTTTCCCTTATTTTTCTGGAGAGGGATTGTCTTGTTTCATACCATAAATAACAACACAGTGAAACACTCTGCGTTACCGCTATATATAGTGATATTTTTGGCGATTTCGGTTTTTCTTCACTTCCCCCAAAAAAACAAAAAATAATTAATGGGCACATTCCATAGAAAGATAAAGGGCCTATTCCATTTAATTTTAATTTACAGTCTTACAACTTTTTACAGCTTTTTGCAACTTTTTATAACTAATATTACAATTATGTTATACCGCTTACAATTCTTTATAACTTCTTATATCTCCCTAGACTTTTACTTATAATTTCTTGCAGTTCTTTACAATTTATTATACATAAATGGAACAGAGTCAAAATGTGCTTTTCTCAATACTTGTGCAACTTTCTTTTTTGTTTTTTTGTCATTTATGGTATGATTTATTTCAATCTTTTATCTAGTAATGTCATAAATTTATGCATATCCCATTATGTATAAACAATTCCTCTTTAGAATTGGACATAGTTAATGACAAGTTGATGGTTAAAAGTATATTTGATGGAATCATTTTTCCACAACTAGGGCACTTTGGTCTATGGGTATTGAACCCTTAATGGTAAAGCCTTGGATTACGGGAAGGAACGCCCTTGTTTTGGGTTTGGGACCACTACATTATCCCCCCAAAATAGAGAAGGGAAAAAAAGAAAGAAACACTCTAATATATGCCCTCGATAGTATAAGAAAGTCTTAACAAAGAAGTAAAAATAAAAAAGAAAACTCTAAAATATTCCCTCGATAGTATACGAATAATCTGTCGGCAGAACAAAAAGATATTTTTCGTGAGAAGCATATTTGTTACATCATCAAGCTCGATTCACACTCTTTTTTTATATGTAAATAGTCTTTATTAATTTTAAAAAGTGTAACATAAAATAATGATATCGAATGCTTTCTCACTTCTGAATATGTTCTAAAATCTAAACCAATTTGTCGTAACTCAATGTATTTTTCTCCCTTGTAGTATTAACTTCGTAACAACACAAAGGACTTTTCTTTTTTTTTTCCCTCCTTGTTTGATATTATTATTATTATTATTATTATTATTATTATTATTATTATTATTATTATTATTATTATTTTGAGAAATCATGTTCATATTGTGTAGTCTACTTCATCCCTCATTTTCAAACATGTTGTAAACATTGATCTTATTTATTCCAAAGTAGGCCTTTAGATGGAGTCAAGTTGGAAGACTTTTGAACCATGCATTTAAGGTTCAAGCTACATGAAGGGTAAAAACAAAAGATCTTGCTTATTTTTAGATAATTTTTTTGACATACATCAAGTCCAAAGCAAGAATATCACATATTCACACCAATGAACCTTTCAATTATATTTTATAACCGATTCTTATATTTTGATCACTTTTAACTCAAGAAACTTTCAGTATTTTATCAGTTAAATCAATATGTTCTAAATTTCATACCATCTATCATATTACTCCACACTTATTAATACATGCCCCTCAATTCATCCCCACTTATCTTTCTCTTGCCTACCAAAAGAAAATGCCAAAAGGGATGGCTTTCATAAATTTCCTTTCTCAATTAATGTGGTCTTGTTATGAATAAAATACCTCAAGAAAAGTAATATGTACATTAATTTTAATAAAAATATAAAAATGGAGAAAATATTAATATTATTTTGAGGAATTAAAGGGCTCAAAACAATGGCCTACAAAACAAAAAACTAAGGGCACCCCATGAGCCATCAAGGATAGAAAAGGACTAAGAATATGCCCCTTAGTTTTTTAGGGACCACTTTCTCACAATTTCACATGCCTAATTTTGCAATGTCTATGTTATAAGTCATTCATGTTCTTGGCCCTCTCTTTCCTTTTATTTTCTTTTAGGTCAAGTGCTTGATCATGACATCTTGAGAGGCATTTCTTCATGTTCATGAAACATGTAAGTAATCAACTTTTTTGTATTATGTTTCCTCATCGTACCGAGAATACAAATTACTAAAATCCGAATCGTTATAATGGAGAAAAACGACAAAAGTTGTAACTTTATCCGATTGTTTGTCGGTAAATCTTTTTATTTTATTAAAATGGTAAGCGGATTCCTCTATCTAGGCTGTAATAATATATTGTCTAATCAAGTAAAAAGCTATCCTAAATTGAATGATACAAAAACTTAATCGGATCGAATACATAACTTGTATAAAAGTTTTATCGATTGAGTTAACTTAGACCGCACACTTTTTTTTTTTTAAAGTCACCTCGCATACATTAAATGCAACATATCTCTCAATTATTTTCTTGATTTGTAACTTTTTTCATAATCTCTCATAATTTCTCAACCTTTGATTTTTCTCATGGGTTTCAACTACACGAGTAAAATCCCATGATGAGAGTAACAAGTTAATAGTTTATTATGTTGACTCAATAATCGAGTCATTTATAAAATTTTTCTGAGACACTAGTATGCAAAATAGCCAATACATTTAAATATAAAACCCCAACCACTTGAAAACAACTAAACATAATAAGTCTTGTGAGATCCTCTCGTACACGATATATAAAGCGATAAACATTTCTACGGTAACTTTTAATAAAAATTGAGGTGAGTAATAATCCATCGGAGTGACTATGATAACAGTCACTCTTATATGAACTATTAATCACACTCTTGAATTGAGAGTCACTTTAAAACATGCTATTAGGCTCTATGTCCATTTAACTATAAGAAGTTGTAAGAAATTGTAAGAAAAACCATAAGAAGTCTGTAAATAGTTGTAAGGAGTTATAAGATAGTTGTAAAATTAATTATAAAAGTTATAAGAAGTTGTAGGGAATTGTAACGAGTTGTAAGCAATCGTAAAATTATAAACTAAAGGTAAATGAAACATCGCCTTAGTTATCTCAAAACCTCCAAAAAGTTAAACCTAAATGAGTCCATCACACATTAATACTTATGTGAGACGGTTTCACCTAAAAATTTGTTAATTTAAAATAAAAATCCCGTCATTTTCACATCCTAAACATTTTTACATAAATTTAAAAATATAAAAAATAAATACATTCAAAAAAAAACAAAATTGGTGCAAAATGAAATAACTTGCATGGAACACTCATAATTTCATAAACACACACAAACAAAACAAAACAAAACTAAACTAAACAAACACTAGTTTGGGATTTTGGGTTATTATTTATTTATTTATTTATTTATTGGATGAGAGTAGTTTAGGTTTTGAAGTTGAAGAAGGGGGAAATGGGTGATGAATATTTAATGATTTATTGATGGTGACGAAATAAGAATAAAGATTAATGACGTCATGGATCAATTAATCCAAAATTAAATAATAAAGAAAATACTATACAACACAACTACTCTCCCATTTGCATTCGTCGTGTTCAATCAACTGAAAATAAAAGTCCATGGAACATTGGAACTTTTTCAATAATATAATATATAGAATATTACTACTAACTTTTCTTTTTATTGGACAAAACATATAATTCATCTCGGATTACGAGTATTTACGGTAAAAATTTTCTAATAAGTGAATTTATAATGATTTTAACTTGTATTTTTTCTTACCCGCTATCACTTCAACTAATACTTTATTTATAATAATTAAACAAGTAATAATAATAAATAAAGACCAACCTTTTCAATCAAAAAAATAATAATAAATAAATAAAACAAAATGAATCTAATAATAATAATCATAATACATGGGTTATCGCTCCTCGCCCCATCTTGTCATTTATAACTGATTTTTTCGGCACTATTTCTTATCCCTTTTTGCTTTTTTATTTCGATTGTTCACAACCTCTTATCACTTATTGTACTATTTATACTGATTCAAATAAACACATTGTTTAGAAAATTAAAACATATCCGATCGTATCTTTATAATAATGATTTTTCTAATATACTGGCTATCGCTCCTCGTTCCATCTTGTCATTTATAACCGATGTTTTCCCCACTATTTCTTATTCCTTTTCGCCTTTTTATTTCGATTGTTCACGACCTCTTATTATCACTTATTGTACTACTTATTTAAATAAACATACTGTTTAGAAAATTCAAACATATCCGATCGTATCTCCATAATAATAATTTTTTTTAGATATAATAATAAAAATAATAATTGTAGATGGACATTTATCTCTCTCACACAAATTGCTCATCTTCCAACTACTACTCTCTCTCCTCCTCTAGTGTCTCATTCATCTCCAAGAGGGGACCAATCTCATTCCCTCTCTTTTTTTCCCCAAATTAAAAATGAAAATAAAAATTAGGGTTTATAATTTCATTCCCACTTTCAAGGGCATCTCACGAAATTTAATATTTGGTATTCCCCCACTTCCCTCTTTGACAGGTGTCGCCACCACATTTTAAGGTGAAACTTATATTAATTTACTTTCCCTCATCCTTTTTTGTTTTATTATTTCTAATTTATTTTGGCTTTTGTTTTTGTTTGATTATATGATATTTTCTTCTGTCCTAATTTATTTACTTCTTATTTATTAAATATTTTAAATTATTTACATTGGTCTATATTTACCTAATTAATTGATTTTTTTCCTCTTTTACTCCTCAATGTGAAAAATTATAATGAAACAATAAATATTTTTGTTTAATTTTTGTTTGTAAGATTTTCTAAATTACTTATTTTTTGTAGCAAATTAATTGCGTAACGTCCCAAAAGTAGAAATGTTAATCAATTCCTCATTTATGGCCAAAACTAAATTATATACCCTCTGTCCTATTGCTATAACTAGGCCTATAACAGAATTGAGCTAGCTCATTGAGCGCTCTAGATCGGCTCGGTTAAAGCTCGGTTCGAGCTTGAGTCAAATCTATTCCAAGCTAACTCTAAGGCATATCAAGTTCGCACCTAAACTTCAAAACTAAGCAAGTTTCGAGTCGAGCTCGAATCGAATTAAAATATGATTGAACAGAGCCGAGCCCGAGCAAGTCGGCCAGTCTACAACCCTAGCTACAACAGTCTTAACTAACTTTTGGTCACATTTTATGAACTTTGATTATAAGTTTAAGAAATAAGTAATTATTTTAATATTTTAACAAATTATAACAAAAAATTCTACCTACTTCAAAAAGTTTCCCAATAATTTTCATAACGTATTTTCTCATATAATTTGCGAAAAGATAGTGAATAAAGTTAATAGTAATCAAAATCGATCAAAACAAAAAGACAGAAACACAAACAAACTAATTAGGACAAAACTGGTACGTATTTCTTATTAATTCTTTAATGATATTTAAATTTGATATAAGATTCATATTTAAGTAAAATGAAAAAGTTCATCAAAATATCTTTCAATTTTTTTCGTGGAGAATGATTTTTTACTGGGATTTTACTTCATTGATAGGGAAAGTTGGTTCACAACACAAATGAATCAATGAGGGGGCCATACAAGTTGGGAAGCATTGTGGTGCACGTGAAGTTCAACGTGAATGGGGTGTGATTGTGTTGGCTTTCTAGAACCTTCCCACGCGCGGTTTAACTAATTGGGCATGCTCACTATTATGGAGGACACCACTCCCTAGCTATGTCTCCATCTTTGTCATATGTTGGATTCCCAGTCACCGGCTTCTTCTTTTTACTTATTATAAGTTCTTCTTTTTGACTTATTATAAGTATTTATTATCGACGTTTAATACCGATGAGCATCAAATTATCAATTAATACCGATTGGTATCAACTAACATCGATCTATACTTAATGCGATATGTTTTTGCCGATATAAATAGCTACTTTCATAATCCAACAAGAGTAATCGTAACTAAAGAAACATGCATGGTTCTCCTTCGGTGGCAGTACAATTGCTTAAAGAGTTTCACACACTACGAAAACTCGAGCTTTGAATATGTCTCACGTAAGACGTATGAATTATCCGTGTTTCACCTTATCTTTTCTGCTCTCAAAGTGTCGATTTTTGTTATTAATTTGTGAACTAGTGTTTATAACACTTGTGTTTACAAATCCAAAATGTAACATATATCTTACCTTCACATCATTGTGCAATGTTCACATTTTTTTCTTTTCCAAAGCACTATTCATGCTAAACAAAATATCACAAGAGTTTCAATGTTTACGCTCCATATACCTTCGACCTTAATATATATATATATACACACACCTCCATTGCTAACCCTAATTTAGTAACTTTCACAACGACTACACATGTTTAATTCTAAACAACTTTCAATATATATCATTTTTACGAAATCTAGATCAATCCAAATACGGATGATCTTAACTCTATAAACACTTCTACCTATAGAAATCGAGACAATAATTTCTCTTCTTTGTTTTCCTTTTGAAACGAATCTGAATCAATTCATTACTAACTGATCAACGATTACAACAAACACAATTTGAAAGGTACAAACTTCGATCCAGAGACCGTGGAGAGACCTTTTGAGACTTGTTTCGGCCATAATTTCTCTAGTTTGCTGACTAATGAGGATTTAGTTGGAAACATAATACAAGGCTATAAAAGGGGCCACTTGGCAATCATCACAAAATTAGAAAAAAACACCAGATGATTGATTTTTTGGGGGCATTAATTGCAAAATACCTAAACAAAAGGGAAAGGAAGGGAAGAAGAGAAAGGGGAAGGGGTGGCAGGGAGTGTCAGAACCTGACGCGCCAATGTGGGACGTCGAAGGGTTTCTGTCACCCATATGCGTTTTCGATCTTTCATTGGTCCGTTCTGTACGGACGACTTCTTCTCTCTCCTCCCTCCCTCTCTCTCTCTATATATCCATTTTTTGGGATTTTTTCCACCCAATTTCCCATTTTTACACCATCACATGTTTTTCCGAGCTCCACAAAATTAATTTCGTTTTTTTAATTTTTGACGTCATTTTGTTTCACCAAAACAAGCAAAGATTTGAGGTTTTGTGTTTCTACTTTTCTCATATTTCCTCTCATTAGCAGTAAATACCCAAATTACACCACTGCTTGTGTTTATTTATTTATTTATTTATTTATTCATATATTAATTAATGCTCCTCTTGTTTTCCTTCCCCTTGTCACCTAGTCTTTCTTTCACCAAGGAAAACATCAATCTTGTATGTACCCTCCAATCATTTTACCCTTTTCTTATCAAAAAAAGTTATCGATTTTCTTTAGTCGAAATGTTAGGGACATGTTCAAAATTACATTAAAAAAATAAAAATAGAAATAAATTAAAAAGAATGGAAATGAGAAAAATAAACAAAAAATAAAAATAAAAAATAATTTTATATAACTTCGAACAGGTCCAAAGGATAAAACTAATTACATATGTTTGAGCGGGATTTACTGTAAGAGTTGGCGTTGTTTATTGAGAGAGAGAGGGGGAAGGGGGAGGGGGAGATGAATAAGGAAAGGTGGGTGTGGGCTCAACTTATCCTTTGATGGGTACTACCAAAAAGGGCAACTAGCTAGAGAGAGAAGGAGCTACAAAGCTGCGTGTGTTAATTGAAGGACAGAGAATCAATCCATCAATCACAAACCAAACCATCCTATCTCTCTCTTTCCCTCCTCTTCCCTCCCTCCTTCCTCCATGACCCCTACCCCCTTCTCTCTCGCTCTAAAAAGAAAAGGGTGGTGTTGAATGATTTCATATAAATAAAATCTCCCTTGAACCAGAAACAGTTTTTCTGGGTTCATATTCCTTCCCTCCACCAAACGTGCCCATTTTCTTGTGGTAAGTCAAACTCATAATCTGGATTAACCCCCTCTCTCTCTCTCTCTCATCGCCATTTAAATCTGATGATGAAGATGACTAATAATATGTACTGGTACTGATCTTGAAGAGGGAATTTTAAAGGGTAGTTGAAATCAGCTGGCGAAGATGGTGAGAGGGAAAACCCAGATGAAGAGGATAGAGAATGCGACTAGCAGGCAAGTTACCTTCTCGAAACGCCGAAACGGGCTGTTGAAGAAAGCTTTTGAACTCTCAGTTCTCTGTGATGCTGAAGTTGCCCTCATCATTTTCTCTCCCAGAGGCAAACTCTATGAATTTGCCAGCTCCAGGTATTGATTTCATGGATCTCTCTCTGCTCTCTCTAACTTTGATCTTGAAATTTTATGGGTATTGCCCAATGGTAGCAGCTTTTCTCCCCCAGGAAGACAATGATATTAGGGTTAGTTCTTGCACTTTAGGGTTGAGCTTTGAAGATATTTATAATTTTATATATACATATATTCATCAATGGTTGAATCGTGGGTAATTTTTTTTTTTTTTGGGTGCAACAGAAATTTATCGTGAATATGGTGAGGTTTAATCTGTGTTCAACCCTGTGAATTCTGATCTACTTTCCCTTTTGTTTTTTATTTTTTAATTTTTTCTTTACACTTTTTCTTTTTTTGGGTTGAGTATGAGAGTGGGATTATTGTTTTTTTCCTCAAAGTGGAATGAATATTGTGATATGCACTGTGTTGGAGGCTCTTCTCAGATTTCTGGGTGAGGATGTAGAAATTTTTTCCTTATTTGATTTCATATATATATATATATATATATTAGTAGGAAATGAAGAAACTATATATACCCATGTTTTCTTTTTCTATAATAAAAAAAGGGTTAAAATTTAATTTAAGAAAAGTAATTTCACCTCTCAGTAAAAATAGTCTCATTTCATTAATGAAATTCTAGAAGTCATTCAAATTGGCTTCTCAAAAAAGAAAAAAAGTAATGAAATATATTATACCTTCCATATGATCATAGAAATCCAGTGGAAGAACACCAAGATATATGAGATTCAATTAATTAAAAAATATTAAAAACTTGCAAGAGAAATAAAATATTGCACTTAAAGAGTTAAAGATTTACTGAAGATAAAAATAAAAAAAAAGTTTATGGTTCCTAAGTAAAACTATATTTAAGAAATTTTCCCCACGAAATCATAAATATGACCGAAGTGGATTTGAATATTTAATGAAATATTCCCCGCTAACTCTCGAAAAAAGAAGTTAAATTATATGTAATAACAAGGCAAACGGTTAAAAAAAGTTCTTATTTCATAGCTAGTGTATTCCGGTGTAAAAAAAAAATAACTACATACTTATGGGAGATTATTATGTTAATTTTTGAGAATATAATTTCTTAATTTAAATAATTTTGAGTTATGTTATACCAAAAGTAACAAAGTTATAAATTTAAATAAATAAAATTATGAAGTATGATTTTATTGTATTTTTGAAAATCACAAATATACATTGTAATTTTGTGTGTAACCCTCATTCTAATTTCCCATCATTATTCTTTTCAAAATAAGGGTCATAACAAGTTAATATGTCCAATCATATATAACCAAGCATTGAAGAAACATTATTTTCAAAATTTGTATTTTATTTATTTGATTTAAAAGTAGCCATAAATGTGGATAAATATGGTTTCAAATAAAATCTTTTTCATGATTAACCTAAAAATTTTATCATTTAAATAAATTATTATTTCCGTTTAGCAATACATGTCACTGTAATTAACTTTTTTGTTCTGTCTCTTTACAATTTCAAAGATATATTAATGATTAGTTTATTAATTTTGTTTTTATTAGTTGTTTTTTTCTTCTCCTTTTCTCATTAATTTTCTTCACTTTATGAAACCTTTGGACGGACAATTTGATTTTTTAACATAAATTTTATATTTTCGTCATATTCCCATACAACTATTTTTTTAAAACATATATTGAGGAACTATTCTGAACAATAAAATAAAATCAGGTCAGATCATCACAGATGATATCTCTGTGGCTCTTGCAAAAAAGAAAAATGATTTGTTGATTAATTAAGTTATGCATTCAAAATTTAGGTTTTAAAATGCGTAAATTATTACCAGATACTCACATTTGAATTTTAGTCTACGTTTAAAATCGTGATCCTTCCCTTAAAAAAATTTAGTCTACATCCATCTTTGCATCTTTTTATATTTACCTAAAATTAAAAATTTAGTTTAAAAGTTACATAATAAAATGATTAATTACTAAACCCGAGGTTAATTCAGATCAGTAATGGCAAATTGAAAAGTCAATTTTTTATAAAAAAAAATCATCCCATTTTTTTGTACCAACTGTCAAAGCAAGGACTATCTTGATAGAATCAATAATGTGTACTTGGGGGAATTCTGGTCCCCTGATTGGATGAAAATATTAAATTAAAAAATTTATACAAATTAATAGTACTATTAACATGAAATTTGTTCTGTATTTATGTTACTCACTCGTTTCAAAATATACATCATCAATTTAACTAATTTTTTCGTTTCATAACATATGTCACTTTACAATTCCAATGACATATTAACGACTAGTTTATCGGTTTTGTCGTTATTAATTGCTTTTTTTCTCCTATTTTCATTGATTTTTTTCATTTTCAAATGAAATTTTGGGTAACTTGATCTTTTATTATAAATTTTATCATGAATTTTGTATTTTTTGATATTGCCCTATAAATTTAAAACGACAAATATTTTGAAACGGAAGAAATATTTTATTTAATTTTTATTTTTAAAAATTTGGCTAATCAAGTAATGGATATGATCATAATCAAGATGTAAAATGAAAATCGTACAAATTGTTTAGGTGTGTTTCCATGACCTTGGACCAAACCTGACATTTTGGGCACACTACTGTAAGTCATCCAGCTCATGATATCATCTCTATAATTTCATTGCCTTTTATGGAGGGACCAATGCCTACTTAGCTTCAACATAAGTTTGCTAGCTAGTACCTCAAAATTTGAGTTTAAATAGAAGGTGGTTAGAGTTCTATATTTAGGCTCGGAATATTCTAATACCATGTCGAGTGGAATGTAAAGAGTTGAAAGGCGCTATAAACAAGTTGTGAACAGTTTTAAGTTATAATGTAGTTATAAGCAATTCTAAACTACAAGTTTAAAGTAAAAACGAACAGGCTTTTAATTAAAGTGAGTGACTCGATACGATCAAGATGACCGTTATTTATACCGTGTTTAGTAGCATTTTGATTTGGATGGGTGAGAGTTAAGAGGTGGAGATCTACAAACATTGTGGATTCATCATCATCATTTGAATGATTATCACCTTAAGGCTAATTTAGTTAGCAAATTAAATGACCTAAAATAGGAATTTTGTAATCTGATCCAACTCCTCATCTCTAATAAAAGTTAATCCTTTGTCAAAATTTTTTCTAGGAATGTCCATTTTAGAGTTTTTTTCTTTTTGGATTTTTAGATTTTATATGTGCCAATAAACTTTTTCTTGGGTGTCCTTTATAGACACTTTTTAGAATTTTTGAGTATTTTTATGCTGAATTTTGGACAATTCTTTTAGGTACTGTTTTTATAAATTTTATTTTATTGGAATATATATATATATATATATATATATATATATATTCTTTTTTAATGATATACATAGTAGACATACTATAAGCACAAAAGAAACGATGATATCCTTCTTTGATAGTCTTTTATTGGTGTTGTACAATTTTGTGTCAAGATAGCCAATAATATTGTTGTACCATCTACAATGGTGGATAACTTAACTATTGAAACAGTAATCTTTAATTCTTTTAGAGAATTCGTACCATGATGGACCCAAAAAAATTCATAGAATTACTAATGATTTATGGTCCCCTAATTCTTTTTCTTCGTGTGCAACACCAATGATTCCAAAACAACTCAGAATACTAATGAGGTTTTGGTATAATGTTTAAGCCTCGAGGTCTTGGGTATATTAGGTTTCGGGTTCGATTCTTTCCTTTCCTTTCTTATTGTATTGTATTATTCTTTGTGATTCATTTGGATAAAAAAAAAAACTCTCAGAATTAACAATATAATGAAGGTTGGAGGAATTAAACCCGAGATCCAATATATCCGATAAAGCCCCAACTTTGACCACTAGGCTAAGATTTTATAGACACTTGGGGTTGAACTTCATGGCACGCCAATACTAAAACTTGCTAGTGATTCTAAGGCCAAATAAGTCACCCTCGGTATAGTTTATATAATTTCCAGGTTTCTACAGTGTTGAGACTTGCGAGTTTAGACTTGGGAATTAAAAGAAGAGCTGAGAGTTTATGGTGATTTATATGATAAGGGCAGTGGACCCTGGTCAGGATTCATTTTCATAGATTTTAGTTAATTTCCTTAAGGTAGTCTCGATAATTAAATCTATAAACAAATCCTGTAGGGCACGGTATAAAGCTAGTATATATGTCTATATATGTGCCAATGTAATGTTCTTTTCATATTTGTTTGAAGTGTACTTAGCTCCACTGCCTCTTGTGCATGGCTAAAATTGCCTATTTCTTATGTTCATTTCTTGTATTTTCCCATATTCGGAGAAACTTTTAGAGGTATGTCTATTAAGAATGTTCACTTTATAGGTCTTTATGGAATCAACTTCTTTGTTTATGTACATTACACATAGTTGTATGAGGGGAACCGTCTCATGGAAGTATCTCGCCAACTTGTAAATTGATGAATTGTATTGTCTATAGAAGGTCACGATTCTCTCTAAAGTAGGGTTGAGAAAAATTGACAAAAAATTAAACCTAGCATCTTAAATTGTCTAGAGAGGAATCATAATCTTGTTTATTATCCAAAACTCGATCATAAAGAAAATTTACATGTATTCTCTATCAGCTTAATTAAGCTTTATATATATGTCTCATTTTACGCTAAATACTCGAAAAATTCATCAGCATGCAGGAAACTATTGGACGTTATCAGAGGCACACAAGAGAAACTAACCCCACAGATGAGAAAACTGCACAGGAAAACATGCAGGTTATGTTATGCATTCTCCTTCTCCTCATCGTTCATCTTATAACCTAATTTATACCTTTATCTATTGGTTACGAGATTGAAAAAAGGTACTTATTGCTGATGAGTTTATACATAGTGAACTTATAGACGTGAAACCAGTTACAATTCAGAGGTTTTCTCATGAATACCAGTCCGCTAATTGCCTAAGCGTGTGGATTCCGGCTTGACAGAAAGTGGAGAGATCCATATATAAGAAGTCTTACCCCGGCCTGTAAAAAGTTACAATATAATGGTTTTCTTGATATTTCTCACAGATGTAATCGTATAATTGCAGAACTTGAAGGAGGAAACTGCGAGTTTGATGAAGAAGATTGAGACAATCGAAGCTTCAAAACGGTAATGTCCAATATAACAACACTATCTAGTGTGGATCCTGTCAAAGCATAAGTCTTCTCTAATGCCCACTAAGGCTTGAATCAGTTGTGACAATTTTTGTGCTGCAGTTGGAGACTGTGTATGGTTTTTAATTTTTTTCCCTTCTCTCTCACTCTCCCTTAAACTGTGATATTTTCAGGAGGCTTCTGGGGGAGAATTTAGCTTCATACAGTTTAGAAGAGTTGCAGCAGCTGGAAAACCAGTTGGAAAGAAGTGTAAGCAAAATCAGAGCTAGAAAGGTCAGTCCAAACTAATCAATATTTTATTTTTTCCTTTTGGGTCTAATTATAATTAAATTCCATTTATGAATAAATTCAGAGGTTAAATATCTTTTTGTTTTTGTTTCAGAACCAGGTTTTCTGTGAACAAATAAGACAATTGAGGGATAAGGTAAACTAATTTAAATTTCTTTTTTTTTCTCACTAACTTAAATTTCTTTGTACTCAATAAAAAATATATATTTCTATGGTCAAATTGTAAATTATAAACCTATTTTTTAAAAAATAATTGTGTAATTTTATTTGATATGAAATGCAGGAAAAGCAACTTACAGCTGAAAATGCAAGACTAACTGAACAGGTGAAGCCCCTTCTTCCTGGTCTCATTTAATTGTTAAACTAATTACCTTACCCTTATGTTTATACCATGCACCGGGTTCTATAAACTCATGAAATCATATATCGTATTTTGTTTTAATTTTTTAAAACTCACCCCCTATTTTCATGATGTTCTTTTAAAAAGATTAGATTCATTTCCTCAAATTATGTATGTCACCGAGTCCATATACCAGGTCTCTGAAAATGAACAACCCAAATTGATCATAATTTTCCTTGCTAATACTTAATTTGAGATCACCAAGATCGATCAAATGTCCCCTTCCTCAAACATTTTGAGATCATCAATATCAAATGGTCCATTTGTGAAATCTAGCTGGATCTAGAGTATGATAGTACATTACATTGCAAAAGCATATATGTACCAGCTGAGTTAGATTAACTTGTTAATTATCCTCGTTAATTATGATTTATATGGAGATTTAATTTAATCTAGCATTCTGACATGGGGTGTGTAAAATTGTTCTGACAGTTTGGACTGGCACCAAGAGAATCATCAAATCTAGCGGCTGAGGAAACACCATCTGAAGATACAAATAGCCAAATCTCTGAAGTCGAGACTGACTTATTCATTGGATTACCCGAGAGCAGAATTAAGCGCCTTAATTAGCGATAATAATGCCTTAATTATGTATAATTAACCATACACTTCTGCTAGGAGTATTCTTCAATCTTGCTGTTGATGATGTTTAATTAGGTGCACCAACATCTTGTTTGCTCTTGCTTATTACTCATGTTGTCATAATTACCCTCCGGCAAGTATATATATATATACATAATTTAGTAGAATATATAATACTTTTATCTTGTAACTTTCCACGTATATATGTATAATCTCATGACATCGTATCTGGCTTATAATATTTTTAGGTGAAATGACCTTCTATATCCAAGCCGTATCTTTCATTGTATACTATGTGAAATTGTTTCGTAACTTTTTATTGATGATCTCAAATTCGATCTTAACCAAAATACCAATTTTAAGTTATGTTGTTATCACTCATTATGCCCTAATTAATGGACACAATTACAATTGACTAGTCATATATGTGGTTGATAAATAAATATGTTTCTTTTGTCATAGTCGTAAATATTGCTATAGATATATTTTAAATGTAAATTTTTATGATAATTTTAAAATTTTTTTCAATAAAAATATTTGATACTCACACATAGACAAGTCTTTTTGAACTTTGAGCCATATATTAGTATTCTATAGGAGCAAAAACAATACATAGCATATGGTAGTTTAATTGTTCGTGACTGTAAGAAATGATCATATAACAATGTATTTTAATCTATTTGTATCAACAAAGGTTACTATACCAATGATCATCGTTGTTCATTAGGGCATAATGAATATGAACTTAAAAAGGATTTATTCTAATATGAAAAAGATATAGATTATAATACGATACTCACAAGTCACAAGTACTACTTGTAATATAAAGATAATTTTACTTTGACATGCTCTTTAATCTCCCCCTATTTAGGCTGATACATAGTTACATAACTTCGATCTCTTGAATCAAGAGGATTCTTCTTTCCATACTTTTTGAGATGTACTCGTATATACATTTATATACATATGTAGCACAATCTTTTAATCATATTCCGTATTCAATATTTCATTATATAATTTTCAGTCTCCCTAAAATTTAACTAACTACCAGTTAATGTATTCAACATATTAATGTTCGGGAAATTTGTTTTTGTTTTCATTGTTATTAAAAAATAATAAATAAAATAAAATACATACTTGTTCGATCTTAATCAGTAGGGCTCAGGGTCTTTTTGAGAGAGGAGAAGGAGGAGGAGGAGGAGGAGAGGGGGAGGCTGGGGTGCTTTTGATTAGCTTGCTTTTGCCGCAGTGCCCTTTTGCCCCATTGAGCTATTCTACTCCTTTGCTCTCAGATTCTGCGAAATTCTGAGAGCGAGATGAGGGAATTTAAATGGCTTGCCCCTCCTTCCCCTTCCCCTCCTCTCTCTCCTGCCCTCATTTTCCCTCTCTCTTCCTCCCTCCAAACACCCTCTTCTAACGGCAACGGCCACCGTTTTCCTTTACTTTCACTCAATTGTCGCGCCACCGCCACCGCGGACCAGAGAGTCATGTCCGACGACAGAATGCTGGTAAGTTGTAACCCCTCTTCTATTATCTCTCATCCTCTTTTCTACATTTCTTGGGTTGAAATTGATTTTTTCCCAGTTTGGTTTGATGGGTTCTCGAGGAAGTTGAATGTTTTGATCTGGGCAGTTTTGCAATGGTTAATCTCGTTTGGAAATTTGGGTTCTCTTGCAGGTTTTTGTCCCGCCGCATCCATTGATCAAGCACTGGGTATCTGTTCTTAGGAATGAGCAGACTCCCTGCCCCATTTTCAGTAAGTTTATCTTGTGTGCGCCTTTTGATTTTGGTTTCTAGCTATGTAATTTTCTGGTAAATAGTTGCAAATTTCATAAAAGAGTTCAGGGTATTCTAATGTGTAAGTGTAAGGTTTAAATTCAATGTCTTTTCATCCTTTCTTACAAATGCAACTTTGCAAAGATCAAAGCGATATGATGATCCGTCATAAAACTTCATTGTATTATCCAAGCTTCTGGAGTTTGTATGCTTAACTCTAATGTAACGTTTGCTTGGATGTTCATGTAATTAATCTTGTAATGCAAACAAATTTGTAATAGGTTTTTCATTATCTTGTTCGGTTGTGTGATAGTATTGCAATTTAAAAAGTATCTTGTAATTGTGATTATTGTAAAGTATGTAATGATGATTGCATTACAAGGTGGATTACATTACACTGCCATTATAATGTACATCACTCGTCAAACCAAACGGCACCAAAGTATTTGGACAGAAAAGCATAGTTATTGTTTGCAAAGCCTTTAACTTCTTGGTATGCTCATTAGATTATGTTATCAACTAAATTCCATGGAATGCTTGACAAGGATTTTTCTCCTTCTGCAAATAGCATATATTAATTGTTAGTTGACTTGTCTGTTTTGCTATCAAAAAGAGATTTTATTAGTTTTTACATCAGCTTCACTGTTTAATGCTAAAAGTTCTGCATCAATTAAACTCGGTTTTCCAATGGGCTCTATCATTTTCAATAGAAGATGGTTTTGATTTCCACGTCAGGCCCATAGCCTTGTAGCCTACTCAACTTGATTCAACTATCCAACAAATGTGGGATATGAAGGATTACATGGGGTGAGATCTTTTAGGAAGATTACCAAAAAAAAATAAAAATAAAAATTTAAGGTCACCATCCTATGCCAAGATTTAGTGCCTTGAAAAGAAGGCAAACTAGTGAGTACATATTCACATAGGATAAACTAGATTTTGCATTGTTTCCCACCAATATAGCTTTAGTGAATATGTTAATTTGCACGCTCTATTCATTTAACTTCATGTTTTCTTGGCATAGAGAATGCAATGGGAGAGTTGGGGAGGCTACTTATCTATGAAGCTTCAAGGGATTGGTTGGTGGGGTTTTCCCCTCTGCTATTTATTTTCGACAAAGTGAACCACTTTCCTCTCTAACTTGTGTGATGGATTTCTTGCTTGCAGCCTACTCTTACTGGAGAAATTCAAACACCGATGGCTGTTGCTGAGGTTGAATTTGTTGATCCACGGGAGCCTGTTGCAGTAAGTAACAGATCTGCTTCCTTGTGTTCTCTGCATGACTGATAATCTTAGTTCGCACTTCAGATCTTATTTGGTGGTTGCATGTGAATTGCACGGAGTAATTTATGACTGTTGTGATTGACAAAATTGCTTCAAGAAACATTCCAATTAAGAAGAAAGCAATGAAATAAAAAAGGACAATATTTTTCCATGCATCCATTTTTAATCTTGGCTCTATCAACTTTCATTGGTCATATAAAGAGAATATGCTGAACTCTTTTTCAAATTTGAGAACAGAGGCCTAGAGCTTGAGATTCGAGATTCTCTCTTGCTGCAACGTCTTTTCAGATAGTGACAGGTGATATATACTGAGAGATTGGGCAACACCCCTTGCCTGGCTCACTCTCTACCTGGCTGCTTATTTATACGTTTTGTCCCCTTGTTGGGGTTTGTGGATCAGTTCACCTCAGTTCATGCCTCTTGTTCAACTGTTTTGAAAACCCTTGTCAGTGCTAGAAAATGGATACTATTGCTCGTGATTGCAGCTACTTTTCGAACAATTCTGTTCATATCAATTTATATTGCACTAGTATCCGCTTTGCTTCTATCTTATAGTTGAACTGGAAGAATTTGAGAGTTCTGTTTTGCTATTGAGCAATTTTTTCCCCTTTTAACTAATGGATCAGCGACGATTGCCTTAAGCATTGTAGCAGCTGCTGAGCCTGCTATTCCCAGTTCAATTCAACATTTAATCTCATTCTTTATCATGTTGGTGAGGATGTGTTGGCATAGTAAAAATTAAACTAAAAGTACACTAACGCTCTATTTGATTCTAAGAAAATAGGTTGGAAAGAAAATTTAAATGGAAAAAAAGTGAGGGGAAAAATACAGGGAAAAAAATTATAATATTTTTTCAACCTCTTACTCATCCACCACATTGCTATGGAGAGGATAGATAAAATACTCAATAGCCTTGATTAATTTAAGCCACTATATTTTTTCCCAATCCAACATTGCCACGAGAAGAGAGAGAAAATTCTTAATGGTCTTTTTTAATAGAAGTCCCTTTCTTTTCTCCATTTCTCTCTCTATATGAAATTTTTCTTCCATTTTCGTATCAATTTTGGAAGAAAAATATCATTGACCAAATTGACAAAATTTTCTATGAGTTTTTTCATCAAATTTTCTTTCTCCTTTTTTCTTTAATTCAAACAAGGGAAAGAAATTCATTTTTCACATAGTTTTTTCTTTCTTTCTAACTTTCTTAGAATCAAATGGAGCCTAAAAGGTGGTGATTGTTTATTGAGGCATTGTCAGTTTGTCATTAGTATTATCTTGTATTTATCTTCTAGTAACGATGCAATTACAATAAAATCCCAAATGGATAATGAACTGACTTCAGAAGGCCCTTCACCTTCTTCTCTGAATCTAGAAACCCCTAGGCGAAGTAGCATGCGTGTTTTCTCTGCATGTGCCCCATCATTCTGGAAATTGGCCCTTTCCTATTTCATTATCTAGGATGCAACCGTTAGTCATGTTTGTTTGTTATTTTATCATCTGAATGTTCATTGTCGGAAGTTTTGCTGGGTATTGCTCTGATTATTTATGATTATGTATGTACTCTTAGTTATACTCTATTGACCACCTGTTGACTTGTGATTCCATTCTGTTGCAGGTTGTTCCTATTCTGAGAGCTGGTCTTGCACTTGCAGAGCATGCATCCTCTATTCTGCCAGCAACAAAAACATATCATCTAGGTAGATATTGTGTAGGTTATATATATATATATATATATATATATATATTTCAAGCTGGTTTCTTGTTGGATATATGTTTGTATTTTGCTCATCTCTCAAAAAATGTTCCTGATACTGGTGTCTCGTTTTCAAGGGGTCAGCAGAAATGAGGAGACACTTCAGCCAACTGTTTATTTGAATAAGTAAGACCCCCTCCCTTTCTTCTTCTCCTGTTAGGGTGGGGATGTTTTCTTTTGGTTCCATGTAGGGTCTATGATCATGGAAAGAGAGAGTATTGTGGTTAAGGCTTTAAGTTTTTTGATGTCATGCTGTGCTGGGGGATTGTGACTTGTGATTGACCTGGCAAAACCAACCTGAACATGATTGCCTGGACTGACTGACTAGAAACTTGGCCGAAATAGCAGTGTGATTTTTAACGTATTGTTGATCTATACACTTCTGAGATCATCTCATCTTTCAGGTTGCCTGGAAAGTTTGCTGAAGGAGCTCGAGTGTTTGTCGTTGATCCGATGCTTGCAACAGGTATATTATTTTCACTTCTGATACCATAGCTATTGATCTGTTTCTTGTGCAGTATGGATTTCTTCTTCAGTGCTAGTTTAAAGACATTTATCCAATTATGCTACCGGTGCATTTCTTTCTTCTTATCCAATTTAATAATATTCTCTAATCCTGGTTTTTTACTTCTCAAAAACTGCTCCTACAAGTCTTACTTTCATTCCCTTCATACTTTTATTCAATAAAAAGTCATCCAAATGTTGATACAAGTTTCAAATTTTTACCTCATTCAATTTGCAGGTGGAACAATTGTTAAAGCTATTGACCTTCTGAAAGAGCGCGGTGTTGGTAACAAACAAATTAAAGTGGTAAGTTGATATGTTATTGGTGAGCACGTGCATGCTCACATACACAGGAGTTGTTGACCTGTGTTGTTCTACTGTCTCATGGCAAAGCGGCCATAAGATTGTGGAATTTGAGTTTCTCCTGTTGGATGAGAAGCTTGCAACTATTCCAGACTGGAACATTTGTTCTCCTGTTGTTAGTCTGTGGCGTGGGTTATATATTGTTCCTGTGAAATTCAGATTACAATACAACTTGCTTCAAGAAATTGATGGTTGAGCCAGCAAGCAGGCCCTTGGGGTTGGTTTTGCTAGGTTGATTAGTTGGACCATCAGTTTGTCCAATAAACTTTTCAAGAAAACACAGTAAAATTGTTAAGGAGATTTGTAGTCCAGTTTCAATTTGTATAGGGTCGAACTAACTCGGGGTTTTAACCTACAATGGCCTCAAAGCCTCAAAGGTATTGGCCTTCCATTTTGTTTCACCTGTTTGCAGAAATTTATTAGGATATAATGATGAGTGTGTTGTAGTTTATGACCATTACAATATAGAATATAGCAAGCATAAGTGCTTATACTGTGTAAAAACTAAATTTGCAGATATCAGCTTTGGCTGCTCCTCCAGCACTCCAGAAGCTCAGTGAGAAGTTCCCCGGGTATGAAAACCTGTTTACTTAATAGGGTCTCTGAAACCCAGCGCTTAGCCTTAGCTGGTGATTGGTCAAGCTCATATAGTTTTATCGGTTCTTTTTCAGGCTGCACGTATACACTGGAACTATTGATGAAGTTGTCAATGAAAAGGGGTAAAACTCTTTTAATCATGCTCTACTGCCATAACTAATCAACGTTGTTTTCTTGGTTGGTTTATGTTTGGGATAGACATGTCAATGAGGCATTGACGTAGTGGTCAAGATTGAGGCCTTGGGTACATTAGATACCAAGTTCGATTCCCCTTCCCTTGTTGTACATTAGTTTTACCGTGCTAATCCTTGTGGATCCCCTTTTTTTTTTTTTAATAATTTTTTTAAAGAAAGGATAGAGATGAATTATAGTGGTCTTGACTTATTCATTTTCAGGTTCATCATTCCTGGACTGGGGGATGCTGGAGATCGTAGCTATGGCACATGAAGCTCCAGAGGCTTTATAGCCGATCCTTTCATGTCAGCTCTATTTTTCGACATTTCAGCCTTCATTTGGGGGTGGGGGTGTTTAGTTCTTTAGGGTCACTGGTTGTTCACTTTTGAGTTTGGTATTGAATTGTTTCGGAGCAGCTTGATTGCCTTGGCTGAACTGCTGAGATCTTGAGGAAAGAAGAAAATTGCGGTATTACGCTGACAGACTGACAAGAGGACTGCATTGATCAGCAAATTTGAGGATCATTTGAATTTCAGTCTAGTGAATTCGAGTTTGTTCGAAATTGGGTTTTTGTATTTTGGGATGTAATTTTGATTCATTCAACTTTGATAATTCATCATATAGAATGTTGCCACATTTAAATGAGCCAAGGAAGCTCCTAGCATGCTCCATATTTATGTCGCTATATGGATCCAAAGCTCCAAGTCTAAAAGATCGCTCGAGGACCTATGTTTGGAAAATCAACCCAATATTATAATTGATGGATCCAAAACTCCAAGTCTAAAAGATTGCTTGAGTACCTAGGCTTGGAAATCAACCTAATATTATAGTTGAGTTCATAAGGTCATGGATATGATAGATCAAAGGTTTTATTCCTCGTTACTTCGTATTATAAATCTGTGAACCTACCTGTAATGACTCATTTGAATTAAAAACACAGACAACTAATACATGGCAAAAGTTTCCCAAATCAGCATTCAAAATAGGTGACTTAAGGTGGATTAGAAATCAACTTGAATATCTTCCATTAAAATTATTTTTTCTTTCTTAGACAAGTTTATTAGAATAATCATTAATTATTTTGAAATCAACCTGAAACGAAAATGCCATATTTTGACACACAAATGTGGGATTATGGGTGGGTCCAATGGGTCCCACCAAAGCTGGAGAAAAGAACAGCAGTGAATCAACAATACTTACATGATGACTTGAGTCTATGAATCCAATGATCTAACACAACTTTAAAAAATTATTTTTTTAAAAAAAGGAACCATAAAAATAATAAATTTTAAAAAATTAAATAATAAATTATATATATTTTTTAAAAAAGGAACCATAATTTTATTTTTTAAAAATATATTATTATTTGGAGGAAGTGAGAGGGAGGGCAGTTTCCAATTTCCGCCGTTGATCATGCGAGGACTCTTGCTGCCGACGAAACGAAGAGGCTAAACTCATCTTCCATTGCAACGACGTCGTTTCTCGCGCGCCAATCTCTCTGTCTCTCTCTCGACACTCTGATAATTATGATTCCTGAAGCTCACTCAGGTCTCTCTCTCTCTCTCCTCTTTGCAACTGCCATCTCTCGCCAATGTCGATCCTCACTTAATCTCTCTCTCTCTCTCTCTCTCTCTCTCTCTCTCTCTGTAATCTTGAGCCGTCCTCACTCTCTCTCTAGGTAGGTTAGCGAGAGAGCGGTTGGTTGGTTGGTTCGTCGGTGGCTAATGACGATGACGAGGGGGCTACTCGGCCCCAAGACCAGAACCAATGCATCTTCCTTATCTGCCTTCATTCTCGCTTTCTTCTTCCTTCTCGTCTTCGTTCCCCTCTTCTTCTTCGTCGGCCGTGCCCTCCATGTCTCCGCCTCTTCTGGTTTGTTCTGTCTCTCCTCTTTTTGATTCTGTGTTTAGGGCATTTGCTCGTTCTATCTGTTCGCCAGGATTCTGTTACTCTTTTTTATCATCTAGGGTTTTAATTAGCTGTTGGAAATTGTAGGTTAGCATCTTTGTTGATTTTGAGCTCAATGTGCGTTAAATTTTGGGGGAATTTCTGGGTTAGATTAGCAGATATCAAGTTAGGAAGTGATTTATGTACTGATCTGATTTAGGGTTCAAGGAGAAACCCAATAAGTTACGGGTGACTTGGTTAATGTTAATATTTTGGAATTAGTAGCAAAAATTTTTGTGAATGCTGTTTCCCAACTAAGCCAGTGGAAAGGTTTAGATTCCAGGAAAAATGCAACCGTAGCTCTAGAGTTAATCTACAAATAATAATTATTTTAGTGGAAGTTAATTGTTGTTAACGAAGTTGCTAGAAACATCAAAAGCAGAATGAGAGAGCCTTCAGAGCAAAATGGAATTATTAGGGCTTCTGTTAAGGACGAACTGTGGTCGAAGAATTCAACTCATGTGGCCAGTCTTGTGGAATTCAGGTAGCTTTTAGAATGAAACTTTGACCGTTTGTTTATATACTTTATAGTTGTATAGTTGTTAGGACGGGGAGTGGGCAGGTCTAAGACAGTTTATTTCTTTGTTTGGAGACAGGAAGCACTTCAACTCTTGGTTCCTATCAAGTGTTCGTTTTTATCTCATGTTAGTCTTTGAGTTTCAGCAGATGTAGGAAAGAATCTTATGAGCTTTATGGTATATAACTGTTTGGAGGATGGGTGATCATGAGAGTTGGGTCAGTTGATCGTCTGGTTTGTGCTGTTATTGGTAGAATGACCTTTAATCAAGCTTCAATTTTTTCTTTCTTTTGGGGCTGAAAATGGGGGAGGGGATTTCCTGAGATTAATGGTGCTGCAACGCAGTAATGCCCCTTTTATAATAACAATATTGGAAGTTGTACGAATTGTTGGTGCAATAAACTGAAGCGTCACACTGCAACATTAAGAACTTCCAGGAGATAGTGATTGATAGGAGGTCAAGAAATGAATTATCCATTTATGATAAATTGATAATCAATTTGGTTTCATGCTCTATCGATGAATTCTAGAGGCTATTGGCTTCTTAGATGTGCAGTCGGGCTTTAAACAAAGGTGTAGAGAACCAGACTTGCTAGTGTTCTTCATTGATTAGGAGCTGGTGTATGATAGAGCCTTCAAAGCTATCCTATGAAAACTAGACAAGAATGGGACACTGGTAGGCTATATTGAAGTCTTACAAGTTATTTATGACAAGACAACCACTTGTGTCCACAGATTAGGAAAAGGTATGGTACGGGTTACTTTCTTGCTGATATTAGACTTCAGTAGGGTTCTCCTTTGAGTTTATCCTTTCAGCACTTGTTATCAATGAGCGCATCAGGTTGATCCAAGATAATGTGCTTTTGTATATGCTATTTGGAGATGAGATTACTCTAGGAGAAGAAACGAGAGATGAGATCAACGAAAAGCAGAACTATGGGGAGATGCCTTAAAGTTAAATGGTTTAGTTTGACTGGGACAAAAGCAGAATACCTACAGTGCAATTTTCGCAGCTATTAAAGCTTATCAAATGTTCAGGTCACAATTGATGGGAAGAAAGTCAAATTTAGAAACTCGGTTTGTTGATCATATCAGGAAACACCGAAATAGAAAAGTTTATCACTTAATGCATTCCGAATGGGTGGTGGAAACTGAGGAATCTCAATAGTTTAGTTTGAAAGTGAATTCCAATTATGGATAAGATGCGCAAAACTATGCTCTGATTGTTCGTGCATGTCAATATCATCCAGCTGAATGCCTCAGTTAGGAGGTCAAAACTACTGTCAGGGAGTAGACCCAAAAAGTTGTGTTGAAGAGATATTTAGGGATGACTGGCCCATCTCAGCCTCTTTTAGAATACAGCCGTTGCTATGACTCAACGTAGGATTCTTTAAGCAGAAGGGTGCTAGATCATTAACTGAATGGAGAAATAAATTATAGGAAATTGTACTTGGCATGGGAAACTGTGGATCTCAGTCAGTCATGCTGCATGATTCTAGAGAAATAAATGTTGTAAAAAAGGTAGAGTATGACGGCTGCTGAAGGAACTAATTCAAATTTGGTGATATTTTCGTTGTGTCACGGTTGCATTTGATCTGTTGTGCATCTAGGATCTTTAATCCCATACATTATTGATTATGCTGGTAATGATGTTTTGAATATGTATTAGAGCTTGTATGATATTGTTCTTCTCTTCTTGCAGAGCCGTCTGAAAGATCATTTGGTTCAGCAGGACAGGTAGTTTAATATACTTATTCTGTTGACCAGCTATTGTAGATGCTACTTCCCTTTTGGTAAATGATTAATGTATCTGACTGATTAATGCAGATTGCAGATTGGAGGGAGAAGTTGGCATTACAGCATCTGAAATCGTATTTCTCAAAAGAGGCAAGGCTATTTAAAGCATTTTTTTGGTACCTAATTGTCTGTTCAATAAAGCATACGCTGGGTTGTCTCAGGTTTAACAATTCTAAAGTTTAACTGTCACCGCATTTGTTGCAGTACTCTGCTGAAATGTAGCGCTATTGTTTCCTTTTCCTGTTTTTGGCATTCTTGAGCTGTTCCCTTGGACAATAATTCTGAGATGGCATGAGCACTTAATTCAGATATCATGTTTTATATTTTGTTATTCATTTATTTATTTGTTTGCTATTTGGCTATTTGCAGGATATTGATGTGATTGCAGCCAATGTGAAAAATTTTGGGCCTCTCGAGCCTTGATTCTTTTAAAAGAAACAATGTTTCTGCTTCATGGAAGGTTGTTGGCCAAGAGAATGTCAACCACAATTCTTTGGAGGTTTGTATATCTGTTCTCAAGTTGAACTTTCATTGAAGTTATTCTCACTACTACCTTTTGTTTGATGTTGGGCTTCACACGTTCTTTCATTCTTTGCTTTGTGATTTTCTTTAGGTAAGTCAAAGAGGCAAAAACTTCAAACAAGATAAGTTGAAGGGAGAAAAAGATCCTTTTTCAGGTTATTATCCACAGTATTGATTTTTTTCTTGTTACTTATAGGCGAACAATAAATTAACGTGTCGCTCTATATCCCACAGATAATCACTCCGGTGTCTTAGAGTCACCAGCTGTGCAAATTCGAAGGGTAATTTGATCTTTGATTTACTTCTTTGTTCCAAGTTGTGAATGAACTTAAAGAATGCTTTTCAAGTTTTGTTTCTGTCCCTGGTTAAAATTTTAAATGCTTGGGTTGCATGCAGCGGTTGAGAGAAAATAGACGTGAGAAACGTGCAGCAGATCTGACAAAGCAGGATGATGAAGGTATCATGAAGCTAGAAAATGGTGCAATTCAGCGGTCAAAATCAGTTGACTCTGCAGTTTTGGGGAAATATAATATATGGAGGAGAGAAAATGACAATGACAACACTGATTCCACTATACGTTTGATTCGGGATCAAATAATCATGGCAAGGGTATATATAAGCCTTGCTAAGATGAAGAATAAGCTTGACTTGCTTCAAGAACTTCAGAGTCAGGTGAAAGAAAGCCAGCGTGTTTTAGGCGATGTGAATACTGACACTGATCTTCCTCGCAGGTAAAAGATTGCTGTATATGTGTGTTACCCTGTTTCATGCTATGTGTGACCTGTTAATGAATTTATTAATTTCAGCGCACCTGAGAAAATCAAAGCTATGGGCCAAGTTCTTTCAAAAGCAAAAGATCAACTGTATGACTGCAAGCTGGTGACTGGAAAACTGAGAGCCATGCTTCAATCTGCTGAGGAGCAAGTCAGGGGTTTGAAAAAGCAGAGCACCTTTCTGAGCCAATTGGCAGCAAAGACCATTCCAAATGGGATCCATTGTTTAGCTATGAAGTTGACCATAGATTACTTCCTTCTTCCCCTGGAGAAGAGAAAATTCCCTAAGCAGGAGAATTTGGAAAATCCAAGCCTCTATCATTATGCTCTTTTCTCAGACAATGTCCTAGCTGCATCAGTTGTTGTGAACTCCACTATCATGCACGCTAAGGTGAGATTGCAAGATATTTCTTAAGATATTGCTCGCGTATTGCATGCGCTTGTGTATGTCTGTGTGTTGAGCTAAACTAAGAGAAATCAAGTCTCGCTGGCCCTTGGGAAGGCTCAGTGGCCGGATAAAGAGGGTACTGGGTAGGGAAGGTAGAGTGGAAGTTAAGGTTTCAGGAAAGGGAACAAGATAAGGGGTATAGTGGATGGAGAATGAGAGAAACTGGAGGCACGCAAAGGGCTGGGTTGAGCAGAGTGAGGGGCTAGCTGTGGATTCTGGGTAGGGTCATACTCTAGCAGTGTGAGATTAATGAATTAATGAATGTATCTAAATGTAATTTGAAAAGATGGCCAGTTAATCTTTAGCTCTTGGTTGACTGACTGATGACTGTATGTTTTTGGACATATTTCAGGAACCCGAAAAGCATGTCTTTCATCTTGTCACCGACAAACTCAACTTCGGTGCAATGAACATGTGGTTTCTTTTGAATCCTCCTGGAAAAGCGACAATCCATGTTGAAAATGTTGATGAATTCAAGTGGCTGAACTCATCCTACTGTCCAGTTTTGCGGCAGCTTGAGTCTGCTGCCATGAAGGCTTATTATTTCAAGGCTGATCATCCAACCACTTTCTCATCTGGGGCATCTAATCTGAAGTACAGGAACCCAAAGTACCTGTCGATGCTCAACCACCTGAGGTTCTATCTTCCGCAGATCTACCCTAAGTTGGACAAAATTTTGTTCCTTGATGACGACATTGTTGTTCAGAAGGATTTGACCCCATTGTGGTCTGAGGATCTCCAAGGAAAAGTTAATGGTGCTGTGGAAACTTGTGGGGAGAGCTTTCACAGATTTGATAAATATTTGAACTTCTCCAACCCACACATATCCAGAAACTTTGACCCCAGTGCTTGCGGATGGGCATATGGCATGAATGTATTTGACCTCAAGGAATGGAAAAAGAGGGATATTACAGGGATATACCACAAATGGCAGAACATGGTAAGTTGTATCAATTTGCACCTTTAGCTCCCGTTCTTTTCCACCTCTTCTTCTGTTGGTTATTGTGATAGTGAAAACGTATATATGTGTCAATGTGATACTTTTAACACCTATAAATGCAGTACTTCTAACACCTATAAATTACTTGCTATGTGATACATATCTGGTCGTAGTCCATTTGAATGATTCCTGTTTTTGGGTTCTCCCAAAGAAGACCTCTCTGCTTGTCAGTGTTGATGTCCTTATAGAGTTGGCTTCAATTGGGACTACACTAGGTCTGGGTGTCACTGTTACATGTTGGCTTTTTGGAACATGGTTGACAATTCTTAGCAATATTCGTATAGTAATCAGGGATTTATTTTAAAGCATGATGGTTGATGGGTTGTGCAGAACGAAGATAGGACACTCTGGAAGCTTGGGACATTACCTCCGGGACTCATTACATTTTATGGGCTGACACATCCACTTGCAAAGTCCTGGCATGTGCTCGGTTTGGGTTACAATCCAAGCATCAACAAGGTAGATATAGAAAAGGCTGCTGTCATACATTACAATGGAAACATGAAACCATGGTTGGAGATTGCAATGACCAAGTACCGTTCTTACTGGACAAAATACATTAAGCACGACCACCCCTATCTTCGGACTTGCAACCTAAGAGTGTGAAAGAACAAGACCTGAATGGCACAAATCCCAAACAGGATATTCATTTGCTTTGTCTCGCTACTACTGGGCATTTGCCTACCATGATGGAGAAATTTCTGTGCTTCCAGTTAGACAGGGCATGGTGTGGTCTGGTCGCACGAGAAAAGGTGTCAGGGTGCTTCGATTTTTGTAAGCTTGCATATACGTTTCTCTGTTGCCCATATTGTTTATTCTTTCATGTAATTCAGTCTATAGTGGCTTTGCCCCATTGTTCTGGATTTGGCCACTGTGGCCGCAGTGTTGGAGGTTATGTGTCAGCGATCAGTGCCTGATAGGATGTAGTGTTTTTTCGGTTTTCAATAGTGCCGATTTCCAATGTGGTGGATGTTATAGCTACTGTAAGAATTCCAGGATGCAAAACCCGAGTGATGCTGTAATTCTTTGAGCAATTCCGAATTAATTTGTAGTATTCCATTATACAAGGATGTTTCTCAATTTATTTTGCTGGTTTGGATTCACTAAACGCGCTTTGGGTTGGAGATAATGTCGTTAATCAGCAGATGGACGAGCTGCACCTGCATTCGTGACAGAGAGGAACTGGCCAAGGGAAGAGGAGGTTCGTAGGCGTTAAAGATGAGAGAATCCGGTCCCAAATGTATGCCGATGGCGGTTGTCAGAGTAAGCACCTTCAGATTGGTGTTGATTCCCCTTGGGAGATCAATTCTTAGATTATATAAATTTTCGTCCTCTATTAATTAAAGTCGCGTCAATTATATGCGCAAAATGGATACTTCATCCGTTTCAAAATACGTGTTACTTTAACTAACTTTTCTCGTTTCATAATATTTACCACTTTACAATTCCAATGATATATTAATTACTAGTTTACTGAACTTTGTCCTTATTAATTGCTTTGTTTCTCTTTTTTTTATTAATTTTTTTATTTTCAATAAAATATAAAGGCAACTTAGTCTTCTTGATATTCCCACATAACCTTAAAACGACATGTATTTAAAACGGAGGGAGTATCATTCTTCTAATGTAAGATTTTCTCATGTATAATGAGATTGATCCTTTAGACCAATTTTAAAGAAAATAAGAGTGGTTTAAAGAAAATAAGAGTGGAATAATTTAAACCGACCTAGAAAATAAGGGTGGAATAATTTAAACCGACCTATGTTTATATTTAATTATAATACATTAATGTTTCTTTTCGTGTGAAAATAGTGCATCAACAATTGACCATACAGTAGTGCAGTGTTCGAATTTGTAATGATTTATTCCAATTATTTTGCTTCTCCACCACACACCAGTAGTATCATCCACATTCTAGAACAATGCAAAAGACTTCAACTTTAAATTTTATTATCATGCTGGCCTTCCAGATAAAACATTTTAGCATATAATAATAACAATCCAATTTTCATTTTGTACAGAAAAAGTTTTATTTACTGATTTCAAAAAATTCACATTAAATTTTTTTTTAAAGAATATTTTTCAGCAGATACTAAAGCGATAATGACTAATACCAATTAACAAAATATATAAACAAATGCAAGTAGCATATAAGAGTTGTTTGACCTACACCTCAAAAAATACAAATTTTTAATATTTTAAAAGAGTTTTTTAATAGTACGTATGTGTTATTTCATAAATTGTATAATTGCATGAGATTCAAATTCACTCACAATAAAGTAACAGCTAGCTAACACGTGTTTTTCAATTTTAATGGTCACCCTTTTTATTAACTTTTGTCAGATTTGCATTAATTTTTTTCAAATTGCGAGCGATTAAAGTAAAAATTCTTAAAAGAAATACGCTTCGTATAGTTGAGCTTATATATATATATTTTTTTGCAGTAAAACTACTATTATATCAACCAATCCTTTATTAGTTTAACCATTAATATCTACCTTATTACCGTTTTTATAAAAATTACTAATTTATTTTCTGATAAGATTTTATAAGACAAGTTTTCTAATAAGATACCAGGCTGATCTAATCGCCAAATTTAACGATATTACCGACCAAAAACTGTCAGTCTGCCACGCAAAAATTCAGGAGAGAGAAAACCGTTGCAATCTGCGGCCGCCAATGGCAACCCCAACCATCAGCGCCACCGCTTACGACCGCCTCAAGGAGCTCCTGGAGTTCGAGAACACCAAACTTCGAGTCAAGGGCCTAGTCGACTCGGGCATAACCCAAGTCCCCGCATCTTCCACCACCCGCCCGACCCTCTTCCCGAGTCCGACCCGAACGAGGATCCGATTCCCGTCATCGACCTCTCGGATCCGTAACCCGAGGTGGTGGAGCAAGTCCGGGCTGCGGCGGCGAAGTTCGGGTTCTTCCAGGTGGTTAACCATGGAGTTCCAGTCTCTCTCCTCGACCGCCTCGTGAACGCCGTTAGGGCTTTCCATGAGCTTCCGCCGGAGGAGAAGAAGGCGCATTACCGGCGGGAGATGAGCACCGGCGTATCTTTCTTCTCCAACGTCGATTTGTTGGTCTGCAAAGCGGCGAGTTGGAGAGATACACTCCAAATTCGGCTCGGTCCTAAATTCGCCGATCTGGATGCAATTCCTTCCGTTTGCAGGTGAGAGAATTAAGCAATTTTGAAGTTTAATTTTGTGATTATTGTCGTTGTTATCGATGATTTCAGTACCTAATACTGGAATTGGATATCTTCTGAACTGAAATTGAGGGGTGAGAATCAAGAATTGGGTGCTATTTGAATTTGATTGTTAGGGTAAGATGAACAATTTGAATCATGGATGAATTGTTCTGAGGTTCTGTAGTGTGCTGAAGTTAAAATGTCTGCTAAATTGCAAAGAATTTGTTTTAGCTGAACCAGTAGATTAAAAAAACTGTTGAATGCTTGTTCCTATATAGATCAAAAGGCAGGAAGGAAAGTTTAGTGAGATAATTTACTTTGTTTGAACATAATCGCACGAATGGAAAAATCGTCTCAAAGGGATTTTTCATCCCGAGCATATATATACATTGGAGAGGGACACCTATTTTGGTTAGACATTGTGATTGTTTTGGCTCTCCCGGAAGAAAACTCGGTGGGTAGGAATCCTAATGACTACTGTGAAGGTGGTGTGGCTTCATTGATTTGTGTTTTTTTGACTAGTTAGAAGATTGTTCGGGTTTTAGTCTCAAGGATAGCAAGATGGACGATTTGGATGAGTAAGCATATACTCATTGGCTTAGTGTCTCTGGTTGGAATACAAAACTGTTGGTTGAAACTGATTATGTTCTAATTCCCCGTTTTGGTAGAGAAGAGGTGATTGAATGGGATAGGGAAGTAAAGCAGCTAGGGGAGCGACTCTTGGCCTTATTGTCTCAGGGATTGGGAGTTGAAGGAGATGTCGTGTTTAGAGTCGAGAGTTATGGTTGCCCATTATTATCCTTATTGTCCAGAGCCGGAGAAAACAGTAGGGATTGCATGCCATGCGGATCCTGGGGTTTTGACGGTGCTGCTGCAGGATGAAGTAGGCGGGCTGCAAGTTAAACATGATGGCAAGTGGGTCAATGTGAAACCAGTTCATGGCGCCCTCGTCATCAACATTGGTGACTTGCTTCAGGTACTTTTGGACCTTCAAACACGAGACTTGTGTGCATATATATGTTATTTGATAGATACATATGAATGCATCCTCGTTTTACTAAGTTCTTCATGAACTGTTGTGCAATTGCATGCTTAGGGTCGTGTCTTTGTCAATAATCTGCAATCGATAGATGCAGAGGAATTCAGATGTTCAACCTGACGGGGTGTATCCTTATTCCTTGTCTGGTTTGCAGTGTAGTAAACTATTCCTTGTTTTAACGTCTACGTACAATCTTGATGCAAGTTGATCTAAAATCTTCTCTTCGTGGTAGTTTCTTTAGTCATCTCAGCTCATTAGCCCTGGTTCATTTCAGATGATATCTAATGATCAATACATGACTGTGGAACATCGGGTCCTTGCTAACTCTCATTGTGAACCACGAGTCTCAGTCGCTGTATTCTTCAACCCAAGCCTCAGAGATAACTTGTATGGACCTTTGCCCGAGCTAGTGTCACCAGAGAAGCCTGCAGCGTACCGGCAATTTACTTATGCGGAGTATATCACAAGGTTCTTCAAAAGGAGCTGGATGGCAAGTCCATGCTTAATTACTTCAGACTTCAGAACGAGTGATATACAGGGGCCGAGTTACATGTGGGTCGGCAATTAACATATAATTATGTAATATTGTTTCCTGATGATAATTGTTCATCATGTCAAAACTACACTTCGACTTGTATACATTCTTGATTCTTCCGTATGATACTATGATTACTGCGGGGTACGATAAATACTAGACTGGTTTAGGACCAACTGCATTGGCTATTCTCTCATTTACAAGATCGACCTTAACTCACCTATCGGAGTACACGCCCTTTATTTTTCGTATAATTGGGTCATCAGGGTGGGTCCAATGATCAGAACCTTAACGCTAATCTTACCTTCCCTTACGTCGGGTCGTCTACGTGTGAGGGTCGGGTCAGGTCGAAATCTACTTTTTTTCATTAGGTTATTGCAGAACACTGATACCTTGGGAACTTTTGGTACGAGGGAATTAATAGAGCAGAGTCCATAGGTGGGATTGAGAACTTTTTTTTTGGGAGTGAGAATATTTATTTATGGGAGTCCAAATTAGAAATAAAATGACAAATCTACAAATATATTCCTAGTATAAACATATGGGTTCATAATTCCATTTTCCAGTCCCACACCTCCTACTATTACTCCTTCCCCAGAGAGTAGAGACGTTACATATTCAATTATGAATCATTCCCATTTCCACATACCAAACACGAGACTTTTCTTAAATGGGTCCACTCTCGATCTGACAACATGTCTATTCTCACGTACCAAACCTTAAATTATTACTTAAGTTACGTCTCACTGTTTACCCAAACAAGCAGTCCCTATACTCTCTATAGTGACACTCATCTCTCACCTTGAGACACGGAAGTCCCTTCTTCTGCATGTCAATGAAACCACACAAAATATTGCGGGCGTGAATATCCTGTAAATTTTTATATTTATTTACGAGCATGTAATAAATTTTTATATTTATTTACGAGCATATACTATTATTACGTTAGATTTACAAAATCTCGCGATTTTCTTTTCGCCCAAACCGTTGATGATATAATTGACAATATGTGAATAGTAACTCAAGCAAGAAACCCTCTCTCTGGTTGTTTAGTCATAGACGATATATATAATACGACGTGCATAGAAGCTTGAACCAAAAGAGAGGAGAGAGAGAGAGAGAGAGAAATACCCGGAATTTCCAAATGACATCAATCGCCACCGCCACTCCGCCGGACTCCGAGCGCTGGAAAGAGGTCCAACATTTCGAGGACAGCAAACTCGGAGTCAAGGGCCTGGTCGACTCGGGCGTAAACCAAGTCCCCGGATCTTCCACCACCCACCCGACCCTCTCCCCCAGTCCGACCCGAACGAGGACCCGATCCCCGTGATCGACCTCTCGGGTCCAGAACCAGAGGTCGTGGAGCAAGTCCGGGATGCAGCAGCAAAGTTCGGGTTCTTCCAGGTGGTCAACCACGGAGTTCCAGTTTCTCTCCTGAACCGCCTCGTCGGCGGAGTTAGGGCTTTCCACGAGAAGCCGGCGTCGGAGAAGAAGAGCTATTACCGGCGTACCCCCGGCGTGTCTTTCTTCTCCAACGTGGATTTGTTCGTCTCAAAAGCCGCCAGCTGGAGAGATACGCTGCAACTCCGGCTCGGCCCCGAGATCTCCGACCCACCCACCATCCCTGAATCTTGCAGGTGATAGTGAGATCAGATTAATTAAATTAATTAATCTAACAAATATGGTATTAAGTACTAACTGCAGTACTTTATAAAGTGTTTTTGCCGCTAAATTTTGAAGCCCCTCCCTCTCATAAATAATATTTTTTAAAGGGAGAGGGGGAGGGGGGTTGTTTAGGGGTTTTAAATAAATCTTCTTATTTATATGATCCGGGATTACTATATAAATTTACCGAGGGTTTAAAATGGTATAGAATTTTTGGAAAGAGTTCTTACATACATTTATCGAGAGGTTAAAATGGAATGGAACTTTTGGAAAGAGCTCTTAAATTTACAGTTGAGCTCTAAGATTTGTAGATATGCTATGAAATTTGTAGATCTAAGAGTTTAAAATCTTTGGAAGAAAGTTTTGAGTTGATCCCGGATTATCATATAAATTTACGGAGGTGTTAAAATGGTGTGGCATTTTCGGAAAGAGCTCTTAAATTTATAGTTGAGCTCTAGGATTTGTAGATATGCTAAGAAATTTGTTGATCAAGAGTTTAAAATCTTAGGAAGAAGGTTTTGAGTTGTTGCAAGAGTTGTGAAAGTTTTGAATTGTTGCTAGATTTGTGAAATATGTAGTGGTGAAATATGGAAATTATAAATTTGTGGTTATTGTGAAAGTTTTGAAAATTACAAGATAAAATGAATCGAGTCGTTTTATGAATTCGTTTGCGGAGTAAATAAGAGTGATTCTGAACTTTTAGATATTGATGATACTAATGTTACTTATTATTTCTTTCGTTTTACGATATATGTCACTTTAATTATTTTTTTTATTTTATAATATTTGTCATTTTATAATTTCAATGACACATTAGTAACTAAATTTTAGACAACTTGATCTTTTAGCATACATTTGGTCATGAATTTTGCGTTTTTTGGTATTATCTCACAGTTTTTTTGATAGAATACCTCACAGTTCAAAAAGCAACAAATACTGTTAAATGTAGGAAGTATTTATTGATGAGAATATTAATAGCGATAATCATATTTATCTCTCTATTTTTGAGTAATAATTTTAAATATCCTAACCTTTTGATATTAATTTAAATCTTCTTTTACATTAGTAGTGAATATTATATGAATCCCATGAGTTTATACTGTAATTCTTTTTTATATTTTCCGATGGGATAAAATATTTAAAATTAATACCAAAGGATAAGCGTATTATTTAAAGTTAAATTACAGAAAAACTCAAAGGATGTAAACATGATTCTCTGTCTGGAATTTTGGTAGAGAGGAGGTGATTGAATGGAATAGAGAGGTGAAACAGCTCGGGGAGCGAGTCTTGGCGCTGCTGTCCCAAGGATTAGGAGTTGATACAGACAAGTTGAAGGATATGTCATGTTCAGAAGGGAGAGTTATGGTTGGTCACTATTATCCTTATTGTCCGGAGGCCGAGAAGACAATTGGGATTGCGTGCCATCGGGATCCTGGCCTTGTCACAGTGCTGCTGCAAGATCAAGTAGGCGGATTGCAAGTTAAGTATGAGGGCAAATGGGTTAATGTGAAGCCGGTTCATGGTGCCCTTGTCATCAACGTTGGTGACTTGCTTCAGGTATTCATTCAAGTCTCTCAAACACACCTCCTTGTGCATAGACATGTTATTTGCTTATATCCAAGAGTGTCAGCAGTCTGTCACCATCGGGAATCAGGTCGTAGCATGCCAGTATAGGGTAGCACGGGCATGGCTACATAGTCAAGGCCCGTACTGTGGCATGGGTCAAGGTCTAAGCCACCACAAAGGTTCTGGAACGACGCCGGTAGCCCTTGTGTGGGTAGTGTGAACCAATTCCTAGAAGGCCCTCATTTTGCGTGATTCAAAGGCTATAAGTCATGCCCCAGAGAGGTCCTTGGCGAATTTGCAGAATGCTAAACCAAGTTCGACAGGATCCCTTCCCAACTCAGTTTCGGTCTTTAGGGCAGGTGATTCATGCCCCCATAGCCTTCAGAGGGAAGGGGGGAGTAGGAATAACCACAAACCCCACTCAGAGTTCTCACAAAGTGCTGGCCTTAAATATTGGGCTATTGGCGTGTTTGTGGTCCAGTCCAATTCAGCATCGGGAATTGTCCCTTAGCATGCAAACAGGGTTGGGGACAATGCCTTGCTATGCCCTCGACATCAGGAGCTCAGCTATGGCATGCCCACAAGGTTATGTTTTCATGCTTTGGCATATTCACAATGTCGTGGCCAATGCCAACACTAAGGTAATTGGGTTTCCGATAGCCTCTTGTGGGCATAGAAACAATCAGAAGCCCTGCTTCTCCCTCCTACAATGCCTTGTCCCAAAATCAGGGCTATTGGCATATGCTTATGGTCCATTCTTTCTGCAAACCTTCCCACAATTATGCATCATTGTAATAAATCTAGGTAATCCTTATTCTTTGGAGTTGTCCCATAGGTCTTGATCCTATTCATCTGAAATCTCCTCGGAGTCCCTTTTGTGGGAACATTTTTGAACCTCATAATTCCCTGTCTATGTCAGATGATATCTAATGATCGATACACAAGTGTGGAACACCGGGTGCTTGCAAACTCTCATCATGAACCACGAGTCTCAATCGGAGTCTTCTTCAATCCAAGCCTCAGAGATAACTTATATGGACCTTTGCCCGAGTTAGTGTCACCAGAGAAACCAGCACTGTACAGGCAATTTACATACACAGAATATATTACCAAGTTCTTCACAAAGGAGCTGGATGGCAAGTCGCAGCTCAACTACTTCCGACTGCAAAACGAGTGATGTGGATATACCAAGAACGCTGTATACAAGATCGAGGTCGATCATTGATCTGTGTAATTAATCTATGTAATATCTACTTCAATAATGGTGACAATTGCTGAACATGAGAAACTACAGTTCAGGTTATGTGCATTCTTATGAACTATTGCTATACTCCACCATACCATACATATCCAAGGCATTTCAATGATAATTTTTTCTTTTTTCGGGGTGCAAAATAGGGGTCAAGCCCGGAAAAAACTTTATTAATATCATAACTTCTCGGAAACTTAGCTCCTACATTATCCGCATATCTACATTGGAGCTTGAATGTTTGTAACCCCATAAAAATGACACTGATATTTTCTGTTCTTGGTTTGTCTCTTCCTATTTTATAGTTATGTTAACTTATTCGCTTGAAAATAAAAAAAACCCTTTGAGGAAAAAAAAAATAAAAATATACGTACAATCTAAGGCATATTCTTTTCGAGGTACTATCAAGTTTCTTGGCATCATTCCAATTTTATTCAACATCATTTAGTTTCTTCTGTGGCCTTTCAATTTTCGTTTTTTTTTTCAAATATCATCTAATTCATTTAGTTTTTTTTACATAAATTTTTTACAGATTATCTTTCATCAATTTCAGCTACTTGCACCACTTTTCACTGTCTTTAAGAATTATATATTGTAATCCAATTTTTAAAGTATTATCATATAATTTATTTTCTTCCATCACCATCCGACCACATTTTTTCCAGCCAAAAAAATCAAAAAACAATATTTTAATGAATAAACTAATAGAAGTCAATATAATTAAACGTAAAAAATTCCATAAGCCAATCACCGACTCGTTTGTTTCAAATTGTTAAAACTAGCGGTTATAGCGTTTATAGCATTTATGAGTTGTTATGAGTTGCTATGAGTTGCTATGAGTTGTTATAATTAGCGGTTATAGTTGTTATGGGTTGTATAGCGGTTATAAGTCTGCTATAGCGGTTATGAGCAGATTATAAACTGTTATAATGTTAATAATAATATTAATAATTAACTTTTTAATAATAATAACAATAATAATAATAATAATAATATTATTATTATTATTATTATTATTATTATTATCAAGAGCAATAATGAAAATAATAATAATAACAATTATAATACATTAATAATAATAATAATGATAATAATTAATAATAATAATAATAACAATAATTATTATTATTATTATTATTGATATTATTATTGTTATTATGAAATTGTCGAAAGAGCACTATAACGATGACAACATAATAACAAGTTACAACGTCGATAATGATAATAATAATTATTATTATTATAGTAATGATATTACTAAAATTTTTAAATATAATAATATTTTTTAGCAATAATAACAACAATAATAATAATAATTTTAATATTTTCAATTCATTACTAATTTTAATATTTTCAAGTCAATTGATGTGTGCGTGCTACAAAAATATTATTGAAAAATATTATCAAATTGTTGCAAGAGTACGATAACGATGACAATGAGTACCATTATAATAAGAAGTTACAACGACGATAATGATAATAACAATGATAATTATGATATTAGTAATAATAATAATAATTTTTTCTTAATAATGATAATAATAATAATAGTAATATAATTAAATAATTATAAAAATTATTATTATTACTAATAATAATAATAATTTTTCTTAATAATAATAATAATAATATAGTGGATAGATATTATAGCGGTTATAATTAGATTCTTATGAACTATTATGAACTGCCATAAGTCTATTATAACATTTATGAACGGTTATGAGGAGATACTTAGTGTTTATGAGACTGTTATTAACGGTTAACAATTATAAATAGTTTTATAAACTTAATTCGAACATCACCTCAACGACAAAGAGGGCGAGAGGGGAGAGAGAGATGGAGAGAGAAGAGAGGGAGGTGGTACCAGTGATAATAGCGATGAAGGGGCACCCAGGCACAGGGAAGAGCACCATAGCAGAAGCCATCGCCGCCTCCCTCCGCTGCCCTCTCCTCGACAAGGACGACATCCGCGACGCCACTCTCTCGCTCTCTCTCTCCTCCTCCTCCTCCTCCCTCAACGACCTCTCCTACGACGCTCTCTGGCGCTTGTCCGCCACGCAGATCCGCCTCGGCCTCTCAGTGGTCGTCGATTCCCCGCTCTCCCGCCGCCAATACCTCGAAAGCATCCTCAGCATCGCCGGAAACCACCGTGTCATCGTCGTGGAATGCCGGCCGTCTGACCACGCCGAGTGGAGGCGGCGCCTGGAGCGGCGAGGGGCGGAGCAGGGCGAGGGAGGAGGAGGAGGAGGAGGAGGAGGAGGAGGAAGAGAGAGAAAGGGTGGGTGGCATAAGCCGGCGACGTGGGAAGATCTGGAGCATTTGATGGAAGGGTATGATGGGTGTACGGAGTATGATGTGGGTGAGGTTCCTAAGCTCGTTGTGGATACAACTGGGCCGGTTGGGCCCCACGGGGTATTATCTTCTGTAATGGAGTTCATCGACTTGCACCGTGGTCATGCTCATCATCAACCATAAATTCATTATTACAAACAATTTTCATTGTGAATTAGCATTTGTAAAATACGAGAAAATTCAGATATAATTACTTTTGTTTCTACGAGTATTTTTGTTTGTAAAATACAAGAAAATTCAGATATAAACACTTTTACTTCTACGAGTATTTCTTCTCACATAGAGACCGATATAAATTCATTTATTATTCCCAGTTTACATTCACTAGTGCAGTATTTTTTCCCATTTGTATGAAGCTGTTATCCCCTAATTTTACGCATACACATAAACCTGATATCTCTCTTATGGGAAACGACCCTCTTTCGCTCTGTGCCAGTATAACTACATTTTGTATCATCCAATTTACTAGGTCTTTTCTTTTTTCAATTTTCTTTTATGTCGGTTCATACGAGCACAAAAGTCGGTACAATATAGTTATAATTAAGGGAAAGGAAAATCAAACCCCGAAAAGAAAACGATCCCATCTGCCTGACAGACTCATTAAAGCTTGAAGAAAATGTAAAATGTTCCTCCAATTGTACATGCTAGACCAATTAATACACCAAAGAAGAAACAAGAAAGCTGAAAACTACAAGAAAGAAACTGGAAGAAAGCATTAGAATTAGGATGTGGAAACCCAGCCAGTTTTCTTCTTTACAGCATAAACACACCTTTGTGGAGATAGCCTATGCTATATATGCCCCTACTACCTTCACCTCATACATTACCCAAAATTATTACCCAAAAATAAAAAGAGAAGAAAAAAGGCAACCCTGCTATACAAGCTAGAAACCCCTCCCCATTCTAACTAAAAGCTTTTACATTACATGCAGAATGAACAAGCACAAGGGCAGTAACATAGAACTCATTTTCAACTGGGGATGTAGCGATCGAAAAGTGAAACACAAGGGTTGGGATCATACTGCATGATTTCAGCAGCACGCTCGAACTCCTCCCGCAGGACTCGAATGCTGTGTTTGTCAACTACTCGGCCCAGGTCATGGGAAGTCTCAAAGGGATCCTCGATGCATATCAGATGTCGGTCGTTTCCTACCCTTCTTGTCCAATCCTTCTCTTGCTTACTACCAACATGCAATGGAAAATCCCGCCATCAGTACAAAGAAAAAAACTCTTTTTTTCTTTTTTTAAGTTGGGGAGCGGGAAAAAGGGAAACTGTACACAAAGTCAAACAAAAACATGTCAAAAATTGTGACCTCAAAACCCAGCTGAAAAAGGCGGAAATTAACATAGCTAAAGAGACTCTCCAGCCAAAAAACACTTTCGATCTAACAGTGGAATAAGGTTAACAGAACCGGAAAAAAAAAAAAAAAAAAAAACCTTAGTCTTTTGATGGTTGTATACATCAGGATATACAGAATTATCAAGTAACCTGTACAATTATCAAAGGTTTCATCGGAAAATCAAAGAATGTACTATAAATGATTAAGAAAAACTAAAATTCATTCCCCGCACCAAAAAGGGGAAACAGAACATTTCTTAAAGGACAGGAGGTAGAAATATTTGGTTAGAATCTAGATCAAACCAAGTAGAGTAGGGCAAAAAGAACTGCCCTCAGATGACGATGCTTTTGTTTATATTATTAAATCATCCATTTTCCTTGGTGCATTCTATTGTGTAAGTAAATTGTCAACAACCAAATAGTGCTTTTATCAGTTGGATGAGCTATTCTCAACCACACATTACTAAGTATAACAAAATTTGATGATTATTTTGATGTATTCCCAAGATAAGACAATACAGATTAAGCATAACAGAGGTGAATATACGGCAAGGGAAACAAGTAGTAGAACAGTGTAAGGTTTAGTGAAGGATAATTGTATCATTTCCATGTAACCAAGGTGACAAAAGAGTACCATCTCACCTGATGATGTTTCCGGTGCGAATTGATATGACAGAATTCGCATAATCATGACAATAAGCCCAATAATTAAAGAACCCCCAAACCAAATGAGCAATGCTTTCTTTATTTCGGGATCCGAAATCACGAAGCCTTTCAACCTGATCAAAGTAGGCACACTTGATATCATCAACGGTAACAGCATATGTTGGCTCCATTCCCTGCACAAGAGCAAAAACTAAATAAGTCCCAGACCCTGAAAGATTCAGTGGAAATAAAGCAAAACCAGTTCTGTGCAGATCTTGTAAATACTACTGAAAATAAAAATAAGCAAGTCATCTGTCGGTCAAGAGCATCCAACAACTAGAGATTTGCAATCTCAATAACCTTAATTTAAACGGACTGACACTAATGAAAACCTTGTCAGCGTAAACCAGGGTGAAGCTGAAAAAGAAACTTCAGACCAAACATCTACATTACTTGCATCTCGTTCCAACCATAAGCACCAAATCCCCAATGAGTACCTCCCAAGGATACGGTAAACAATAAAACTACATCTTAATTGCCAAGTCCTATTCATCCCAACAAAGACCAACTGTAAAGGTAACCACAACACTTACAATGGTACCAATGCAATGAGGCAACAATCTTACTCCAGATAAGCCAATTATAAAAGCATTTACGACAAAGATGCTCATGGGCGTCTTTCTTATTTCAACAAGTAACACATACAACAAATTTCCCAAGAACAAAAATCTCATAAAGTTGCACTTTCTGCAATTGGATTGAAGGTGATACTTTATTTAGAAGAGCAGCCGGTCCAAAACTTGTACCCTGGTCAGTATTTTCTTCTTCTGACGGAAGTTGTAGGAGGGAAAAGGTAGACATTCTAAATTAACAATAAAGTCACTATAGGTGCATGACACGATTATTGGGAGTCTCAAGACTCTAAGGACCTGCTGGAGTTCAGACCCTATTACCACACAACACAAAATACCCAGGATTTGTGGCAACTAGTAAGAATCCATTTCATGTAACTCCCACCACATCTCACTGGCAGATGAAATTTCATAACACACTATGACCATTAAGCAAGTATACACGAGAAATAAGGGCAATCTGGAGAAATTAACAATCTAGTAATCAGCAGAAATTAAGCATATGTAGAAAACCACACCTATGGAACACCCCTTTTACGCCTAAAGAACATGCCCTAAAACAATTTCATATCTTCAATTTACACAATCGTCAGAGAGCAAATATTTTAAGCATGTCAGAGAACAAGTATCATAAGCAACCAAACATGGAAAGTAATAATTAACAATATAATAAGCCAAATATGAAGTTGATGCCACAAAACAGAAGCAAGATTAAAAATTGTACCTGTAAGCATGGAAGGATTGGAGGATTACGCTGTTGTAAAAAGTGAATACACATAAGAACATACCTGCACAGTTAAATAATAGGTAAAAATCAAAAGGCTTGTCTAAGTCAACAAGGTAGAAATACAAAGATACTAGATCACTTCAAATTTTTTAAATCCTTTCAGAAGCACCAAGAGAATCTATCAATTTACTTTAGTCTCCCATTTCTTTCCATTTTCATGAAAGTTTGGTCACAAATTATTTGCAAATGAGAACACAAAATGGGATGACCAGATATACAACTCACGCATAGCTTGACAATGTTCCTTGGTAAGTTTCATTGACTCCTCTGGACTTTGCCCAGTGCTTCACAAGAAATGCCAACTGCCTCAGTCTAACATCTATTTCAGCATAATCTCGAAGAAGCTTTGTATTTACAACTGCGAGAACATTGTTTATGCAAATGTCACAAGAGATTCCAGTTACTGGATCCATAAGCTTCACTATGGGGACACGTGCACGAGTTAATGCCTGTGAGCAGAAGTGTATAAGAAATATAAAATGGTGTATGATGAAATAAACAAACATATAAACAATTATTCAAAATTCAGAGAGAAAGAGGGAGGGAGACAGGAGCAACAGCAACAAACATTGCTGCCTCAAGAAACATACAGGATGGAAAGTAAGATACATACAGAATTTACATATAGTTCATCTTGAAACCTCTCAACAGGCAATCAACCAGACCAAAGATTATGTGAAATTTTTAGAACTAAGTTTTAAGGCTGAAATGCATCATACTAACCTGCACATTTTGGAGATTATCTGACTGTAAAATATCAGCCAATTTTAATAGCATTTCAGATTTGTTGATGTCTTGATCCTCAATGGCAAGACAGACATCAATGTCACTTTTTGAGACTCCAAAAGAGTTGGCACATGATCCATAGAGATATAATCGAGCATTTGGCCATTCTTTGCACACCAGTTTTTCCAATAATGTCAGCAGCTGCTTTTGCTTTGCCTTTTCCTCCTCTGCTGGTATCAGGGATTCATAAATTGCATGAAAAGGAACATTCAGCCTATCTATATCTCTGCGACATTCAATCAGTCTTCTAGAATTCCTCATCCTTTGGGAAAGGATCCATTTTCCCCGCGCATCTGATCTGAAATCCTAGTTGAAAGAATATGAAAGCAAAACTTGAAAATTCAATAAATAAATTCACCAACAGCACGCTATTATGCTATACTATTAGATTAAGAATGCACAAGGTGAAAACTCATAGAGAAAAGGGAAAAGGTAAAAATAATTAGTTCTAAAGAAACTCGACAACAACATCACCAAGAAAACTACAGGTTATCCTAGACAATCGCAACTAACTAATTATGCAAATTCAGCGCAACTGTGAATTTTGATAATCCGGCCCCAAAACCAGAATGTATCAATACTCTATTTGGAATCCATCATTGAAACTGGTAAAAACCAAATAGCATACCAGTCAAAGAATGCAGACTCAGAAATAGAAACATTTATAACCAAATCAATGAAGACAACAATCGGATTCTGAAAATTCTCAAAACCTAACCTAAGATATCAAATCTCACACACATCAAAGGGTTCAAGTTCATCCACAGAATTCTTGAAAATTATGACATCGGCTTTTGTTTGGATTTCTATTCATTTACAACAATATCCAACACCAAGTTCTACGGACAATCAACAACAGAAAAGGCCGAATAAGGCCACTACATGACTACAAAAGCGAGAAAATTCTAAAAATAAACCATTAAAATAAATTTCAAAGTTTGATATTGATGCAAGCTTTACAATCTGCATGACTTAAAAATTAATGGCAACTAGTGAATGAAGTACAGACACTCTAGTCTACCCATGAATACGAGAGATGACACAAGTGAGACAGTTGCTACCTTCTCTATTCATCAGTTTTTCATTTCCTCAGCTAGCTACTGTTCTTCATAAGCTAATTGTTGTTACAGTTATCACACAGCTACATATAAATAAATATTCAAAAAAATCAATTACACCTTTCATTGATCTCCTTATTGCAACTATTTCCACTCATAATAAAGGTAGGCAAGCAACACAAACACATCATATGTGCATCAGCTCAAGGATTAGGTTCTTTTAAGTTCTAGCACAACAGTAGCACATATCACAAAACTTGGTCTTAACTCTTACGAAGCAGTTCTGAGATCCGACAGACCATCCTTTCCAAGAATTTAGAAAGCTCACTTCAATGCTAAATTTTGTATGCACTATACCAAACCAATACCAGAGTGCCCTGCAGTGAATTTCAGATGACTCAGATGGACACAACTTACCCTAAAAATGAATGCAATGAAATACCTTGCAAGTATCCATCCTTATTTGGAGGGGGAGAACATTATCAAGAAATTCCAAGATTAATAGGACTGTATTACAAAATTCCAAACATATGCATCCAAAAGATAAGGCCTGTATTGACTTGTACTATAGGCAATATAATCATAGGATAAGAATCAATATATTTGAACCAAATTGAAGACACAAACAAATGAGCACCATCAAATGTTTGTTGAAATGAGTATCAGCAGAAGCGTTAGATTTACCTTATCACGGTGGTGTTTCTTCTTAGCAGCAGTCCCATTCTTATCATCAGATTCATCCTCTTGAAGAACTGAATCAACAAGCTGTTCACTCAAATCATCAACTTCATCCCTAATCACCCCATTGTCGACCACCTCAGCATGCAAATTCAGCAAAGAGTCTTCAAAATCCAACGCCGAAACTGAACGGAGATTACTACCAGTGGGCAAGCCAGGGTGTTCCATTTGCCCACTAAGCCCAGTACCATTATCTCTACTACTCAAAAATCTCCTGTCTTTTTCATAACAATCCTTGGTAAAGGAGCTCAAACCACTATGGTTACTCTGTTCACTAGAAGAACTACTAGTCTCCCTACCCAAATTGTTCAATTCACCAAAGCCCCTCCTTTGATTCACGGGCTTCCCGGGAACCCCGGTGGGGGCCGGGCTGCCTCTGCTGAGGAGAACCATGAACCCAGTTCGCACGGGTCTCGATCCTGTGATTCGGATCGAACCCATTAACAGTCCTAGTCCCTACAACCGAACCCGAATTCCGTTCCTTTAACAAATTCATTTCAAATTCAAGTTCCAAATTCAATTTTCCTTGATCCGCAGTAGAAATATTAGCACTAGTGAAAGGAATGTTACCAAACAAGACCTTGCTGGGAAGTTCTTGGCGCTGTTGCTGCTGCTGCTGCTGCTGCCTGAAGAGATCGAAATGCTGATGAGGGGCAGCGAACAACGACGACGTATGAGGAGGAGGAGGAGGAGGCGATTGGTGGCGGGGCCATGGCGAGTTCTGGTGAAACCCTTGAAAGAAGAAGTTGGGGTTTTGAGGGGAGAGAGAGAAAGGGGACAAAGAAGGGCGAGGGTCATGGTGGTGGTTCGTGGGCAAGGAAATCGGAATAGAGGGTCCGACGGCGGCCACGGCCGGATCGAGAGAGAGATTGTGCGGAGATGGTTGATGTGAAGGGTTGTGGAGGTGAGGTGGCTGTTGACGGCGGTTCTGGACTAGGCGAAGGAGGAATTCTCCGTCGTTGTTGGGTTGCAGAGGCAGAAGCGACGGTGTCGGTGGGTCATCGGGTCCTCCTCCGCCGCCGGTCATGGTGGAGAGAGAGAGAGAGATTGGGTTTTGCGATGATGACTGGTGTGGGGTTAGACTTGGGAAGGTTTGTGTATCGAGTTGGGTTCACATTGGCCCTTCCAACTTTCGATCATTAGTCTTTCATTTGGGATGGAAGCCCACAGTACATCCCTTTGATTCTCTCTCTCTCTCTCTCTCTGTCTCTCTCTGGGAGATTTTTCTTTTTTGTTCTTTTTTATTGAGTCCTGTATGAAACAGTATCAAAATAACTCATTGAGTTAAAAGGGAAAAAATTGTTAGCCCATCTACTCAACTTGTGGAGATAAGAATGTGATAAATTGAATATGACTTTACTCCTTTATTTTCTGTATTCTTAATCAATTGGGTCAAGCTCGATTGCCAAGAAAAAATATATAATTTCTATTTAATTATATATTGGGCCTTAATCAATCGAATGATGCATAAAAGCTCACGAGGTTTTATTGCAATCAATTGACAATAAGTAAAGTTACTCACAAACTTATATACACACTCGAGTCATCTATTTTATCAACGTACGGAAATATCCACTGCTACATTCTTTATAAACTCTTTTTCAAAATAGTGAGAGCTTCATTGACATGAGAAGGTAAATATAAGGTTCAAATCAAAATAGTTAATGAAAGCTATTAAGTGTCAAAACAGGCCGGGTCCATTGGTTCAACTCATTTTCTTTGTTTCAACTCAGGTACATTAATAACGAAAACTTACACTACGAGAACATTTACCTCTTTATGAGCCAACAACAATTTGAAAGAAGAAGTTGGGGCTTTGAGGGAATATAACACATAGAAAGTTACTTGGATACCACCATTGTTGCACTCCTTGGCTTTGGAGGCATGGTCAACAAATCTAGTGATTTTTTTTTTTTTGTAATTCGTTTCTTATGAGAGAAGAAATGTACAAATACATCATATGACAATTTTATGACATTGAGTTTGGTTGGGCTTCTTTTCATCCTTTTGAAAAAGAAAAGGCTAATTTCTTTTGGTAAAAGTTGCTCATGGATGACTAATGATACACCAAGTAGGGTTTAAATATGGGGAAAAACTCCCAAATTTAATATGCAACTCTTGAAAGAACCGTTTACGAATTTTATTGATAAATAATCATACAATACCTACAATTGATATTAGATTATCATATATAATTTCAAACTAACATCATCATTAACCAGGTTCTTTTTCGTCGGAAATGTCGGATATACATCATCAAACTAATATCTTATCTTACTATATATGAATGTTTACAACTAATTTTACGACACGTTTCGAAGACAGAAGAATCATCTAACAAATTCTTTGACAAATAGCAAATTTCGAAGGTTTCGTTTGGCATCAACAAGATCAATCCCATGGAATCCAACATCTTCAAAATGTGCTTCAACTTTTCCTCCATACTTGACCAACATAGTCACAAATTCTTGTTGCTTATCCACCGTTGGGTCCATTGCATACCCTATAACCAAACACTTCCCTAGCCTTTTGAGTTTCTCCATTTGGGGTTTATCCATCATGGGGTTGGAATACCTATGATCCCTATCTACCCCTTTTGGCAATGCCAATTCCCACATCAAATCCCAACATGGCAAGGGCAATATCTCATCACAAGCATACTTTAGCTCTGATTTGGTCCTCTTCTTCCCTCCAAACATGGGCTGGTTTAGGACCATCCCACAAATGTTCAATGGCTTGATGTCGTCATCTAGGACCCTTAAGGACACATTATAGGCCAAGTTCGCCCCACACGACCTCCCCACCAAGTAGCACCTCGAGAAGTCTACGTGGTTCTTCAGCCACTCCTCGCCACTGGGGTCAATTGCTTGTCTTTGGACCCACTTGATCGTGTCCACCCCATCTTCAAACTGCGCTGGGAGCCTGTGCTCCGGTGCCTGGCGGTAGTTCACCGACACAACTACAGAAGGGAGCTCTTTCGAGTACTGGTTGCAAGACTCATGGTAGAAGAAATCTCCCACGCTCTGGTTGATCCAACCTCCTCCAGGAAAATAGACTATCAAGGGCAACTTAGAGGCGGATGAATTGCCCGAGGGCAAGTTTGTGGGACGGTAAACTCGAACCCATAAGTTCTTTTGGCCGTCTATGGTGACATCCTTGGAGGCCACATATTCATCTTGGGAAGGTTCAGGGTTCGCCGGTTTTTTAGGGACGTTAAGCACACGTTCAAGCGAGCCATCATCGTTCAAAATAACCTTAAGATGCTCATAGGGATCGAATTTCGCCATGATTATTACTATGAGAAATTAGGGCTTGAATGTGAAAAAATCACATGCATAATTCTATTATTGTGTTTATATTATGCGTTTTTCTCGTGTATATATATATGCAAGGTGATCAGATGAAAGGCTAACAATAATTTGCGGATCATGCAAAATTGGCAAGCCATAGAAAATAGAGCATAAATCATATGAGCCCCTAATTATTTTGAGCTTTTTTGTACCTACCAAGCTTAAATACAAGCATATAAGGCAAATCCGACGAGGTTAGAATATTGGCAGAACAAGTAGAATTAGTCACGTAGATTTAGAATTTAGATAAAAACAACTTTATTTCTGATCAACCCAAAAAGATAACAATCATTCAAAATACTCCGACAAAAATCAAACTGAAGTGATATTAACACAATGATAATTGCATTCGACACTAACATGAAGTGTCGTCTTACCAATTATCTAATTATAAGGTTTCGTAAACATATAAACCTAATTATGTACTTATGAAATATTAATTCGCTAATCTTATTCTTAAATCACAAAGCCCGAATCATAAAATTGTTTTCGGATCCTAGATTGTGGATCTTTGAGTAGAGTGAATAAACTCCCTAACATTATCAGTCAACTCCTGAGCCTTTTGGGGGTCAAAAATCTCCACAGCATGGTAGCCGTCCTCAGAAAAGATGGCGACCACGGGCACCCCGTGTGACTCTAGCAGCCGGGCCAACTCCTTCTGGCGGTCTACGAGCGGGTCGCCCTTGTATCCATTCACGAAACATCTTGGAAGCCGTCGGATCTTCTCTCCTGAAGCGGGCTTGGCCGTCAGATTGGAGTACTCGTGGTCACGGTCGACATCAACAGGCAACGCCAACGACCACAGGAGCTCGTTGACGGGCAACGGGACGATCTTGTCACTGACACCCCGGAGCTCCGACTCGGTCCTCTCCATCCCACCAAAGAAGGGTTGGTTCATAATCAGCCCTTGGATTTTCATGGGTGATAAATCTAGATCTACTGCACGTAATCCTGCATGTGTATGTATGGTTCAAGGTTCGATTCAGTTATGGGTATGTATATGAATATAGACGGTTTGTTTAACTTGAAACCGTCCCATAAAAATTTTATCGTGAGATTAAATTCAATCTTTTTATTGAAAATGATACAAGTCTCGAGTAAAGATTAAAAAACAAAAGTGTTTTTACATGGTCTAAATATTATAAATATTTTTGCAGATTATAAATATTCATAAATTGTGGCCATATTTTTTGCGGATTAATCACCCTATTATTTAGACCCTGATTTCACTCTTTTGCATGTTTGTTAGGTATAAGTATTCTGAATGGCAAAACTGTAATTAACTTTACAATTCCATTACAGCCATCAACTGATGACAGTAAACAAGTATTCTTCATGTAAAATCATTTTCATAACATTTACTGTCAAATAATTTGATTTGTGTGTTTCAGGAAGAATATGACAACTTAGGTCTTAATTGTCAGACCAACAACTCAGCCACATAGTCTACATTCATTTCTAAGCCACATATTTTATATTTTCTTCATAATTAGCCAACTAAATTAATATCATAGGCCCCAATTCTCCATCAGAATTTATGTCCTGGTAATTTTCTATAAATTTAATTCATAAATCCACAGCAATGACAGTTTAATACTTGTACTATACACACGGTGATATAACATAACTACGCGCATGAATCATTGAGGTCTTGGCCTAGTGGTCAAGAATAAGGTTTTAAGTATATTAGATCTCATGATCGATTCCTCTTTCACTATTGTATTGCAATATCTTTTGTGAGCAAAAAAACTACGGGTATGAAAATAGGACAATACTAATACTATGAATCCAAGTTTATGAGCTCGGTAATATGTCTGTCATAATTTGGAGGAAATTTTTAGAATTCGGATTTATGAGCTCAGTGTCATGACTGATATAAGGTGGAGGAAATTTTTAGAAAGAGCAATTAAAATAAAATACTAAATATGATTTTTTTTTTTTCTTAGACTAGTGTGTATCATGCAATGAATGAAGGATGGGAAAGAATTTGAGATACAGACATTGGATGCATACCAGCATGGTAGATGAGATTACCACCGGAGCTACTCCCCATGAGAAAACACCTCTCAAAATCCCCAAATTCCCTCAGCCAAGGCTCCCCCTCCTCGCCCTTCCTCACCTGATCGCGGACCCATATGACGGCCTCCATGCCGTCGTCGTAGGCGGCGGGGAGCCGGTGCTCCGGCGCCAGCCGGTAATCCACGGAGACGAATACGGCGGGGATAGCGGCGGCCATGCGGCTGCATGACTCGTGGAAGATGGTCGACGCGGCGGAGAACAAGACGAAGCCGCCGCCATGGAAGTAGATTACGATTGGGAGCTTGGTGGTGGCGGTGGTTGGGCGGAAAATGCGGAGGAAGGTGTTGTGCGTAGGGTTGAGAGGAACGTCCTTGGAAAGCGCCAATGGCGGAGGGGCGTCGGCCGGCGGGTGTTCGGTGGCGGGTGAGATGGGGTTTAGGTTGTACCGGGTGAGGGAGCCGTCTGGGTTTGGTGAGATTTTCAGGAATTTGTAAGGGTCCATTGCTGATATGGGGGGGAGAGAGAGAGAGAGAGAGAGAGAGAGGATTTGCAGTGATGAGAGGAGTTTGAGCTGAGGAGGTACACAAAAGGGAGGGAAGGGTAGGTGCAGCTGTGCAATTAATTGTGTGGTTGAATTAAATTCAAATAAATAGGTACACTATTTAATTTTTTATTTTATAATATTTATTATTTTATAATTGTAATGATCTATTAATAATTTTTTTATTAATTTTTTAAATTAATTTTCTTTATTTTTAACGAAATATTGAAATAACTTACAAATTTTATCATAAATTTTATATTTTTTAAATATTTTTTCATAACCTTAAAGCGATAAAATATTTAAAAATAGGCGATCGATAATAATTATTCCAGTAACATATTTGTATAAGGAAATAATCACACATGAAATAAATAAAAAAAAAAGAATCTACTGAGTAGTACTGTAGTGTACTAGTGTTAAGCAAAGCTTTGGAAAAAGAAAGAAAGTAAATATAAAATAAAACGTATTGCTCCTAATAAACTTCTTTCGTATTTTAGTGTCAATGGACATGTCTACTATTATTAGATACATAAGTCACAAGCGATTTCTAAATTATGATGTATTATACCCTCAGATTATTTGTCACTAGATGGATAAACTATGATGTGTTAGTGTTATACCCTCAGGTTATTTGTCACTAGATGGATAATGGGTGGGGCGTCTAAAGAATAAAATAATTTAAAAAAGTCGTTAATAGGACTACCTTACTAAATAATTTTAGATGTTAAAAGAACCGCGTAGGCTTTAATTTAGAAGAAAAGGATTTCTAACTTTTTGTATGTATGTACATAACTCTTCTTGTGAAGGTACATAACTTTTATTCTCATAAGGGGTTTTTTTCCCCCTTAAAAATCAAGTAGGAAGATAAGTGATAAAAGATGTATATATTTTCCTGTAAAAATATATCCCTAAATGCCTAAAACACTTGAATTAAGGTTTTTGTATTTGCAGTAGGTGTATGAGCAAAAATCAGGATTTAGGGCCCCTGGTGCTACCAAACTCATGGCTAGGGCTCAAATGACTTCCACCAATACCACTTCTCTTGCTGGCAGAGTGAAACGGTCTTCCCATTATTCTTCCTGCTTTGCTCAGACCACTGCCTACAGACCCAACAAACCCGGCTCCGGCTACAGAGTTGGAACTGGACACAGCACTGGCAGCGGTGCTGGAAGCGGGTCCAACACCATTCCCTGCCGCTGCAAACTCCGAGCCGGCTTCATCGAGGGGCTCCACGGCACTCGATATTACACCACCTTGTTTCATCTTAGTTTTCTCCTCGGCCATCTTCTTTTCTTCCTCCATGGCTGTCATTTGCTCTTCTTTGGTAAATTCATGATACAGCACCTAGGCATAACTCCCAAGACATGTCTCCATTAGTTTTTAGCAAAATTTAATTGCATTTAGTTGGTAAGTATCGCGTATATAGTATACACACAAATCAGAAATCTTAGGCAGTGTGTCACAGTTTTGAGCTTCCTAGGATTTGATATTACATGCTTACACATACACATCGGGCAGGGGGTTTTTGGGGGGGAAGAACAGATCAATGTAATGCTAGCACAGATTTGCCAAGCTAGCTATATAAGTTGCTTCCTTGAGATTTATCTGCTAAGGGAGGAATTTATCCACTCTCCAGAGAGCGTGTTTAGATTTTACAATTAAGGATGTCGTGGATCCATAGTCATGTAAAATGGAGGCAAAGGTGAGAAAAGGACTAAAGCATATTTGGTATGGCTTCCAAGCAAGATTTAGGGAGCCAAGATATACGCATCCCTTTCTCACCCTTGCAATGGCATATGGGGAGGGCAACATCTCATTTTCAAACCAGCATTTGGGGCTTAAACGAAGACAACTTTGTAACAGAGAGTCTGGTGGACCAAAGGTAAGCAATACTACTCAGTGAAGTCACAGTCGTTACACCTACTGGAACAGAGACACAAAAACTCAAAAAGTAATTAGAACTCTTCATTCAGGTTGTCATGATGCCTTGCTTGTCATCTACCAACATACAGAACTGCTCTCTCACCAACCCAAGATGTAGCTTTACGTAGTTTACCCATAGTGGTCTGATACCACAAAGCATAAACTGAACTAAACCATCACAACCAACCTTTCCCTTCTTTTTTGTTTGGGGGGGAGGTTGTCAAATGTATGCATGCTTACCCTAGAGAACTAAAATCTTTTGTCTCAAATGCATGCACACACAAACATGCAGAAAGAAATGGCAGTCAGAAATGAAAAATTAATATATAAAAAAAGAGATAACTTTGTTGTTGGCACCTTGAGTGTAATAGTCCCTCTGTCCTTCTTATCCTTCACCTTAGTCATATCGAATTTTGGTAGCAATCTTAGTTCCACTTCTTTAAGAGTATCAGGCACTAAGTCAACTAGAGGCATTTTTGTCATTCCCAGGATCTCGTCATCCCCAATATCCTCATCAAAGACCTTCAAGAAGTGAAACAATAAATATAGCATATTTATGCAGTAATCACAAATTCTATGCCTTGAATAAATATGTTTTATTTATGCTCAATCTCCCAATTACGGATCAATTAAGATACTTTCCAGAATTCCAGCCAACAAACTGGATTATGTATGGTCCACGACTTGTTATATTACTTCTATATACATGTTGACCCTTCTTCAATTTTAAAACAGACTAAAACGGAGAGAACATGCAAGCGGCACTTAAAAATAGAACTGAAATGCAGCCACACACTCACATAAACCTTTGGGGGGGTGTTGTTCTGCAAATGAGCACACCGGAAAAATCATGTAATGTGTCTAAAAATATTGGTTCAGCAAGCACGTGCACCTAGGAGAACAAAAATCATATGAAAGGACTGCTAAAAACAACACACGCACTTCCGCAATCTTTTCCACTCAAAGAGACAACATTATATCAATCAGATGACTCAAGTATTTCAGAATAGTAGCCAAACTTGAAAATGATAAAGGTTGCATCCTCGAGCACAGAGCTAGCTAGATCAGTTTCAACAGATTTAGGATTGATGAATATAGTCATAATTAGAGTGTTGTCACTATGTCAGGACACACAGGATAACCTTTCTTCACATGGTTTATTACAATTTTTCTTTCAAGGTATACTCAGAATTGTGATACGAAACAGATTTGTGATTGCTGAAGTCAACTAGTCAGGATGTCTATACCACAAGTCCTTTGTTTTGAATCACCAAGAAGTTGTCTCTGAAAATTAGAAATAAGCAAAGAGAAGAAGATTGAGAAAATAAATCCAAACCTCAATAATAAGTGACTGTGTCTCCTTATCCTCTGCTACCAGCTCAAAAGCTTCATTCCAGACAGGATTCAGATTATCGTCAACAGTCTTTGTTTTAACCTTGAAAAGTGGCCTAATATGCAAGACTACATAAGGATCAGACTTTCCAATAAACTCCATATTCTTCAAATTATTTGCTTTTACAATTGTCACAGTCACTTTGCCTTGGGGTTTAAGCTCCAATTCACTGCAAGATGAAAGACATATAAACGATAGTGTGCACAAGAGAGAGAGAGAGAGAGAGAGAGAGAGAGAGAGAGAGGATCACTGAATTGGATCAATTGTACCTTGTGTCCACTGGAACACCACCAATGGGAACAACAATTCTGTGAGGCCATTGAAGAGTGTCTGCCACAATCGAGTTCACCATATCCTGCAAAATGCAACATAAAAAGCACATAACAAGTTTAAAGAGACAACAAGCATGAAATGAAAGAATGCACAGAGCACAGTTCACAAGATGTATGCAAACATTATCTGTTGTACGCAACATTATTATCCCTATCTGGAACTGTTTCTGCCAGACATCAGATAGCAAAGTATACTTACTTCAATCATGTCAGAAACACCAGGAAGGCCTGTTAGGCTCCCCTACTGCTTTCAAAGTATAATCAATTCGAGGTGGTGGCTGGACATGACAGACATGAGTATTGATCATTCCGACCACAACAACAATAATAAATAAATTCAGGTTTAAAGGATAGGCAGATATACATCTGCAAGCAAAGCGACGACGATGGCAGAAATGCAAGGAATCTCTTCCGCCAGTTGGAATATGACCCGAATTATTGTAAAGACTTGAAGATCTTTTAACTGCAGTCAAGAACAAAATGGCTACCACATTATAAACATGTTGAAGAAAAAACTAACATTTTCGGAAGGACAACAAAGAGATATCTTCAGGCTATATTTAGTTCAACTAAACTCGCCAAGGACATGACCCTTGATAGGAGGATGCAAAATTCCAGATTTCTCGTATCATGGTTGTGGACCGTATATAAGTCTTCTTACCCTCTTGCCCTGGCATTTTTGTATTACTACCCCCCCCACCCTTCATTTGTTTCATGCTAGTTTGCCTCCCCACTCATGGCTCACCCATTGATACTAGTTGTTTCAAGTAAACTCTCTTAGAATTTGTTGCAGATGCTAAGTAATAATATACTCAATTATTTGCAGATTATCACTACTAGCTAGCATTACTTCTATTTCCTATATTCCAATATTGTTGAATCCCTTTTAAATTCTTACCTCATCTTCAATGCTCGAAAAACTGTTCGGTGGTCTACACATAAGTAGTGTGTTTCTAATACCTTCTGTTAACTTGCATCCACTTAGTCTGTTTTGCTTTAGGAATGGAGGAAACAAATGAAATGGGAAAATGATTAATTTGTGTTGTTTCCCATTAACTGCTCCGAGCCAGCACCATTCATGCTTACCTTTACATGAATAACCTAATGCACTCTCAACTGTTTATTCCGACAGCTAATTAAGACAATTTCCCCAGCCTTTTTAAATGTCTGCAGTATTATTGAAATTTCGGTTCACCCCTCTGTACATTGGCCAAAACTTTTAAGACATCTTCCTCAAAACTTCTTCAGTATAAGAAGTAATATTATCAAAATTATTCATCAACTTACCTGAATAGGTATTGAAGCAATCTTTGCAGCCTCAATTTCTAGGACAATATTTGGGTCACCACCCCAACGAAAATCAATATCCATGGTAATTTGGCCTTCCTTAAGGCTCTGAACACGAATACCTGCAGAGATTGAGTGAATATGCAATCCCAAATACTATAACTTCACAGCTGAACTATATGTATCTGCGGAATGAGCAAACACATGCAAAATTTACACATGAGAGTGAACAAATAAAATATACAAATACATGGTAGTGTAAACTAGATTTTGTCTCTTTACAAGGATGCATGGTAATCTCCCAAACTACAATATGTCAACAAGGAGTTTAAATGGACCATGAGTATGATTGAGGCACCATTGTACACTGTGTGTGTGTCATTATCGGAGAAAGTTTCAGTCCGATGATTCGCCCTAAAACAGAACAGCTTTCTACTAGAGAGGGCATCCAGCTGCGCAGCCCATCTGGTCCGTGAACCATGCACACAATGGACCTTCCAAATAAATTTCATATGTCAGAAGGCCCCCTGGTAAACGAAACTGATTCTATAGGAGATCTCCAAGGTGTTGCGTTTCCTGAACTATGATCTATGTAACCCTCCCGCCCCAAAAAAAAAAAGAAAAAAAAAAGAGAGAGAGAGAGAAGAGGGGAGCCACATCAATGGCCACAAGGTGCTACTTCTATTTTCAGGAGTTCAGGAAATGAAAAACAAATCTTCTAATGTACCATTGAAACAATGTCATACTCCAAGAGATTTGAACAGTGCCCCAAACTAAGCCAAATTTAACCACAAATTTAACAAAAGAACAAATCACAAGGCCACATTCTATCACCACCGTGCATTACTCAATATCAAGAATTCAGACATACAGCAAAAGCAAAATATGACATTAAGACGTCTTGCAGCATAAGACAACTTGAAAACTGAGAGCATTCCATAAAGAACTAGAAAGACAAACTATAAACAGACCTTCTATTTTGGGGGCAACAGTGCCAAGTTCGAGCTTGTCTAACTTCAGTTCACTAATTCCCGTAGGCCGATATTGATCCAACAGAGGCTCAACAGATGCCCTTATTACTAGCTCTCCTGCCTGAAATTTTTTTTAAAAAAGGGAAGACATAACAGAACAATAAAAAACAACATAATTTTTCCAAAAAGATGTACTAAACAACAAAGAGCTCCGAGAGGCACAAAGGCAGAAGATTTGACATTCACGATTCATTCCCATATTTGTTCAAATCATACTTCAGAAAGAAACTTACATCTGCTATAAATGGCCACATTTTACTCAATTGCTTGTTAAGCCATTTCACCTGAAAAGGATGCCAGAATATCAATCATAAAACATATTCCAATGACATTCAAGCTGAATTTAAACCATAAAAGCTCTTTAGATAACACTTATGCACTTTGTGCTTGGAAAAGTTTGCAAAATAGATTGTGAAAACATGGGTATACTGTCCATAAAAGATTATATGAAGCCCAGGAGAAGGAAGAAACCCACTAACTTGCTCAAAGACAGGAAAAGATATCCACTCGGGAAAACTTTCACCGCAGATTTTCTTCAACTCTTCTCTGCCTAGTGAAGCCAGGACTTGTATGTCCGCTGCCTGAATAGATAACAGAGACATTAAAATTTCAAATTGTTCCTACTCAGGTTTCGAGGTCGTGTTATCGAGTCGGGTCAGACTTTCCGAGCTCCAACTATACATAGTAAACCACACTCAGACGTATGCTCAGTTATTCACTCAGATGTGCAAAATCGTTGATTAATTCATTTTTGATGCATAAAAATGGATTCAATAAGAAGAACCCAAAGAAAAAGATTGATTGATAACTAACTTTGGCACTGCGTTTGGAGGATCGACGCTGCATCATCCAATGCCAGCCCGCCATTAACGCGAACCCAAACGCCATCCCTAGAAAAATCCCCGAAAACAATCCCATCTTCCCTGATCAAACTCCCAAATTAACAATACCAGCTGTTCGAACAATCACAAAAACGAGATCAAGTATGAGAGAGAGAATAAGAACGAGATATTTCAAATTGAAATGCGGAATACGAACGTGATTCGATCGACAAAAACAGAGCAAAATAACGGATGAAAAATAAAAGGGACGAAAACCTATAGCGATGAATTCCAAGCTTGACGATAATAGGAAAGAAGATTTTCTCGAATTCTCAAACTGAATTACTGCAATTATTGCATGCATTGGAAAAGTAATTTGCGATTAATTGCAGGCAAACGCCGTCGCAACGAGGCGCTTTTGTGGTGGCGGAGAAGACGGCGGCGGTGGTGTTGGTGGTGGTGGCGATACTGCCATTAACGTCCTCGTACGTAGCCAAGCAAAACTGCTTTCTAAACTTCACCAAAAAGGAAATTCTTTTGTTTTTTTACGAGTAATTATTATTATTATTGTTTCCTCTGTTTCTTAATTTTTTGGATTGAATCCTTTTCAGGAAAACAAAAACAAAACTTTAGAAATATTTATCAAAAGCTTTATTTATTCAAAAATTTTATTTTATTTTTGTTCTGTAATATAAATAACTAAATGTACTGATATAAAAAATTTCATAGTTTAGAAATATTTATTATCAAGATAAATATTTATTTATTGTTTTGAATTAGATGAGCAATAGAGGTCCACATAATGCAATATTATATGACTAGGGATTTAATGCCTCTATCTTTTCTTTTTTTTTTTTTACAGTCCCGATACCTCATTTTTAGCTATTATGTTAATTATACCCGATTATAAAATGAAATAAGAGTGTTAGTGTTATTTCAAACATACATTATAAGTCTTAGATTATAAATTGGACTGCAAATACTACTCCATAAATGTCAAGTTTCCCGTAAAAATGTATAACTTATGATTGTAACTTAAAGTTGTGAGATCTAGTTTCTCATTAATCTCTCTCTTTTTCTTTATGTATATATGGTTGAAATTATCAATTGAAAAATTAAACAACAATATATCTTCTACTTTTTATGACCACTCTCGATAATATATATTATAAATAATATCTGAAAATTTGACATTTTATTTTTTATTATATAACGGAATATTTAATCCCAACTCGTACATTAATCAAAAAAATGCGCAATTCCCTAATACATGAGCATTTTGGTGCAAAATTATTGAGATTCATATTATTATTTTCCTCATTAAATCTCACACCTTGGCTCACAAAGAAAAAACCCAAAAAACCTCATTCTATTCTATGCTCATATGATCCACTCGGTACCTCTTGGTGCAGAAAAGGCCCTTTTTTAAAATAAATAAAAAACCAGAGAGTGTGAAGAGTGTTTAATTCCAAAGCAACCCTAAAAAATCACATAAAATGTCCTAATTACCCCCTCAAACAACCAAACCCAACCCAAGAAGACCCGCCCCAATTAAGGCCGGTCCAACAAACCCATGGGCATTCCTTTGACCTCCATTTCGGAGGCTTTCGCCCTGACCGCCACCGCTGCTCTGGAAAATCGGTGGAGGCTGGGCGGCGGGGGCGGCGTGTACGGCGGAGGAGGAGGGTGGTTGAGGCTTGGGGGTAGGCCCGAGCCTTCATTGACCTTGATCTCGAAGCGCATGCCCTGCTGGCACTGGACCCCGTCGTCGGCGTCGGAGAAGAAGTAGTTGGGGCCCACCTTGGTGAGGGGACGGCGACGGTCTGCGGCTGGCTGAAGTTGGAAGCGCCGGAGTTGAAGATCAGGGTGTCGTAGTCGGCGGCGTCGTCCGCCGTGCAGCTGGCGTAGGTGGTGGCGTTGTAGGTCTGCACCACCGTCTGGTTCGTGTTGGTGTTGAAAACTGTGGAGTGGAAGTATCAGTGTTGAGTTTGGCGGGAAACAAATTGGGGGATGATGAAATATCAAATGATTCGAATATTACACATTTTGGATATTTTGGCATGCATTTTTGGCATATTTATAAAGCACTATACCACTATTGAAATCCCTTTCAGCATCCAGGACAAACTAAATAATACAATGATAATCTAATATTACAAAATTTTATGCTCCGGTCAAATTTAAATTTGGACGAAATATTTTATTTGCTTTCGGATTAGATAAATCAAATTTAAATTTGGACAAAATATTTTATTTTCTTTCGGATTAAATAAATTCGGACGAAATATTTTATTTTCTTTCGGATTAGATAAATCGGATAAATTTAGGATCTAGTTAAAATGATATTTATACCAAAGCATTTATAACACATTTCAACTTATTTGAGCTCTTTTCAACTATAACGTCTTACATTTTCAGCTAATAGCAGCTCATATCAGCCACAAAAGAGAATCATTTTAGCTCGTTTCGGTTTATTTTTATTCTTTTTAAAAATAAGAACTTATTTTAACAGATCATTTCGAACGGATCTTTTTAAAAAAACTCATGTCCAGATTATGAAAAAATCATCACCATGTGCAACATTTTTTTCGGGTCACCCCTAATCAAAGTCGCACAAAATTTCATCAGCCATAGTAACGTCAATAGTTTTGAGGCTGAGCTAAACCCTAAAGATAATTGGATTAATTGGTCTTTGAGTGCTAAAATTTACAGGATATGGTGATTAGATTACTATTCTAATCAGATTCTCGTATAATGATAATAATCTAATCATGAAGGAGAATAATTCAACTGATATTTCGAAGAATTCAAACTCTAACACGAACTTTTTCTGAAAATTCCCTCCGAGCAAATTATTAGTTACAAATGACATCAAGCCATGGATGAACAGCTCAAGAAAAGGAAGCATTAGTCACAAATATTTCACAATTTCAATCTCTAGCAGTCGATATGTGCACTGGTCAATCCTCCAAGCAAACAAAAATGGCAGGGAGAGATTAGAGAAGTGTAGAGAGATAGAGAGAAGAAACGTACTGAGGTAGTCGCCGAGATTGAAGGTCTTAGGGGCCGCCCAGGCGGAGTAATCGGCGGCGGAGCTGTTGGTCTTTCGATTGAAGAACCATCCGGCTGGTCCTCCGACGGTGTAGTTGGTGTATCCGGCGGCGGATGCGGAGGTCGCTGCGGCGGCGAAGAGGACAGCCACCGCCGTCAAGTACGCCGGTATGGACGCCTCCATGGCGGTGCCGGAGCAGTGCAGATCTAGGAAAGGATGAAAAGTGAGAGATTGAGGTGGGTATGAATGATGAGAATGAGGAGTGCCGGTCAGTTGAATATTCCCAAAATTGGAGGGGAAAGTCAGAGAGAAAAAGGAGGAAAGAACATGGGAGCGAGACCAATGGCATGTGACCACTGCTCCTCGTTACGCGTCGAGTCATCAACGTTTACTTATATTTTTATTTCTAAACTTCTACACAATGCGTACTCCTTTTGAGCGGCCCAATTTATCGGGCTCTTATTGTAGGCGATCCAATAAACTTTACGAGTTTGAAGTAACGAGCTAATATCAAAGCTCACCTTACACAAGGAGTGGAGAAATTGTGTCTCCCTAAGATTCACTTAACCTAACAAGAATGTTGGCAAGTGAAAGTAAAGGTCATCTAATCATCATTTTTTCGATGTATTCTGTTAAGAGTTTATTATACGATACATGTACATATTTATTTATAATTACTTACACCAAGTTGTTATGTGACTAATATATTTGTGTTTATCATAGAGATATTCTCTAGTATAACTATAATTAGAATTTATATTGGCTCATATCAGTATCGAAATTAAATAAGTTGAAGTACTATAAACTTTTTATAGTAAAACACTTAAAGACTTATCAACTTGCTAGTACGACAAAATTATTATGTATGCAAGACTTGTAAGTTCACTCTTGCTGACAAATCTAGTTTGTAGTAGTAGCCTCTCATGTATTATGTTCTAAAATTGTATCCTCAAAAATTTTCACATACCACAATTGAATAGTGTTACTCCAAAAACAACATCAATTACGATTAATCATACTATAACATTCGGTATAGATCCCAAAAAAATACTAAAAATATCGATTTTATTCACTTATAATAGCTCATCGGATATTACGTGGTGCGATGGGATAGCTCACTTACCTATAAAAAAACCCAATAAAAGTTATAACAAACCCAGATGATTTCATATGGCACAAGGAAGAGCTTCTAGTGGCGAGTCTCTTTGCATCACAATTCCAAACTTTTCATTCACACTTACATCTTGAGGGCTCACTCCATCACCAGGCTTCCAATTGAACGAGCAAAGCAAATTAGCCAGCACTAGATGCAACATCCTATAAGCCAACGACATCCCGAGACATATCATCCTTCCTTCTCCAAATGGTATGAACTCGAAATCTCCACCTTTGGGATTAACACCCTCATTCAAAAATCGTTCGGGTGAATGAATTTGGGTTTGGCCACACACTAGGCTCGCTCCCAATTGCCCATACATTGAACCATATAGCAGCATTCTTAGGCACCAGGTAACCACATAAATTCACATCTTTTTCAGCCTTGTGGGGTAAGAGGAATGGGGCCGGCGGATACATTCTAAGTGCCTCTTTTATTATCGCTTGGATGTAGGGTAGTTTTGAGATGTCTTGCTCTTGGAGAAGCCTATCTTTATTGCCTATGACATCAACGATTTCGCTTTGGGCCTTTGCCATCTTTTATGGGTGTCGTAGTAATTCTGTCATTGTTCACTCCAGGGTAGTTGATGTCATATTAGTTCTTGCAATAAACAAATCCTGATGTATACGGGATATCAAATAACAAAGAATTAATCTATAATCTCACAAGAAAACATAACTACAAATCATCACAAGAAGCAAAGCTTGACCTAATGGAAAATAATTGGGTGACCACATTGAGCTCTTGAGTTTGAATCCTATTATCCTAGGGAGAGGCGAGTTTCTCAACGCCTGGGTTTTGACTAATTGTGTTATAGGACAAGTCCATATCCTACCATATCTGTGTGCCCATGCAGGTTAAGGCTCAAAGTTAGGCTCATGGGCTCTCATTCGAGGTCAGGTTTGACTCACGGCTTGCCCAACCCAAGTATCCAACAAACTCTAAGTCAAGCTAACCCGATTTAGAGCAGTCTCGGACTAACCCGATTAGCTCATCCACTATCTTTCGCCGGAGATCCTCCCCGGCGTCGAGGGATTTTCCGGTGAAGAGATGGATCGTCGCGATTTCCGGAGGGAACGCCATTTGGGGCAGACGGGGAGCTACCCGACGGAGAATTTATGGTGGTCGGAGACCTGGACGCCGGCGGGGACGTTTCTTCCGGAGAAGTCAAGGTCATGGCGGAGGAACATCTGTTTGGCGACTTCCGGGGAGGAGATGACTACGGTGGGGACGAGCCCGAGCTTGATGAACATTATGGGTCCGTGGATTCGGGCGAGTTCTGCGAGGCGGCGGTGGGGCTTGTCGCCGAGAAGGAGGAGGTTTCCGATGATCGGCCATGGTTTTGGGCCGGGGGAGGTTGGAGTTTCTGGGCTTCAGGAGGAGAGAGAAGATTGTGAGGAGGACTACTAGAATTCCTGCAACTAAAATTGTGTGTGTTTCCATTGATGTCTTGTTGAATTTAGCTTGAGGTTCTTGCAGTTGTTGTCCAAAACACAATATTTATAAAAGAAAATAAGAAAATTTTATTTTCCGTTTATACTTTTGCTTTTTAAAACTTTAGTAAGCTAGTGGGCCTGCTCAAAGCATGACAATATATATATATATATATATATATATTAGCTACCAATAAGTTTTTTATTTATATAGACAAAATAAGAAAGACTTTTTTCAATTGGATGATAGACTTATATTTTTATAAATTTTAATATCCATTTAGGTGCATATATTTTCAAGTCACACGTGACTATGTTAAACCCACAAAATTATCCCTATTTTCCATTTCGTCCAATTATTTGTTGACATATGTCATGGGAGCATATCCTCCCATATGTATAATTAACAATATGTATATTTTGGGTGGGTAGGGAGGTGAGGTGACAATAAAGGCGAGTTATCCAAATAATCTTAATCTATTTTATGAGTGGTTATCTAAGAATATTTATTATTCAATTCATTGGGTGAGTTTTGTTCGATTATATAAAGGTAAGGCGGATGGTGGGATTGGTTTCTAGGACCTTGAAACTTTTCAAGGACGCCTTGTTCACCAAACAGGTTTAGAGGTTAATGAATGATACTTCTCTATAGTCTTTACACTTTTAAAGGCTCGTTATTTTTCCTCGTATAATATTTTTGAGGCTAATTTAGGCGAGAAGCCTAGTCATACTTGGCGCAGTATTTGGGATCACATAATGCGCACACACACATATATTATAAAACGAGAGAAAGAAAAAGGCTAACTTTAATACGATCAATCATATTCAGTTGTATGATATACTTGCTTTGGTTTCATGAGATGAAACCAATTAAAGCAATAACAAACCAAGATGTTCTCATATAGCACAAGGAATAGCTTCCAATGGCGGGTCTCTTTGCATCAAAATGCCAAACCTTTCATCCACACCTACATCTTGCAGTCTTGCTCCATCACTAGGCTTCCAATTGAACGAACAAAGCAAATTAGCCAACATTAGATGCAACATCCTATAAGCCAATGGCATTCCAAGACATATCCTCCTTCCTTCTCCAAATGGTATGAACTCGAAATCTCGACCTTTGGGATCAACGCCCTCGTTCAAAAATCTTTCGGGTGCAAATGAATTTGGATTTGGCCACACACTAGGGTCGCGTCCAATTGCCCATACATTGACCCATATTTGCGCGTTTTTAGGCACTAGGTGACCGCATAATTGTACATCTTTTTCGGCCTTGTGAGGTAAGAGGAATGGGGCTGGTGGGTACATTCGTAGTGTCTCTTTTACTATTGCTTGGATGTATGGTAGTTTTGAGATGTCTAGCTCATGAACCGACCTATCTTCATGGGCAATGACTTTGGCGATTTCGCTTTGAGCCTTCACCATCTTTTTTGGGTGTCGTAGTAATTCCGCCATCGCCCATTCCATTGTAGTCGACATAGTATCCGTTCCTGCTATGAATAAGTCCCGACGTATAGATATAATTTAATTATTATTGTTAAGGAGTTAAATAAATTAAAATAACGCAAATTCGATGCATGCTTATGAGTTCAAAAAAATGCAAAGTTACTTACGAAGAGAAGGTGTTTGACATCGTCAAGACTCCATTCATTATTTTCTTCAACGAGCTTGAGAAAATTTCCCAAAACATCATCCCCAAAACCCTTGGAATCCCTAAATCTCCGTTCAATAATCTCTTCAAAAACTCTCAAAATTCGATCGAAATTCCTTCCGGCCTTCTTTGCCGTTCCTTGCAAATCCAACCACTCCAATATCGGAAATGCATCCGCCATATTTGGCCACCCAGCCTTCTCCCAGAACTTCCATAGAATTGCCTCGAAATCATTTTCTTCCGATTTCAATTCACCATAACTCGCCAAATTGGTCGAGAAAAGGGTGCTCGATAACAAATTAATCAAGGTAACGAACACTACCTTACTCGTTGTAATTTGAATAATGGGATAATAATGGGTCATAAAATCTCGTATTTATAAACCAAAAGGTCATCAAGAATATTTATAAGTTTGTAAGTTATCGCATAAAAACTTCGTTTTGGCTTATATATGCATTATTTATTTAAGAAGAGGTAACAAACATTGCGTTATATATTAGAATTTAAATAATGAGTTATAATGTCTCGTATTGACAAACAAAAGTATATCCAAAATATAACGCTAATAAAAATTTTGTCCGATCTAATTACTCAAATTTGACCGATCCGTAAAAATAAATTCGGGTATGACTTTTTGTCCAAATTTTACATTCGGAGGTAAAATTTTTCTATTTTTATTGTCCAAATATAATTTTAATCTTAATTTAAGTTTGTCCGAACTTCTAACAAAAAAAAAAACAAATAGCGGACCAAAAACTTTATCAAAGGACGGATTTTTCCAGCCCAATTTTAACTCATACCCTATTTTTTACAAGGGCTGTTGCGAAAATGTTTATGAATAATTTAAGGGGCAATTTATATATATATATAAAATTAACATTACCAATCTCAACGGATCGACCCGTACTAGAGCAGTCCCGGACGAACCCGATAAGCTCATCCACCGCCTTGCGCCGGAGGCCCTCGCCGGCATCGAGGGATTTTCCGTTGAAGAGATGGACACTGGCGATTTTCCGATGGGTCCGCCATTTGGGGCAGACAGGGAGCCACCCGACGGAGAATTTGTGGTGGTCGGAGACTTTGCCGGCGACGGGGACGTTTCTGCTGGAGAACTCAAGGTCGTGGTGAAGGAACATCAGTTTGGCGACTTCCGGGGAGGAGATAACGACGGTGGGGACGAACCCCAGCTTGATGAACATTACGGGTCCGTGGATTCCAGCGAGTTCGGCGAGGCGACGGTGGGGTTTGTCGCCGAGGTGGGGGAGGTTCCCGACGATCGGCCATGGTTTTGGGCCGGGAGGGAGGTTGGAGTTTCTGGGTTTGAGGAGGAGAGAGAAAATCGCGAGGAGGGCTAATAGAATTGGCGCCAGTAAAATGGTGTATGTCTCCATTTGAGAGTTGTGGAATTTGTTTGACTTGATCAAGTTCTTGAGAATGGCTACCAAGATAGTTATTATACTTTTTTTTAAAAAAAAAGAAAATGAAAAATTTATTTGGTTACATATTTTTTTCTTTTTGTCCTTTTCTTGTTAATTTTAATGGGCCAGTGGATTGGTATTCTCCACCATTGTTAATTTTACTCCAAAAAAAAAAAGTTGTGGAAATGGTCAATTAAATCTTTAAATACAATTTTTTTGAAAAAAATTATTTTTTTAGTCAAGCTAGCACTGGCAAAAAATCGGGTTCGGGTCAATTCGGGTTCGGACAATTCGGACATTCGGACAAAAACACCATACCGGACCTCGTCCGATCGTGCGATTCGGACCGACCGGACCCGAACCCGAACCCGAATGTCCGATGTCCGAATCCGAATGTCCGAATTTTTGATATGATTGAACTGAAATTGTGTATGTGACCGAACCCGAACCCGCATTTTCGATGTCCGAACCCGAATGTCCGAATATTTTATTGAAAATTTTATAAATTTTGGACTAAATTATACCTAAACCCGAATGACCGAATGTCCAAACCCGGTTGTCCGATTGTCCGATTTTGACCGAACCCGAAAAAGTCATAAAATTCGGACAACCCGAACCCGACCTGAATTTTAATTCGGACATGACCGATTGTCCGAATTTAAAATTCGAACAAAATATTTGTGATTGGACCCGATTTTTTGGGTCGGACAAATTCGACTTATCGGATTGAACGGATTTTTGCCAACGCTAAGTCAATCGTACTAATAAAAGGGGATAAAACGATAAAACTGTACTACTTGTTTGATGATTGAGACATATAAACAGTATGGGAAGGTGCAATCCTTGAGAAATAATTTTTCTTTTATTTTAATTTCAAAAATACAGTCATATAACTTAAAGTTATAAAAATACTAATTATTATCGCCTGCGTTACATCTTTCAGTAAAATATATTTGTACTAACTTCAATAAAGGGGGTCAATGTTATATTATACTCACCCATCCCACCAAGGATTTTAGAAACCTTTTCATATCCTCCAATCCACACTGCATCTCCACAAGACCTACTCTAAGGTCTTTGAAGCTTTTTGCCTTATTTATATGTTAACTTTTTTCAGTTTAAAAGTGTTTAAATTTAAATTTATAATATTTTTTTTAGTAACGCTTCTAAACTATTAGAATAAAAGTACATATTATAACTGAAAAGATGAGTAAATCAATTTAACTTTTTATCATATAATTTATGAAAAATTCAAGATTTTTTTTTTTGGCAGTCGAATAATTCAAGTCATTATGCATTATATTTCACTCATCACCAAATATTATAAATTATAAGACTATAATGTCAACATATATATGTTTTCTTTTATAGAAGAAGAAAAAACTCGTTATCAACTCGAGATTATTAATTGTATAAAAAGAGGTCAAACATCTACATATATATACCATAATCAAACAAATTTTACTTTATATTAACATTATCACGTACGCAAAAATAAATAATTTTCATCGTCTACTTGAAATGAAAATTAAATATTCAGTCGCGTAATTTTTTCACATAAATTCACGACATGAACTAAAAAAATTTTCTTTTATTTTTTCGTTTTATTTCCAAGAGTCAACAACTTCTCAATGCATTTGTCAACCTACTACTCTAATCATTGATTTAGAAAAATCATGTTTCTTCAACAAGAAGCAAATGACAAAAATTAGCATGACTTATTTATTTGTTAGGTAGCTTAGGTTTATGGTAATCGAATAATCATGCATAGGTATGGATGGTATGGTATGATCATGTGATTCTCACATGTACCCACTTTTACTCAACAATGGCCCATCGTAATTAAACTAATATTCCTCAAATTTTGATCCATAATCATGCATGTTTGTACATTAACATCAAAAAATATTATACATATATGTAACAAGTTATATGATTTACTCGGTTCATTTCTAGTGTAAAAACACTATATAAATGGATATTGGTAAGCGGGTTAAGTTCATTCATAATTGAAATATATGGCACCACTCGATAATTTTGATCCAACTTGCTTGCCAGCTTTGTACTTCAACATGGATTTTATAGATGACTAATCACATGTTCATTTCACCATTTGATAACCGTTGGTCGCTCACAAACGTTACTAACTAATAACTATTGTTAGCCGCTTATGGTCATTCTTGTCCGTTGCTAACCACTATTAGCTATCTCTCGAACACTTTCTCACTTGTCGTTTCTTATTCTAATCATAAAACATTATTTTAATAGATGAATGAATTGATCTCGAAAAGCTAAATATGGGTTGATCATGGCGAGATATATGATTTATTCGGTTAATTTCTCATGCAAAAATAAGTGTCTAAATGGATGTTGAGCGGGTTAAGCTTACTCTTGACTTCGTACTATACAACACCACTTGATGATTTCGATCCAGATTACTTGCATTTTTGTGCTTTCACTTGTAGTTTAAAGATGACCAATCACATGTTTGTTTCACTATTTAATAACTGCCGATCGCTCACAAACGTTACTACCCGATAACTATTATTAGCCGCTTATGGTCATTCCTACCCGATGTTACATGCTATTATTTATCTCTAAACACAATTTCTTACTTAACGTTGTTAATCGTACTGCCAAATATTATTTTAACAGATAAAATGAACACATTCAAAAACTAAAGATGGGCTAATCGGGCCTAAAAAAGGAAAGGAGAAGTGAAAATGGGCCTAGAATTTCAAATCCACGTTTTTTAGTCATTCAACGAAGAAACCAGATCTCGTTGATCTTTGACAGCTCTCTCTCTCTCTTCCGTTTTACCTAACGAGGGGTTTTCGTAGCAGCAGATACTCGGGAAAAACGCAGGCAACGAATCTAGAGAGAGAGAGAGAGAGAAGGGGGAAGAGAGAGAGAGGGCGTGAGGTCCACTTTCGCTCGCTCCCTTTTACCTTTCACTTCGACTCGTACTTACATACACCCTATACTACTCTTGGTTTCTCTCTCCTCTCTCGCGCCCTCTCTCTCTCTCTCTCTCTCTCTCTACCATTTTCCGATCACTACCTGCTCATTCCGATTCTCCGATCAAGTCAAACCTCGATTTGCCGGCGCTGGATCATATTCAACGGTAACATTTGAGGGCTCATTGCTTGTTGTGCCTCTCCTGCACTGTTTGCCCCCTATATCTGGCATTTCTTAGGGATTTCAGTTTGATCAATTTGACTTCAATTTTGATTAGGTCTAGATGAATGAAGTGCTTTGTGGTTTCGTTCTAGATCGGATTCTTTTGGGATTTGCCCACATTTGGATGACGATTGCCTCAGCTTGTCATTGGTAGTTTATTTCCAACTTGGGGTGCTAAAATGAGCAGTTATATATAAGTTTCTGTTTAATTTTCTGGGTTTTGATTTCTCTTGAATTCGGTTGAACCAGTCAATGTGAGTAGCATCTTGCACCTGTACACGCCACTGCAATGCGGCTCATTACTTTGACTTGGTTATGCCTGCTTTTGTAGTATATTTTGATATTTTTCTGAATTTTGTATGTTGATCTGGCAAATTAAGCAGAATGTGAGCTGAAATCTTGCTTGTACTGCTCAATTTTTAGTAAAATATTGATATATAGAATTTGGGTTTCTGAGAGCAGGTACTGTTAGGTGACTGCATCATTTGGAGTCGACTCTCCGTTTTCATTTTCCTTTTTATTCATTTTTTTTTGGGGGGTTGAGATGACTGGTTTGATCTTTAATATTATGGAGTGAATCTGGGGCGATCCAGTCTTTCACTTTCCTGTTCTTAATTACCTTGCTGATCCGGTCCCGTTATATTCAGGTTACAATTTTAAAATAATTGGGATGAGTGCACACTAGGTCAAAAGAAAGCGACATGACGGAGGAAGATGAAGTCAAGGAACATGTAGATATTTCTTTGGAAGACTTAGAGTTGGATAGCGAAGGAGATGCTCCCATTAAAGGAGAAGCACGTCCATCTCAACCTTCACATCATAAAGATGCTGGTATAATCAGAGATAGTTCAGTGGGTCAGATTGGCGGAGAAGACCAATTTGAGCAGGTATCCTTGAATGATCAAGAGAAAGATAATAGCAGACTTCATGTTCGTGAGGTTTCAGAAACATCAGTGGAAAATGTGAAAAGTCCATCTGGTGGGGTAGAGGAAGCTTCAGACTTATTGCATGGGAGAGTTGTGGATGGCTTGGATTCTTCCCAGAATACAGAGTTGAGACAAGACGGTGTTAGTTCGAGTGCTGGTGATATGAGGAACTCATCTTCTTCTGCTGGTCTGGATGTTTTCTCTGAATCAGGATACTCCCCTATCGAGTCACCACAGAAATTTAGGCCAAAAGCCATCATGCCCAGTGTGTCACCTGAGCTTCTGCACTTGATTGATTCTGCCATTATGGGAAGGCCTGAAAGTTTGAATAAACTGAAGAATATTGTGAGTGGTGTTGAGAGATTTGGTGATGAAGAGGACAGTGATACCATGGCCTTTTTGGTTGTCGATTCTCTTCTGGCCACAATGGGCGGTGTTGAAAGTTTTGAAGATGACGAAGACAATAACCCTCCAAGCGTTATGTTGAACTCCAGGGCTGCTATCATCACAGGCGAGCTAATTCCGTGGTTTCCTTGTGTTGGTGACAATATAGGGCTAATGTCCCCAAGGACTCGGATGGTTAGAGGATTGCTTGCTATATTACGATCTTGCACAAGAAACAGAGCAATGTGCTCAGCTGCTGGTTTACTAGGTGTTCTTCTGAGAGCAGCTGATCGAATTTTTCGGAGGGTGTTGGTTCTGCAGAGCAGATGGAATGGGGTGGCACCCCTTTATGCTATTGTATTCAGTACTTGGCTGGGCATTCTCTCAGCGTAAGTGATTTGCATAGATGGTTTGAAGTAATTACAAGGACACTTACTACCAAATGGGCACCTCGTCTAATGCTGGCATTGGAGAAGGCTGTAGGTGGAAAGGAAGCGAGAGGTCCAGCTAGCACATTTGAATTTGATGGTGAGAGTTCTGGTTTGCTGGGGCCTGGGGAAAGTCGCTGGCCATTCTCTAATGGATATGCATTTGCCACATGGATTTATGTAGAATCATTTGCAGACACAGTAAATACTGCTACTGCTGCTGCTGCTATTGCTGCTGCTGCTGCTGCCACAGCTGGGAAGTCATCTCCTATGTCTGCTGCAGCTGCTGCAAGTGCACTAGCTGGTGAAGGCACAGCTCACATGCCACGGCTTTTTAGTTTCTTGACTGCTGACAATCAGGGGCTAGAGGCATATTTTCATGCTCAATTTTTAGTGGTTGAATGTGGTACTGGGAGGGGAAAGAAGGCTTCTTTGCACTTTACTCATGCATTTAAGCCACAATGTTGGTATTTCATAGGTTTAGAGCATACCTGCAAGCAAGGCTTACTAGGTAAGGCAGAGAGTGAGTTGAGATTGTATATTGATGGATCTTTGTACGAGGCCCGCCCATTTGAGTTTCCTCGGATCTCCAAGCCTCTTGCATTTTGTTGCATAGGTACAAATCCACCACCTACAATGGCTGGTTTGCAACGTCGTCGTCGTCAGTGCCCTCTTTTTGCTGAAATGGGCCCTGTTTATATTTTTAAGGAACCAATTGGCCCTGAGAAAATGGCTCGCTTGGCTTCTAGGGGAGGTGATGTTCTACCCTCTTTTGGCAGTGGGGTGGGGTTACCTTGGTTGGCAACAAGTGAGTACGTGCAGAGTATGGCAGAAGAAAGTTTACTGCTGGATGCTGAGTCAGCTGGATCTTTACACCTTCTTTATCACCCTAGATTGCTCCATGGACGTTATTGTCCAGATGCTTCACCAAGTGGCGCTGCAGGTCTAAACTTTTATTGTAATATGAGTTACTTAAAGGATTCAGTGTGGCTGTTGTCTCTGCTTATGTTGCCTTTTCCAGATCTTATATGGACTATGGACTCACTCTTTTGCAGCTAGAGATAATTACTCATTATCTATGCATTACTTGTTCACTTTATGTTTGCGTGTTTTGCTTTTCATCAACGCCTTTACTACTAGTTCCTCTTTTTACTTTCCCTTTCTGGAAAAATAGCCTCTTTAAGGCTCTTAACATCTTGAACTCTCTAAATCCTGCTAGTGGGTGGGTCAAAATTAGGCGTCCTGTGTCTCCTCTTGTGTGCATCAATCTTTTTGCAGCTCAGGATTTCTGTTGGGGATTTTATCAATACCTTAATCCCCCAGTAGAGTGTAGACAAAACATTGCATGTCTGCTTGGTTTACACGTTGATGTTTAGAACTCTTTTCTCTACAGAAGTCTTGTTTCGGTCATTTCTATGAAATTTCTTCTCATAACAAACTAAAGAACTCATAATGTGGTATCTGTTCGTATGGCAGGCACACTTCGCAGACCAGCTGAAGTCCTTGGGCATGTACATGTTGCTTCAAGGATGCGGCCAGTGGAGGCTTTATGGGCATTAGCATACGGTGGTCCGATGTCTTTGCTTCCCTTAACTGTTACTAATGTGAAGAAAGATAGCTTGGAACCTGAACTAGGAAACCTTACTTTATCTCTAGCCACCTCTGCATTAGCTGCTCCCGTATTCAGAATAATTGCTATGGCTATGCAACACCCTGGAAACACTGAAGAGATTTGTCGTACAAGAGGTCCTGAGTTGTTATCAAGAATCTTAAACTACCTTCTACAGTCATTATCTTCGGCTGATGCAAGAAATCGTGATGATGTTAGAGATGAGGAACTTGTGGCCGCTGTTGTTTTTCTGTGCCAAGCTCAGAAACACAATCATGCACTGAAAGTGCAGCTGTTTGGTACACTGTTACTAGATCTTAAGATTTGGAGCTTGTGCAACTATGGACTACAGAAGAAACTTCTGTCATCATTGGCTGATATGGTTTTTACTGAATCATTGGTGATGCGGGATGCAAATGCTATTCAGATGCTTCTTGATGGATGCAGAAGATGTTACTGGACTATTCGTGAAAAGGATTCTGTCAATACATTTTCTCTGAATGAGGATACTCATCCAATTGGTGAAGTGAATGCACTGATTGATGAACTTCTTGTCATTATTGAACTGCTAATGGTAGCTGCTCCACCTTCGCTGGCAGTAGATGACATGCGTTGTTTGCTTTGCTTCATGGTGGATTGCCCACAACCTAATCAGGTAACATCTATTAGAAAATGGCCAATTCATTACGTGAGTTTATGAAGTATTTTTGCATGCTCTTTTAGGAGGTAACTCTAATCTGCATTCTTCAATATTTTAAGTCCAAGAGTTCCTCCCCTCCCCGCTCCCACTCCCCTTCAACAGTCAACATATCATGTCCTCTCAGCTGGAATTTTATGCAGGCCCTTGTCATGTCGCTTGGTATATGGGTTTGGTTTTCCAATAGATAATCTGTTTGCTTATTTATTAAGTTGGTCTGCAGCTAATTATTACTGTCTTTCTCCAGATTGCTAGGGTTTTGCATCTAATCTACAGGTTGGTAGTGCAACCAAATGCATCCAGAGCTCAGACCTTTGCTGAGGCATTTATATCGTGTGGTGGGATTGAAGCATTGCTTGTTCTCTTGCAACGTGAAGCAAAGTCCGATGATGAGGATGTATTTGACTCTTCTGTTGAAAATGATGACAAGGACCTGTCAGTGTCTGGATTCGAAGTGGCTCATGACAATGGAGATCTAGAAAGTAGTACTGGAAGTAACGCTGAATCTTTAGAAGAAAATAAAGCAGCATCTGAGGGAGGTGATCAGGAAGCAGAGCCTGTTAGCAGTCAAAACAGGGTAGACCATGAACTATTGAATCTTAGTGGCGACTTAGGCGATGGCCCACCAATAGAGAGAACTGCATCTGTCTCAGAGAATTTGTTTGTTAAAAATGTAGGTGGAATCAACTTACCGATTAGTGCTGATAATGCCAGGAATAATGCCTACAATTTTGACAGAAGTGATGGTATTTTGGTTGGAATTATCAAACTTCTAGGTACTTTAGTTACCTCAGGGTATCTAAAATTCAATTCCAATGCTGCATCACCTGATGTGACAAGCAGTGCTGGAATGCCTGATTCAGGCGGCTCTATGTTTGATGATAAAGTTTCTCTCTTACTTTTTGCTTTGCAAAAGGCTTTTCAGGCAGCACCAAGAAGATTTATGACTAGCAACGTGTACACAGCTTTACTGGCAGCCTCGGTATGACATTATCTGTGTCCCTCTCCCTTATTTGCTGAGTAATGCTTTTACTGATGGAGTTTGTGGGGACACCAGAATTTACATTATTGCATTGCTTGCTAAGCATGAAGCCCGCTCCCTCCAACCCAAGAAAAAGAATATCACTGTTTCTCTTCTAATCTCCCCCAGATATTGTGTGCCTATGCTGTCCTTATCACAGAAGTTCCTTCTTAACAAACTGATTTCTAGTCTTCAACTTCATTCTACAATTTAAAGTAAGCTCTTTTTTGGGCTGGATGGTAACTTTGTTTATTCATATCTGAGACATTGATGTAATTGAGAAAATAGGAAAAAGAGTTATAAAGATACTATGGGTAAAATCTGTGCAGAACATGAATTTTGACTAGCTGATGTGAGCTTCTCAAAAGTGGTGGTTTAATTTGTTGCCTTTTGATTTCTTTTGGATGAGTGTTAAAGTGTATTAGAAAGACACCAAGGAGATGCCACACATCACATGTTCAAAGGGGGCAAATACAAAAATCACAGACCGCCATGAATGATATTATCTATAGAATTCAAAAGGTTAATTTTTCATTGTTGAGTACATGACTTCAACTGTACAAAGTTCTCAGAAAATAAAGTTCAGATTCCTGGCCAGACATGGCTTTGTGCTGATTTTGATGAATCTAAATGGGTATTCGGGGTAGAACCTATCTACAGATGTCTGCAGATGATGAAATACTGAGAATTATTATTTGTTTGGGAAAGAATTACAAAACTGAGAAATATGTGTTCAGATAGTTTTAGTTATCAAATAGCAATGTTCCTGAACCTGTGGTAACACATTATTGGTAAGGGTGTTTACCTCTTTGATAGGGGACAGAGGGTCAGTGGTGGTAGTATAGTTAGACTGGAAATTGGGTCGGTTTCGGTTTGGGTTATTTTAGGTCGGGTCATGTTCAGGTCACTACGATTCGGTTGAGTTTCGGTTTGGATTTGGGTTTGGTTCAGTTGATATTTGGTTCAATAAGCTTGTTTTGCAGAAACAAAACATTTTGGCGGAAAATATTTAGGTCGGGTTGGGTAATCTCAATTTAGCTTTTTAAGTGTCAGGTTTCGTTTGGTTTGGTTTTTGGGTCATCAGTTTGGGCCAGGTTTCAGGTCATCGGTTCGGGTCGGGTCACTTTTGCCAGGTCTAGTAATCACAGTACCTACGTGAGATGTTGATTGCTTTTCATTTCATTAGTTCTTCTTTGAGCAGATTGGTTTGATTATTCCTGTGAAAGCAGTGTTTGGACTTGCTTAACTGTTGGGTATGCTGCTTGCATTGATGGTTATGCGAAAATTTGTGGTGGTTAATGCCCATGGATACTGATACCTTTAAAAATGGCTGGTAGACCGGTTATGCTCACTTGTTTACCTGTGTCTTCTGTTGTGTTTACAATGCTGGCTATAGTGGCTATTTTCTTTTCTGATCGCTCCTGACCCTTGCCGTTATCTAATAACACAAGTTTGTGTGATTGATTGTTGACATTTCCTTGTGTTATGGTTTCAGATAAATGCTACTTCAACTGATGATGGGCTGAACTTGTATGATTCTGGCCATCAATTTGAACACCTACAACTTTTGCTGGTTCTCTTAAGGTCACTTCCCTTTGCGTCTACAGCATTGCAAAGTCGAGTGCTACAGGTATTGCAAATCTGCCCCAAGTATAAGCCATTGGGTTTGTGGAAAAGTATGTCCAGTTGTATACGAAATATCTGTTGTGTGTAAGGCCTTTTTCTCCCTCATTTTGGGCATCCTCGGCTCAACCTACATGCCAAACAGTTTTCATTTTCTTTAATTTCTACAACTGTAAAAGATTTCAGATGCAATTGTTTCAACTTTTAATCAAACATGGGAAATAAGTCCAAGAGGTGGCAGCTATATATAGTTGACTGGATTTCGTTTACTTCTTATCTATTGGAATCCCCCACGGCGCCCCAACTCTGTTTGACCCTCAAGATATGTTTGAACAGGTGCCACCATTAGTGAAGCACCTCGCCAAGATTTACTTAGACATGTCTCCGGATGTTTGTGATTTTGGATGTGTTGTCTTGAGTGTATCCTCGTATACATGTGGTTCATGGCATTGGTACAATTCGGTCACGGGGCATGTTTGAAGTCATAAAGTTAATTGATTTGCTTTGATTTTCATATTGATCTGTTTACGTATGTGCTTATTGTCAGTTTCACTGCTAGAAGATAGGCTTCTCGGGGATGAATTGTTGAAATGTATTATAATCTTTTTACGATCAGTTTGTTTGTGTACACTTCATTTATTTGATGTATTTTGGTTTCTAAGCCATCCTTTATATCATTTCAGGATCTTCTGTTTTTGGCTTGCAGTCATCCAGAGAATAGGAGCTGCCTAACTAAAATGGAAGAGTGGCCTGAGTGGCTTTTGGAGGTTCTCATTTCAAATTATGAGGTAGTGTCAACATGCAAGCTATTCTTTACTTTTGCCTCAAATGGAAAAACATAACAATGACAAGAACAACCCAGTATGGGTCCCACTTAAGTTGGGAATCTGGAGAAGCGAAGACGCAAAAGCATAAAAACAGTTTGAAAGTGTTAAGACGTCTTTTAGAAAGATATTGCAGGAAAATAAGCTTAGACTAGAAAGATAAACTAGAAGTGGTAAACATGCATAACTACTCGTGTTTAGAGCATTAAAGACATGTAAAATAGTACTAGCAAAAATTAAATCACATTTGCTAAGATTGGAAACTATTCGTGCAAACCAAGCAGGAAGATCAGACAAGTTTTGACAGCACAGGATGTTGACTAGCAGCGTAGTGATAAAAAGAGAGGAAAAGGTCCTATTGTAATTTCTGCAACCCTAATCCGTGCATAGTTGAAAGCAGATCTCCTGTAAATTTTCAGATTTATTAGTTACCCATTGTACTTCTCTTTAAGCATCTTTTTTGACAACTTCTGATTAGAGGTAGGGTTTCTCTTGTATACATATTGACCTCTCTAGGCCATAGTATAGCAGAATCAGTGTTAGGTTGTATGTGAAATAAATTTTCATATTGAATATCTTTGTTCTCTTGCTTGAGCAGAGAGGTGCAGTGAAAGACTCCTATACTTCAAGCTTGGGAGACGTGGAAGACCTTATACACAATTTCCTGATCATCATGTTAGAACATTCCATGCGTCAAAAGGATGGCTGGAAGGTACCTTTAGTCTGTATAATTACTTGGGAAATTTATATCTTTTAGCTGGACCAAAGTTCGGCTGCATGTGGTTTTGCTAATGGTCATTCAATTTATGAAGTCTCGTGCCGTGCCGGTTCACTTTGATTCACTCGAGTCTGGTCTAGTTTTTTAATGAAAGCCAAAGGATGTAACCCGATGATTCACGTATCCTTTCTTTGAAGTTTCTCCTAATTGGAGCTTTTCTAAAAAAGAAAATTTAAGTTGAAGAAGCATTGTATTTTGCCATTTTGGTAACCACGGAACTAACTTCCTATTTGGTTTAATATCTACAGTCAATAATTAATGCTACTGCTCTTTTGTGTTTTTCATAGTGAGTTTGTCATATTAATTACTTTCTGTTGTTATAATTTCTGTAATTGAATGCCACCAGTTGTTGATGTAGCTTCTTTCTTGATTCTTTATATCTGCTAGTATTATTTACTGTCTTGCTTTTGTTTCCCTTGGACAGGATATTGAAGCAACCATTCATTGTGCAGAATGGCTTTCTATGGTGGGTGGATCAAGCATTGGAGAGCAACGTGTTAGGTACTTCATACCTCACCATGGAACCTCTGTTTAAGTGTGCAGCTTTTACCTGTGAATGACCTAGTAGCATTGTGTTGTGAGAGCAAATATGGGATTACTTCTCAGTTGCTGAACGTGTCACAAAATTATGCACTAGTCCTACCACTAGTAAAAGGGATAGGAGGAAAAACAAAGATGCTTGTGATGCATTATTGTTTCAAGTTGGTAAGAGGATTAGTTTGGCTTTTGGGAAGAGTCTTGAGAGGTTTCAACTTTCCTTGCCCCTTCTGCTTATCTTCTGGATGCCAATTTTTGTATTATTGGTAAGGTTGATTAAACCATTTCTGGAGTTCTTAGAAAGGGAGAGTACGATAACTTTCTCATGTCCTGGAAATATCATTTCAGCTTTGTTTCTATGAGCATTTGTGCCACATCCAAATGCTGTTTATAATTTCAAATATCCAAGAAAATTATATATCGAATATCAAACGAGAAATTTAAATGTGTTTATCATAGAAGATTTTGATTTGAATCATAAGGTTTCAGTTAATTTATGCTATTTCGTGATATTGTCCTAAGTTCTCTATTATTACACTAATTTTTCCCGTTCTTTAATGTTAAATATAGTATTTAGTTTTGAAATCTAGAGGCCAATGAGACAAAAGAACCTCACATTTGTCTTTGGTCAATATGTTGGGAGCTGTTAGGGCTTGAGGGAGTTGGCTTTGTTTTGGAGAGTTGGGTATTGGCTGGCCACATCTATGGAGGGTCTATCTTTGTGTGAAGCATTTTCTTGAGAGGGATAAAAAGAAGAAATTTCTTTTAATCTTTTAAAAACGTTTCTACTTAAATGCGTTTTGAGAATTTTTTGGGTTTGTGGTTAAAATGTAGTGGCTGTATTCACCACATCAGAAAGGTATTCGTTTTACCTCACGATGACCGGGATGTGTTATTATGCAATTCTGGTGTTAGAATGATTTTGTGAAATCGCGGCTGAAACTGCACTGGAATTCCTCACTGAATGAGATAACTCTTGACTAATCTTCTCTTAGAAACAGGTCATGTCTTACTTCGTCATCCATTCAGTCCATTTCGTTCCTTTGGTTCCTTGAGAGTTTTCTTTTTCTTGTTTGGGAAGTATTTCATTGGTGTATTTTGACGTGCAAAAGTCTGTAATTAGGAGAAACATCTCGATGAATAGACGCTCTCTGTGCAAAAGAGTATTTGGATCACCTGATCACTTGCTGCTTCATTGTCAATTTGCAAAAGCTCTTTTGGAGCTAGCCTTTAGTTGCTTAGGAGTCCTCGGGAGTTTGTTGGGTTTCGTCGACTCTTTTAGGAACCTCATATCTTGGCTTGGGAAGATTTCTTTTGGTGGAAAGCTTGAAAGAAGACTGCCATGTTAATTCCACATGTTAATTTTTGGAGCATGTGGCTTCTGATAAACAGAAGACAAGCTTCTTCAGTGCTCTAAAGAAAGTATAATCAAGACTCTGTATTTCTGGGACAATGGGAGCTTTTTCCAATCCTCTTTTGATGTTGTTGATGTTGTGTGTAGTTTCCATATTGGTTGGATGCTAGCGTTGCATCCATATTTTTGATCATGATATCTGTAATAAATTTTATTGACCTTATTGAAAAAAGGTCTCATTGGTTTGTACAACCTTACCCTTGACAAGCAAAGGAAAAAAGTTCCTAAAAAAGGGGAAATTAAAAGGTGAGTAAAGCATAATTAGAACCAAAGTACAACATTTTCAATGAAATCTTTAAAGAAAAAAAGTTTGATATATTTTGTTCACAAACTTGGCTTGTGGCAAAGTTGCTAAATTATGTAAACAATTTTAAAAAGTCTATAACGAGGTTACCAAGCACTTCAGAGTTAATATGTTCCTTAGCTAAGCAGGCACTTGAAGGGTTAGGTTTGGAGTGTGACTCGCTTTACAGCTGTGATTTAGGATTTTTCCGATGGAGATTTGTGTTTTTTGTTTTATTTATAAATGTTTCTTATCTTAAGAAATGTTTTCTACTTTACATTTTTTCTGTTTTCTGCATTTAATGCTGAAGGGGTTGTTTCAATGTTTATTTTGAGGGCTTAATTAATGCCTGACTGCTGAGAAAGAATGCTAAAAATGACTAATTTGATCTTTTATTGTTAATCTTCGTTTGACGTTTATATCATTCATTTATTTGTTTTTTCTTATGCTGCAGACGTGAAGAATCATTGCCTATATTCAAAAGAAGGCTTCTGGGAAGCTTGCTTGAATTCTCGGCAAGAGAACTTCAGGTTCAGGTATTACATGCTCTTATGAATCTGAGCAGAAAATATTTTTTCTATTCATTTACTTGTTATTTATGTATTTTATGATGAGTAATCATTTTGAATGCTATTACTGCCGCCCCACCCCAAACAAAATATAGAAAAAAAGAAAAAAGATGTACAATAAAATTGGAGTTGAAGACCTTACTAATAGACCTATCAAAATTGACTTGAAACTTGAAACTTGAAACGCAAACAGAATGGACCTGAATCCCACACTTGACACCCGAAATTGCTAGCCCTAAGTGGACCTGAAACCCGAATTGACCTGACCAAGCCTTTTCTTCCGAAGTTGTTTTTCTTTCCATGATAAGCTTATTGGACCAAACATCAATCGAACCAAAGTCAATCTGAGCCGAAAATGATCTGATCTGAAACTGAAACAGATCTGAATCTTATTGACTTGAACAAGACCCAATCTGAGATTGGTCCAACTTGAAATGGAACCAAATGACCCATTTGCCAAGTCTTTCAAGGACCATTGCTTTATCACAACTTTCTGCCATTCCAAGTGAATTTGATGTAACAATAATAATGTTCCCAGCTAGCAAGTCAAGTATATATTGTGTGTTTGAGGGGCAGGGTGTTCAAGTTATTATTGTCTGGCACAACATTGACTACTAATCATTGTTTCTGGCTGAAGTTTTCCCTACCTAATTATTCTTTGTTACTGTCGTCTCTTGCTGTCTTGGTTTTCCATATACAGACATGTATTGTCAATATCATTAAAGAGGTGAACTAGTGATTCTGACCTTTATACCTGTATGTTTTATTGTTTGAGCAGACTGAAGTTATTGCTGCTGCAGCTGCTGGTGTTGCTGCTGAGTGCTCCTCTCCAGCTAATGCCAAGTTAGAAGCTGAGAATGCTGCTCAGCTTTCAGTGGCACTGGTAGAGAACGCGATTGTGATTCTGATGCTAGTTGAGGATCATTTACGTTTACAGAGCAAACTGTTTAGTGGTTTACAACCTGGTAATAGCACTATGTCCTCTGCACCATGTGCTAACCCTCAGAACTCATCGTCCAAGACAGCAGGAGACTTGAAGAAGGTTTCAAGTGACCGTAAATCATTGTCTAGTGACACTTCGGGCCTTCCCCTCGATGTAGGTGCATGAGTCATGATCGCTTTTGTTGGTGTCATTTACAATTTGTAATTTTTTGTGCTTATCTCGTCTATATCATGATTCATGTTCCATACTGGTTTTCACATTTCAGCGCATATTTATTATCTATTCTATCTGTCAATCTTATACATCCAGTTTTGTTATTATGCGGCTGGAACTCATTGGAACTATTTTCAGGTCCTTACTTCTATGGCTGATGAAAATGGACAAGTTTCTGCAGCAATTATGGAAAAACTTACTGCTGCTGCTGCAGCTGAACCTTATGAATCTGTCTCTTGTGCTTTTGTGTCTTATGGAAGTTGTGTCAAAGATTTGGCAGAGGGTTGGAAATACAGGAGTTGGCTGTGGTATGGCGTTGGTGCTCCTTCAAAAGCAGCTGTATTTGGTGGTGGTGGTAGTGGTTGGGAATCTTGGAATTCTGTCTTGGAAAAAGATGCAAATGGGAGCTGGATTGAGCTACCATTGATAAAGAAATCTGTTAACATGCTGCAAGCATTGTTGTTGGACGAGTCTGGACTTGGTGGTGGCCTTGGAATTGGAGGAGGATCTGGTACAGGAATGGGAGGTATGGCCGCTCTTTACCAATTGTTGGATAGTGACCAACCATTCCTGTGCATGCTTCGCATGGTGCTTGTTTCAATGAGAGAAGAAGACAATGGTGAGAAGAGCATGCTTAGACAGGCGGGGAATATGACTTCTTTGGATGAAAATGCTAGATTGTCAACAAGGAAGCCAAGATCTGCACTGTTGTGGAGGTAATAAAAGAAAAGCATCTATCTATCTATCCTCACACACACACACACACACATGTTTGTATGTTGATCCTTAAGCTTCTATATTACTGTTTCATTTTTATTTGTTTTTTCTGGCTGTGGTGTAGTCAAACTTACCACGCTGTTTTTTGTCGTGTTCATATTTTTCTGCCTTCTGCTATCTTCCCTTCCAACTTGTACGTGCTGCCTCGTTAGGAATATATTTGTATTCACTTTCTGCATCCTCTGATTCGTTCACACTTTGTATCTCGGCCCCACATTCAGGGGAATTTCTCCAGCTTATAGTACCCCTGCCCCACACAAAAACATTCCTTCTATGCGTGACTATAAAGCTTACTTTTCCAATTTTGCTGGTGAGGGTGATGCCAATTTCTAGCAAAAACCCTATAACTGCAAATAACAGTATCTTAAGCGCAGCCTGGTCACAGTTTGAAATAAGTGCACTATGTTGCCATTTTTTATTTGCACAACCAATATGTGTTATTGCTATAATATGGTATTGCTTCTGTAGCCGATAGACCTACAACGGCGGGATGCTCGTGAGATGGTTGTTGATTTTGCATGCTCAAATGACATAACCTTTTGCAGAAGATGGAATGGGAACTTGGAAGTTATGATGCCCACATAGATTTGTGAGCTTTGGGTGTATCCAACCCGAGAATAATTTATAGTACTGTGTTGAATTCGTTCTAATTATTGGCAATTCATTGTTGAATTATAGGTTCCTTGGTCATATCTGAATTGTGAATTTAAATTTTCGTATTTGCTTTGCACTCTTTCTCTCCCCCGCCCCTTTCGTGGGTCTAGACTCCGTAGCTAAATTTGATGAATTTAATGTTGAATTAGGAATTTTTATTCAAGGTAAAAAAAAAAAAAAGAAAAGAAAATCTATCCAAGGTGAACTGAGCAATAGCCTAAGATTTTGGAGAGCTTTGAGCCGAGCCTGAGTCTGGCTCATATGTGCTTGAGCCGAGCTCGAGTTGGCCATTCTCTGGCTCAGCTTGATTCAGTTTCACCACTAGGTGTAGGATATAAGAGATGGAAATTAAACACTTGAAAGAAAGATTGGTTAGCTGAAAGACTGACAATTACACATTTACATTGAAGAATTTAGGAGAGGAAGATTTGAGGGATAGGAGTAATGAAGTTGCTTGATGATAAGATATGATATTGACATGATCATGGCTTCAGACGCAAGAAGTATTATATTACAGCACTTATGGTGTATATGTAACCCAAACCTTTTTACTATAAAATAAAATAACGTTGTTAGTGTGGCATTTCTAGGATTTGCACTTGAAATGTTAATCCTCAAATATCTGTTGCAATCTTGTACTTCAACTTTGGTGCTTTTTTTCTTCCTTGGCATTATTAGAGATTTAATGTATTGGCTGTCTTATGTGACTGGAGATAACAGTGGCAGTGAGAGTGGCACTACATCCTGACTGAGCTTAAACTGTTCTGCCTTTTTTTTAAAAAAGAAAAAATACTGAAAGCATGTTCTACTAGTGGTAGGACTGTTCTGGGATCATTTGCATTGACTTGTTAGTCTTACCCTTTGTAGTATCTGCATATAGATGAAAACATGCTGTACTGGTACTGTTTTTAATGACTAGTCATCAAGCTCATGCATTGCACTTTCCCCTCTCGTCGCTCTTGTTTGTAGATGCATACCATATCAATTATCTACTCACGTTGCTAATAATATTTTGCAGTGTGCTTTCACCTCTCCTGAATATGCCCATCTCTGAGTCGAAAAGACAGAGGGTACTGGTTGCGTCATGTATCCTATATTCTGAGGTTGGTCTCCTGCAGAGTTTGGTACTGATGTATCGGCTATTATTTTCCCGTTCCTGTCATCGTTTATCTCTTTCCTCCAGCTAGTATCAGTATGGCTTTTTGGAGTCTAACCTTGGCTCTACTGCATAGAATTTGTTAACCGTTAAGAAAACGAATATTTTTAGGTGAATGTGATGTTTTATTATATTACTATTTCTAGCTTTAAAATGTAAAATTACTTTGAATATCCATAGAATAAAGATGTTTTGACTTCATTTTTAGGACATTTACTTAAGAACCATTGACTATCTTTTGGGGCACCTGCGCATTGTTGAATTCTAGTCATGAGATCCTACTCTCTGGGTTTTGGGTTTGGCGTCTTGTAATTCTTCTCTATCATCCATGGCTGTTCATCCTTTTGTTCGTCTTTGGCATCTGATCCAGGTTTGGCATGCAGTTGGAAAGGACAGGACTCCTCTCCGCAAACAATATCTGGAGGCTATCCAGCCGCCATTTGTTGCTGTTCTGCGAAGGTGGCGACCACTGTTGGCAGGAATTCATGAACTTGCAACTGCAGATGGTCTCAATCCTCTTGTTGTTGATGACGGGCGCTGGCTGCAGATGCCCTTCCAATAGAGGTGAATGGCATGAAAGATTGACGTACAAAGTTCTTTAAGTTTTTGCTATTTCCAGTGATACTGCTGCAGATCTCTAGCTATAGTTTTGAATTTGTTTCCAAAAGTTCTCTTCTTTGTTTTCTAAAGGATTAAAAAAATCTGTAATTCACCTGTGGAGTATGGCTTCATGCTTATAAACCCACCCCTTCGAAAAGCGGAAAAACAATGTTGCTTAAGGCGCGAATTCGATTCTGTGGTAGTGGTTCATTTTGGTGGAAAATGTTGTTTTCAAGTGCTCTGCTTTTGCTCGCTGTATGAGCATATTTTGTGCTGTTGAGAATTGTTGGGATAAGGCTTTGGGAGTTTGGGGTTTGATATTGTGCAATTGGTCTCATCTGCAGTTTTTGTAGTACTGTAGGATAGCAAGCAGTTATGTTCTCCCAACCCCCCTCCCTCCTCCCTGTCCCGAAAAAAATAAAACAAAAAGAAAGAAGACCAAAAAGAGCAAGAAATATGAGTTGTTTTTAAATTAAGGTCATGATCAGCACATAGCATGTCTTTTAGGGCATCTTTAGGGCTCTCTTTTGGTTCAATGTGCATGCTTTTAGTTTTTCATTGGGAACTTTTTGTTACAGTAACCATGCAGATCTAAGTATCATGTTCTGTATTTGTGACTTGGAACCGTTATTGGAGATATTTTGGTGTCATTTCAGGGGCCCTTGTGATGATATCTCCTGGCTGGGCTGCTGCTTTTGCATCTCCACCTGCAGCAATGGCTTTGGCAATGATTGCCGCTGGTGCTTCTGGGGGGATATTCCAACTCGTGCGTCGACTACACAGTTGAAGCGTGATATATCACTGCTTGAGAGGAAGACAGCCAAGCTTCAGACATTTTCAAGTTTCCAGAAGCCATTGGAGGTCCACAATAAATCTCCCAATGCTCTAAAGGACAAGGCAGCTGCCAAAGCTGCTGCCTTAGCTGCAGCACGTGATCTGGAGCGCAATGCAAAAATTGGTTCAGGAAGGGGCCTTAGTGCAGTAGCAATGGCCACTTCTGGTCAGCGTAGAAATGCTAGTGACATGGAGCGTGTTAAGAGATGGACTCTTTCTGAGGCAATGGGAACAGCTTGGATTGAGTGCTTGCAGCCAGTTGCTACTAAGTCGGTGTATGGGAAAGATTTCAATGCTTTATCCTACAAATATATTGGAGTCCTGGTTGCAAGTTTTGCTTTGGCACGAAACATCCAACGATCAGAGGTGCACTCTGCATCTTATTTTGAGTGGTTACTGCCGTTTTGCTAGCGGCATTTCCATATATTAAGAAAATTCTTGTATGTAACCCTTTACTTAAACAGATTGATAGGCGTGCTGAAGTCGATATGTTAATGCGACATCGCCTAGCCACTGGAAGTCGTGCATGGAAGAAACTCATCCATTATTTGATAGAGATGAAGTGTCTTTTTGGGCCGTTTGGGCATCATCTATGCAATCCTGAGCGTGTATGTAGTCCGACTTATTCCTTCTTGTGCTATTGAAATATTTGAAATGAACTATTCTTGTTGGATTGTCTTTAAGAAGAACTGTTATCTGCCACTGCCTAAAGACTGATTATTGTTAAATGTTCCTCCTTTAATATCCAAAACCTTTAGGTATTCTGGAAGCTAGACTTCATGGAAAGCTCTTCGAGGATGAGAAGGTGCTTGAGAAGGAACTACCGAGGCTCTGCACACTTTGGTGCTGCTGCTAATTATGAAGATGATCCTTCTGCTAAGCATGATGTGCAGAGAGTCATGAATGCATCAGATGCTTCTGCACTGGCTGCCGAAGCAATCTCCGCAGGGGCTTTAAATGAAGATGATGAACACACTCGTATCGATAACAGGGCTAGTGATTTTGACGGGGAGCAACATGAGGAACATTATCCAAGGCAGTCTGGTGGAGCTGAACTGTCAGTGCAGGTGCCATCTGAATCAAGTAATACAACAACTACTAGTGGCCATGATATGGCTAAGGATACATCAGCGGTTGCCCCTGGCTATGTCCCAAGTGAGCTTGATGAGAGAATTATGCTTGAACTACCTTGCTCAATAGTGCGGCCATTGCGGGTTGTTCGTGGAACTTTTCAAGTAAGTCTCCCATGACTTCTGGTTACGTTCTTACACCTCTGCACTACATTTTTGTATTTGTAAAAACATTCTACAAATGAGAGAAAAATCTCTAAAACAATTATCAAACCTAGAGCTAGCTAAATCTAACATAAAATCAAGCTGGTTCGGAAGGAGATTTTCTACCCATTTTATTAAACGGGCTGACATACACAACCTATTTACCAAAATGTTCTAGGTTAACTTTGGAGATTCCAGCACAAAAGTGACTTGTTCTTCTCTGTTTAGTTAAATAGATTACTTTCAGGCGGGCCTATTAATACATTTACTCTTAATCTGTAATGTATTCAATCATGAAGCTTTATTTGTTTTGTTTCTAATTTTTATTATTTCTTTTACAAACTAATAGATATAAAGGGTTATGTGGATAGACATAACGACGTGGTAAACGTTTAAGTTAAAGTCTCACACTATAAACATTCAACTTAAAAGAGGTAAATGGTCACAAACATTTTATCCAATAATTAAGAATGTGATGTAGGTAAAGGATTCTTGAGCTATTTATTAAACTGGCTAGGTTCTGATCAAGAGTTTCTTGGCCCAATGTCAAGGATACAAACATGATCCAACTTGACCTATTTGCTAGCTCTAGTCAAACCCATGTTATGCCTACGATTCCTCTTATGTCATAAAGTTAGAGGTGGTGTAAAACAAGGATATATTAGGGAAAGACTCGAGAATGATAGTGCTTCTCACGCTTGTTTGTTCTATAAACACTGAATATTGTGGATTAGGCCATTCTCAAAACAAGAATAAATTTACTTATTTTACAAGTTACTCTCTTTGTTATCAGATAACAACAAAAAGGATTAATTTCATAGCTGAAAGCATTGAGGTGAATTCATCTGGCGATGAGTTGAGTCACAATCCTGAGATCAAACATCAGGAAAAGAACCGTAGCTGGCTGATATCTTCACTTCATCAAATTTATAGCAGGAGGTGAGGTGGTAGGATGTTCTTAATCATTTTGTATCAACTGTTTCTATATATTCAAGACCCTCTTTATTAAAAAAATATTGAATTATTTGCTATTTAGACAGTCCCATATTTTTCTTCTTGAAGAGTGTGATCTCTTTCCTGAATCTCTGCATATTGAATCCTTGCTTACAGATATCTCCTTAGAAGAAGTGCTCTGGAGCTTTTTATGCTTGACCGATCCAATTATTTTTTCGATTTTGGGGTATCCGACTCAATCTCTGTACCTTATTTTATTCATTTCTTGTATAGCTGAATATGCTTATATTTACTATTTCTGTGTGTTTGACGTAGGACTGCTAATCATCATTGCTGTTTGTATTTGCATATATTTACTATTTACTATTTACAATTTGTGCGCCTTATTTTATTCATTTCTTGTACAGCTGAATATGCATATATTTACTATTTCTGTATGTTTGATGTAGGACTACTAATCATCCTTGCTGCTTGTATTTGTTATACAGACTAGCGAAGGTAGAAGAAATGCATACCGAGCTATTGTTCATGCTCGTCCTCCACATTTGAACAATATATATCTGGCCACCCAGGTCTCTCCTAAGGCTCCATTTCAAGTTGTTTTTTTGTTTTTTTGGCCGACTTGCAGAAATATAGACCCTTGTCATGAGGGAGACTCATTACAATATTTTTATAATTGCTTACTCTCCCCCCAAATGTTCTGTAGAGACCTGATCAGCTTCTGAAAAGGATTCAGCTGATGGAGCGTTGGGCTAGGTGGGAGGTACATAGACCATCCATTTGTTTAAATTGCATTATGTAGGCACTAGTTATATTTATATGTTTTTAAAGTATTGATCCAAAATCATATTCTGATCTTTTCAGATTAGCAACTTTGAATATCTGATGCAGCTCAATACACTGGCTGGACGTAGTTATAATGACATAACTCAGGTTCCTTTTGATTATACTAAAATGATCTTTTTCCAAGCCTCACTTTTCATTTTTGTTAATGAACCTTCTCTGTTGTTAATGTTAGTTCTGTTCAACTCTGGTTGCAGTATCCAGTGTTCCCTTGGATTTTAGCTGATTATACTTCGCAGAGTCTGGATCTTTCCAATCCTTCTTCTTATAGAGACCTTTCAAAGGTGGGTTGTCTCAGCTACAATGCACGTTCCATTAATTGTTGAAAGAACTTCCACCCCTGATGATTTGGTCTCTTTGGCAGCCTGTCGGAGCTTTGAATCCTGAACGCTTGAAAAAGTTCCAGGAGAGATATTCCAGTTTTGATGACCCTGTTATCCCAAAGTTCCATTATGGTTCACATTATTCAAGCGCTGGAACAGTATGTTGGATTTTTATCTTTGTGGTGGAATTAAATGTTTCTGTTATGTTTCCATTATCATGGTACTTATGTTGAGCAATTGGTGTGAGTTCTGTTTCTATCACCTGTCTTGAAGAATCTGTTGGTTCACTAAGATGCAGAGGTAAAATGCGTGCACAAGACTTATATATTGATACATGCTCTCATCAAAAGTTGGTCATGACACAATATTGTGAAAAATTATTTATGAGGAAAATAGAATGTATTAATAAATATGAACAAAAGGTTGGATGCATAGCAAGCATCCTACAAAAGGACCATGTACGTCCAAATAGAAAGTGCCACCTGTCTGCAAAATCTACAACATCAAAAGAAGATTGGCGAAAGTGCCCTCTATCCCTAGAAAAAAAATTCTTGATGAGATTGTCTTTGAAATGTTGAAGAAATGTCTCTACTTCGTCGAATGCTTTTTGTTTCTCCCATGCCACATGCTCCAACATATTGTGCAGACTAACCCTCCCAAGAACCAAAGTTAGAAACAACCCAATCCCAAGAAACTAAAAGTTTTTAGAATGTCTAACACCAATAGAAAAACAGTACTTGAAGAATGCCTATGCCTCTTAGTTTTTCATATATATATATATATATATATATATATATATATATATATATATATATTAAGAGGAAAAATTAGAGACCAAATGACTTGGATGCCAAGCATGCTTCTTACAAAAAGCTAGTTGCATCTCTTCAATGTACAACAAGACCTCCTCATCCTCATCCTCCTCGTAGCATGGGTCCCACCTTTGTGGAGTCTCAGGAGATCCAGTTGTAGGAAGTCTTATCCATGCAAACATTTCTGCAAGCAGGGAGATCGATTCTAAGAAACTTATTAAAAAGTAAGATTAATAATAATTACACAAACCTTTTGTACTGAGTTAAAAGTTTTGAAATTTGAAACAAGTTAGGTAATACAATACGAGCGGTAAATACTGATACCAAGTAGCTTTAGGTACAAGATTTAGAAAGCAATTTTGCTAAGTTCAAATCTTTTGAAACAATTGAGGTAATAGAACTATTAAATGCTAACATCAAGTAGCATCAGGTAAAAGTATATGACAATAATAAAAAATAATAAAAGCAATAATTAATAAAACAAAATGAAATAGAATAATACAGTCAAGTTGCACCTCTTTAATATTCTATCAACAAAGTCACCTACATTGAAAGAAAAAAAGCAAACTCTTTGTTCCGAAAATACCGAACTTAATCCACTTATTCTGTGTGTTTAAGAGGTATTTCAGTTTCATCAAACACTTAGTGGTTGAAGTATTATAATTTATGAGCAAACATCTTAGTGATCTTGCAAATTTTGTTCTTGTTACTGAACTTGATATTGATAAATCCAAAAATCTAGAAATTCATTTCGTGCAATTGAAACTTCTCGAACTGTTTCTTTTAAGAACCAAAAGATTTGTGCCAAAATAACAGATGCAAAGAAGAACAAAAGACCTTGTACGCGCAATGGTTTGTACTAATAACAAATCTCTTATCTTGGTACCTTATTCTTGAAGTATCCAAATCTGTAATCCCTCTCTATTAAATTAAATCGGATTAAAATAAAGTTATATTAATTTGATTTACTCTTGTTGTTTTGGTTTCACAATTTTAGTGTTTGGTGAGTGGAATGGAAATGTGTACTGATTTTTATGTTGCCAACACTTGCTATCTCTTGGATGATCCTTCATGATGTTCTTGCTTGATCAGTATATAAAATAGATGGTACCTCTTAACTAGGTGTTGTACTACCTTCTTCGATTGGAGCCTTTTACAACTCTTTCTATTCAACTGCAAGGCGGAAATTTTGACCATGCAGACAGGATGTTTTCTGATGTCGGTGCTACGTGGGATGGAGTTCTAGAGGACATGAGTGATGTGAAGGAATTGGTATATTTCCTTTACACTATAAGTTTATAAATAATCCAAGAGCAGAATTGTTTGTTGGCGTGATCAATTATCTGAGTTTGTAAAAGGGCTTTATTTGATATCTTAGGTTCCAGAGCTGTTTTACCTCCCTGAAATGCTGACCAATGAGAACTCAATTGATTTTGGTACCACACAACTGGGAGAAAAGCTTGGTATGTCCTATATACATGTATTTTCCATTAATAGTGATACCTAAGGGCCGACTAATATTTCTTGTGTCTGTAATCCAGATTCTGTTAAGCTTCCTCCTTGGGCTGAAAATCCTGTCGACTTTATCCATAAACATAGGATGGCTCTAGAGAGCGAGTATGTTTCTGCTCATTTGCACGAGTGGATTGACCTCATATTTGGGTAAGTTATGATTCATAGTTTTTTTCTGTGATGAATTTTGCTTTTCAGTAGATATGCATGTCTTTCGATACTGCCTGCACTAGGGTCTTCACTGCTACTGCTTGGAGAATGTAAACTCCCCCCCAAAAGAAAACAAAGGTTTGCTCCTTAACAAAAAAAATATTATGGCTTGAATAAACAGGTATAAACAACGGGGAAAAGAGGCTATAGCAGCCAATAATGTTTTCTTTTACATCACATATGAAGGAACGGTTGATATTGACAAAATCTCAGACCCAGTAAGTGTGCCTTCTTGTATTTTGGTATCTTCAGTTTGAATCGGCTATTTGATAATAGGGAAATGACATTCCCTTTCATATCCAGTTCTTTTGACTTTGCTTGATTGTTTTTAAGGGACAACAGCGCGCTACTCAAGATCAAATTGCTTATTTTGGGCAAACCCCATCGCAGCTTTTGACTGTTCCCCACATGAAAAGAATGCCATTAACCGAGGTTCTTCAAATGCAGGTTGGTCTGCTGAACCCAAAGTTGCAGTTTTCCTATTAATGTATGTTTGTAGGCATGTCTCGTTATTATTACTCCCTCTGTTCCATACAAGTTGACAAAAATTTCCTTTATCAATGTGCCAAAAGTACTGTTAAAAGTTTTTTATTGAGTGAAGAAAATGACTTTTCATTTGGAGGAGTAGAGTAATAAATGATGTCTCCTAGTTTTTTCGGTTAATTCCTTGGAACTGAGGAGTATTGTTTTCATTGCATGAACTGTCTATGCTCGGATTTGTACGGCCTTGACATTCGAGTTTGAGTTGCCTTATTAGTCATCCCCCCTAATTTATTGCTGTGGAGCACGTCCAATTTGATGTTAGGCCTGAACATGGGTTATATTGTAAGGTTTTCAAAATGCACTCAAAAGAGAGTTTTTGCGATCCTATTGTTGAAATTTTGTAAATTCAAGCTATTTGTAAGGTCTGATAACTTCTTTTGGAAGTTTTTAGTACACAATTATTCATCGATGAACTGGTGTTTCTTGATAAATTTTGTTGAGCCCAAAAGGCCACTTCTAAAGCAACTATAATGCTGTTTACATTGCGAAAATCATTCACTGCTTTAGCGAACAAGACTGTTGGAAAATTCTCGGATACAAAAATAGATTGATTGCCCCTTTCAGAAAGTCACATAAAGTCTTCTTTAGAGACTCATTGATTTTACTGGTTAATTTCGGTTCTGTTTCCAACAAAAGCTTGTTGGAGATGAATGCTCTGTAAAAGTACAGAATGCTTCATGTTTCTTCTATTCTTGTTCTGCACGCCATTTTGAGAGGAGACAATTACTACTTCGGGTTTGGTTGACTATGTGCTTATGTTTAACACATGCACTAAATAATCAAATATTTGGACATTTGCCTTTGGTAGAATTCTTTTCACGTAATTTTCTGTCAGGTCAACATGGATTATGCAAGTTTATTTTCTCATATTGTATCCAGTTTAATAACAGTGATCCCTTCGTCTTTTATTTTTTGATGGAATTCGGTTATCAGACTGTCTTTCGGAGTCCAAAAGAGCTCAAACCATTTGTTGTTCCAATGCCTGAGCGCTGCAATTTACCTGCATCTGCGATGCATGCATCCTCAGATTCTGTTATCATTGTCGATACCCATGCCCCAGCTGCTTATGTGGCCCAACACAAATGGCAGCCAAACACTCCTGATGGGCAGGGTGCACCTTTTCTTTTCCAACACGGGAAGGCCACAACCAGCTCCCTGGCGGTGCATTTATGCGCATGTTCAAAGGGCCAACCGGGGCTTCCTCTGATGATTGGCAATTTCCTCAAGTGTTGGCTTTTCCTGCTACAGGGATCAGAGGTTCGGCTGTGGTAGCTATAACCAGTGATAAAGAAATTGTAACTGGTACGAGTTTTTCCGCCTCTTCACACATCTGTGAGACTCTTGCTTTCAACTTGTAGTTAGTTTGAGTGATTCAATTAAGTTATTCTGGTCATAAATTTCAAGGAAACTTCTTATCTAAATAAGGGGCAAGGGTATCTACCGTGCCTCTATGACATTTATGCCAAAGATCATGGATGTGCTTGAATTATTCCAGGAACATAAAATTCGTATCAGAGTTAAAGTAATTTAACAAATAAAGTCTGTTTATCAACGCGCAAATGCAAAATGTAACTATTTTGATGCTATTTAAAGTGCATATCAGATAAATAAATAAATAAACAAAAGAACTCCCTGATGATCTGAAATTTTCTCTATATTTGATGGAACATATAAGTGCAACTATTTTGATGCCATTTAATGTTTACCTTGTTTTATGAGACCATTACCAAAATCTTATTTCAATGTTCCTTCTCACCAGGTGGGCATGCTGATAATAGTATTCGGGTAATATCAGCAGATGGAGCAAAGACCCTGGAGACTGCTGTAGGGCACTGTGCTCCTGTGACATGCTTGGCCCTCTCGTCAGATAGCAATTACCTTGTGACCGGATCTCGAGACACTACTGTATTGCTTTGGAGGATACATCATGCAGTTTCTTCTGTTCCAGCTAATGTTTCAGAACCTTCCCCTGGTCCAGGCACGCCAACTTCAACCAGCATTAATAGCTTGGCAAATATCATAGCAGATAAAAATAGGAGACGGCGTATTGAGGGGCCCATACATGTTTTGCGGGGCCACCTTAGAGAAGTTCTTTGTTGTTGTGTTAGCTCAGATCTTGGTATTGTTGTCTCTTGCTCTCAATCATCCGATGTTCTCTTGCATTCTATCAGAAGGGGTCGCTTGATCAGAAGGCTCATTGGTGTGGAGGCCCATGCTCTCTGTCTTTCATCTGATGGCATCATAATGGCTTGGAATGAGACCCTACACACACTCAGCACCTTTACTCTTAATGGCACAGTTGTTGCTAACGTGCAGCTTCCCTTTTCTGGGAGCATTGGTTGCATGGAGGTTTCCTTTGATGGACAAACTGCACTGGTTGGAGTGAACTCCTGGTCTGAGAAGGATGGGTCATTTGATAGTAACAGGGATTCACAGTCAAAGCGACAAGGAAATGAAACCCTCTCTATGGGATCATACGAGCACCAGGATAAGTGTAGATTGGATGTACCACAGCCTTCAATTTGTTTTCTCGATCTTTACACTCTGAAGGTACTCACTCAAGACTTCTTTTGAATTGTCAATTGGTGTTTCTTGTGTTTACAGACAAGGTTTTTAAAGAAGGAAAAGAAAAAGAAATTCATAATGAACATGTTTGAGGATTCTCATTCTTGTCAAAGGATTTCTCCTTCTTGTCAAAGGATTTCTCCTTCTAACAAGGCTCCGATGACAGGTGTTGCACACTCTGAAGCTTCAAACAGGGCAGGATATCACAGCCATTGCTCTGAACAAAGACAACACTAATCTTTTGGTGTCTACTATGGATAAGCAGTTGATAATCTTCACCGATCCTGCTGTAAGTTGGGATTTTGTGTTTTCTCCTCTCATCATCTATTTTCTAAGAGCAGTATTGTATGATATTGACGATCTATTAGCCCCCTCATAAAATTGTATTGCCTTGTGCTCCGAGGCCTATCCTCAAGTCATTGCTTAACTTTTTCACAAAATCTATTACTTACAGCTGAGTTTAAGAGTGGTTGATCAAATGCTCAAGCTCGGATGGGAAGGCGATGGACTCAGCCCCTCATAAAATGAAGCTGACACTTGACATATGTATTTATCAAATATGGTTTGCGAAGATGTAAAAACAAGAGGTATACCCATACTGCCGGGGCACAACATTTTATTTCCAGATTGTCAAGATGCTGTATTCTGTCCCCCAATATCTTTTGTATACTAATGTATTATCGAAAGTATCATTTACACAACACGAGTGCACGAGGTAGTAGTACTTCTACAGGGACAAGGGGGTGTTTAGGCAAATTTTTTTTTTTTTTTGGACTTGATTGAGTTGTAAATTCTTCAGTGTTGATAGAGGTTAGGGTGTAGCCCCCTTTCATTGTTCAATTTTGTTTATTCAAGTTCAAGAAATTAATACAGTTTAGGTATGTAATGTTATAGTCGGGTCCATGTTTGGACAAAGCTTTGAGGTTACAGGATTATTATGTTGGTGAGTTTGTTAAAAGTGATATGAAATTTTATTTTATTTTTTGATGAAGTGAATGAAATTTTTGGTTAACCTTCAATTTGTTGGATCTCCAATTGAGATGTGTTGTACACTTTACACTTTTGGTTAACCAGTAAGGTAGCCATATCGAAACACCTCCCGCCCCCTGTCCGAGACTCTTGATGTATGGATTTGGATTTGGATTTACGTATGTAAATTTGGATATTGTTGTCGGGTTTATGTTTGGATGTACTTATAAAGATGCGTTTATAGTGGTTGATACGCCATGATGGTTGTACTTATAAAGATGCGTTTATAGTGGTTGATACGCCGTGATGGCTACTACAGTTACTTTAATTGAGCCTTAAAAAAAATGCTTGTGTTTCCTTCTTGACATTTGTGAAAAATAATGAAAGCATGCAAGTCATGAACTCCTGTTATTGACGTATATTGTTGTCTTCACCAAAGAATTACGCATATGAAATTCTAATTTATCAATCTCAATCTCCAATTTTTAATTTTATTTTTTGTCTTTTGATCCTCTATTTAATAAGAATTTAGCTATTGTAGGTCCATATAAGGGTAGAGCTCTCTAATTAAATATTTTCTCCATTCACGGTACTCGAAATTGAGAGCTTACTTAGGTTGAACACGTGTCAAATTACTCTTTTGAGAAAGAAAATTTTGATCGTGAAATTGAGAGCTTACTTAGGTTGAACTCGTGTCAAATTACCCTTTTGAGAAAGAAAATTTTGATTGTACAATGCCGCGACATATATATTATAGGTTCACCCATAAAAATTTGTACTTCCTTAGATATAAAATAATTTTAAAATTAAATTTAACTCCTAGAATCTAATCAAGGAGTACAATAGAGAAAATATATTACAAGTTCACTAATAAAAATTTGTACTTCCTTAGATACAAAATAATTTTAAAATTAAATTTAACTGCTAGAATTTAATAAGAATACAATAAAGAAAAATATATTACAAGGTCGAATTAATCAGTCTTTTTAAAATACGTGATAAATTAATAATCTTGAGCAACATTTTATGAGCATATTAAAATTGTTAATAAAAAGGGAATGAAATTATCAAGTTAATTCCTACTGTCCAAAACAACTCCCCGTTTCCATATCCCATACAAAAGGATTATTACTAATCAAAATCTAAATATAGGCAGTCTTATCCCTATTAACAAAACGAGAATATGTATTCCTCTTTAGCATTCTCATGTTGCTATCCTTGGCAATGCATAAACATGGAGGCCTCCATCAAGATGAAGTGTAAGCATAGTCCTATAAGTAATCTTTCGACTCTCATCAGCAACTGCAAACCGGAAGAATTGAACAAGCACTATCGAGACAATCTTCATCTGCCTGTAAGCAAAGTCTTTGCCTAAACAGATCCTAGGACCGGCCTGCCATATCCAGTATACGTCAGAGAAAAATATAACTTGAATTTTCAAAGTAGAAGGGAAAACATAGTGTACCCACATGAAATGCAATGAATTTGAAAGGTGACTCGGGTTGGAAAACTCCATTGTGGTCGAGCCATCTTTCAGGGCGGAATTCTTCTGCATCGTCTCCCCAAACGTAAGGCATCCTGCCCATGGCATAGGATGTGTAGTATATATCATCTCCCTTTTTGACTTTGTAACCATCTGGAAGTACATCATCTTCTAGTGCTGTCCTTCCATCCTACAAAAATAACTGTCATACTCATCATATTAAAGACCATGTCATTTGAATTTGTAAAATTGCTAGACTACTGTAAGTTGCTGGTGATTGTGCCGAAATCTTGGTCCAAAACTTCTCTTCATCAGCCTATATTCCTCGTCTCAGTGAAGACCTGTCTATATCGCCTATACTAGAGAGGAAAAGAAAAAATGCACGATAGTGGCACCCGAAAAAGGGAATTAGCCGGTTAGAAATTTACCACAGGGACTCCAGGATAAAGCCTCAAAGTCTCTGTCAGAGACGCGTGAAGATAATGCATCTTTTCTAGTTTTTCATCAGTTATTTGCTCCACAAATTTGTCGATGTCAACTTCATTCTTGGCATCATCATCATCAATGAACTCGTCAACTTCTTGAAATATCTTTTCCTGTACTAGTGGGTTCATGCAGAGCATATAGATGAACCATGAGATTGTGTTGGCTGTGCTGTCTTTTCCAGCAATCATAAAGTTGAGGATTATATCTCTAAGGTATCGATCAGTCATTTGATCCGGGTCTTTCTTGCTTTCCTCCAGAAACCTTGACAGTATGTCTTCCTTCGTATCCTGCTGTGACATACAGAAAATGTTTGTTAAGTTTCGTATGATTTATGTCAGCTGAATTTAGTGTTTGTTCTCTTTGTCTGAATCTCTACTTCATGTCGTCTCTTTCTTTTGAAATTAAATGTTCTGTGATCTAAAATCTGAATAATGTGGGATTCTGAAAGGATTAAGTTGAAGAGACCAGGCCCCTTAAGCCTTAAATAGATATGCTCACAGCATCCGCTTATTCAAACAGTTGTTTCCTTTTTTTCTTGATTAATCCATGAACAAACTCATCAATGATTTTGTTGTTCCTTCTTAAAGCAGACTCAGAGCCGATGTTAAGGACTCTCTTAAGCTTCCAGGATGGATCCACAAATCTCCAATAGACTAGCGCATTAGCATCATCAAAGGCCTTCATGAATTCAATCCCCTCCTTGTTTGATCCCTCGAGACAGTTCAAGTCCACCCCAAAACCGACTTTGAATATGGAGTCTAATGTGTATCTCATTAGCATATCCTTCATGAAAGGACATCATCATCAGAAGTAAACAAACTTTGAAAATAAACTAATGATCTATCATCAAACTGCACCCCGGCCCCCTCCCAACAAACAAAAAACAGTTCATTACTGTCAGGTGAAGCTCAAGTAGGACACAGGTTTACCCCAAGATCATTGTATTTTGATCCTTAAATGGAATAAAAGTACATTATAACGAGATAGTATGTTGTTCTTTCTAGCTAATCTGACGCACAATCTTCATATTAATGTAAAATATCAAAATTCCAAGCCTCAGAGACCCTCATATGATATAAGCCAATGATCTTGTATGCCTTAATTAGATCAGAAAACAAACAGAAGTCCCTGATAATACCCATATCCACCCTTCAGAAAATACACACTCGATCCTGCTTGATGTCCCGGGTTGACCGGCTTTCAGATGCTTCCCTTGGGCAATAGTCAAAAAATATATGAACATTTCATTCGCAACATCAGCAAATACGTTGTGCTAACATCCAGACCTATGTCATTTATTGAATAGATCAGTATCTGTCTTGACAGCTGAAAAGGCAAATTTTGGGCAAATTCTTCAGCTTAGATTACAGTGGACAAAAGCAAAATGTCTCTTTAAATTATTCTCTGTTCTCTTTCTATTGAGTTGTAAGACAGTCATGGTTTTTCAATTAGGGCTAATGGAAATGAAATCTGCATTTCTGAAATTGTGCAATTTAGGGGTAAGGCTTCTATATAACACCACCCCCACCCCCCAACCCCTCCCCGAGCGGCCACCAACCAAAAAAATAGATAGATTGTTTGAGCAGCTTGTACAGCCCAGTGGCAAGGATCTTTCATAACAGTCACCATGAATGACAGAATCAAAGATGGGTGGTGAAAGAAACTTACATGGATATCAAAGATCTGCTTTGCCTTTGAAATCTCCAAAACAATTCTAGCTAGTTTTGATGCACTTCTCCGGAAAGCAGCACAGCTGAAATCCCTTAAGACCCGGGTTGAGAACTCAAGGCTCGCTAGCTTCCTCTGGTGCCGCCACCTCTCCCCATCAACTGCAAAGATTCCCTCTCCAAACAGGTCTCTGATAATATCCATCATGTAATCTCCTTTCACATATTTGTCAAATTTAGTTTTAAGTATGTACTCTATGTTTCTAACGTCAGTTGTGTAAAATTCACTTTGATCAGGTGCAAGAAGGCGAAAAGTACGGTCTTTCCTGGCAACTTCAGTTTGGTGATCATATAATGTGTTGAAGTAGAACAACTGATGGAATACAGTTCCATCCACAGGTGGATACTCCGGGTTGCCAATCGATTTCCCAGAGTAAATTTTCACAAACATAGCCAAGATAGCTAAAGAGATCGACGCAAGAGCACAAGTGAAGAATACGAAGATGGCTGAGATGATGTCCATGCTCTGGAGGAAGGTAACCAGGAAGGTCAACTAAGTTTACATTCACTTGGATGATTATGCAGGAGGTAATATACATATATATGACTTTTAGTTTGATGATTTCAAAATTTTAAAGCATATCCTGCGTCTCCATTACAATCTATTGAATACTAGTCAAATTGAGGCATTAAAAAGTGCAAGGAAAGTAAAACAGTGCCAAGCAATAACATAGGCTTGTAATTGGTTCTGAGTTGAATGATCTGCTTGTGATTTTTATTTTTTAATACCCTTATTGTAGAAAGATATTCATTCTTTGTATGAAATAGAAAGTAGTGACAAATTGGCTCTACTTCTCTCCAAACCAGACTGTTAGATAATAAACCTATTCTTAGACCTTTAATCAACAGTTCAAGTTTTGATTAAGTTGACTCTTTTAACACAATATCAAAGTCTTTCTGAGCAAGAGGTCTTTAAATTCGAATCACAAACGAACAACCGAACAAGGTGTTGGGGAAGGAAGGGTGGATCCACCTTACTGGAAGCAGGGTTGGCCAAACCCTCAACTTTCAGTATAACAAAATTAAGAATTTTATATTTGTGGCTTGGAAAATCACCGGAAATTAAAGATTTAGTGTGAAGATCGATCCTTTCTATATTTTTGCATCACTGAGCTTTTACCCCTCTAAAATTCTCCAAAAAGGAAAAAATGTCAACTCCATTTGAGAAGAGGAGCTATATTACAGATTAGGTGTAATCAAAGATAAAAAAATCTTGGCAAGAAAATTCTTTCAAAATTAGGCTGAAACATGAAGTCCAGGTAACATAGCCAAGCTTCAAAAACTTGGTATGAGCAAAAGGAGAGGGAGGGGAGAGAAAAGAACATGCAACTGCTTAAGTGAATACTGAACAAAGAAAATGTCACTGAATTCAAAATACTGAAACACTCAGTGTCCTTCCATTTCCATCCTCAGCATAAATTACAAATACAACACAAGCACCCGACTAAATCCACTAATAAATTTTACATTCTAAACAAGTACTTAACTAATCAGCAAACCCTACTTATTACTGTGTCCCGGTGGACGGGATCCAACTCATGGGTTGTTGGCCTTCCATGCCAGAAGCCATGTGCAGAGGCACGGTTACATCCAGTGCTGGCAGATTCACACTAAATGCACCCGGTACACCAAAGAAGGGTACCGGTCCAGGTGCTGGCTCTGTGGGTGGTGCGGTTAGATTTGGATCAACGACAGGACTTTCAGGCTGAGGTGCACTAGGTGGGGGCACAGACGTTGCTGGAGGTTCACTTATCACAAGCTCTTCTAGCTGTTGCAATGCCATCAATGCTGCATTCTCATTGGCTATGTAAGGCCTGATTATTCCAGCAGCTTCTTTGACTTTTACTCGCTGCGAGCAGTACAATCATTGTTTTTTGTCAAAAAAGAGTTTTTCATGGACCCTTGAAATCAGGATCACTGCTTGCAGGGTAAAATTGCCTAAAATATGCATGCCCCAAACCACATTAAGGAGGGACCCGCGCTTGGGGGTGGCTTGGGGGTGGCAGGTTTTGTTGTAAGGATATAATCATTAGAGTTGGCAATTGTCAGGATAAATGTAACAGAAAGTTTAACTAGACTCACAATTAGCTCCAGCTTTGCTGTCAGTTCTTCATTTGCATTGGCTTGTCCTTGCTCAAATTTTAGACTCCTCGCAGCCGAAGCATCCTATCAATAAGGAATGACAAGCATGAGCAAGCTGAATAGTGTGTCGGTTTTCGCAACAGACATACCAAGTTGCCTCAAATTCAATCACTTGACATAAAATTTTATCTTCAGGGCCATGATAACCTTAGATGAAATCAAACTCACAAACTAGTACACACGCATCAAGAAGAGCCAATACATTATCCCTCCCCCAATTTCATGGCTAGGAAAAATTTTTATTAAGATGAAAGGTGCAGATTCAAAGTAAGCATCCTAAAAGAGAGCTACTTACATCCATAATAGAGACTATCCACAAAGTGGCACAAACTCAACAATATATATGTACATCTTTTCAATGAAGAGATTTTAGAAACATTCAGGCCACCATAATGATTTAGCTTTTTTAACATATCTACAGGCCAAATGCCTATATGTCATGTTGACCTCCTCTATCTATATGTTACTAGGTCCACTATAAATGTCCAATGCTAGAAAATCTTCTGGAAGTAGGATTATCCTAAATTCAAAGTGTCAGCTTAGAATATAATTTTTTGGCTCGTTAATTTGACCCAATTACAGATTAGCTCAGAATCTGAGAGCAGAGCATCGCTAGGAATTGAAAGAACCATATGTACACGTACATACATCCTCAGTAAGATAATATAAACTGACAGGTGCATATATATATATTTATATATAGATAGATAGATAGATAGATATAGACAATACTATGCTGTTGTTATAGGAAGATAGCTTTTGCCCTTCCTTATATTGCACATCAATGTTTCTATATCTTGCTTTTCACATGCAGAAGCAACTACATTCTGGAGTTCAGTAGAATATGGAAGTTCTTGAGATGTTCCACAGTCAAACATATAATCGCACAGAAACTTTATGAATAAACTCTAAATATTTGAAAGAAATACACAAGCAAAATTTTACAAGAAAGTCGATTTAAATATTTGAAAGAAATAAACAAGAAATGAACTAGCACCTTGGATACATTTTTTCCCTTTTGATAAATTAGGTTTTGGGTAATTGTGAGCAACTATCATGGTGAGGAAGAAGCCATGAGAAACATTGTCGGTTGAATTGTGATTATTGAGTATGTGAAAGTAATGCATGATGGATGCCTAAGATTCTCTCATTTTACACTTATATTCTGACGATCAAGGATGTTAAGGGTAGTAAGGACTTAAGAATTCTTAATCATGAAGCTCCCCCATATGAATGCAAGGACTTCTTGCTTCCTATGACAAGTGTCAGGGAAACACAATCACCTCAAACAACAATAAAGGTAAAGATAAAAGGCATGCACAAGCTGAACATTGAGTTTCATTAAGCTATAGTGAAGGTGTGAAGTCAAAGGATTTATATGCACATTCAGCTAAAGACAACACCCTCACCTCAAGGTCATCAAAGAGAATCCATATCAGAGGCTGTAACACGATCTTTCAGAAAATTTGTCCTTGGTCAAATTCAACCCAAGATCCCCCCACAACCTCACCCCAAAATGAGTCACAAGCTCAGTACAACTATAATACAAAAGGGACAGAGGAATCAAACATGGGATCTAATGTCATGTATATAGGACGCACTTGTATTCAAACTCGTGTCTTTGATAACAATTCTTGACAACTTTACGATTTTTACAAGTTGTCTTACGCGATAACCACACCAATGTTGTACATTATAAACAATTTTGTTACTTTTTAGCATTATACACAATGTGATAATTGTAGAATTCAAAAAACCTAATCATCAATGGCAAAAGAAGTCCAATTTATCCTTTGACATGATAGGGTTTAAAGCTTCACCACATCAATTCACAAATCTTCTAAGTAGTCTTCCATTTTCCCTTCATTTTACAAATAAATACAAGTAAGCAACTACCATAACCAAAGAGGTGCCAAAATTCAAATTCAAATTAAACCCCAATTCAGGAGGGAATTATAATTCACAAGTAAACTCACCTTCCTGGGCCTACCCAAAGGCTTGCCGGAAAGTCTCCTCGGCTTCCGGGGAGTACTCCCCTTCGGCGGCCTCCCACGCCGCTTCCCCGACACCATTCCCACGGCGGGGCCCCCGCCGCCGCCACCACCCAGCTTCCGCGGCCGTCCCCTCGGCTGCTTTCCAATGGGCCTCGAAACCGGGCCAAGGACGCTCTTCCTGGGCCTCCCTCTGGGCTTTCCAGTACCACCACCGGGCCTAACCACTTTGAGCTTGGGCGGGCGGCCGACCCGGCCTTTCGCCACTTCCACCGCCGCGACAACCTCCTCGACCGGCGGAGCAAACGGCACCACCTCCACCTGCTTGGGCGGCCTCCCGGGCCGCCTCTTTTCCTCGGATCTGGGCTGCTGCTTGGGGGTCGGCCACGTTTCTTGGTGGGCTGGGACAGACCACCATCTTGGGCTTCCAAAGCCGGCAGACCCAGGTCGGCCTTGGGCTTTGGAGGGCGACCCGGGCCCCTTCTGGGACTGGGGTTAACAGTGATAGGAAAAGGGTGTGATTCCATGGGAGGAGGAGGAGGAGGAGGAGAGAGAGATCAGTAGCTGCAGAGGAGAAAGAGAGTTGGCATAGGATAGGAGAGAGAGAGAGGAGAAAGAAAGTTGGATCCGGATTTTTGGGTTTCTTAATTTTGGTCGGAAAATGGAAGTATTTATTTGCAGAGAGAAAATGGGGAAAACTATGGGCGATATAATAATTGGAAAATGAGAAAAATAAATAAATCATAAAAAAAAAAAGTGGTGGTAATAATTATTTTTGTTTTCCGGATTAGAATGGAAGGTGGGGATTTGGGAAAAGACAGAGAAAATGGGTGATGAATTTCATGATCCAACCGTGTACAATGATTTTGAACCATGTGCCTCGGATTCATGACGTGGCATATGATTTTTTGTTTTTCTGTATTTTCAGTGGTTTGGATTTAGTTTTTTTTTTTGTTTTGTTTTGGATACATATCTTTCACCTTTACATGTGTATCTGATAGCCGAGAGCTTTTAACTTAATTGATATGAAAGTAAAATTTTTCACCTTTACATGTATATCTCATAGTCGAGAGTTTTTAACTTAATTGATATGAAAGTAAAATTTTATATTTTATGTGAAGGTTTGAATTTTAGTCATAACAATATTTGTAGGAGTTGTGTATTGTTGACAAATTTCTTATGGAGTTGCAGATAGAGCTAAGCTTCTGGTGGACCCCGTCCATTAAGTGTGCAAGCCTTTCCTTTATTTGTTTGCGAGTCAACTAAACTTATATCTCTATATGAAAATCTCATTGCGTGAACTTGTTTATCATTGGAAAAAAAAAACTTCAAATCGTATTTGAAGAACATTCATTTTTAACATATCACAAAATATGGATGATAGATGGATGGTTTGATGGATTGATTTGGATTTGGACGATAATCGTCCAACTCATCACACTTAAATATTCATTCGTTTACGGACGTCACAAATGAGTCATTTGAGTTGTGTACAAGTCGAGTTATCTTCGAATCATTTAGATTTGTTTAAGTTTTGGTTCTACTTGGGTGAGATTGACTTTGTAACATTTGATATTTTGTCCAATAAATTTATTTTACGAAGAAAAAACACTTTGGTGAAAGTTTGGGTCATATTTATATCATAACAAGTTAATTTTTTAGGTGTCGAGTTGAGTTCAATTTAAGTTATCAATTCAATTATAGTAACTCTTAACATGTTTACTCATTTATCACCATCTACATTGAGTTTGCTTCTAATTATTATCGCTTGTTGTTTTGCTTGTTTCTTACACAATTATACAATTATTGGGGAAAAAAAACTCAAAATTTTCAACAACTCATCTAAGTAGATATAAGCAATACAAATTATAATATGGACTCGGATTTATAAACTAAAGTTACCATGTGTATTATTTTGTTATAATTTTTGAAAATCCACTTTCTATTTCCATATTCCCCATTTCCAAAACATATTAGATCCATTCTCCCTAAATTATATCGTATCATCGAGTCTATAGATACAAGTTTATGATATAACTATTGTACAATAAGTTATAAAACTTATATGCTATTAAACAATGTATTTTTCTAAACAATTATCCATTATTTAGATAGCCGAATTACAATAGTTTAATACGTGAGTTTGTACATACAACTCCTATCCTGAATAGAACGATTTATTAAAATATATTTATTATCTAAACCAATACAACTAGTAACAATTGATAAATACTTTTCACAATTTCGTATTCTAACATGTATCTTATAATGAATTTTTATATCCGAAGAGATACTTATAAAAATAAGATCTGTTTATATTTAAACCAGGTGACCGAGAATCATAACGGTTGTTTAACACAATTTTAGATTGGATTAAGCTAAAATTTTAATTTTGATTTTTACTCTAAAACTTTCTTCATTTCTCAAAAATTTCTTCCCTTTTCTCAGTTTCCCATCTCCCACTGTGACTTTTCGACCCTTCTTGATCACCAGAGAGAGAGAGAGAGAGAGAGAGACGTTGATCACCATTGTTAGCTTCGTCCTTCCGCCGCATTCATCACCGCATCCGACGATGAAATTATCCGCCAACTTCCATCATCAGCTGGTAACCATCTCTCTATGTATCTCTCTATCTTTCCTCCCTCCTCCTCTGCAATTCGTTCTTCTTGTTTACAAATTTATGCACCTAGCTGTTCGCAATTCGAGTTCATTTATTAAAGCAACAATTTTTCGATTGAATTTTTCTTTTTCGTAAAAAAATTTGTGCAATATGCAGAGATGAGTCTTTGGAAAGGATTACTGGACTCACTGAGCTCGATCTTCACCGATTCAAGCCCTTCATACGAAGCTTACAATAACGCAAACCCTAATTCTTCAATCAATCATTCGGCGGGGACAATGGAAGGTGTTGATATAGATGGGAGTTCCGTTAGTAATGAGAGGACAGCGTATAAGCTAAAAGGGTACTTTGATTTGGCCAAAGAGGAAATCGCTAAGGCTGTTAGGGCAGAAGAGTGGGGTTTGGTTGATGATGCGATTTCGCACTACAGAAATGCTCAGCGTATTCTTGCTGAAGGGGCTTCAACTCGACCCCCGTCATTTATCTCAGCGAGGTAAATGATCAAATTATGTTGGATTTGATTTTTTGGCTTTTGCATCTAGCAGATTCATATTGTGGTTTCCAAATTGGGGTTCACACTTTGAGGATGTTATTTGATGATTTATATGTTATTCAGTTCACACTTGGTAGTTATTCATGTACATTTCATCTGATAGTCTTGCAAGTTTTTAGAGGAGACCTAGAATGTTGAGTAGAATATTGTGTTTTCTTAACTGGGTTTCACTCTTGGAGGATGTTATTTGATGATTTATGGGTAATTGAGTTCATTTTTGCCAATTGGTAGTTATTGGCCATGTTCACTTCATGTGATAATATCGGAATTTTTAGAGGAGCCTTAAAATTTCGAGTACTATCCTGAAAATATCAACAGTGCTATGAACTTTAAGAGAATGCAAGATGAAGCTCTGGGTAGATCAATTAAATTATAGTAAAGCTAATGTACTTCCTATATAGCTTTGAAATGTTCAGCAGAGCTCCAAACTCTAAAGTTTTCACAGAAAAGATGAATTTTTAATTGAAAATGCACGTAGACATTATGTGATTGAGGTAGTAATCTTAGTTATTTGCTGGATGTTTAATGTTGATTGCTGGGATCATTTGCTGTACCAGTTAGAACTTAGAAGTATTTCCTGTATTTCTTTGAGGCTACTTGTTCTATCTTTTTGATACTTGCTAATGAGTGAGCTGATTATCTTTTTTTTTTCCCAGTAAATTAATTACTATGTTAATACATTCTCTTATTTCAAATAATCTCAATATAAGTCGAGTAAAACCCAAAGCCCACCCCTGCCTTGCAAAGGGTGAAGCCCAGCCCCTCCTCCAAAAGCCCTGTGACCTCACTCTGCCCCTCGCGTGCCTCAATGGGCTTTTTTCTGTTTTTTGCTATTTTCCTTCTCCCCCTCCCCCTTCTCTTTCTTTTGTCTCTGTCTTTGTTAGATTTTGAGTAAGTGGGTTAGTTGCACCTTTTTTCAATTGGTGCTATTTTTTTTACTCGCTTTTAGTGAAAATCGTAGCGAATTCATTGTGTTATCACAATCTAAGGCTCTTTGTGGTATTTTTGTAGTTACAATGATATCTAATTACTTATTTAATGTCATCAACTAGCATATTCGACAAAAAATATTGCTTGGTAATGATTTTCAAGCATTTTTTAATAAGTATGCCTAGTTCCAAAAAGCCCTTTCCTTTGCCTCGAAGCCTAGGCCCGGCCCAGGACCCTTTGCGCTTTTGTGCGCCTTAGAGCTTTTTAAACTAATAGTAATCATAAAAATCATCTAAATTCATAAAGAGGATAGTGTTAGCATCCCAAGGGGTTTCGGATACATAGTGGTCTAAGTAGTAATCATCAAGATCATGTAAATTCACAAAGAGATTACCCTTAATGTCCCAAGGGGTTTCGGAGGCGTAGTTGTCAACTCCTTCCAAGACCCAAAAATGAAGGCTATTATCCATGCTTTTGCAATTTTTGGGAAATTTTCGGAAAGTTGTAAAATAATATCGTAATAAACCTAATGATAATTCAAAAGGTTCTTGGCTATTTGGGCCAATTCTAAATCATTTGAACAATGTTGTACACAGGAAAACGCTAAAATCTTCCTCATTCTTGGTTGCTTTGGGATTACTTTTTAAGATCCAAAAGACAATGGCAACGTCATAAGTAGTAAACATCAAGATTATCTAAATTCATAAAGAGAATACTCTTAACGTCCCAAAGTGTTTCGGAGGAACAGTGGTCAACTCCTTCCAAGACCCAAAAATGAAGGCTATTGTCCATAGTATTTCGAGAAATTTTCGAAAAGTTGTCAAATAATATCTTAACAAACCTACCGATAATTCAATAGGTTCTTGGCTATTTTAGGCTCATTTTAAATCATTTCAATAGGTTCTTGGATATTTTAGGCCCATTTTAAACGGTAAAATCTTACTCATTCTTGACTACTTTTGGATGACCTTCTAAGATTCGAAAGACAATGGTAACGTCGGAAATAATAATCATCAAGATCATCTAAATTTATAAAGACAAAATTGCTAAAGTCCCAAGGGGTTTCGGAGGCATAGTGGGTAACTCCTTCTAATGCCCAAAAATGAAGGCTATTATCCATGATTTTTGCAATTTTTGAAAAGTTTTGGTAAAGTTGTTAAATAATATCTTAACAAATCTAATGATAATTCATAAGGTTTCGACTATCAACATTAAAATCTTGATCATTCTTGATCGCTTTCGGATCACCTTTTAAGATCCAAATAAACGTCATTAGTAGTAATCATCTAAATTCATAATGAGGATAGTGTTAAAGTCCGAAGGGGTTTGAGAGGCGTAGTGGTCGGCTCCTTCCAAGACCCAAAAATGAAGTCTATTATCCATGGTTTTTTACAATTTTAGGGAAATTTTTGGAAAGTTGTCAAATAATATCCTAACAAACCTAGTGATAATTCAAAAGATTCTTGCCTATTTTCGGCCTATTCTAAATCATTTCAACATCATTGCACACCACTAAAACACTAAAATCTTGCTCACTGCGTTCGGATCACCTTCTAAGATTCAAAAGCAATAGCAAAGTCATAAATAGTAATCATCAAGATCATCTAAATTTATAATGAGGATACCGCTAACGTCCGAAGGGGTTTGAGAGGTGTAGTGGTCAGCTCCTTCCAAGACCCAAAAATGAAGGCTATGATCCATGAGTTTTTGCCATTTTTGGGAAATTTTCGGAAAATTGTCAAATAACATCTGAACAAACCTAGTGATAATTCAAAAGGTTCTTGGCTATTTTTAGGCCCATTCTAAATCATTTCAACAACATTGTACACCAACAAAATACTAAAATCTAAATCTTGCTCATTCTTGGCCGCGTTCGAATCATCTTCTAAGATCGAAAAGACAATGACAACATCATAAGTAATAATCATCAACATTATCTAAATTGATAAAGAGAATACTCTTAACGTCCCAAGGAGTTTTAGATAGTGGTCAACTCCTTCCAAGACCGAAAAATGAAGGTTATTATCTATGGTTTTTTTGCAATTTTTGGGAAATTTTTAGGAAGTTTGTCAAATAATATCTTAACAAACCTATTGATAATTCAAAAGGTTCTTGGCTATTTTAAGTCCATTACGAATCGTTTCAACAACATTGTACACCACCAAAACACTAAAATCTTGCTCATTCTTCACTACTTTCGAATCACCTTCTAAGATCCAAAAGACAATGACAACGTCGTAGGTAATAATTATCAAGATCTTCTAAATTCATAAAGAGGATATTATTAACGTCCCAATGGGTTTTAGAGGTGTAGGGGTCAACTCCTTCTAAGGCCCAAAAAGGCTATTATCCATGGTATTTTTGCAATTTTTGGAAAATTGGCAGAAAGTTGTGAAATAATATCTTAACAAACCTAGCGTAATTCAAAACGTTCTTGGCTATTTTAGGACGATTCTAAATCATTTCAACACTATTGTACACCACCAAAACACTAAAATCTTGTTCATTGTTAATTGCTTTAAGATCACTTTTTATGATCCAAGAGAGAATGACAAAGTTATAAGTAGTAACTTAGTTTAAAAAGCACGCCCAGGGCGCAACTAGGGTCACAAAGCCCAAAGCCCACCCCCTTGCGCCTTGCAAGGGGTGAAGCCTAGCCCCTCCTCCAAAAGCCCTCTGAACTCAGTCTGCCCCTCGCGTGCCTCAATGGGCTTTTTTAATGTTTTTTGCTATTTTCCTTTCTCCCCATCCCCTTTCTCTTTCTTTTGTCTCTGTCTTTGTTAGATATTGAGTAAGTGGGTTAGTTGCACCTTTTTCAATTGGTGCTATTTTTTCTTTTTCTTTCTTGCTTTTTCGGTGAAAATCGTAGCAAATTCATTGTGTTATCACAATCTAAGGCTCTTTGTGGTATTTTTCATAGTTGTATTGCTTGGTAATGATTTTCAAGTATTTTTTAGTAAGTGTGTCTCGTTCCAAAAGCCCGAGCCTTCGCCTCAAAGCCCGCGCCCGGGCCCCAAGACCCTTTGCGCTTTTGTGCGCCTTGAGCTTTTTAAACTAAGGTTTGCAAGTAAGACTAGGGATGGTTTTGGTGAGTTCTAGTAGTGATAGCCAAGGGCACAAGGAGGGGCACCGATTTTATTGTTGCTAACCAAACTATGCTTTTACTCTCTAAGTGAGATATGTTACCTGGATCATGGGTTTCTAGAGACATCCCCACTCTAGACTACATGCAAGGAATTCCACAAAGCTTTATCTTGATCATCACAAACTGTGCACGCTGTTAAAGGAAGAAAGTGATTATGTCTTGTTATTGGCTCGCATGTTGCAAGAGAATACTTTCATCTTTTCACGATCAAGAGAGTATAAACTACACTGAAAATCAAGAAATGAAACTCTATAACATTGCAGATTTGCTAGATTTGTGTCACTTTTCGAGAAAGGATACAGATGATACAAAAAGTGAGAAGGAGAGCCACTGTTTTTTATGCTTTATGGACCAGCATATCCTTCCAGCTGAATATCTGCAATGTAAAAGTCCTCTTTTGTTATGCCAAATGTTGAGTGTTGAACTATGTCTTCCACAATTTTCATTCTCTATCTTTCTGTTCTTGGGATGTTTCCTGATTATTTTCTGTTCATTTTATTCTCTCCTTAGTCCTTAATATTCATTAATCAGGAAAGATACTCATGTTGTCTCTTATGTTGCTTTTCAATGTTGTCCTCAACCAACTCAAAACTAGTGGTTAAGAACCTGCTCTTATGTTTTCCTAAGCTCAACTAATGTTTGTGCTGCCATAATTAAGCAAAGTAGAGAAGACAACTGATTCTTCTAGCATTGTTTGCTGCAGCGAGCAGCAGAAAGTAAATTCTTATCATCAGAAGATATCAAAATGGCAGGGTCAAGTGTCTGATAGATTACAAGCCCTGAGTCAACGAGTGGGTATGTATGTGTTGGTGTTATTCAATTTCATTTACGATATGCCTGGTTCTTGTAGAGTTTGATTGATCCTCCATTGCTTTTCAGGTGGTACAGCTACTGAGAAGGTATGGCTTGGTTTATCTGGAGTGTAAGTTGACTTTCATGTAGGGAACGGTTCTGTGTTTTGGATGGCTTTCTGTGGTGGTCTGTCTGACGTGCTTGATTGTAATTTATGCAATTTGTTTCATATCAGTTTGTCAAGCTTATTATGCATATAATATCCTCTTCCTTCACTGCTGTTTTGTGACCGCATCTCTCTGTCTCTTTGGCTCTGTTTGTATGTGCATTTGGAGAACTGTCTAATTGTGTATTCCACACCAAATAATAATGTCTGAGAGGAAGTTGGTATGAACACTCCTTTTCAGATCACTTCACGTCCACAAGGTGTTAAAATGTCGTCCAAAACATCAAATGCTCTAAACAACGTTCAACGGAGACCCCTAATTTGACTGGCAGCAGTTCACTAGTTAGAGATCGTGCACATAAAACCGGAGCCACCAAACCAAACCAAGATAATGGTGGCTATGATGCCAAACTTGTTGAGATGATAAATACTGTGATCGTGGACAGAAGTCCTTCTGTTAAATGGGATGATGTGGGTAAGATGATTGCATTTAGTTGTTTCCAAGGCCGTGTTGTGTAGTTTTTGTGAGGACATGTTTAAATTCTTGCATATTGATCCTTATTCACAGCTGGGCTTGACAAGGCAAAGCAAACTTTATTTGAAATGGTTATCCTGCCTACAAAAAGGAGAGACTTGTTCACAGGCCTTAGGAGGCCACCTAGAGGTACAGTGTATAAGATTTTTGTCATAGGATTTAGTAATTCTGTGTATCTACTTAAGAGATGACTTGAGGATTCTGTTTCCAGGTCTGCTTCTTTTTGGTCCTCCAGGTAATGGAAAAACAATGCTTGCTAAGGCAGTCGCCTCAGAGTGCTGTGCAACTTTTTTAATGTGTCTGCATCAACCCTAACATCCAAGTGGGTAGGTTTCTCTTCTTTCCTAGTTCCTGACATGTAAGTGAATTTTTTAAAATCTGTTTTTATGTTTTGATCAATTATATGATATATTAATTTCTGTGCAGGTTGGTGAGGGTGAGAAGCTAGTCCGAACTCTCTTCATGGTTGCTATCTCGAGGCAGCCTTCTGTAATTTTTATGGACGAAGTATGTCACCATGCATGCTTACCATCTATATTGCTAGCTCCTATCTGATCTAAATGTGCTATTATTTCAGTTTATGTGTCTATTGTCTTTTGGAGTCAAAACATAGTTATATACCTGATTATTTTATGCAAGGTAGAGGCCCTGGAGATGCCATTAATTGGATTTATGGAGACTGATGAAGTAATATTTTCGGGGGTGGGGAGGTACAGAATAAATAAAACCAAAATACTCTCCTGCAACCTGCAGAATTCTGGTTGCTTGTTGATAGGAGCAGCAGTGGACACCGTTGATTTTAGGGATATGTATCAACAGTGCCTTTAGTCAAAAAATAAAATTAAACTAAAATAAAAAATTGATGCGTTTGTTTCTCCATGATGTATTATGTTTAGAGCACTACTGAATCCTGCACACTGTTATCTGTTTCATTGAAGAACACTGAGGCTCCAAGTCCATCACTGGAACCTCTGTAATGTATTCAGGAGAACCATGTACATGTTTCATATATTGCCTTGACCTGTTTGACAGAAGTCCTATTCTTGTCAATCAATATATAGTTGACTGTATTTGTACTTAAAATGCGTTTCTTGTTGCTTGGTTTTGGTTGGTGCAATTTAAGAAGAAACTTTTGGTGCAGATATAAAATGTTTTCTAAAATTTGTTCCTTGATTAGATAAACATGGCTTATTATTATCCCACTCTACCAAATCCTGTATGTTATGCTTGATCGTTCATATAGAAAATAAATAAATAGATAAAATTGCGCACTCTATTGATCTAAATTCATTTAAAATGTTAACTGCAATTGGAGGACTGCTTATCATAACTTTTTCCACAGATTTAGATGACTTTGTTTCTGCAGTGTCAATTCTTGTCTTAGTAATATAGACTCTTCGGCCTAATATGGTTGGGCCTTCTCTTCTCTCTGAAAATGAAACCATATTGTTGCCCTTTATGTTGGTATATTTATCAACTAATTATTATCATGACTCGTGACTGCTAATATGCCACTTCCCATCGAGCAGTGATTCAACATTTTACTTTTGCTGTTGGCAGATTGATAGCATCATGTCTACAAGGGAGGCTAACGAACACGATGCCAGTCGGAGGCTGAAATCAGAGTTCCTTGTTCAGTTTGATGGAGTCACCTCTAACCCTGATGATTTAGTTATAGTAATTGGTGAGATTTTTGTCTTTCATCAGGTTGATGACCAGTTCAAAGGACATTGCAAGCTAATGCATCTCTTCCTGATTGTTCACACAGAATTTTCCTTTTTGAGTATAGAATGGGACGCTGATAATGTTATTGATTTCTGAAGTTCATCTCTTCTGTTTCCTTCACAGGTGCCACTAATAAGCCACAAGAACTGGATGATGCGGTTCTGAGGAGATTAGTAAGTATTTCGTGTATAACTTTGTTATCTTATCCCTAAATACCTGTCAGTCACAGATATTCATGCCTTGTTATTGAGGCATGGCTTGCTCAACATCATCTTGCGCATCTTTGTCTTGCTTTGGCCTTATTGTGCATCTATTTAGTATTTAGGTCTATTTTGATGCATATAATAGTATATTATCGCACAAGGATTTTATGATTAACATATGGATTCACTCTCTTTTCTTTTTTTAGATTGTATTTATGCTCATTCTGTCTGATTTCTTGGCCAGGTCAAGCGAATATACATACCATTACCTGATGAAAACGTCAGGAGGCTTATTCTAAAACAAAAACTGAAGGGCCAAGCTTTTTCTTTGCCTAGTAAGTATAATATTTTGTGCTCTTTGCTGAGGCCATTTAGGTCCTTTGGCAATGTCCTTCCCTGCGCATTTGATGGATTCTGAAAAGTTCATGATCAAGTAAAAACATATAAGGTGTTATGAAACTAGGGATAGCAAAACAAATTTAAAGATGTTTTGGCTCTTGAAAGCTTTTAGAAGAACTTGTCAAAAAACTTGAGAGCTAATGTTTTAGTTTCCAAAATGTGCTAATATTCTGATTGTCTGATCTATTGTTGGTATTTGGTAGTATTTGAAGATGAGTTAAAAGCTTTCCTATAATCTAATGGCTTACCACTACTTTTACATGCTATCATGCTGATTGATGTGATTAAAAACAAACTTTTGCAAGTCTGTGGAACCTCCCCGCCCCCTCTCCAAGCGCTCGCACGCGCGTGCACACACACACACACACTGCCGTTACAATCCCTTTCCCCAAGAGAGGAAGGCAGTTTTCCTTTCTCACTCTTGAAAAATTCACTTCTGCACGACCAACTTAATGACCCATCTGCTAATTTTTGACAGGTCAAGATTTAGAAAGACTTGTGAGAGAAACAAAAGGTATGTGTCATTGCTGGTTTAGCAATTAGCATCATTTCACATATTTGTACCAAAAAAAAAAAAAAACAATCTGGTTCAGCCATATGGGATGCCAACATGGTGTCCCGCCCTTCACAAATATGCAGTGAAAATTTGGGGAAAATGAGCTGGCAATAGCCAAGGAGAGGGTTAACCATCATAGTAAATTTACCAATGTCCTGGTGGGGGAAGCCTAGCTTCCATGGGAGGGGGCTACGTTCTACTCCTCCACTGCAGGCACGGGTGATTCTCCTCTTCCCTATGTCTGGCTCCCCTCAAAAAGGTGCCACCATGTTAGGTTGGGCCCCTAGATTGTGTACTATATCTATCAACATCTCCCCTCTTTCTTGTCTCCAAATCTACCAACTGTATGCTTTCCTTCACCCAGGGTACTCAGGAAGTGACCTACAGGCGCTATGCGAGGAAGCTGCCATGATGCCAATAAGAGAACTTGGTCAGAATATACTCACTGTCAAGCCTAATCAGGTCCTCTTTTTTTTTAATAATAATCTCTTTCAGAAACATCATTCTTCAGTTCTTTTCTGTCAGATTTCCCAGACTTTCAGTGGTGAACTATGCTTTTTGACATCTTGATACATCTGAGAACAGGTTAGACCTCTGCGATATGAAGACTTTCAGAAGGCAATGACTGTGATTAGACCCAGCCTACAGAAAAGCCGATGGGAGGAGCTAGAACGGTGGAACCAGGAGTTCGGATCCAACTAGTTATATTACAGAGAAGATCAAAGATTTGAAAGCTTGACAGTAGTACTAGGATTTAGGGCAGGGGAGAACATGAAAATTTCCCCTGTTTCTGTTGATCTCATGTATAGATTTTGTAATTGTAAAAAATATGAGCAAAGTGATGATATCTTCTATAAATATACGCCATCTGATTCTGATTACAAATTGTTTATATCGTTAATCATCAATTCAAAAGCACATTGTTTCCTCAAGGACAGATGAGCAAAGCTATTTTTGGGGCAAATTTTGTTTACCCTTCTCCTAAAAACCCGACCCCAAAGTTTTGTCAGATGCCGTGTCATATCTATGTTCCGTCTTATAGTCGAGCATGGTTGGAACGATCTTGTGAGCACCATCGACAGAATACTGCCTCAGAGCTCATCTGAAGCCGATCTCTGGTGCTGTCGAGACTAAACTAACTGTGTTGGTTAGCTTCAAACCATTTGCGATTGTCTGAGGTTGACTAGCTTCGACAATGCTCATTTGCGATTGTCTGAGCCTTTCAGACATTGTATCTCCTGTTACACGGCCAGAAGACTATAGAGAGAGAGTTGAAGAAGCACCCGATACAGCTGGGATCAGCCATATGCATCAATAACAGCACTCCATTGATAAAAACACCACTCAAATTCTATTTCTAAACATCACGCCAAAGACTCCGTAATAATAAAGCTTAAAATTTTGTGATGCTTAAAGTTTGTGGATATCCTGAAGAAAACACTTAACTGGAAATTTGAAAAATTAAAAATTATTATTATATGGACTTCGAATTTTTTATCGCTTTATATTTAGTCAACTTCTAAAATTAACTATAAAAATTTAATAAAATGAATTATTATTTTTTATCACGAAATAGATAATATATCTCCAAAAAAAACAAAAGCTCCTTTTTGGTATGCAACAAAATGGCTAAGCTAATATATTTGGTTTGCAAGCCAATCCCCAACACATTGGCCTTTTAGTAGCAATGTTGCACAAAAACTATCTAATCATCACGTATGAATTAATCCTTGCATTCATTTTGGTGCTCGCAAACCACTTATCGACCAGTCGTTTTTAACTACTCATACGAGTTTACTTTTACTACTACTTATGATTACTTTTAACTTTTTTTTTCTACTATTTTACGTATATGTATTTAAAAGTAATTACAATTTTTACATTTTAACAGTTATTATTGGAATCTTGTTGATTTCCAATATAATATAAAATAAAATTAGATTTTCCAACCCTTTAATGTGTCTATATTTCCTCCATTTCAAAATACATGTCACTTTAATTAATTTTTTTGTTTCACAATACCTGTCACTTTACAATTTCAATGACATATTAATGATTAGTTTACTAATTTATGCTTATTAATCACTTCATTTCTCTCATTTTTCCATTGATTTTTTCATTTTCAATAAAATCTAGGGATAATTTAATCTTTTAATATAAACTTTTTCATGAATTTAGTGTTTTCATAGTACTTCCTTATAACTTGTATTTTAAAACGAATGTAATATATATATATATATATATATATATATATATATATATATATATATATATATATATATATATATATATATGAAATAGCCATCGGAATAGTTGCTGTTCTGCTGGGGTTTCATTTTCATAATTCATATACAGCGCCATTTCACTCCGGCCCTCAGCAACGCCGCACCAGATCGTATCTTCTACCAAGGTACGCTCCCCTTCTCTCTGTTTCTCTCCCCCTTCCCCTCTCCTACTTCCCTGTTCCGATTCTTCAATTAGTTCTTTTTCCTCAATCTGAGTTCTGCCAAGTTCTTTTGATTTCATCGCTAAATGGCCACGGATTTCATTTTGGTTTGATGTTGCTGAAGTGAAAAAGAGCTTTCAATTGATGTTTCCTGATGGTTGAATGAGAACATGATTTGGGATGAATTAGTAGGGTTTTGTTCTTTTTTTTTTTTTGAAATCTTGGTTAAACCCTAGCTAGCGCTGGACCTCGATTTTAGTTTCATTGTTGCTGAGAATAGAAAATAGTTGCATTTGAAGTGTTAGGTTGAGGGGGAAGGTATAAAAGAAGGTATTTTGGGAGACCCCTTGAGCTGAGACCTGTCCTTTATTGGTTTGTTCACAGATGGCCAGCAGCCCAGAAACCCTACAGTTTCTGTCCCAATGTTTTCTTAACACTCTCTCTCCAGACCCCGAGCCTCGTCGCCGTGCTGAGGCTAGCCTTGCAGAGGCTGCGGAGCAACCGAATTATGGGCTCGCCGTTCTCACACTTATTGCTGAGCCAACACTTGCTATTGATGAGCAAATCCGGCAAGCTGCGGCTGTGAACTTTAAGAACTATCTTAAAGCCCGGTGGGCCCCCGCTGCTAGGCGTAATGAGCCCAATGTGCCTGTGCCGAACCCTATTCCGGACAACGAGAAGAAGCAGATCAAGGACAACATTGTGCCCTTGATGCTTTCAGCATCACCCCGTATCCAAGCTCAGCTCAGTGAGGCCTTGGTTGTTATTGGTAAGCATGACTTTCCCAGACAGTGGACTGAGTTGCTTCCGATGCTCAATTCTATGCTCCAGAAGGCACTCAGTGAGGGCGGGAATTATGCTGCAATTAACGGGATTTTAGGCACTGCCAACTCTTTATTTAAGAAGTTCCGACATGGGTATGGTACAAATGATCTGAGGCTCGATTTGAGGTACTGTTTGGACAATTTTGCTGTTCCACTTTTACAGTTGTTCTCGCAAACTGCCACTTTGATTGATTCAAGTGTGAGTTCTGGGGCTGCTGCACCGAACCTGAAGCCTCTATTTGAGTCTCAGAGGCTGTGTTGTAGGATCTTTTATTCCTTCAATTTTCAGGAGTTGCCAGATCTTTTTGAAGATAACATGGAGCCATTTATGAATGTCTTTGGAAAATATCTCACTACTGTTTATCCAGCCCTTGAACAAAGTGGAGGGGATGGTCTGGCTCTCGTTGATAATCTTCGCGCTGCTATATGTGAAATCTTAACCCTGTATGTGGAGAGGACTGAGGAGCCTTTTGAGAGGTATGTGGGTGAATTTGAGAAAGCAGTGCGGAGTCTGCTTGTGACCGTTTCTGCATCTCCGGGTCGAGATCATCTTGCTATAACTGCAATCAAGTTCTTGTCAATGGTTAGCACAATGGCACATCATTACAAGCTATTTGTAGACGATGCCTCTTTGGAACAGATATGCCGGAGCATTGTCATTCCAAACGTGATGCTGAGAGAGGAAGATGAGGAGCTCTTTGAGTTCAATTACATCGAGTATATCAGAAGGGATATGGAAGGGAGTGATGTTGACACCAGGAGAAGAGCTGCATGTGAACTTCTCAAAGGAATTGCTACTCACTATAGAGATAAGGTTGCACCTATGGTGAACAGTGTCATACAGACCATGCTGGCCACATGTGCTGAGAACCCAAGTGCAAATTGGAAGTACAAGGACTCAGCTATCTATTTAGTTATATCGCTTTCCACTGTCAAAGCTGGGGGTCCCAATGTTTTGACAGGTTTCTTTGATCTGCAATCATTCTTTGCATTGGTGGTTGTCCCTGAGTTGCAGAGTCAGGATGTGAATTCATATCCATTGCTCAAGGCAGATGCCCTTAAGTTCATAACAGTGTTCAGAGATCAGCTTCCAAAGGCTAATGTGATGCCTTTGGTTCCTGAGGTGATTCGGTTCCTTGGTGCTGAGTCAAATGTGGTACACTCTTATGCGGCTATTTTCACTGAGAAGCTTTTTCTGGTTAAGGATGAAGGTGGCAGAGCTAGGTATGCTGCGTCTGATATTGCACCGTTTCTCCCCGTGTTGTTGACCAATCTTTTTAATGCCCTAAAGTTTCCTGAGTCAGAAGAGAACCAGTATATTATGAAGTGTATCATGCGGATTCTTGGTGTCGCTGATGTTCCTAGTGATGTTGCCACTGGTTGCATGTCAAGTTTGGCTTCTATTCTTAATGAAGTGTGTAAGAACCCAAAAATCCTGTTTTTAATCACTATCTCTTTGAAGCAATTGCTGTCCTTATTAGGAGGGTATGTGAGAGGGACCCCTCTGTAATATCAGCATTTGAAAGTAGCCTTTTCCCTGGCCTCGAGACAATCTTAACCAACAATGTTATTGAATTCTTCCCATATGCATTCCAGCTACTGGCACAACTTGTTGAGTTAAGCAGACCTCCCTTGCCACCACACTATATGCAGTTTTTCAATCTTTTGCTGCATCCTGATCTGTGGACCAAGTCCGCTGATGTGCCGGCTCTTGTGCGGCTGCTTCAGGCTTTCCTTAGGATGGCCCCTGTCGAGCTTAACCAAGGGGGCAAGCTTAATGATGTGCTTAATATATACAGCAAGCTTATTGTTTCCTCAAGGACAGATGAACAAGCCTTTTTGTACTCAACACCATTATTGAGAACCTTGGATATGAAGTGATTGCACCATACATGCAGCAAATTTTGGTTTCTTTATTTACTCGCCTCCAGAGTAATCAGACTCCTAAGTTTGTCAGGTGCCTTGTCATATTTATGTCTCTTTTTATAGTCAAGCATGGTTGGAACAATCTCGTCAGCACCACTGACAAAATGCAACCTGGTTTATTCCTTACAATATTAGAGAAGTTCTGGATGCCTAATCTTAAGCAGATCTCTGGTGCCACTGAGACTAAATTAACTGCCGTGGCTTCTACAAAACTCATTTGTGAATTTCCCGGTCTTTTGGATCCAGCAGCTGCTAAACTTTGGGGTAAAATGTTAGATAGCATTGTAACTCTTGTTACAAGGCCAGAAGAGGAGAGGGTTGAGGAAGAATTGGAAGTCCCAGATTTTACTGAGACTGGGAGTTACTCTGCAACTTTTATTCGTCTTTATAATGTCAACAAAAGAGAAGAGGATCCTTTGAAGGAAATTAAAGATCCGAAGCAATTCTTGTTAGCTTCCCTGGCTAATCTATCTGAGTTTCCCTCTGGGAGGTACGGACAAGTTATCAGTGAGAATGTGGATCCTGTCAACCAAGCAGCGCTATCTCAACTTTTAACTTCTGCATAGAGTAAGTAACCTCTCAAAACATAGTTTTTAGATTCTATGCGTACAAGCATGTCCCTCACTATTGTTCGTTGCTAACCTGTGTGTTTTCCGGTTTATTCTTTTGTTTTTTAGGAAAATTTTTTGCAGGTTGTCTTATACTGTATAAGTTATGTATGTGTCAAGGTAACAACCCTCTACCAGTTACTGCTTACCATTTGGAAACACCTATGAACAATTCCACTCTGTTGATAATTTTACCTTCCATAATTGACCAACTTTGGGTTTAATTGATATGATGTTATGTAGCAGGCATCAAGTTTCAGTTAATAGAGTAAGTTATGTATGTTATAAGAAAAATCAAAATATATATAAATATAAATGAAAAAAATGTTTGCAAAGCAAACATCCTACACAGGGACTATGTACAACCAAAATGTAGATTATCGAAAAAATCTACAATATCAAAAGAAGATTGGCTGAAATTGCTACTATCCAAAAATTGAGTCTTGAGAATCTTATCCTTAAAGCGATTAAGAGAAGTTTCCACTCCTCGAAAACACTCCTATTTCTCTCACACCAAATGCTCCAAAAATGGCATGTGTGATAAGCAAGGCTTTGTTCTCTTTATTTTTCTCCCAAAGTCGCCTTCCCAGGCCACAAGATGTTCCGTAGTAGAACTAGAAACAACCCAAGAGACACCCAAACAACTAAAGGCTAAATCCCACAAATCTCTAACAAAAGGGCAATAACAGCAAATGATTAGTGGATGCGTAACTCGCTGTGGCTGATTGTTAGTTTAGATGACAACAAAGACAATTGTGTGTTGTATGGTTTCTGATCATGCTACACCATATATAGTTGTTGCTTCATTTTCCTTCACAAACTAAATTTTTTTTTGTTTTGTTTTGAATGACTCTTTTTGGTTGTTCATATGACTGAACAGTCAAATTTACCTGTATATGCCTAAGGTTTGACAATTTTTCTGTTTAGGGCTACTAATAAGCAGACAAAGAACAAGTTAAGCATTTGTATAACCTTACCTTGGAGCTAGCTTCTGTATGACAACCTTGTACTTACGATGTTGGGCTGAACTTGGTGTCAGGTCCTGCTCCAATAGTTGCTATTTAGATTTTTAAAAATAGCTTCTATTTGTTGTTTAGTTTGACCTCTCCGTAAATATAAATTGAGGACATGCACAAAACATAATTTGTATGAAGTTATATAATTGCTTTCATATCATAGAATAAAGTAGCTTCAATTGGTGTTTCATTATATGAGGAAGGGAATCATAGTATACAAGGAATGCTCACAAAAATAAAAGACAATTCATATTCGGAAGGTGAAGTCCCAGTTTTTTTGTATTTTTCAAGGATTGAATTTAATAAATTGAGAAACAAGAAGGGAAGATTGTTAACTGTTTCGTTGAGGATATAAAGAGCTACTATAATTTTGTTTTTGAGGTTGGGGGTATTCACAAAAAAGAAAAGGGCTAAGAAAATACCCTCCCATTCAACCATTCCCCCAACACCTTTTTCTCCTCTCAGCAAGAATCCCCCACTTTCACAGCAACCGGCCCCACCCCCATTTGAAAGACTGGAATCTGATCAAAGAAGAGAAATTTGATGTCTGCATTCTGCAGACCTGATTTTAAATTTTTTTTTAAAAACCCCACTTCAGACTTCAGGTGACTGTCCAAAGTACTAGACTCTGATCTGGATCTAGTACAAGTATAGGATCTTGGTTAGCTTTTGGGAGTAGCATTAGAACATTTGTAAATCAGAGTTGGATCTGATTTGCCTCTTTGAGAAGTTGAATTCTTGTGAGAGTAAAGTGCATGTATCACAGATGACATTGTCGGAACTATCCCTTCCTAGTTCCTCTGGAAAAGCAATAGAGCCATGGTATACAGAGAACTTGGGATTAGTGAACCCGATCTTTGATTGATGCACAAAAGGCTCATTGAACCCAAAAATCTGCAGAAACTGAGCACTGCTTTGGTTAGCTGACCCTTGTAGGACTTACAATATCCCATAAGTTACTGGCTGAGGAGCTTTGTGCATTCCTTTTCAGTGAGGACTGCATTAAAGCATAGTCAGAAGTCGCATTGCCATTTCGTTGCTACTTTTAAGATCACTGCAGATGGAGAGTTCTTTAGAATTGATTTTCCTTTCATACGGTCACTTTCTGCAGGATCAATCAAATTGTGCGGGGAATCATTGATTTAGATGCTCTCTGGGCTTGGGGTTGCTTAAACTCTTATTTTATCCAGAAACAAAGTAATCAACCAAATACCGCACAACACCATCCAAGCTTTTTCTTGATTCAGATATGCATTCTGTGTGGAAGGTTGCTTTGAAGCATTGAAGCTGTATTGTATCATTTCATTCTTTGCCCTTTCATGACTGAATGTATGTATGTACCTGGTAATTCTATAATCCTGAGTTGAACCCCTTCATCCTGTTTTTGTTTATGTTACTCGGATTTGGACATGTCCATGTTGACTTGTTGACTGTTGAGTGCCTGACACGGTTAACTTGGAGCAAGATCAGCACTTTGAAGATATTTAGATTGTAACTTGGAGCAAGCAAAGTTGCTATTTCTGGCGATTTGTGCCACAACCTGAGATCCTTCTTATCACGATTTCATATTCTATCTGCTCAGCTCCCTACAGTGGGGCATTCTGCACTTGCTAACCTTCTCATGTTTTTGATGAAGCTGTTTTACCATTTATATGAACTAGTAACTTCTTTGGCTTGGTGGCCATGTTTTAATTCCCAGGGATCTATATGCGTAGGTAGTCAGTTGTTGCATGTGACTTCTGTACTGATTTGCTTCTTTTTCCCTATTTTTGCAGAACAATGATAAATATGTGCCTGAAAATATCCATTTTGATCGATGAGTCTTTGCTTCCAAATCTCAAATGAACGCATTTGCTTGTAGTGCATGGTTTGGGCGGATTGGTTTTCAGTGGAAACAATTGGGATGCAAGTGTACCTATGTCTTGGTTGATGTTTTCTGTTTTTAAGAGAGGCATTCCATCACCAGCTTTTGCTGTGCTCCAAAGTGCTGCATTTGGTATTTCACACCGAATCGTTGAAGACACAGCTAGTTTTCCTGCATTTGGCTGCTTTTGGAGTTGGGAAGGTTATTTTGGGTCATTGTAGAGTGTATTAGGGACAGATTTCTTCATATTTTTTACTATTTGATTTGGGAAGACAGAAATACCATTGTAACCCCCTCCCCCTTTCTTTTCATTACCTGGATGGATTTACCGGTTCCCAAATTTTGTTTAGTTGATTGAGTCTTGATTGCCCCACCCTGAGTTTACTGAAATTAGTATGTAAGGGGAGAATATTTACTTAGGCCTGAAGGGTGAAAGTTGTGCCACCATTTTTACACAGATCAAGTTGGATGCCTATATTGTTCTATTCTTGTTCAAATTATTTTGCTGGCAACAAAAGAAGCTTCAACAAAATTGAACTGAATATTCAGAAGTAAATTCATATTATTATAAACTGCAAATCTCTGCATAGACATACTTGGATCATATCAGTTGCAGTTGTATTCGCTGTGGTCTGTATCATTTATCCTTTTCAATTTGAAGCTTCTGAATAAAACATCTTTGAACAAGTGGAGTTCATCGTTTCCGTGCAAGCAAGAACAAGAATGCCATGAACAAATGGTGGATGCAGTATTCATCCTTTCTGAGGAAGGACAAGATTCCCATGGCTCGATGGGATTGAATAGATTTTGGACAAAAAGAAGCTACGATATTAAACAGAATATTTAAATACACAAAGCTGAGGTCTTTTGTTACTTTTTGGATATGGAGAACGAATTTTCGACTTTTGGGAGAAGTGGAATTGGGTTGGGGCATAAGATCGAGAAGTAGAGTTTATATACACAAGAATGTTTAAGTAGAATTTTACATAACAATTTGCAAAGAATTTAAAGTTTTTTTGAGAGCCGTTAAGATCATAGCTTCATAATTCCCAAAATACCCTCACGAAATTCAAATCTCAATCAACTTCCCTCTTTCCTCACTCTCTGTCCTTTCCACCCTACCAAATTCATCCTCCATTCTCTCCCGTCCAAGCTCCGTCCCAGAAAAATGGCGCCCCAACTCCCTAAAGCTCCCTCCAAACCTCTTCAACGACTCCTGAAACCCCAACAAAATCAATCCCAGCAGAAGCAACCTTCGCAGAATCACCAAAATCCTAGCAGGCGGAATTGGTCTCTTGCCGATTTCGAGATCGGAAAACCTCTTGGAAAGGGAAAATTCGGCCGCGTCTATCTCGCTCGCGAAATCAAGGTTCACTAATTTCAGCGTTTCATCCCCATTTTCCCCAATTTGTTGGAATTTCTTTAGGGTCAAGTATTGAACGCTTGTAATTTGGTATGAATGAATGCGCAGAGCAAATTTGTAGTGGCATTGAAGGTGATATTCAAGGAGCAGATTGAGAAGTATAAGCTGCACCACCAGCTGAGGAGAGAGATGGAGATTCAAATGAGCTTGCACCATCCTAATGTGCTTAGGCTTTATGGTTGGTTCCATGATGAGGAGAGGATTTTCTTGATTCTGGAGTATGCTTTTGGGGGTGAGCTCTACAAGGAGCTTCGAAAATCCGGCCATCTTTCTGAGACGCAGGCGGCAATGGTACTAACTGCAATTCTCATGATCCCTGAAATTTCCAAACGACTGCTTTGTGTGGAATAACTATTGCTGTAGCTCTGCATTGTGTTTAAATTTTCAATTTTGCTTGATCTTTGAGGTGACTGACTGAAATTAGTGCCCACTTTTCTTTCTGATCGAGTCCTTCTTTTGATGAATTAATTATTTACTCCTAAGAGATTAGGGCGAAATAATGAGATTTTAGTGAAAATGGTATTTTTATTGTGCATAATTGTAGTTGGGTTTCCATTTTCAATTTTGTTGTTGCTTCTATACTATACAAAACCATACTGAAATACCCTCAAGTTCTGCCTGAGGCAACATTTTTTTGATTTTTTTTTTTTGGGGGGGTGTGGAGGTGAAATTCTGAAAGTATATTTTGGGTGTTTTAGTTGGTGAGGAGAGTTAACTAATTTCCTGAGAAATTTGAAAATCTTTTTCGGTGCTTATATTGTCTGGAATTTTTCGATGGTCATGTAAATTAGAGTTCTGTTTTCTGTTTTCCTAATATTGATGTTTGTGGACTACAGTACATTGCAAGTTTGACGGAGGCGTTAGCTTATTGCCATGATAAGAATGTCATCCACAGGGACATCAAGCCTGAAAATTTATTGCTTGATCACGAGGTATTATTTTGGTCTCCTCTGCTGAATGTCCTTCCACTTTTGCCTTCCAATTGGGGTTTGCTTTACTGATTCTATATTTATGACGTTTCTTTGTGAGTTCTAAAGTCATGGGTATACTTATTCATTGTGTTTACTTGACTGTCATTCAACTAATAACCAGCTAAGTTTTATGATTAGTCACTGCTTGACTGAAGATTGAAGAATAGAGATATGCAAAACTAGATTTGAATATTGTTGTATGCCTTAAATGATCATGAATAGCTTGACAGTAATTGATTAATTACAAGAAAGGTTGAGTTTCCTAGTTGAGAAATGACTACCGAAGAAGAGGAGGAAGGGGTGCTGCCTATGCTTTGGTTATTTGAGGCTTACGGCACTATGCAGGTGCTGATAGAAACATATTTTTTCTGGTCTTTCTATAGGGTCGTCTGAAGATCGCAGATTTTGGTTGGTCTGTTCAATCAAGAAGCAAGAGACACACCATGTGTGGAACTCTCGACTATTTGGCTCCAGAAATGGTGGAGAACAAAGCCCATGATTACGCAGTTGACAATTGGACTCTGGGTGTCCTTTGCTACGAGTTCTTGTATGGAGTCCCTCCATTTGAAGCTGAGAGTCAACGCGATACTTTCAGAAGGTAAGAAAGAATGATTAATCAAAGTAGCAGATAAAACATAAGTTAAGATACCATTGCTCAGTATAGCTGGCATGCAGGATTATGAAGGTCGATCTCAACTTCCCGCCTACACCTCAAGTTTCCTCAGAGGCCAAGAATCTGATAAGCTCAGTAAGTTTCTTTTGTAAATTTTCTTCTCAAACCAGTGGATATACAAAAACATCTGCAACATTTTGGAGCATGTAATGTAAACTCAATTTCTTCCAGCTTTTGGTGAAAGAGTCTTCAAAGAGACTGTCCCTTCAGAAGATCCTTGGACACCCTTGGATCATCAAGCATGCAGATCCCACTGGAATCAGCAAGAAATAGAGCCAATCGCTTACCTAGGGATCTTCCCGAGCCATTGTGTCTGCAACTCATTGTTGTAGCCAGAGGCTCTTTCGATTATCCATTCAAAATATTCGGCATTGTATATTATGGAAATGGGATTTGAGCCAGATGTTGAATGAAATACATATGTTGTGTGAAGCTATAACTTCAAACAGTTTGTACTTAAGACTTATGATTTATCATAATTCTTGTTGGCATAGAAAAGTTATCCGAAGTTGTCAAATATGGTCTGGTATTTGTTTGAATAAAAGCACACTTAAAATAACAAGAACAAAAACATAACTTAGCGAAAATACCCATATCATTGCATTCTTAAAAGGGCACTATCCACATCTGATTACAAAGGACCACCAAAAGGCAAAATTGATGCAAAATCGCGGCAAATGCCTCGGCCTCACCAATCATCTCTGCAAAAAGACGAAGGTGCAGGGTAAACTACAACTGTGGTGACCTATGTTCTTAATTCCTACCATATACACTACTGCATATACATGCGCATAATATTCAGTTAATAGAACTAGCCCTGATATGTATCTCTAAGTGGCTCTTAAAAACAAACCCTAAGAATACTTAAGGAGAAAGGACAATCTTGTCCGAGAGGCCACTGCTATAATCGGTTATCGTGGTCTCACTTGTAGAGCTGCTCTCGCCATTGTGAGTCACATTGTCTTCCGGATGGTTGTGTCTAGGGTCAGCTGAGCTGATGGTGAGCGAGACATTCAGGCTGGAATTTGGGTCCATGCTCGATTTAGCTTGTTCTGGCCCGAAGAAATTGGCAACGGAAGTAGAACTTAAGGAAGGTTTGGCCTCTTCAGAGGCTGATAAGGTCATGGCAGGCCTCTTTGTGCCTCGATTTATGTGATGAGCACAATACTTCCTGTTTGGAAGGACATTTTTGTGGCATCGCCATTTCTTCCCATCAGTTCTCTTGCACCTTCCCACTTCAGCATTGAGGTCGTTCTCAGGATTTTCAACTTGTGGGGCCTTTGGACCTGCAAAAATCATACTAGTTAACATGAAATAGCAATTACAAGAGAATTCAAGAGGCATTCTAAAAAACGCTTTCCTAGGAAACCATGTTCCCTACCAACTCCTAGCCCCAATGGGAAAATAAGAACCACACTAAACCAAAATCCTAAAATCCGACCAGGCATGGTGCGGAGAATTAGATGTATACACCATATATTTTGCAAACATTGTCTGCCAACTCTTCACAGAAAATTAATTTAGCAAGGTATCTCACTTTAGTCACTATGTTCTATGGTGGAAACAATTGCCCAAGACTGACCTTAGCTGCTCGAAAACTAGAGAAAAGAATTTATACCCTCGGCAACTTTGTGCAGAAGTTCTAGTAACTTCGAGTTTTCCGAGTAAACCAACTTATTTAGAAAAGTTCAGAAGGCAAACATCCCACCAGGAAGATAACCACTGTTGCCAAAATAATGGAATCCAACAGCTAATAATCAGCTGAGGAAAGCCAAAATAAAAGCACTATGTAGTCCTGCTCCGTGATGCAAAAATCAGAGGAATATCAGGCCAAGACCTATAAAGAATTAATCTATCAAGAAATATGATGGCCTACTATAAAGTATAAACTGCACAGCACAATCACAATCCCAAGCAGTAAAACATCGGACCTACCTCCTTGAAGGACACTTTTCGGGGAGAAATCCAACCCTGATGACAAGCTCATGGCAGGAATCCTCTCCTTCAAGATGTTGTTATGCTTGCTCACATTGTTTGGCCTGTTGTTCTCATTACTCTTGGATGTAGTGGTCAAACTTGGAACTCTGATTAAAACCCTAGGTGGACCATGCTTGGCTTCACTGCAGGCCCCGACAATGCTGTTCATGGGGTTCTTGTGGGTAGGAAGCTGGGGCTTTTGATTAAGGTTTGCCGGGAATCTAATCTTAAGGTCATTGGAAAAATTGTTTTTCATGTTAGTGTTCGCGAGATTGAGAGTCCCGGGACTTAGAGATGCTTGAGTGGAGCTTTCCACCAGCTTTCTTGAACGCTTGCTCCCTCGGTGCATGTGCCTCTCACAATACTTCTCGTTTGGGACCACCGCATGGTGACACCTCCATTTCTTCCCATCAGTCCTCCTGCATCTCCCGGGTTCAGGGTCCATCCGGTATAGATTATGGAACCCCCAACTAGGTAATTCTGACACTGGCAATCACGGCAAAAATGAATCAATCAAACACTAAATATGCAACACACCACTAATCATCTGACAATGAACAAACCTCAAAACAATCAACTAGGTTTTCTCAAACATTGAGCAACAGTTTGGCATCGCTAACATTCGATACTAATTATAATTCAATATCACTTTCATTCTCATCCAAACATTCAGCACAAGTGCACAATTGGCACAAAAAAGAAAAATCCATAACAGAATCAAAGTAAAAGTAATTTGAGATTCCTAACAGCTACAATTCAGATTCTAATATTTTCCAACATAGGATTTTGGCATCCCTGCCTGGTGAATCAAACAACAAACCCATGAACAACTCAACCCATCTCGACTTGCTTCTTGTTCAGCTAGGATGATCTGATTAACCGAACCACTAAAGGTTCAGCCTACCCGAAACTAACCAGGCCTCGGGCAAGGCTAGCCCGCTCATTTGGCCACCATTAATCAGTCAACAACATTCAACAACACAGCCTATTTCCCTAACCCAGCAAGAAACATACTCCAAGATGGGAAAAGCAAAAACAGAGAGCACCAAAAGCTAATGTTAAATTCATCCAAAAGCCGATTCTTATATGGGATGAACTCACAAGTTGTTTACAGAGATAACCCCTATTTTGTAGGGTTTTTTCATGATCAAACTACTTTTTCACAATTTTGCGTTTTTTAATATTAAACTGCTTCATTCAAGATACACTGTGATATTCTCTCATTCAAGACATATTCTTGTCCAAGATTGGAAAAGGCCGAACATTGAGGAGCAAATAAGGGGAATCAGAAGCTGAAACAGAGAAAAACACAAGAAAAAGAAAAGTGAAATAGATTCCAACAACAAAAAGAGCAACCATGAGAATCATAATAAACAATAAAAACTACGAAATTCAAGAATGGATAGAAAATTCAGAAAATCACAAACATAACCACAATTATAGCACAAATTGAGCAAATTTCAATAAAAAAGGAAAGATTAATACTCACCAAAAGGGTTTCTCCGGCGGAGATCACAGTAGAGAGGAGAGATAGAAGAAGGAAAACATCTCCAAATGGGAAGAAGAAGCTGGAGAGGGACAGGTAACCCAGAAACCATGTACTTAAATATCACCAATTGAGCTTTAAACTCTTCCAGCTGTTCCTCGGTGAAGCAGATCACAGAGCACTTCCTGCACCTCTGCTTTTCTCTTTCTCTCTCCTCCTGATGATCACCATCATCTTCTTCCACCTTCACAACTCTGCCAGTGTTATAGGGGTTGGATTTTAGCCTGTGATTATACTCAGAGCAACTCGTGCTGGGCCCACCAATGCCAAGATCGAGATTGATGGACGGTGGTGATTCTTCCTCCTCTGTTCTGCTCTGCTCCTCCATCTTCACCCTCCACTTGTCACCCTGATCAGACCCCTTCCACTTTCCTTCATTTCATAAAAAAAAGGAAATAAAAACCCAAAAACCAAACCTGTGAAATTTGATAAAAACATGAAAGGAAAACTGGAAAACAAACAGGGGGCGAGAAAGAGAGTACCGGGAGGCGTGGAGAAAAGGGGCACCATTGTTTCTGCTTTCGTTTCAGACTGAAGATGTCAGGATTGAAGTTGGGACTGAGAAGGAGAGATTCTTACGAAATGGGGAACTGGGAAAGTAGGAGAGAGAGAGAGAGAAGTTGTTAAAAAGGAGAAATACAGAGATTTGGGGGAAGAAAAAACAGGAGATGGTTGAGACAGTAAGTAATGAATATCAAAACGACAAAGTTGCCTCTTTTAAGACACAGAGATAGAAAGGGGGGGATGAATATCATGTCTAGACCTGAAGGAAACCCCAGTCATCTACTCTAGTCATTGCCTGTGTATTCTTCAGAAATTGAGAGAGAGAGGGAGAGGGAGAGGGAGAGGGAGAGGGAGAGAGGGAGGGAGAGATTGTCAGAAGATGAAGACATCTGACAATTGGGGTTGGGTTGATAGTGATGAGGGGGCTCAGGCTTTTGGCAGTGTCTGAAGACAAATACTAGTCAGGGTCATGTCAGGGTGGGGGTGGGAGTGGGGATGCCCCCTCCCCCTGTCTTTTTCATGTTTTCCTCCCTCTCTCTGTCTCTCTCTCTCAGAAGAGTGAATGGGAAACATGGTCTGATTGCACAATGTCTGTGTGTAAACCCCTCATCCCTCCCTCCGTCCCTCGTCATGCCCTTCCTCCATTTGGTCCTTTCAACTCCCAATCCACACTCACCAAAACTCCCTCCCCAGTGTCCCAACGCATGTATTTATTTCTCGGCAAACAAGATTAATGTGCACTCTTGGGAATTGGCACCCTTATGTGAAACCCTTCTTTTAACCTTTTTTTTCAGGTTTAAAACTATATCGATATTAAGGTCATGTTCATTTCAACAAAAGTATATTATTTATTGTTTCTTATTTGAAAAAAATTATTTAATTTTTATTATAAAAAACTAATTTTACTAAATTGTTAATACACAGATCTAATAACTAATAACCGATTGTCAAACACAACCTTTACCTTTTCTTGTCGTATCTTACCACTTATTTATACTCCATACAACTGAGACGAATATGTCTTGAATACAAGCATGAAAATAAGTTCATACAATGGTTGACTCATGATTTATTGTTTGAGTGATTTTTATAGAAATGTTTGACTTAAGAGTGTTAAAAATATCATGTATGCATACTTTCTTGAAACATATAGTAGTTTCGATATTTGAAAGTTCTAATATACATGAAAATTTTAACAAGAATATATCACACTAAGTTTTCAGTTTTTTTATAATTTTTTTTGATATTTGTATTAAATTTCTTTTTTTTGGAGGGGGTGATCATTAGGTTAATAAATCAATGTATATCTTAGCCAATAGGGCAACCCCATGATACACATCAGCAAATCTCAACCCACGGTGGGCAATGGTTCTTGTGTTTTCTAATCTATGGGCCCTAATGGGCCTGACCCTTTGAAAGGTCATGCTTCAAGAAACACACTGAAGTACTGAAACCTACCAAGTTGGGTTGGCCTCAAATAAAGCTTAGTTTGGGTAGATAAGTAAAATTGGAGCATCAACCCACCAAAAAATGGGCCTTAACTTGACCCAAACTGTTAAGAAGAAGAGATGGCTTTCCACATAAAACAGTTTGGGCCTCAACTGAAGCCATCCCAAGTCTTTTCAATCCATTTTTATTTTTGAAATTAATAGACAAAAATCCAAAACTAGCAGCTTAATTAGTCCCAATTCAAGGCCCATAATGGGTTATTCATTAACACCTTCACATGGATGATTAATTACAAGTAATCCAACCCTAATAGTTAAAACTGAAATTTCGAGTATTAGACTCCCGATCCTCATTGTATATATGCTTTTGTATCTCGTGTGAGCCATAAATGTAAGTATACGTCGGGAATCGACTCCAAGTCTATCATGACTTTATTTTCCTTAATATTCCCTCATGGCTTCGTATATAAATGTAAGCATGCGTAAGAAATCGACTCCAAGTCTAATGATTTTATTTTCCTTAATATTTCCTCACGGTTTCGTATATAAATATAAGCATGCGTAAGAAACTGACTTCAAGTCTATTATAATTTTATTTTACTTAATACTCCCTTACGGCTTAAAAACGATAGGTACTCTGAATAGTAACCACTAATTTGCTGATGAGCTGAGTAATTAGAGCAGTAATTAGCCCAAGTAACCGTGATTATTTTTAATTAATTAATTAAGAGCCTCAATAAAAGCCAAAACGAATTAAAAGCATCAAGGCTGAGTGCATGTACACCACGTGGATCCACTTCAATGCTCTCTGATCAGTTTTGCGCCCTACCAAACCCCCTCTTTCACATCCACGCGCCAAATCATAGCGCGTGCGTCGAAACAAAGATATCAGAGAGAGAGAGAAAAGAGCATTCTGGAATCCCACTTAGTCACGTGCCACACCACCCAATCAAGCAATCTCCGCCGTTGGATTCTTCCACAAACCCCCATCCCAACTCCTCATCGGATGTTGTAAACAAATATAGAAATTTAATTAATTAATTAATTAATAAATACGAATAAAAATACTACCATTAATGGAAAATTAATGATAATAAAATGCCTCGAGAAAAAATAAAAACTGAAAAAAAGCGCCCATAAAATTAATTAATCACAGTATTCTGAATGTCTCCTGGTCAAACCCCAGTCAACACACACAATCTCTCTCATCACTACTACTCTCTCTCTCATCACTCTGCCTGTGCTAACAATTTAAACAAAATAATTTAAAATTAAAAAAACGCATGATAAAAATTCTAAATTAAAAAAAAACACACAATCAATAACCCAGGTGGGGTTGGGGGGGATGAAATGACAACCCTAACACTAAAGTACCAAGGAAATTACGCCTGATGCCACCGACACCGCCACCGCCATGAAAATCGCCGGGGCTCTGCTATCAGCGGCGGCATTCTTGGACTTCACATCGGCCGCCTTGATAGGAGAGTCGGCGACTGGACCTTCCGAAGGAGAATCAGACGGAGGAGCAGGGGAGACGCCGACGGCGACAAGGCAGGAGATTTCGCCGGCGATGGAGATACAGCCTTGGGAGCAGGAGCGGGTGCCGGAGACTCACTTTCAGGTGCTGGAGCGGGCGCTGGTGAGGCCGCGAAGAGTTCCTGCGGCAAGAGGACATTGTCGACGGTGAGGATAGCGACGGGAGGCGAGTCGAGGACGGTGCTGGCGACTCTAGAAGAGTCGACGCCGGTGTGGAGAACGACAGAGTCGCCGTTGGCAGACGGGGTGAGGGAGTACTTTCCGGTGCCGGCGAGGGTCGGGAGAGCGTCTTTGGTGGTCTTGAGGCTTCCGATGGGAGTGTAGGTGCTGATGGCGTGGAACTGGAGGAGAGAGACTAGCTCGGCATTGCTGAGCTTGGACAAATCCGGCACTCCTTTGGCTTTGAATGCCTCATCGTTGGGGGCGAAGACCGTCAATCCTTTGTCCATCTGCGCCTGGTAGAACTTCAACACTCCGCTCGACGAGATCAGCGACGCGAACGTCTTACATCCGGCCTTCTCAAGAAGCGCTGTGATGTTAACGTCGGAGGCCGATGGGGCTGGCGCCGTCAACAACGCCGGAGCGATGATCGGAGCACTGATCTCCACGACGGAGATGTTGTAGGGGATCTGCTTCACCGATTTGGTGTATCGGGAGTCGAGCTTGGATCCAGGGGTGCCGAAGCCGACGGCGCCGCCCTTGAGGTCGGTGATGTTGACGAATCCGACCTGGCCGGCGGCAGTGCCGGTGGTCTGGTAGAGGGTGGTGGAGAGGACGGTGCCGTTGGCGATGGAGTGGAGCTTCGTAGGGTCGTAGTAGTCGAGGAGGACGTGGAGGCTCAGGAGATTCTTAATGACCGACAGAGGGTGGCCGGAGGTGAGAGAAGACATGGCGCCGTTGCTCAAAGCCAGGACGGTGATGGTCTGCCGGGAGTTGATCTCGTCTGCGAGCTTCGTCCGAGTCAGGTAGTCATTGAACTGGCTCAGGTCGGGGTCGGCGGCGAGGATCTCGGTGATATTGTGTGCATTTCCTCCGGCGAGGAGGAGGAGAGAGAAAATGAGGAAGAATAAGGAGGAGGCAGCCATGGCGGAGACTGGAGAAGAAGAAGCAGAGACAGAGGAAGAGAGTGAAGAAAGTAAGGAAGAGCGAGTGAAGTAGGGATATTAAAAAGAGGACTTAACTCTGGTTGAGTCAACTTCCTTAACCATGGTTAAGTTCAATGGAACAAATTTGGGAGGACACAGCTGGAAATCGTAAAGTGGGAGGCCCAACCCAAAACAAGAATTTTTCTGGAGAGAAACGAGTAAAATGACGAGATTACCCTTGGGAATTGAAACTGTAATAAACAAATGACAATTAGCAACGGTCAAATTTAATTTTATTGCCAAATGTGAGGTCATTGATTAATAATTATTATTATTATTATTATGAAATAATATTATAACAAAACTAGCTGTTATGTTTTGGTTGAAAATGGAACGTTGGAGAGAAAAATGGATGGACCCAAATGCAAAAATGGAAAATGTTTTTATTCAAATGATGTAATGATGAATTGGAAAATGGACAAGAGGATGTCAACACCAGGACAGCATAGCTTGGGTTGGGGGCCAATGGATAGGATATCAGAATTGGAGAAGGTTTTTTTTTTTTTTTTTTTTTGTGCTCATAATCTTGAGAGAATATGCCATGCAAAATTGAAATGTGATGATATTTTATGTCACAATTCGACGTTATTTGATACTTTAATCGTTAAATTTTGTTTGTTTATGTGCCTAATATGTTAAATTTGTGTTCGTGGACTGGTATATTGAGAAGATTGTGAAGAACCTGAAAAATTTTACATCTCTGTTATTTTTTTAATGAAAGTTAAAATTTGGCCGATAAATGAGAGAGAAATATTGATTTAAACAAAGGATGAGGATTTGATTTTGTTAAATTATATCCAACTAATGAATGGAAGAAAAGGGAAAAGATAAATCCTCATATACCAAACTCAACCATCTACCCACCGTATTGGTTGTCTCTAGACATGTCATTGATGGATCACATAAGATGTTCCAATAACTTCCTCTTTTATTTCCCTCTAATCATAGAGATTGACATAATATTCAAGTCCCAATGAACGAAGCCTCCATCTCATCTCATCTAGTCTTACACGAAATATAGTCACGATCATCTCATCTAGTCTTACACAAAATACAGTTATTATCGAACAATCTTTATATTCAGATTCACTCGTATTCAAAGAGGGATTATTTTGTCTCGAATCGGGTTGAATTTACCTCAAACTAGGATATAACTGTCATCCGTACTCCTAACATCGAAGCCTCTCCAATCATGGAGATTGAGATTGACATACCTTACCTTTCATTCATTGAAGGCACCATGACAGAGCAAACTTTTTGAGGTAGTGTTAAGATTCCTACCCAAATTTATGTTACAGAGAATTCCAGGGTTGATTCTCTACTGATTTTGCTGGCAATGAGTAGACTGAAGCCAGTAATTACAGAGAGAAGTGGAGACCAGAAGAAGTGCAACTGCAGAATACAGACACATTCACTTTCCATCCTGTTGCTGTCGCTGTCCCTATCATTTACCTCTAAAGCTCTCGGGTTGGGTTGGGTTGGGTTATGCATATGAATATGATGTGGCAATTTGGCAATCAATCATTCATTTAGTCACTTGTCCTTAGCTTCCTCAATGAATGCTACTGCAAAGCACAAATGTGTAATGGGATGGATTCTAGTCTACTGATAAAAATTAGGGTTACTTTCATTATGTCATAAGTCTGGTTCACCTTATTCTCTATATCGAACTGTATCGCATTAATCCTGTATAAAGCTGATTTATGTGCGGTATAATATTCAAAACTCGAAACATCTTTTACGTTCACTCTACCAATGGGATTCAGTGAGTAGATAACTTACCGAGCATAGAGAGTTGGTCCCTAAATGATTCTGAAGACCTTTTCCAGCCCTTTGAATGGAAACCACTGAAGAAACCGGAAGCTTTTGCTGTTTTGGTCAGTCCAGTGGAAAATGGAATAATTCCAATCTTTGCTCATATGCAAGCTCATATTTTCATTAAATATTCAAGATTATGAGAATCATGACAGATAAAAAGGGGAAAGTTTGAGCTTGTGGCACCAAACACTGTATATTAAGAGAGAGAAAGTTAAGGGTTCAGCCACCAAATACTCTCTCTCTCTCTCACTCCCATATTAAGCATCCGTGGGACAAGCCTTTTGTGATAATGCCAAGCAATTTGGGCATAAATAAAAATTAGAATGGAAAGAGAATCTTAATTGAAGGGATAATTGAAATCTTAGAGGCAAACTACCATGTATAAAGGCACAAAGCGCATCCACATAAGGGATTTATTTGTGTAGTCAGCTTGTGTTATTGGGAGTATGAGATATCTCATCTCTCGTAAATCGAGAATATGCAAGTATTCTCGTTGATTAAAGTCCTTCTCTTAATCGAAAGGTTACAGACTTGATTCTCGTATAAGTAACTTTTAATTATACAGGTTCTTCCTCCCCGCAACCATAAACTCAGTTTGAGCTTGGTACGAAACAGTGTAAGAGTGAATCATAGTCATCCATAGGACAGTACAAAACTTCATGAGTTAAATTAGTTGACACCCGCAATTTCCGTTGAAGTATCAACAATGTTACAAGTGTCAACAAATGTTCTGTTAGATGGGGGATCAACTGAAGAACAGACATTTTATGCCTGATAATGTTCCAATCCCATCGTAACAGAAGGCATGTTTGATATGATTTTAATCCAGAGAGGCTACAATGATTATCAAAGTAGGTTTGCTTTTCTTGTCTTTTCATCCCCCAACTTTTAAAAGCAAAAATGAAAAAGAAGTCAGACGCTACAAAGATGGATTTCCTGGACAACTAGAAAGAAAACATTTCCATACTTCAAAAACCAATACCATACCCCCATGCTTCTCGCATGGGTGTAGCCTAGGAGGACCGAAAGTAGCAGTCTGACCTCTAAATTACGAGAGCCTGGTTCTGTTAATTTCTATAGTAACTGTTCCATAGAAATGAATTATACTACACTTAAGAGAAACATTCCGTCTTAGTCCACCCTAATCCAAGCTAAAAAATGATCCAAAATAAACATTCGGAAAATAGACAAAAACATTTCCACAATTCGAGATTCGATATGCTCATTCTTGTTTCAATGGAATTAATATCTAACCTGGAGGTCTGAAAACTACATGAGAGGAGGACAGGAATGGCAACAAGAAAAGTGGGGTTATGGGGATGATTATGAAGTGGATGGTGAAGAGGAGAGAGAGACCAACCAACCCCACTGGACCTTACGATATGCAAAAATCACGACTACTCTCTGCTGTCGGTGACCATTATAAAATAACTAGGTTTTTTTTCCCTAAAAAAAATCAGCTTCATTTTTTTTTTAAATCACTACCATGCATTATTTCTCTTACATTTCTAATGCATATTCTATTTATATGAGACCCACATTACATCAATGTCTTAAATTCCACATCCCTACAATTAACTTTGTGGACAATCATGCCAGATTGTCCATCTTCAGACCTCACCGACTTTCAGCGAAGAACATCCCTTATACTCTTCTGTATAGACCTGATAAAACTGACTTGTATCTGGTTTACCCGACTTGGGAAACCATGGTAATCTAGTACCGAGAAATCGCAACTCAATTGACCAGACCAAACCTAAATTTTAACCTAGCAAGGTTAATGTATTTTCTTGATCACCTTATAGAGATACTAGCAATAGACCTAGAAGCTAAAACATGATCCAACACAACCTCAATATCACCCTACCTAACTGCTGCAGCAACCTATAATGGCCCTATATTGGACACGAACATCCCAGTGGCTAGTTTCAGAGCAGAGAACAAAGGAGGTAGTGTTGAAAGGAGAAAGCAAAGATGACTTAAGAAATGCTCCTTGCACACTTTGTTAATCAGGGAGGAGGAAAATATCATCAGAAAAGAAATGTCAGTGCAAGGCGAACATAACAGATGTTCATAAAGATGGTACCAGCATGGAGATTAGAGAGCAATGAGAACATAATGCTAACTGCCGTACACAGAGATAGAGAACTAAGACCAACTGAGATTTGAATGCTGAGAGAATTCCCCAGAAAGAAGTGCTTTGATAATGTAGCAAAAGCTGTTGCAGAAAGGAACTCATGCACTGTTATATGACAATGATCCATTAGGGCCAAGAAATATAACATATGGAGCCACCATGTCTGCCCAGATCGAGACATACAATGAAATTTTAACATCAAACTGATATATGTATGTGAAATTGAAACTCATGATAAAGCCAATGCACCTCCAAGGAGGGCCGATAACGAAAACAGGCATTAAGGTGTCCAATATTACACAACAGTGATAGCTGTACGTTAAACAGGGAAGGGTGGATGGGGGTAACTCTGGAAAACTTCAATGATTGTAGTAAAAATTCACTTGCATCACAGCAAGAAACAAGGCAAGCCACAATAATTAGTTTCAGAAAGAAACTAAATTGGTACAAGAAAGAAAAGGAAAAATGTAGGGAGGATATCCAGACAGTCATCGTCCATCTTCAAGAAACTCTTTGTGAACATGCATGCATGTCGTGCTGCAGTATTTGTAATTATACCGATGGAAGGGAACCTTACCTGCCAGTGATGCACTACAACAGGAGCATATCATGTCGGAGCTGATGCCTGCATTGACCCCAACTTTGGTTTGTGTTATGCTTGGTGTGGCAGATAAGGTAGCCCCTTGTGAAGAAGAAGATGCCGCGGCGGCAGCTGCCAGTGCCATTCTCCTTTCAGCGGCAGCTGCTCGCTTTCTCGCTCTTCAGCTTGCTTCTTCTTTAGTTCCTCCTAATAGAAAATCAAAGATGGCCAATTCAAGCAGTGAATCGAAAATTAGGCACAATAGAATTATTGACTTGCAAAAAGCTGAAGTGAGATAAGGAAAAGAAATACAAGAATGGCATGATTTTAAGCACATACCTCTCTGGACAGTCTTACAGGGGCACCAGACAGTACTTGTCTGACTGAAGGTGAAGCAGTGACCTTATTCTCAGGAGCAGTGGCGACGTTCTGGGACTCTGCAGCCTGGGCCTGCGAGAAGGACAACAACGTTGATAGATAAATTTATTGGCTCTGTCCGCTCCCCACCTCTCACATGATTATTCATTTATGACCCACAAACACCCCCTCCTCCCCAGGGAATTCCAACAGGAAAAATAGAAGGTGACAAAAAAAAAATGCTCCTCTTGGCACTTGAAACCACTGAATTACAGGAACTCAATCTTCAATTTTACCAGGAAAACCCAAACCTAATGTTATACTTGCATGTTAAGTTTCCAGTATACCTTGGCGCAATTGTGAAAACTAATGAAGAAACCTAAAACATGACCTTTGAGCACTTCAGCTGGTAACTCAAACCTGCGATACTACAGAAAGAGAAGTACAAAACCCCTAGACCTAACAGAAAGTATATAATGAACGAGGAAGCGAATCAATAGGAAGGGCAAGAGAGCGTCAGTTTGATTCTCTTACTGCATTCAAATACTCTTGTGAGGTCCAGAAGTAGATACCTGAGCTTTCTTCTTCTCTCTTGCCTTACGCAGTTTCTTCAACTCCTTCGCCTTTGCTTTCCGTTTAGCATCCTTTTCGGCCTGAACAGACAATTTAAGATAAATTATCAACATAAATACACAACATTCAGAGCATTGATCACAAAACGGGTAAAGAAAGGTAAATCACAAGAAATGAAATAAAAGAAATTGAAAAAGAAGGCCGATAACAAGGATGTATTTGGACGTAGTCACCAAGAAACTTTAGCAAGAGCAAGTGAGGTGCAATCCTGAAGAGTAAAAGTACCTGTCTTGCAGCCTGAGACTCCTCCATCTCTTTTGTCAATGCACTAGGAACATTAGCAGCATGCCAGTCCCACTTTTCCAAATTTGAAGCCATAAAGCGTCTAAAACTATTCCTCACTTCCTTCTCAGTAGCCAACACATATGGTGTTTTACCTCTTTCATCCTTTATGGTAGGATCCAAACCCTGTTCTAAGAGCTCCAAAACCTTTTCAGCATTACCAGACTTGGCTGCTTCATGTAAAGGAGTTGTTGAATGGACAATTTCTTTATCACTTTCACCTGATGTGGATTGCTCATCCGATATTTTGTCTCTTTCACAAGCTTCAGTTGCCTTACCAGAGTTTGCACCCTCTTTCACGACTTCCTCTATAGTAGTCTCTTCGCTTGTGCAACTTTTATTCAATTCCAACTTCTGTATATCAGGAAAATCTTTCTCATCATCCTGAAAAGCAACTTGTGCTAACTGGCCATATATATGCTGTGCTTCCTTGAAGGTAGGCCTCCGAACAGTAAATGGAATATTTCTGATATCAGAACACCAGTCGCTAAAGAGGAGGTTATCCCCGTTGTAGAACATTTGACGATTGCTTGAAGGTGCATGGATGAAAACACAGGAGGACGCATCAAAATACGGCTTCCAAGAAGTAAGCAACTCTTGAATATCCTGACATAAGATGTAAAAGTCAAAATCAGTTGGGCAGTAAGACTAATGCAGATAAATGAGAGAACCAAATTCAATAAGATCAACATTTGAGAAGTAAATTCAGAAGCACAAAGAAAGGTACAAAGATTATGAGATCAAGTCCAAGAACAGCAAACTTGGATGCTAAACTGTCAGTCTACTTTATTACCCATATGACTGAAAACAAATTTCCTTGACTCGTACGATGTCACTTCAGGGATTTCTATATTTCCTTCACTCATAAATGGCCTGACAAGTTTTTAAGTCTAGGTTTTTGTCATCCAAGAAACTAAAAGTGCCCTTTCTTTCTTCTGACAAGCTGCTAGTCACTCTACCATTTATCCAAGCATTCAGGGCTTCCATAATTTATAGGATGGGAAAGCAGCATTTACCAAAAAGCCAAACTAGAACAGCATCAATTTGAATCCTGGATATCATTATGCCTCCGAATTTGCAAATAGTTCATTGCCTATATTTTCTTAGCTTGCTTCTCAAGTTGTTTAATCCGTTAAAGAACCGTGGCAGCTCTGCTCATAGATTCTAGAGTTGTTTTAAAATTTTAGAGCCCAAAACCTTTTAGAGGAGCTCTAAAATTTTAGTATGGCCATGGAATTTTCTGCAAGTCCTTGACACTTTAAGAGCATGTCTGCATGCGAGAACATTGGTTTGAGACATTTTCTATAGCTCTAAAATTTTAGTTCAGCTAAAAAACTAGTTGAGCCATGGTTTTTCTCCCTAATCAAAATAACCGGGGGTGGGGGAGGGCGGCTAGCTCTCAGATTCTCATTGAATATGAAAAAGCATAGCCAACATTTTAAGTTGACTGAAAGGTGATATTAAGTGGAAAGGGTTCACAAGTATTTTGCATAGGAGAGACCACGCACACATTATGTTAATAGTCACAAAAGAGTGACAGTACTTTATGGAATCATGTATACAGTATACTTCCAAGCATTTGACCAATTATTTCAATACCTTCTTCAAAGCAAATTCATTATGACGACGTAGTGATGCTCCAGCAGAATGAATTGTCTTGCCTCTTGCATCTTTTGATGACTGTCTTCCACCAGCCTTGGCCCTGACAACATACCTAAAAGCAAGGAACACGGATAAAATTGGATGTTGAGGAGTGCAACCAGTTCAAATCTGCTTAAGAATCTAAAATTTTGCCTACAGAAGTGAATAATCCAACTCAAAAATCATACAGAGGGTGAATCACTTTTATATAAGAACCATTCTACAGTTTGATATCCAAAAATTAAAAAAAGGAAAATACTGAGTAAAAAGAAGACAACAAATGAAACATGTCATCTCTATCACCAACCAATTTTCATTTTTTATTTCTCACTTTTTGTTATAAAATGCATAAGGAAATAGAACATTGACTAACCTACATAGCCCGAGATCAGGCAAAGGAGAGGAAATAGTATAATGTCCATGACCATTGCACCTCTGGACATGCAACAGACCATGATACAGGTCAGAAACATGAACTATCATTCATCATATGCAACAATAATACTTGTAGCTATAGTATGCCACCCTTACTTGAGGCATAGAACAGTCAACAAACTCTCCCTAGTCCCCTAGGCTTTTGCTCCTACAACATAAGCAATGGTTACATTCCAAAAATTACAATATCGTATCACCAGCTAATCCATTTCATTAGTTCACATAATGAAAGGTACCTACAGCACAAGTCACTGACTGCAACAAACAACAAGTCTAATCAAGCAGAATAGTGTTATAACATCTCCAACCCGTTTCTACTCAGACCAAATCAAGAAGAACTGCAACGACCAGACCTTTTTCCTGAAGTCCTAGCTACACAAAGTAGCAAATCTTGGCCCTTCTCCTCCCAAATAAACCCTGGAAGGGGATCCAAAGTCACATCCATTACCTATGCTTTGTGCCCAGAGTTTATCATGCACAAAATTTCGGCCAATCACATATCATTTAAAACCCGCATACCTCAACAGGCTTCCACCACAAGACATGATGAGCAAATGAGGATGATAACTAGATACGAAAGGCAAGAAGTGGCATAACACAAAAAGGATAGGAAGAGAAAGCCTAACCTGTGGAACGTCTTGTGAGCAACAACTTTATTGCCATCAAAGACACATCCGGCAAAGTGTCCTCCCTTTGCCAGCAGCATGACCCTCAGGTGGGTGTTATCTCTGGACTCATGAATTAAGACTTTCAACTTCTCTATCATATCAATTTCACTCAAGCAGCGTCTACGACCAGTGTCATTGATAACAAGAAATTGATCATTCTCATATGAGATAGTTTGAGAATCTTTCAGCAGTAAACACTTCCACAAAGAGACTCGTTCCCCAGAGGAAAGACGAACCAATATCTTCTGTTTCATGCCTTGAACCAATCCCTCTTTGGGATTCCCAAGTTGGGATTCCCTGTCGTCATCATCATCATCTGATCCAGATATACTTGAAACATCAAAGTCTTTGGATAAAGATTCAGACGTCAACTCATCAAAATCTTCCTCCTTAAGGATACTTTTACCCGCAAGGCTTAGCTTTACCTATTGAATTGTATTGATGAACAACAGCACAACCAATGAATCAAGTATAAAACAGAGCTTAAATACCACAATGAAACATAATTATTTCATAAGGGTCTTGCCCTACAAAGTTATAACAAACCAAAGCACAAGATTCCTAAAATTAAACTCTCTAGATATTTACAAGTAAGAAACATAGTCCCTCAGAACAAAATTTACTTTTTATATGCTGCTTTATTCATGTATTACTGTAAAAAGTTTAGTTTTTATGCTGCTTTCTACTATTGTTCACTCCTGCTATCTCAACCAGGAAGAAAATTTTACATGCACCATCCCTGAAAATAACCCTTTCTATCTAAAGACTGTCACATTTCCCAGGGGACACAATTTTGATGAAATTACCACTAAATTCTCCCAAACATACTATCCCAAAATAGAGGAAATGAATCGGAAGGCTATCAAGATCGAATTTTTACCACTCAACAAAAGTGCAAGATACTATATTAAAGTAAGCTAATTGCAAAATTTGCATAAAACAATTCAACTACTACAAGGAAAAACTTCCTAACCAGAAGCCAATTTCCACAATAGAATTTTTTTTTAAAAAAAAGGAAAGAAAAAGGAAGAGCAATTAAAGTTAAAGATGAAGAATTGAAATTTCATACATTGAAACGGTGAAAATCTGACTTGAAATGGGAGCGCTGCTCAAGGAGAGACTCGAACTCAGCTTTGCAAGTATTGCAAGTCAATCTCCTGTTCTTAGTAGTAGTACCAGCACCGGCATTAAATTCCTCCTCATTCTCTCTCCCGATCGAATCTAGGGTTTCTTCAACATCGGCGCCCGCAGAAGAAGAAGTGGCATCGACGGAAGAAGATTGAAATTGAGGTGGCGGGAGGTGTTTTCCGGGAGGAATAAGGCGGCAAGAGTCGAAGAATTCACCGGAAAGTTTGAAAATCGATCGTGGCCGTTTATCGGGTTGTTGACCGCCGGCACCGGTGGTGGCTCCGGCGCTGCTGCTGGGACCCTTTGTGGCCATCTTCCACCCCTTCAGCCTTCAGGTATGCCTGACAATTTCACGATTAGTATCTTCTTATATACTTTTTTGTTTTAAACTCCGAAAAAAAAAAAACATAAATAAAAAATGATGAATTGGGACCCAAAAAATGATGAAGAGAAATATGGGTGGGTGCCGTTGCCTTTTCTTTTTCTTTAGTTTTTTTAAAAGAGTATTTTTTTGTATTTTTTAATTACAAAAAAAAGTACTCTCATAGACATATTAGTTGTATTGTTGTAATTTAATATTTAATATTTAATATAATATAATATTGTTTAACTGAACTAAAATAAATATCACCGCCATAAAAAAATATATCATAACTCACTTTTTAAACATTCGTTCATTGCTTGTGTAAAATATCGATCATATAAAAAGTCTTTTGATGTCTCGATTATCATCTCTTTGTCAATGTCATAATATTACAAGTTGCAACTATCTTCGATCAAGTTATAATATAAATATGAAAAACGAAGCTCACATTAGAAGTTGCTATTATTATATTATTTACGTTCGAAACTTTGAAGTGTTACAATAAACTTCTAAATTCACGTACATATGTAAAACATAACATAAAAAAAAAAAAAGATAAAAGGATAGAAGTAACTAAAAGATCTACAACTAAACTTGATAAAAGTGACTCAAGTCAAACAATCATATTTATACCCAAAGTTGATTCAAGACTCAAAATAACACAAATCAAACTCAATTTGACCCGAACATTTTATCCGAAAACTATATCTCTCTACAAGATCAACTTATTGAATAACAAATCAAATGACCCGAATCGAAATTAAAACGAACCACAGATTTGTCGAACGGCCGAGTCCAAACTCTGGCCATTGGGCCTACAAAGTGGCGAGGAGTCCATTGGAAAGCTCCGATTTAAGCCTTCGACGGACGGCCACTTTCATTACTGTGATTGTAGAGGCGCCATTGAAGCTCTCTCTCTCTCTCTCTCTCTCTCTCTCTCTCTCTCTCTCTCTCTCCTCCCCCCGCCCCCACACAGCCCTAGTAAAATGGTATGTTGTCGCTGTCATCCTTCACTGGAACCTCGTTGAACACCTTTCTGTAGTTTAGTTGAGCTTCAGTTGAACGCTGATGATTAGCTGACATTTCAAGCTTTCTTCTTTTTGGTTTTCCATGCGTAGTCAGTGACGCTTCACACCAATCTTGGCGACATCAAGTGCGAAATCTTCTGCGATGAAGTACCCAAAGCTGCCGAGGTAATCACTAAGTTTTCATCCTTGTTCGTTCATCAGCTAGGTTTCTTTTTCATCTTGTTTTTGGTTGGATTGTATGAACTAATCAGCCAAGCTTGTACCTTTTTAGAATCAATTTGAACTTCTGTTGAGGCCGTATCTAAAGTTTGCTCATTGAATGGGATGTGTTTTTTAATTTTGGTTTTGGGACAGGGGTTTAGTCGATGTCGGTAGTTATGACTGGATTTTAGTGTTTAAAAAAGCTCATAGAAATTGGAACATCTATTGAGGTCGTATGTAGATTGTAGAGCATGTTCATTCAATGGTTTGTGTATATTGTGCTTTAATTTTGGATTTAGGGAAGGGGTTCTAGTCAATTTGTGTGATTATGGATGGCTTTAGGGTTTGAGGCATGTCACCATTTAGCTGAAGGGTCTTGTGGCTGTATCATGGGTATGCAATGGAAATGTAGACTATAATTCATCTTACTACGATGTAGTGGTTGACATAAAAGACTGAAAACTCGTGGTAGCTTTTAAGTTTCTAAAACTCCAGGAAAATATCACTTGCCTCCAAACTCCAATAGCTACCATTGAAAATGCCAATTTTCAAAATGGTGATGAATGTATACTAGTCATCAGGCAGTTTGTCTCCTCAAACATCTTCTCACTACAACCCAACCTGTTCTCCGGTCCTCCCCCTGCCCTACACACACACACACACACACACACACACACACACACAGATATATATATATGGTTTTGATAATCAGTCTTAGGACTTGGCATATAAAATGACCATTATGGGCTTGATGCCTTCTTCATATTATGCAAAACTAGTACAACTCTTACAATCTTCACAATCTCCGGTCAACCTGGATACTCTATGGTAAATCCACTGAGAAATGCTCCATTTGATGAAATCCTCTAAAAATAACAATAGATGTGGGTAGATTTGTGAGCTCATCTGGCTTGCTGATGGTGGATTACATTGTGAGGTTTGTGGGTGAATGCAGGAGAAAGTGTTCGATCCTTACATCTTGTAGGTATTTAAGAGCTTTGTGTCGTACATTACATCCTGATACCCTGCTTGTGGTGGAGATTTACTATACTGGTGGCACTGGTGATTGGAATGTTTTGCATCTAGATGTTTATACACAGCAAAGTTGAGAGAGCATTTGTGATTGGGGATACTGGAGTTCTTACTCTGTCTAGATAGGTTTATTGAGTTGTTCTTAGTTCTTACCAATAATCCTTGAAAGTATCTATTTTCCTTTTTGGCTGGGGATTGAGTGAGTGCTGTAATTCTTCTTCATATATATGCTTTTCAGTACTCTTTATCGTGCCCTTTGTTTTTTGTTATCCCATGCAATAATTTGTTTTCTCTGATTGATTTGCATTAGACATGCATGAAGATTGTTCGTTGCTTGATCGCTTGTTCTTTGATCTTGAAATTTGTGTTCACTGCGGAATATTTCTTCTTACATGGTCAATCTGGCTGTTTTCTTATTTGGCAGAATTTTCTGGCCCTATGTGCCAGTGGATACTATGATGGGACCATATTCCATCGGAACATTAAAGGTTTTATGATCCAAGGAGGAGATCCGACAGGCACTGGAAAAGGCGGTACCAGTATATGGGGTAAAAAGTTCAATGATGAGATAAGAGAGTCCCTCAAGGTTAGTTTTGCTGTGCATTTGATATCCTTCTGTGTCTGGGTACAGATGTATCTTTGTCCTTTCCATTGAGACGCTTGGCTTAAAAACGAATGTGGAAGTTGCTTTATCAGGAAAAATCGGATTAACTTGAAGTTCTCTTTGGAGTATCTCCAATGTCTAAAAGTTCTAAAACTCAAAGATGAAGAGCTTCATTCCTAGCTTGATTGTTATTGAATCTCATCTGATCTTTATAGGCAAAAGCCCAGGATAACAGATGCATGGGTGCAAGTGTCCAGTTTGTGTTTGATTTGTCTGTGGTCTGATGAAAGCCTTTTTTTTTTTTGTTCCAGCACAATGCTAGGGGATTCTGTCTATGGCAAATAGTGGTCCAAACACTAACGGAAGCCAGTTCTTTATCACATACGCTAAGCAGCCTCATCTTAATGGATTGTACACCATCTTTGGCAAGGTTATCCATGGCTTTGAAGTTCTTGACATTATGGAGAAGGTAATTATGGACGTTTGCATGTGGATTTGTGATGAGAAACCACATATTAAGCTGTGCAGAACTCAGTCACTGGTCGTATTTTATACTAGGTTTCTTTTTGACAGCATCTGTTGCATAATTCTATTTTCTCCTTTTCTAATCTCTGAATCTTAATACCATTGTTTGCTAATAAAGTGTACAGCTCTCCAGTTACATATTTTCTCCAGTCACAAGAACTTGAACTTGAAATTCATATCGGTTGACAGCATTAGTTCCAGTATAATGATTCATTGAAATTATTAGTCTTTGATTATTGGTGCTGTGATGTTTACTCCTTGCGTGGCGTATAATTTTCTGATTAGTTTTTCCTGGTATATCTGCAGACGCAAACTGGGCCAGGGGATCGACCACTTGCTGAAATCAGGCTCAACCGCGTTACTATACATGCTAATCCCCTTGCTGGTTGAAGTCTAAACAATATTTTGAACTTCATCCTCACTTTTTATCGTCTTTGTTCTTCAGAAGTGTAAGAAAAGCTAGCATTAGAGGAATGAAAACAAATGTGATTGCTCTCAGGATCATGTATAGTACAATTGAGCTGTAACCGTTTACCTTATACTCTGTCTAGGAATGTATACTTGAGTTGAAATTGTGACTCACGAAAATGTGAACTATTTGTCTGGCTAGCTTCCACTGAGCATGTAACATTTTGTGTATGTCGTATTTGGAAATCAATTTTGGCTGGAAACTGGAACCTTTATTTGTGGTGATGTTTGCACAAAGTCGATTCGTCTCTCCACATGTAGGAGTATTGTTGTTTACATCTGAATCTTCCTAACCACAATCACTGTTAAGACAGGATTTGAATCTTCCTAACCACTATCCCTGTTAAAGACAGGATTTGAATCGGGTAGTGGTGTTTGTGGAGAGTTCATTCATTTGGGGGAAGGAAGAGCACCTGGAAATTGAATTTATAACTTAAAATTGCAAGGTGTGAATTATAATTATCAAGCTCTCACTTGTGATTTCTTTCGGCATGGGGTTGTATTACACAATTGAATCTAAAATCTTAATTTTAACCGCGAGGCTATTGCTTTAAAAGCATGATGCCACAATTTTACAAGCACAAATGGAATAGCATAGCATTTGCAAACCACGGCTAGGCATTCAAATAACAATCAGCTGGAAGAAATTCTAATTTCCTAATACGAGGACATCGTCCCATTTGACATTGCTAACTGCAAAATTTGTGATAAGCGAAGGTACAAAATCATCAACTGTGAACTTTCCACCTTTCAAAATCTGCTAAACTCAACATGAATGAACTAGCATTTCGATGACCACCACCGCCATATTTCTCGGAGATGGGAGTTGTGTCCTCGTCTTTGACACTCCGGAGGCTAATTTTCAATATTTGCTCATTCTCAAGCTCTGGAACTCTGTAGACAACGGCTCCAATGCCCCTCAAGTTTTGGCCTTGGCTTTTACAAGCCAACTGGTTTCCTAGTTCACTTCTCAATTCTGAAAGAGCTTCATCTGCTATCACAGCTAGGCAAGGCCCGAATTGGCCCCCTCCAAGAGCAATCTCAAATGACTGCTCAAGGGCCTTGGATATCAGTTTTTGCTTGTGAGCGAAGCTTATCATACCTTGATTGATGACAGATTCAAGGTCTAATTTGAGTAACCGCTGAAACAAGGAGGGGTTTAACCTAAAATCATATTCTATTTTCAAGTCTTTCAACCCACTACTGAACGCTTTGCTATGCTCAAGCCGCCAGTTCCAAAGATCAGCATCTTCAATGTAGTCATAGAGCCTTCGCATTCTGTCAAATTCAGCGAGCATTGACTCGTGGCTTCCTGTATTCTCTGCAGCAAGCTTTTGCTTAAAGTAGTCATAAGCAATTGTTGCACCGCTCCTATTCATATCAATTAGCATCATTACATTTTGACCCAATGAGGCTTTGTCACCAAGTGCTTCATGAGCAGTTTTGTGATGGTCCAGAACTATCACTTTCTCGGCCTTGGAAGAAAGGTCTTGGACAAAGCCAGAGGGACCAACAAAGTCCAAGAGGTAAACATCGCTAATGTCATCTAAGGGCAGCTGCTCTGCGCTGATTGGATTGTAGACCCTGTTTGGGAAGAAGAGAGCTGGAGAAGAAGTAGCAGAGAAGTAAAGGTGTGCAGCAAGGGCAGCAAAGGTGCCATCAGGACAAGGGTAGTGGTAAAGCACGGCAGATTTCTTCACTGCATTATTCATAGCAGCAATTATTGGACTTGTTGAGATGGCTCGTGGTAGAGCTATGCTAGAAAGCATGAAATTCCACGTGTAGCAGGAACAGGAAGAGCTACACCGATGGATGGTTCAACAATGATTTTAAACTTTTTCCAGGACACCTCCAACTTGCTTGCCTGCCTGGAATACTATCATTATCGGTCAAATATAAGCACAACCTTGCATAAAGATTTGGCATTTGGCAATGTAGCTTGGATACATTATAGAAAAACATTAAACCTTATATTCCGAGTTCCCTACCCTTCCTAATATTGGTGTTTCATTCTTTTTTCATAACATCCACACAGTCATACACAACCTGTTGTATGCTGTACCTGATATATTCCTCTAAAATAGGTGCTATCTAGTTTGGTTCTAGAACACTGAAAATAGGATTGTAACGTAATAGAGCATGATTCAAGTGTTACATAACCATGAGGTGTCGAGCGAACACATACTTAGGAGTTTAAAGAAACCTCTCGGTTTAGATAAGAAAACATAATCAAACACAAGTATTCTTCACGGATGTTACTGCTAGGGAGCCTGTCAATCAGCTCCTCTACCCCTATGAATAAGATATAATCTCACTCATCCAAGTTATTCAACTGATTCAAAAAGATGACAAATATCAACAACAACCAACACATTCTCAATGGCAACTTCTCAAAGTTCTCAATTTCCCAAAAGGGTAAATGGAAACAACCCTAAATTTGTATTTGCAAAAATACTCCTTGTTCAATAGGGGATTCTTTCACACTAATTACACATCTTAAATTGAATTTCAGGCCTTGATTCGAGTTGCAAAACTATGTGTACTTATCAATTAGCAGAAAAAAAAAGCAATTTTTCATCATCTAATCATAGTTTTATCAGTCTCAACACAGCTGATTCTCAATTCTGCAGCGCAAACTCCACGAACACCCAAAATCAAATTACACAAACAGGAGAGACTTTGACTAAAACCACAAATCTGGGCAACCCCATTTACTGCTAAAATCATCACACAGTTACTTCAAAAAACTATCTGATTATTTTTGTGATCATCAGAAAGCTCATAATTTCACACAATTAAAGTACTAAAATTCACAGTAATAGAATATATTACACAAATAATTAAACTGAATATATTGTACGAACTAAGAAGCATGAGAGAGAATTCAAAGTACCTGAAGAAGGCTGAGAGAAAATCTCTAAAATACTCCAGCAGGGTTCAGCTTCCTGGGCAACTGAATTTCAAGTGAAATTGGTAGTATTTTGCCATGCAGTTTGACTGATTTTCAACCGTCCGATTTGAGAAGTCGGTTGAGATCAACGATTCGTGATTATGGCTGGTTGTAGATTTTTCTTTTTCCTTTTGTTTTTCCTCTGTGCTGAATGAAGCCCCACAAACACCGTCTGGAATTGGGCTGGGCCTAATTAGAGTATTAGAATCATCCCCTTTTAAATGACGGACTGATCCAACCTAGTTTCATGTTGAAGAAGTTAGGTCTAGATATTGACTTATTTAATAATCAAGTTGAATTGAACATCAATTAAATCAAGGGATTTACCAGTAATAAAAAGAAATTAGGTTTAAATTTCTAAAAGTATACTTATTATGATAACTTTTACCTTAAACGTTTGTACCTTGAAAAGAAACGAAAAGAAGTAAGGATACAGGGTCTCAAAAGGTCCGCCATGTTGGCTCCCCCTGCCCCCAACCAATCCTCCAAACTTTAGAAATCGATGTCCCAATACTACAAAGCAATCTATTTTCGACTTGTTATTAGCTATTACTTTTAACAACTTTTCTTTTTCGCAGAGTACGACCAACTTGATTTTGAATATTGAAAAATAAGATGCTTTATAATTGCATAGACGATAAAATTTTCTTAACCAACATTATAAAATAAGATAAATTTATAATTGAATTTTAGTTTAGTCATTGGAGTGCTACCATTTGTATCATTTGAAGAAAGGAACAAAGTTAAACCCATAAATTATAAACCCTAGCTATGATGCGAGTACAAGATATCGATACCTCCAATTTTTCTCTCTAAATTTATTTTCATTTTATTATTTTTTTAACAAACCAAAACACCTTCCACCATGCACCTCTCATCCTCCCTCCCCACAAATAAATTTAACCAAACATGGTCTTTACGAGAGGGAAGAGAGAAAGAAAGGGAGGCACAAAGTCAGGAGATTTCTGAGAGAGCCGGCGGGAGATGTGGGGGAGGGCTTGGCTTTTATTTGGAATAACTTGGGTGCTTAGCTGTTCTCTGTTTGGTTTGTTGGTTTTTATTTGCCTTGGAAAAGAAAAGAGAAAAAAAAACTTTTTCTTTAAATTTTCCCCATCCTCTCTTGTTCACTTCACTACAACTCTACCTCTATCACCTAACCTCACCACCACCATTCTTCTGCAAACCTTAATTCACTCAAAAATGTCAATCCACATTAGGGAATTGAACTACATCAATAGGACAAAAACTAGCTAATATCCAATACAAATATATTAAGTGTCGTTTGGGTTTTAGACTTTTTGAGGTTGTGATAGTGTTTATAAAACTATTTGTTGGTAGTCGTTAGACAACTGTTGGTTGCTAATCGTAGTTGTTAACTACTATCGTAACCGCTCATTGTAACTATAGGTAACAATGATAACCACTTATCATAACTATTTGTTAACCACTCGTTTTAACAACTAAAATAAATCCTAATTGGATCTTAAATAAAGGGATCACTACAAAAAAAAAAAAAAATTGCTAAAATAGTGACGGAAATTCCGACGAAATTTGAGCAATTACGACGTATTTTCTAAAGGAAGATGGACGTCCGATTTCCACTCATCGGTAAGGCTTGTCCGACGGGCCCGTCGGAATTGTCCGATAGAAATTCCGACGGTTCCGATGTAATACCTATCGGACACCGAATGTAATACCCGTCGAAATTCCCGAAGAATTCCATCGCTATTTGACTGTTTGTTTCTAGTGAATGGTTCTTAGTTTTAAATTTCAATAAATGCCATAACGATGAATCTATCTATATAATTTATTGATAGTAGATAGTTTAACTCGCTATATCTATGTCATTAAAATTATAAAGCGATAGATATTATAAAATAAAAAAAATAGTTACAGTAAAACAAAAGAATATTAACTTTATTAGTTTATGACAAACACAAACAAATTAAAGCATCATTATATTTCTTAGGGAGAAAAGTTAATGACTAATGTAATTGGGGTTGATATGAATGTTGAACATAAATTAAATCCATGCTATGAGCAAGAAAAGGTTAGGGTAGTATTAATAAAAAAATCCCTACTTTTCACTCTAATTCTATCATCATTTCCATAATTATTACTCATAATATTAATGTCACAAAAAAAAAAAACCCCCATAGTATTTTCCTCAATAGATTTGAGACAAAGTACACCTATATATGTATTCTAGGGCATTGAAGGCTAGGGATGTACAATTTTCTAGCACTCTTGTCACACATACATGATGCTTTTACATGCATGAAAATAATACTAGTATAAGATATTAATTTAGTGATTAAAATATTATCTATGGTAAATTTGCGAAAGATCCAAAAACAATACTAAATATTAGTACTATGTGAATTGAAATTTGAGGAACGATAATCACAATTTTTTTAGAAAGAAAAAACGAGGCTCGTGAGAGTTCAAGAACATTAACATACCGAGATATTGAACTAAATTAATTTGCAAGTATCATCCAATAAATTGATCAAAATTAGTTACCTAAGACAACAACATAAAATTATTTATTCAAAAAAAAATCATTACCATGAAATTAAGATAGTTGTCAATTGAAATTGTCAACCAAATAATGGTTAAAGGATCAAGGTTACTATAAGAACAAAACACCCAAGGTAATGTTTTTTTAAAAAAAAAAAAGCTACAATAAGGAAAACAAAATTAAGAAAAATTAAAGAAATTAATCACAATAGATTATAAAAACTTGAACCTACTAAATTTGATTAGAATTAAAAACTCTCGAAAATATATAATCAATCCACAAAAAAACTTAAATATACTTATAATCAAATTATCCCAAGAATTTCCAAAAATAAAACAAAATATGGCGGTCAATTTATCACCATGTATATATCAATATGATCAATAAGGTGGTCGACCGCCGCTGCCGCCGCCACCAGCGTTGCCCCAAAAAGCCGCCTCAGGTGGCAACATAATCGGGGGCAGCCCTTGCACTTCTGTCATTCCTCCACCGCCCAACGGAGGTGGATGCGCGCCGCCATCCTCCTCCTCCTCCAACGGCAGCCTCTCATAGGCGGCGTTCCCGAACGACGCCGCGATTATCACCACAGGGCCCGCCGCGAGGAGCGGCCCCACTACTCCGCCTCCGACCACCTGGCCTTGGCCGCCTGAGAGGTATACGGAGAGTCCCGACGCGGCGGGCGGGGCCGGCGGCGGGAGGAACGAGCCAGAGAGAGAGAGGATCTCAAACCTTCCTTGAAGGGTGACGTTGGCGACGGCGCCAGGTTGGCGGAGCGTGACGTTAGCGACAGTGCCGGTGCCGCTTAAGATGCAGACGCCGCGCTGGCGGCGGTGGGCGAAGGCAGTGATGCAGTCGACGACGTCGGAGCCGGCGGCGATCTCGATCACGTGAGATCGGAGTGCGTTGGCGCTGTCACGTGTTATTATGATGGGGGTTTGGGCTTGTTCTTGGATCCAGCGGGTCTTCCTCTGGGCCTCCGCTGGACGTCTCCTCCGCCGCTGCTTCCACCACCGCCTTCCGCGGTGGTAGTTTCGGCTGCAGCTTGGGGTTTGATGTCGCTGCTGCTGCTCTGCTCAGCGGAGTCGGAGGGAGGTTGTTGGTGGAGCTGGTGGTGGGGGAAGGGGTGGAACTGGTGGTTGTTGTGAGGGTTTAGGTGGAGGTTTAGATGGGCCGTCATTGGATCCATATTGGAATACTTGACTGTTCCAATCTCGGGTCGGATCCAAATAACTCAAATACAAATACTAATCCGGATCCAAATCTTCTTAGCTGTCTGGATGAATCCCAGCAAGCTCTTTAGTTTACTTTATTGACTCCATTGATATCTAAGCTCAGCTTTGAATTGATCATCTGATTGGTGTTTTCTAGGTTAGGGTTAGGATGAAGGGGGAGAGAGAGAGAGGGAGAGAGAGAGAGAGAGAGAGAGAGAGAGAGAGAGAGAGGAAAACAGGGAAGAGTTGGGTTAGGGTTAGGTCTTAAAGGGAGAGGACCTGAGCAAAATGTTTCTGGGTAGGATGAGTGGAGAATGAAGATCAGAAGATGAGGGAGGGTTCAGTTTTGGTGTTAGAGATGGGGAAGGGAGAGACTACGCATGGCCGGTGCATGGGGCCCTCCTCTTCTCTTCATCTTATCTCTTTATTTAGAACATCAATTATATATTAATAGATGATTGGATAAAAAAATATTTAATATAAATTCATCTATCACATAATTTAAAATTAATAAATTTTTGAACAATTATAATTAATTATTAACCGTAAAATTTTAATATTTATCAGTTACACCAATCAATATAATGGCATTCTATCAAATCAAACAACCGATAAATAAATATCTATTATATATTATAATTATAAAATTATTATAGATAACAAGGTAATTTCAGACAATTTATAAGTGATATGACCTTATTCGTAGACATATTTTTTTCATATAATATATGATATTATGATAATATACTTTTTAAGTCAAAAAATATTTAAAAATTTATCATTTTTGTGTAGTTTTATTTAAAATTTTTAACTAAAAATGAGTAGGCATTTTTTAAAACGGTATTTCATATAAATATTTTTAATATACCACATACACACTATAGCTATCACTTATGGGATATATATAATATAGTCTTTCAATAATTGAAAGACAAATTCAGAAAACATAAGACCACCTCTTTTACAAGAAATTACTTAGTGATTTGATGCATTATATGTACGTGTATTATATTAAAGTTATATAATTTTATATAAAATGTGACATTATTTTGAAATATTTTTAATATTACATTTATTGTCCTCTCATCTATAATTTCCTTTGGTTGACATTAAATATTCATTTTATTTATTACTCCTATTATTTTATATGGTTAATGCATCATGCATGTCATACATGTACTTGACCTTCAATAAAATATATTCTCAACTAATGAACGAATTCGACTCTTTTTAATTTTAAAAGTGAATAATGTGTAGAATCGTTAAAAATTTACTGTTTTTTTTATTTTATAAAGGAGACTCGGACTACAATGTATTTTTGTTTTTCTATAAATATTAGATAATGGGTATATGTGTGGGAGTGTAACCAAGTTTTTATTATGTATACCATAGCCCCCTCGGCTTTTAAAATGAGAATCTCGGCTTTTAAAGTGAGAATCTCATTAATAGTCCGATACTTACCTATGAAAATAATAATACGATTAATTAGTACAAAACAAATCAGTTTATTGGTGGGATTTTGATGACTTAATCCCACCAACTCTCTTGCTTTTGCAATTTTTTTTTTTAAAAGTAAGTATAAATAATATTAGATAATCTTTCTTTCAAGGGTACCTATGTTATCATAAGTTAGAATACTGAAAAATTTTTATAAGGGAGAGGATGTAAAGGTAACTATAAATCTTATAATATTTTAATTTAATAATACAATCACCTGTCATATTAAATAACGCGAAAATAACAAAAGCATATTTTATATATCGTGAATCAGGGACTGAATCCTCCATATACCTGATATGCCTCTCTTGCTTTTGCAATGGTAACAAGAAAAGTTTTACTTTTATGGGAAGAAAAAGGTTTAATTTAAGAAAAAGGAGAAGAGAAGAGTGAGAGTTACGAAAACTTGATTGAATATTTTTCCAGCAGAGATATCGATTAGGAGGGAAAGAAAGAAGGTTGCACTTATCATGACCTTTCTGAACATATAAAGGCAGGCAGGTGTTTTGATATCATCAGACAGTCGGGGGAGAGAGAGAGAGGCATGCATGCAGATGAAGCTGGGTAGGCATGAATGGATGGGCATAATTTAACTAAATATGGGAAATTGGAGCTGAGACTGCTGCTGGTTTTTAGGTCATGGTCATGGTCATGGATATAGTCAGTCAGGCTGTATCTGTCTCATGCTCTTCATTTCATCCTGTAATGTGGCTGCTTCTTTCTGCTTCTTTCTTAGGGCTCCATAATCTACCCTATCATCCCCTACCACGCGTCTCGATTTTAAAATAAAGACTACGACTTTACAGCTCTAAAAATCGATAAGGAATAAATATTCAGTTTTAACGAGGGCTAATGATATTCAAACTCAATGATTCAGATTGAGATAATGAATAAATTAAAATTTTGTAGCACTAAAATAAAATTATATCAGTAAAACACTTTAAATCACTATATAATTACGATAAAATTTTAATTAAGATATTGTCCTATCTTTGAAACAAGATTAATTTTCTCTTTGTTAATAATGAGACAAACTATCGTTTTCAAGGAGACAACCCATGCACCATCTTATATAGTTGCTGAAATTCATGCCATCTTTTTTTAATTTTTTTGCTTCAACTTTTTAGTTAGCCCACTAGCTAGCCAATATATATATATATATATATATATATATATATATATATATATATATATATATATATATTGCAATCCCCACGGTTACTAATAATTTCCATATTGTAGCCACTTCTAGTTCTTCTAGGTTATTGACATTTTCTCCAATCATTTCACATTAACTAATATTAAAAACTTTGATAATTTTCAGTAGCTAATAGGACATTTTGGTTTACTTCGATAAGTTTAATAATATGTATTTTTTCTATTTCATAATATATGTTATCACTTTAATTAATTTATTTTCGTTTTATAATATCTATCGTGTACTTTATAATTTTGATGACATATTAATGACTAATTTACCAATGTTAAATAAATCTAAAAAATTATGTATATTTTTTCAGTTATTTTTAAGTCAATTTACTAAATACGAAGTACTTATAGAGACCTCAAAAATTACAAACAAGACATCACATCTAAATATCAATAAATACTACAGACAAAATCGATAAATTTTTACATGTACTTGAGAATTTATATTCTTAGGTGTCACATCATTACGTTTGGCCCACAAAACATGCAAATTCTTAAATGCTTTGGAAGCATATACTCCTAGGTAGGGATGGCAATGGGTCGGGTTTGGGTCGGGTCCGACTGGACCTGGACTCCATTTAACTTTTTAGACTTGGACCCGGACTCGACCCGGACCCGACGGGTCTGTAAAATTTGGACTCGGACCCGGACCCGGTGGATCCACGGGTCTTAAACGGGTCTTAAATGGGTCTACTATATTTTTATCATAATGAGTTTAAAAATTAATATTTTGTGCCCTATTTTAATATTATTGTAAATTTACAAGCAATTTTGTTACATATAACCTCTTTAGTATTATACTAATCTATCTATCAACCAATCTATTGTACAAACAAAAAATTTAGTTCATACAAATCGAATACACCAATATATTAAACACAAAGTTCATCACAGTTTGACAACACAAAGTTCAAAGTCCATCAAAGTTTAACAACAAATTGTAGGAAGGGTTTCCAAATTGCACCGGGTCCAAATTTGCATGAATACTACTGTTAGAATTTTTTTAAAAATAAAATTAGTGTTCGGGTCATAAACGGGTCTTAACGGGTCTCGGGTCGGGTTTGGGTCTTATTTTTGAGACCCGGACCCGACCCGGACTCGAGACAGTTAGACCCGGACCCGACCCGAACCCATCGAGTCCAAATTTTTGGACCCGGATCCGATTAAATGGGTCGGGTCTAGCGGGTCCGGGTCGGGTCCAGGACCCATTGCCATCTCTACTCCTAGGAGAAAGAAAGATCGGACATACAAAATTCTCTCCTATTTTTCCGTTCGTGTAACAATTTGTTGACATATGACGAGTAGCGAGATACTTTCAAGAACATATAAGACATTTCACACAAAACCTCCATATTTTTCTTTCGTCCAATCATTCTTAATACGTATCTTTAAATTACAAACTTTCACATATATTATAGATACTCTAAGTAAAATCTAATCCAGCTAAAGATTAGCTTCTTCCAATGCACTCTTCTCACATAGACCCATGCAAGAAGATAATGTTTGTTGATTACAACCCATTAATCAAGGCAATGCATAGATAATCACTACCAACTTATCCAATAAAACTCATCCCACATGCTTAATTCACAAGCACCAAAACAATTGGACTATAATGGATAATACACATTTTTTTATAAAATAAAATAAATAAATTGTGATTTTCATCGAAACTTGTAAACTCCAAGCAAGTTCTCTTCCAATTACTAGAAAAGAAGCTTTACTTTGGAGAGAAAAAAAGGTCCATCAAATATTATTTTAATCCTATCTAGGAAAATGGTAATGTAAAGAGGTTAATTTTATCATATCTTAAATTTAAAAATTATAGATAATTTATATATTACTTAAAAAGAACAGTATAAAAGATTATTTTACTTTAATCCATTATAATCTAAATTAAAATAAAAAATTTAAAAAAAAGAAAATTACATATGGAGCTCAACTTTGGCTAGTGATGGTGGAATAGTAAACTTATGTATAAAAATTCTTAGGTTTTTAAAGTGACGTATATAAAAATCAATGGGCATTCATCACCGAAAACGCATCAATCGGTGCAGCCCAAAGGTCACACAACCGGCACGGGCCGTGTCCCTGGACACGGCCAGCCCGAGTCCGGTGCTGGTCATGGCCAGCTGCTCAAGCTTTGTCCGAAACGATCCGTGCTCGAAGCCTCTTGCCCGTGTTCGCCGTTTCTTACCCCGTAATGCGATTTCCCGAGTCTAAAACATTCATCGGACTCCATAATCTCAACAAATAGATGATTAGATGAAAAGGAAAAAATAAGGTAAGTTGTAGTTTATGAGAATAACTGCGGGAGATTATGACAAAATTTAATAACAAAAATAATAAATTAATTAAATAATAAAAAGACATAAAAATATAAAATGTAATGACATGTGAAGAGCACCAAATGAAGCTCTCCTGGAATCTCGCATATATAATGTTTTGTCTAATCTTTGGTGCTGGAAAGCTGTTTGGATTGTTGCCAAATTTCCACCCCAATCCCCCAATTGGATGACTTAAACTCAAATTAGTTGCCTTTAATCAAGATTAATTAATTAATTAATGGGCAAGGGATTAATTTAATTGGGTATTTACGTTAACAATGTAATGTCATTAGGGAGTAGTTAATTATTATATTAATTAAACAAACCGACCAATTATGAATTCAGTCAGGCGATTAGGTCTCCATGTGTGATAGATAGTGATTGATGGTTTAATTAAACTAATAATTATTGATTAGTAGCAATTCGTACTTTCAACTGCTTTCCCCAACTTCTTTCTAATTAATCTATTTCTTAATTATGCAATTGGCTAACGTTAATTATTTTAATTTGTCTAACAGATCGACAAGTTTAAGACATCGACGATGAGTTTATATATGTTTGGATCGATGATTGAAGGTGAACCCTTGTCGTGGCGTAGCTCGGACTGGTTCGAAAATAAATTATGTAAAACTACTACTCGTATCGGTAAAAGGTATGTAATAAAGTTAAAAATCTAGATTCAGATTCTATTTACATTTAAGCATAAAAATATGTTTACGATTAAACGTATGTTTTCATAAGACGAGAATAATTAACCTCATTTACTCGTAAATGAATATGTGAAATTTTTTTAAAAGCTTAAGGGATGAAACAAGAAAAGGAAACCACCTTGCTATATTAGTGGTTATATTGTGATCCTGGGTCCAATTGAACCGGGACACGTGTAACCAAATGGTAAGAACAAGGAAAAATAGGGGAATTTTATGGTAAAAAATATTTTTTTTCTTTTAGTGATCTCGAATTCATAAACTCATAATCATGTAATAATTCCTATGTAGCTACAAAACTATATATATATATAATCAATCATTTTCCACTAATATTGTATGATAATTAAAATAAACTAATTAAAGTGAATCAGAGTAAAATTCTTAATGTAGATTTTGTCCGTCTAAATATATATATATTTTGTTTCATTGACATTAAAAATTCCTTGCTCAAAAGTGGAGACTATATTGTTTTATTTCCTACTCCTATATCTTTGGAAGTGCAATTATATAACCTGGAACATTTCAAAATATAGTTTATTTCGGACATAAATAAATATCTGGTAAAAACAATAAAAATAATCATGCATCAAACATATTAATCATTGCATTAAACTAGTTAATTAAGGACTTAATCACAAATTACAGAAGTGTTTGATCACACGGTCATCACAGAAACCTCGACAGAAAAATTAAATCAAGAATGAGCAATGGAAAGTGATAATCATAGAAACCCTAATCACAAATTCAAACTAAGAACCAGTTGACAAAAGATGATCGCCATTGCAACTGAGTTTAGTGACCATCAAGTTTTAATTAGGACTAAATCATCTCTTCAATCACCATTATTCGGGTTTTTTTGGAAAAAAAACCCTGGAGTATACGTACACGTTAATTACTCATAAAGTTTTGACTTAATATTTAAGATTAATGTCTTGGGTACAATAGTTTACAGGTTCGATTCTCTCCACTATCATATTACTTCTTTAATATACGGTATTTGTATTGGTCTTTATAAACTATATGGATTTTTAAAAATGCATATTAAATGATTTGATCATGAGAGTATGCCCGTGTTAGAGCTTAGAAGACGCATTCAATTGTCAATCTAGACATTTTCGGGTAAATAAGTTATAAATATCAATGTACATTAAATTCGAACTCGGTTTCATAAAAACAACTTTTGAAATCTTTATCTGTTGAGATAACCGACGTGCAGATCACAACATGGTCATTGCTTCTACATAAGGACAACCTTTTCCCCTAAAAAAAAAAAAAAATCATGCTCATTTGGAATTTGGTCGAATTTTTAGGATTCTGAGAGTAGATGAGGTAGATATGGATAGGATGGTTTAGACATGAAAAGAAGAAGTAATAGTATGGGCCCAAAATATATATATAATGAACTAAATATAATATTGGGTCAAATGGGTCGGCCCATTTTCTCTATCATATGGTATGAAACAAGTCCATTTACATCTAGGCCTATTTTAATATAATTTTTTAATTTTAAAGTTCGAGTTAGGAATTATCTGACAAAAATAAATGACTTAAGGGGGAAATATCTATAATAAATAGGAAAAAAATAATCGTAAAACATTTTAATGTATGTGCTTTAAATATATATATAGATTTAGACAATAATTAGCAATTCAACGTGTTATTTATAGAAGTTCTTATGAACTAAACACATAACCCTTTTTTAAAATCGTACTCGTTTCCTATCAACTCGGTCAATTTCTACGAGCAAAAATTATGGATAAACTAAGAAATGTTGGAAAATTATATGTAGCCATTGAATTGTAGTCCATTGATTTTGGATTTAGAAATTCCTCTCTAAGGGTCCTTTTCACTACTACCCACTGTCTCAAGGGGAGAATTTAGAGTATGGAATTAAAAAATTTCCTTGTAATTTCGAAAAAAAACATTTAGAAAGTGATGGAATTATGTCTATCCTCATCTTCACTTGGCACAAAAGAGCAAATTGATAGAGACACTCAAAGAATTTGTCTCAAAATGAGCATGAATAGGATGTCTTATCTAGATATTTATTCTTCAAGAAGGATAATAAGTGAAAGTGATGCCTTTTATGGTCAATTTTTCTATGACTTTTACGCAACTAGTATGAATATTTGGTCTGACTTTACGGTATTTTTACTCTTATGATCTAACTGTAATGTAGTTGCCTTTTTGTAGGTGATATTCATCTTCGATTTTACTCTTCTAATGATCGGAAGAAAAAATATATGATTCAACTTATAAGTAAAAGTCATCGTTTTATGTCAATCTAATACCCCCTTAACCAACCTACGCACACCAAAAAGAAACAATTCTATAACTAGGCTCAATTTAGTTTAGATTGATAATGTGTGTAACAAAATAAATAAAATATAAAATTGGATAAATGAATTGTACAGTAATTTTTAGTGTTGAGAACTGAGATATATATATATATATATATATATAATTACACTAGAATTTCTGGGTTCGAGTTAGGAATGGTATAATATTACATTAGAAAAATTGTAATAAAATTACATACATAACATGTTTAGTATTAGAAACTTAAAATATACCATAACAAAAATTATTGTAAAATTACACCAATGAAAATAGTTACATAACGAGTTTAGTATTAGAAACTTAGAATGCACTACGGTTATATTGAACAAGCCTAAAATTAGACAGCAGAAATAGTACAAATTTCGAAACGTAGATATGCAATTTGGAGTCTCTGCTCTCTATGTACACATTTCACACACAAAAAACGAGGGTTTTGCTTTTTTTTTGGGGGGGTTCAAAGATTTACATAACCCATCATCATAAGTCTAAATTCATCAAAATTCACAAAGCCATCTCCATCCTTATCAACCCCTTTAATCATAAGATTACAGTCCTTAAGACTACAATTAACAAACCCAAGCCTCTTCAAAACATGTTGCAACTCCCAAGCTGAAATCAACCCATTCTTATCGCAATCAAAAACTAGAAAAGCATCCCTAAGATCATCTTCCAAGGCACCATATTTTTCACCTTGATAATCATCATGATCATGATCATCATGATTGTTGTCAGCCATCATGACAACACCCAAGTATTCATCCAAATCAACAAAGCCATCCCCATTGGAATCCAACTGTCTAAGCATGCCTTGAACTTCCTCTTTCACTTTGGACTTGTCATGGCCAAGGCACAAGAGGAATTCACTAAGCTCAAGAGGAGATATCTTACCATCACCATTTGCATCAATGAATTTGAACACAAGCTCTAGTTGATTGCTCAATTCCATGCCTCCAAATCTCAACCCATCAAACCCTAAAAATACCCTATTGGGTTTGCTTCTTTTGCACCTCTTGATCACTTTGTTCAAGTTCCCAACAAGGGTTTTGGCTGATTTTGGGAGGGAAATTAGGCACTTTCTTAGAGGGTTTAGCATGGTAAGAGACGAGATTGAGTTGAGGAAAGAAGGGTCTTTTCTAGGTCTTGAATTAGTTAGATTTGGGGGTTTTGGGGGAGTTATATAAAAGGTAGAAGTGAGAGGGGGAGGAAGGAAAGAATGATGAGATGATAGGTGAGAGTTTGGATATGCATGTGAGATTTCCATGTGCTATGCCTTTGAATGTATTTTGAGAACATTCATATCACCTTTCAATAATTTCTATGGGTTGGTAATCGGTATGACCCACCAAATAAAAACCCTAAAAAAATTTAAAAAAAAAGTAGACCCCTTAATCTAGTAGTTTTGTTTGGATTCTCTGTTACTCATAATTGCCAAATGACCAATGATTAAAAGGTATTATTTCTCTTGCTACCTTCATATTTTTGGTATTCTTGTTGCTCATGAAGCCATGATTGTTATTGCATTATTAGGATGAACCAAAACCCCCTAAATGCTCTTCTTCTTCTCTTCAATTCCTTCAACAACCACGTACCCCTTCCTCACCTAAAAGACAAGAGAAAGTCTTCTCTTCAAGTTTCAACCGAAGTCATACCACACAAAAGGCAAGGTATAACGCTTGTTATGGTTGATAACAACATCGGATGGTTGTCGTTAAATCTAACGAATATGAAAAAACTGTTTCCAATAATTCAAACTCATAAGAGAAAACAAAAAGAATTAACTATTTAGTTTTATTAAGATCCAGCTCAACTTAATCAGCGTACAAACTCTAGTTAAACTAATTGTATGTGAAATTTTGACTATGGAAAATAAGGGCTTGTCAAGACCCTAATCACCTTACTTCATTTACAACCCACCCACCTCATCTTTTTTTTTTTTTTTTTGTTGTTTTTGGGGGGTTTGAAGCCTGTGATAGGGACACTGATCATAAATACAAAGAGGGAAAGCGACTAGTAATACTGAATGTGAATGTACTCAAGTCTGAATGTATCAAGTCTGCCATCAATTCAACCTCTTTAATGGATTATTTATGTATTTTAGGTTGGCCACTTCTCATGATTTAATTTTGGCGCGAGTGGAGGAAAAACTAGCTCAGCTCAACTCAACTCAACTCAACCCAACTTCCTAACTTCCTATCTCTAAAATCCAGCTTACCAGTTAGAATCACTTTCCCAAAAAACGACACATCTAACCTCTTAAGAGGCAAAGAGGCAAATCCCGACAACAGAATGTTTACATACAATCTACAATACCAACATGAATTGGTTCAAGTAATTTGACACGTGTGAACAAGTTCTGCAAATAGAGAGCTTTAGCCCTTACGGACCAAGAGAAGCGCAAGCAGGTAAAAAAAAAAAAAAAAAACCCAAATCTATAATACTTATTCTGTGGTTGGCTTATCATTTGCCCTTGATTATTAGGTTATTCAACAACTCATTTAATGATTAAACCCTCCGCCTCCCAAAAAATAAAACCAAAAAAGAGAAAGCACAAAAACGTATAATTGTTTAAGGAATGGGAATATAGCATCAATAGATTCTCAAAAGAGAACAATCATAAGTTTATAACAAATTAAGAAACCATAAAAGACCTGAAAAAGCTCTCCTGCTAAACAACGCAGGGGCACTGAATTATGAATCAATGCAACAGAAAAATAGTGAACCGAGAAGGTTCATTCAGGTGGAACTAAACAGAAGCCAGTTTTGAATAATAAGAAGAGGAAGAAGATGCAGATGACAAAGCAGAACCTCTGAATGCTCATTGAAGAAAAATTTTTACAAGGAAATGTCACTAAAAATCATACAACAACGCTCCCGATATATAATCTATGTGATTCCTGAATGCATGCCATCCCTTTGTAACAAAATCACAGGAGGGTATGGAGGCAACAGGGATATGAGACTCGAAGATCTTGGCTAACTATAGATATGCTATAACCAAAAGCTATAATAATTGGTATTTTGAGACAAAATATGAAAACAAAATCAAAACTCAAAACACCAAAGTGAGACGAGACTATCATACATCTAATTCAAGGGAGGGGAAGAACCCCGTCAACAAGATTGCAGCAACACAGGGCCAACTGAGACGCTGAGCATTTCACTCAAAGCTACCTGGATATCCTTGGAGCCGTGTTCACAAGTGATCAAGGAAGAAATAAGAGGGAAGAAAACAGCCAAGTTTTTCTGGAATGAAGTTTCTGCCAAGCTACATATAGCCTGTAGAGTGGCTACAATAAGAGGTGCACGAGCTGTTAGCTCTCTTCGTCTCCGAGAACCCAAGGGGATGCTCGGTTGGAGGGCCCCACCCCTGGTTGACTCAGCCACTTGTGAAGAAGCCTCTATGTAGAATTGAAGGATCTCCCGGCAGAGCTCAATAAGGGAGGATTCAACTTCCTCCTCGATGAAGCCTGGAGGAGTATCAAGCATAAGGTTTTGGAGAAGAGAGAGGCACATCTGGTAGGACTCATTTTCGAGGCGGAGCAATGGGGGATCTTGCATTTGGGTAATTGAACCAATCTCCTGGAGCTTTGAACACAGGTTCGTGTCAGTGTTTATCTTATGTGCATGTGATGCCACCATCTGCAAGGCATTGTATAAGACGTGCACATTTTGGGTGGAAATCTTAGTCCTGTACATTGTGTAGATTTCCATGATTGCCTGCAATGTGAAGGAAAAGGAAGAATTTCAGTTAAGAATCTGAACAATTAAAAACAGTTAACTTCATGCTGTGGGTGCTTACTGCAACTTGGATTTGCAGCTTTCTAAGAACCATTATGACAGTATCATCATTGTCACAACTACAACAATTCTCAATGTTTGAATTACATTTTTTATGAAAAGACATGTTCACGCCATGTCAGCCTTTATACAACTAAATCAAAAGGATTGAGTTGGTTATAAGATGTCCGTCCTTGGGTACTAGGCGCAAATGGTGACTGTATGTTCCTTTGAGTTTCTGATAGAGAATGGAAGGCACCCCTTATTTCTTAAATCTTTTTCTCTGCAAAATGAGTATTCCTGTAATCCTATATGTCCTTCCTCCTCCTAGACAGTATCTGTGGCGTTACAACAACCATAAAGTTGCAGAATAGAGACTCACTAGATGGCATGCAACAGCACCTAATTGTCTAAGACTGATTTAAAATCAGAAAACCAAAAAGATGAATGTCATCCCTTTTTATTGCCACCCACAGCTACACAATACCAATAAGGTCTTGGCCTAGTGGTCAAGACCGAGAAACTGGGTACGATAGGTCCCAGGTTTGACTCCCCCTCCCCCTTTGTATAGTATTGCCCTTCGTGGCTCCTCTAGACCAAAAAGCAACAGCTACATGATTTCAGAAACTCAGCATACTTAAAAATATTTCCTACATAATCTAACCACATAAACTAAACATGCAATCAGAATAGAATAACATGAAAGAAACTCGACATCATAAACCCACAACTTCAGCCAAGGTCGTTAACATTCTAGAATATTCAGGGAAACCACAGTTCCAGAAGAAGAAAGTTTGGAGTACTCATCAATCACATGACTGAGGTATATTGTCCCCACATATGGGGACCTATAACCTCCTTTCATATGTTCCTAACCCTAAACAAGTTCCATTTTGGGTCCACATGTGTACAAGCACCATTTTGTGTGTGTAGGATTGAACAGCAGAAAGTGGTATTGATTTGATCATAAGCAAAATGAGTAGTAGGTTTAAACACTAGTGGATGAAAAAAGCATTCAATCTGCCTACCTGGATTAACAAGAGTTGGACAGCACAACGGCACTTGACATCAGATATAGCAGCATAAAGTTGCTCTGATCTTAAGCTCTCTGAATCCTGATCAGGTGCATCTGGACCAGTAGAGTCACCCGGACCTTGTCTACTAGCAAACTCTTCATTAATCTTAACTAAAGTATCTTCTTCAATAATAAAGGAAAAATCAGGAAGGGTAGAAGCAGCTGCTTCCTTCAGTGAAGAAGCCACATCAAGCCATTTATCATCTGAAAAGAGATCCCCAGCATTGCTAATCAATCTCACAAATGCAGCAATACCAATTCCAGCAAGGCTTTGGTGGGGACGCTTGATGAAACTCGCCAACAACATCAGAACTTTCTTTAAAAGAGGATTGACAGTGGAATAAAATTTAACAAAGAGGTCCACAATTAGCTCAAGAGACAAAGTGCATGTCTCATATAGCCATGAATCCTGATCAAATTCAGCTATGTCACTGTCACCGCCCTCTCCAGCAGGGTCAACCGCAAGGCGAACATAATCAAATATGCGAAACAGAACTGATTCAAATACTCGCTCCCATAGTGCAAGCGAAAAAAGATGGCCATGGTTCCGTAGAGTGTCAAACAAAATCTGCAGTGCACTTTTCCTGATCTCTGGTCTTGGGTCAAAGCTAAGTTCTGACAGTCCTGCAAGGGGGAATGAAAGAGGTCGTTGTCAACTTCTCATACATAAGCTGTCAAAAAGAGTCAACATCTAATACAATAAAAAGAAATTACAGCAGAACTGCACTGATCACTGATGAATATGTTCATGGATGGGATTTCAAATACAGGTTGAGTGACTCCACTAATGACCTTAAAGTGGGAATAAATTAGTAGAAAACTAATGACACCCAAACTCCTATTTTCGATATTGGAAACTCTCATACACATAATTGGATCAAAGTGTCAAGAAATGTGCTATAATTGCTCATAGAATTACTGCATCACATCCTTCATTCTTTCCCTTTATACTCCTCTGAATCATGTACATGAGTTTGTACAACATTGCAAACCACTACAATATATTTAAAGCATTTCACAAGCTGAAGGCATGAGTTCCATATATAAAAACCAAACCTTATAAGAAATCACCAATTTTGACTGCTCTTACCTGCCAACAAAGGAAACCAGAAATATAGGTGATCCTCCCTATCACTGAACTCCCCATTTTCCAGCTTTCGATCTTTTGCTTTCTGACGTAATGATGGAGACAGACTTCCAAAAGTTTCCTTATCCTTGTTTTTCCCGAAAATCCAAGATCTCCCTCAGCGAGCTTCTCTGCACAATGGCGCAGGAAGCCAATGGCACTGAGACTAATATCCTTGTTGAATCTACTATTGGTGAATGCAACAAGGCAATTCACACAATCTGTAAAGGTAGTAGTCTCCGTTTCAGTGATATATGGGAAGTAGTCTCGTACAATCTTCTCCATAATTTCAAAGGCCAAGAGAACTATATTCTTATGGTCATCATAAGCTGCTGTTGTGAAGACCTGTTCACATGCAGACAAACAAACAACCATTAGCCATTCAAGCAATATAACAACAGTAAACAGCAAACAAATTGCAAAACAGAGAAGGGTTTCTTACATTGATTCTCCTCTCAGTTTGGCCTGGTGGCACTATCTTACACAAGAGAGATGACAATGCCAATATTGCAAGGGTGATTTTATAGGGTGGACTACTTTAGGGGTGACTTATTTGGAGGTAAAAGTCACCCTCAATAATTTATAAGTTACTTCCCATATAAAAAAGATTATAAAATAACCTACTAGGTTCGCTCAAAAAATTCAAATATCACCCCAAAAATTTTGTTTACCAAATTTCTTGGTGACATGATCTCATCGATTTCAGACCCTTGCCCAACCCACTCGCTTCACTACAAAGGGGCACACACATCTGATCACTAAATAAAAGTGGTTTTCCTCATCTTATTATTAATGAAGGAAAGCATGCACAGGAAAAAATGCTCAGAAACCACAAAAGTTGAATCACACTGACACCTCATCATTCCTTGCCCAGATCCCTCATTGACAGGAATAACAAGGGGGATGGGGAGGTCGAAGACAACCACACAAACAAGGCAGACAGAAAGAATGAATGGGTGGATAAGGGGAAAGAAGAAAAAAGGAGAGGCCAGACAACTAAGACCATGCCAATTCCTTAACCGCCAGACCGACACATAATTCAAATGAAATTGTTCATTATTTTCTCTATGCAAGATAAAAGCTATTTCCTAATTGTCTCTGGAAAGCTGACAACAGAGGGATCATCATTAAGCTATAAACCAAGAGTTGACAACATGATAAAACCAAATTAGATAACCACATACCATGAACATGCTCTTCCATCCAGACTTGACATTATTTACTCGAGATAGCACCATCTGAGACACGCATCTAATTATTAGCTCCCTGATCTCAACAGCACTACTCTTCCGCATGACTATTACAAACGGCTTCATAAACTCATTCTGAAAGTTATAATTAGCCAATTCTTCTCTTTCCAGAAACTTCATAGATAATTGACGCAAAGAATCCATAGCAAAAATAGCAATTGATAGGTTCTCTGAACAGCCGATAGTTACAAAGAAGTCAGCAAGCACGTGCCAGATGCTTGACCAAACAAGCCTAATGCGATTCATGTTGTAGTGCCTGTTTTTGGCAAAAAAGACAAGCAAATTAAGTAATCATCAGAGGAAAAAATGAAAGCACACAAAATACATTATAGTGATCACTACAGGTGGACATAATGCTTACGCAATCTCAACAATCTTTGTCAGGCTGAAAACCCGGGGATCAGACGCTGACCGTAGTTCCTCCATAGAGACCTTGCATAAGGCTTTCACAAAATCAATAATTGCTTCACTGTTTAATTTTTGACTTCGGGTAAATATCCGATTCATTTCAGCACTTCCGACTTGTTCAAGCATGTTCAAATTAGAGACTAAGTTGCTCATCTCTTCTGATGTAACTGAAGCATTGCCACCAATGCCAGCACTATCATAAGAGCCTCTTCTCACAGCAGCAGCTGCATATTGAATTTTTCCAGCTCCTTTTTGTTCAAAAGTGGAAGAATAGACTTGGACTGTCTCGACTTTTCCTGATCACTTTGGGGGATAGCAAAGAAGGTTGCATCTGGTGGAGCACCTTCTCCAAGCAGGTACAAATGCTCAAAACGAGAAACACATGTCAAGATATGCTCCCACGCTTCTTGCAAGTAATTTCCATCTTCATCAGCAATTCTAACAATAGCCTGTTGAACAACAAAATCAAAGAAATCAAATTATCTCCAAACAAATTACCACCCCGTGGAAGCGTGAAAACGAATTCACGCATAAAACCATAATAGAAAAATAAGCATTTTTATCATATCCAAAACTTAACTATCCCAGATGATTAACTGAATAACAATGTCCAACGAGGGATTCAACTGAGACCATTCCATAATGAAATGGCTGCATCAAAAAGATTTCCAAATTGAGCTGAATGGTCTGTTTAATCCATTAGAGGTACAATAAGGTGTCTTTAGAAAGCAAACAATTTTCAGGATATTAAGATGCCCTCATCACATTCTCCATTAGTGTTGTTCACCAACTACTTTTCAGGCTAAAATTGAGAGGAACCTTCAAAACATGCAGTATGAAACACAGCTAACTAACCTACAGTAGGACCAAGTGCAACACAAGTGAATAATTCAAAAATAATGAACCACGTTCAACCAAAATATTCACAAGATGTAAATAAAATGAAGGAAAAGAAAAACATGACGAAAATTTCTCTCTTTTTAGTTGGGTTTGGGGGAGGGATTGTTGTTTCATGTCATCATGTGTTTGGCTACAGCTTACGAGTATCTAGCTAACGGCCAAAAGCATCCCAGTAAATAAACACTCTAGGGGCATGTCTCGAATAAGATGCAACTAAGTGAAACACGAACCTTGATAGCGAATATATTTTTCTGTTTGATATCAGCAGGTGAGTGGAGAGATGTAAACTTTGCCAGCGACGTCACAAAAGCATCTCTCTGAGTCTTCATGGACATCACAGAGGTAACATGTATTGCATATCGAAAACCTTCAAGGCACAATGATATAATTACTTCATCATCACTTTGATCGAGTGGAACACTGAAAGCAGCCAGCATAGGAGCCCAGCAAACCTCAATCATAAATCTCAGGATCACAGCATCTGTAGCTGCATAATAAGCTGACCTACAAGTTGCTACATAATGTGAGTATCCAAAAATACGAGACAACGTCATATATATAGTTCAACAAGTAACACAAGGAATAAAAATTCAAGGAAAGGAAGTATAATGCCATTACAAAGCAAGCAATGTGAAGTCACCTGAAAAGAAGGGGGTGAGCGGGGGGGGATAGATAACTAAACTGCTGGAACTCAAACAAATATCACACTTGATTTTGTCTGTGGACTCCAAAAAAGTGGCAGATAGTAAGAAGCATAAGATTGCAACCAAAAAGAGGCTCAAATAGAACAAACTCCTGGAAGAATACCATGTTGTACCAAACCAACTGATGAGTGTAAAGAAGCCCGGGGGTACGGACTACTAGCACAAAGTACGCGATGTGAGCATCATCAAAGTTTAGAATCGAATTAAGGGCTCAGATCGTGAATAGAACCTCTCAGGCAAAGAACTGGATTAACAACGATGTAGTTCCACATGGAACAGGAATTATATCACATTGCCAAAATGAACTGCAGCAGACAGGGATATGCAGACTACTTTTCATAAATGATAAAAGCAAGGAAAATTCCAGCCTAAATGCATAAAAGCAAGCTCTAAGCATTAGGCTAAGGTACAAAGAGAAAAACTCTCAATCAGTCATGATTTCTGTGCGGAACTCCCAAAAAGAATCACACTTTAGTGACTTCAGAAAGGGCCAAAATTCATGACTTCATTAACATAATTATGTGTAATTGAACTCTTCTTGAAATTACCCAATAAAACCTAAAATCTCGTACGAGAAAATCATATAGTGTAATGCCCCAACACATCAAGTCAGGTGGTTAGGTAGTGTGCTGGCTTAACAACCTAGCACTATATCATCGTTCTTACTTCATTCCAAAGACTACTTATGACTTTGCCATTCTCTCTTGAATCATAGAAGGTGATCTGAATGTAGTTAAGAATGAACAAGATTTTAGTGTTTTGGTGGTGTACATTAGTGTTGAAATGATTTAGAATGGTCCTAAAATAGCTAAGAACTTTCCGAAAATTTTCCACAAATTGCATTTAAACCATGCATAATAGCCTTCATTTTTGGGCCTTAGAAGAAGTTGAAGCCTATGCCTCTTAAACCCATTAGGACATTAACAATATCCTTTTTATGAATTTAGAAGATCTTGATAATTACTACTTACGACGTTGTCATTGTCTTTTGAATCTTAGAAGGTGACCCGAAAGTAGTCAAGAATGAGCACAATTTTAGTATTTTGGTGGTATGTAATATTGTTGAAACGACTTAGAATGGGCCTAAAATAGCCAAGAACCTATTGAATTATCACTAGGTTTGTTAAGATATTATTTAACAACTTTTCGAAATTTTCCCGAAAATTGCGAAAAGACTATGGATAATAGCCTTCATTTTTTGGTCTTGGAGGAAGTTGACCACTGCGCCTCTGAAACACCTTGGGACGTTAACTCTTTATTAATTTAGTTAATCTTGATGATTACTACTTATGACGTGCTCATTGTCTTTTGGATCATAAAAGGTGATCCAAAGCAACCAAGAATGAGGAAGATTTTAGTGTTTTCCTCGTGTACAATGTTGTTGAAATGATTTACAATTGGCCTAAAATAGCCAAGAACCTTTTGAATTATCACTAGGTTTGTTAAGATATTATTCGACAATTTTCCGAAAATTTCCCAAAAATGGCAAAAACCCATGGATAATAGCCTTCATTTTCGGGTTTTGGAAGAGCTGACCACTATGCCTCTAAAACCCCTTGGGACGTTAAAAGTATTCTCTTTCCGAATTTGGATAATCATGATGATTACCATTTATGACTTTGCTATTACTTTTGAATCTTAGAAGGTGATCCGAAAGTGGTCAAGAATGAGCAAGTTTTAGAGTTTTAGTGGCGTGCAATGACATTGCGATGATTTAGAATGGGCCTAAAATAGCCAAAAACCTTTTGAATTATATTATTTTACAACTTTTCGAAAATTTCCCAAAAATTGCAAAAAACCATGAAACCCCTTCGGACGTTAACAATATCCTCATTGTGAATTAAGATGATGTTGATGATTACTACTATTGATGTTTACATTGTCTTTTGGATCTTAGAAGGTGATCCGAAAGCGGTGAAGAATGAGCAAGATTTTAGTGTTGATAGCCGGGAACCTTATGAATTATCACTAGCTTTGTTAAGATATTATTTAACAACTTCACCAAAATTTCCCAAAAATTGCAAAAAACCTTGGATAATAGCCTTCATTTTTGGGCCTTAAAAGGAGTTGCCCACTACGCCTCTGAAACCCCTCCGGACATTAACAATGTTCTCTTTATAAATTTAGATGATCTTGATGACTATTACTTATGACGTTGCCATTGTCTTTTGGATCTTAGAAGATCATATGAAAGTACTTGAACAATGACCAAGATTTTAGTGTTTTGATGGTGTGCTTGAAATGATTTAGAATGGGCCCAAAATAGCCAAGAACTTATTGAATTTCACTAGGTTTGTTAAAATATTATTTGACAACTTTATGAAAATTTCCGAAAATTGCAAAAAACTATGGATAATAACCTTGCTTTTTGGGACCCGGAAGGAGTTGACCACTCGTGCCTTTGAAACACCTTGGGACATTGACGATATTCTCATTATGAATTTAGATGATGTTGATTATTACTACTAATGATGTTTACATTATCTTTTGAATCTTAGAAAGTGATCCGAAAGCAGTAAAAAATAAGCAAGATTTTAGGGTTGGTAGCCAGGAACCTTATAAATTATCACTAGATTTGTTAAGATATTATTGAACAACTTTACCAAAATTTCCAAAAATTGCAAAAAACCATGGATAATAGCCTTTATTTTTGGGCCTTAGAAGGAGTTGCCCACTACGCCTCTAAAACCCCTCGGGACGTTAACAATGTTCTCTTTATAAATTTAGACGATCTTGATGGTTATTACTGATGACGTTGCCATTGTCTTTTGAATCTTAGAAGGTCATCCGAAAGTAGTCAAGAATGAGCAAGATTTTAGTATTTTGGTGGTGAGCAATGTTGTTGAAACGATTTATAATGGGATTAAAATACCCAAGAATCTTTTGAATTATCACTAGGTTTATTAAGATATTATTTGACTGAAAAAAAATTACAAAAAACTATGGATAATAGTCTTCATTTTTGGGTCTTGGAAGGAGTTGACCACTTGTGCCCCTAAAACATTGGTACATTAACAATATTTTCTTTATGAATTTAGATAATCTTAATGATTACTACTTATGACGTTATCATTTTCTTTTGAATCTTAAAAAGTGATCCCAAAACAACCAAGAATGAGGAAGATTTTAGTGTTTTCCTGGTGTATAATGTTATTGAAATGATTTAGAATTGGCCTAAATAGCCAAGAACCTTTTGAATTATCACTTTATTAAGATATTATTTTACAACTTTCCCAAAATTTTCCAAAATTGCAAAAACCACGGATAATAGCCTTCATTTTTGGATCTCGAAAGGAGCTGACCACTACGCATCTGAAACCCCTTGAGACATTAAGGGTAATCTCTTTATGAATTTACATGATCATGATCACTACTACTTAGACCACTATGTCTCTAAAACCCCTTGGGATGTTAACACTATCCTCTTTACGAATTTAGATGATCTTCATGATTACTACTCCTAGTTTAAAAAAGCTCAAGGTGCACAAAAGCGCAAAAGATCCCGAGGTGGAACGAGGCGCACTTAGTAAAAATGCTTGAAAATCATTATTAAACAATATTTTTTGTTGAATATGCTAGATGATGACATCAAATAAGTAATTAGATATCAATGAAACTACGAAAAATACCACAAAGAGCCTTAGACTGTGATAACACAATGAATTCGCTACGATTTTCACTCAAAAAGCAAGCCAAAAAAAGAAAAAAATAGCACCAATTGAAAAAAAGGTGCAACTAACCCATTGAGGCACGCGACGCGGATGAGGCACAACCGCACTGGGCCGAGCACGCCTCGGAGGGCTTTTGGAGGGGCTGGGCTTTTCATCCCTTGCAAGGCGCAAGGGGTGGGCTTTGAGTTTTTGTAAGCCTAGGCGGGCGCGGGGTGCACTTTTTAAACTAAGCCAAAGACTAACCCTTTATAGCATGTTAGTCTCACTTGGACTTGAAAACGGGAAGCATTTCTTGTTCCACTCGGAGTTACCTCACCCCTTTATAAACTATTCTTCATTCCCCTCTTCCAATGTGGGATAGAGTCATTACAATCTCCCGTACTTATAGAACTAACATCCTTGTCAAGACCATCGATCCTGCAATTGAGCCACAAGTCTTGGCACAGTCATACCCGTAATTTCCTCTCCTTAGGGATGAGTGAATAGCCTATAACTTTCTCTTTATGCATAATTTCCTCTCTACGAGGACAGAGTGGTCCACACCATCTAGCCCAAGGTCCACTCTATACCGTATGTAACACCCCGAGCCATGGACTTGGGTGGCTAGATTGCTCTTCTAATCTCCCAAGGTGCGTTAAAGTTGACAAGCATACATAGAAAACAAAAGATTTAGATGCTTTGTTTTTATTGGTGGAAACCAAATCTGAATTGAAATTATCTTCATGTTGTATTAAGATCAACAAGATTGGGTGTAAGCGAGCTGGGTAAAAAAAAAAAAAAGACGAGACCAACTAGGTCATGTTTTAACTCACTAATCATGCTTCCATGGGGTATTATGAAGGAAATGAAAATTTGAAGCAAGAAAGCAGATTCATAAATCTTACTCAGATTTGCGAGCTTTTTCTTTGAACTGTTCTTGCATATGCCTGATTAGGTCATCACTGGTCTCCATATAGCTCTCTTCACCTCGCTTACGGATCACAATATTCAAGATGCTGTCCAAACCTAAGATTCTGTTGGAATTCATAGATTGCCTCTGTTGAAGAGCTAGGTCACCATCCTTCATTTTAATCTCGTTTTTTGTAATCCTCTCATACAAAGATCTCATATACTCTTCAGGGAGATCTTTTCCATCATCTATGCCACGATTATTTCTAATAAAATCTTCAGCTGACATCTGCACATTCGTATCACAGAGAAAGAAAGCTCAATGATGGCTGAATCAAATAATTACGAAGTGTAAGGGGAAGCAATTATTTAACACTTACCTTATTCTTAACCATAGGATTATGTGCATCTGTGTTGAGCATTATAACAGAATAGGCAAGGACATAGGCTGTGTCTGCACTGGAGAATGCCTTTGGATTACATTTCCAGTAACGTTCAGCAAACTTCTCCATGATTCTGTCAATCTTCTGGGCTTCACCAGGCAACCTAAAGCCTTGTAGAAAGACTCTAATTGCCTCATCCAGCTCCTTTCCTTGGAAATCAAAGGAGTCCACATACGCATGCATCACTTTCAATGACATTTCTTCTCTTTCCCCAAGATAATCACCAATCAGGGTCTTGTCCAAACCAGCAGCATCTTTCAGAAATGCTGCTATTTCCTCAGGAGTACTGCCCACCTTATTAGCATTAATAAGGAACTCAATCCCTTTTTTCGGTTTCCTATTGAAAAGAGATATACCTTCCTGCCATAAATTAAATATTTGGGGGAATAAACGAAATGCAAATATCAATAGTGACAAATAAACCTCAAAATGCAAAACATAGAGAATTTGACATAGCATAGCAATCCTTTCACCCCTTACAAATGTCCACTACCACACTTTCCTCTTTTAGCACCTTTCTCACTAGGGAAATACAAGTATAGATTGATTCGAGAGGAGCTAGTTAAATTTCATGAAATAAACAGCACTGAATTTTAATGGAATTCATAACAAGGCAAATATTAAGAAGTTGCTAATCGAACCATCACATTTACAATTCAGAAAATACGAGTCACTAAAATTTTAAAAATATAATTCTATTAAAAAATTAATAAATTAATTAAAAAGGAAATAATTTCTTTCTCACATTTTTCTAACTCCCTTCTATTTGCTTCACATTTTAACTTCTTTTCTATTGCATCCCATCATCTCATAATCAGAAGTCCTAATATCTTTCTTTTGATAGAAAAAATTCTCAATATCTTAAGTATTACTTTAAGAAAATTTAATTATTATTATACTTTTCCATAAACTATGGAGAATATTTCGAATAGAAAATTGCCATATTTCTACAATTGAAATAATAAAAATACATGATAACAAGGTGCGTGCTAAACCCATTCGGTTAACCCAAAACCCTCAAAACCAAAATAAGCCCCCTCATATTCTACCGGAAGATAAACCCCCAACCTGTGTGTTATCCATAATCCAATACACCCTACCTATGTATATATGCCCACACGCTCAAAGTGAAAGAATCCTCCAACTTTAGTCCTCAAACACCAGCAACACCTAATCTTCACATACACCTTACTTGCATTTGGACAGCCCGCTCAAATTAACAGCACTCTTCTACCCTAAATTTCAAAGCCAGAAACTCAATCAATGGCCACATCCTTATATAAGCCAAATCTTACACGATGGTTTAGACGTTCCCTTTCTTCTATTAGCTGTGATCAATATGATGCTATACTGCTAAAATTACCTGAAGTTCCAACTTGTATGCCCGCCGCTGCTCAATTGTTTGCACGTCAGAAACATCATTTGAAGCTTCTGAATGAACATCACTTACTTCTGCAGGCTCATCAGCATTTCCATTTGCCAAATGAGAAATACCAACTTCAGGACCATTGTCAGCTGGTTCATACTTCTTAGCCGAATGAGGATCCGGGATCCGCAATTGCCGGTTCATCCAATCCCCCATGGATTTCAGAATGGCCACCAAAGACTTCATTGCTTCAAATTTCAAAGTTACTTCCTGTGGTGGAAGTAATGTAGTGGTTGCACCAGGTGGTACACCTTGAGCAGTTTTAAGCAGGCCATTGACCATTCTGAGACAATGAGGCCACAAACAGAATGCACTCTCAAGTAAGAGAAACAGAAGAGATTCAATCTCTATTATCAAGACAGAATCCAGAAAATCAAGGATGTGAATATCTAACATGTTTTTCAAGATTAATATGCCTTCATTTTCATCAAAAGACACAATTTACTTACTTTTATTTCACCCTTTTTTTTAGTAAAAAGACACAGTTTACTTAGACACAAGCAGACAGAGCACAGACTCAAAAAAAAAAAAAAAAAATAGCAGACAGAGCATACCTTTCAAATATATTGGATGAATTGACATCACAGTCATAATTGATAAATATGTCGACCAATATCTGAGAATCCTCGCAGAGTTTTTCTAGAAACCGCAGCACTATCATCTTCTGCTGAAAATTTGGTTGAACTACATTTTCCAGAACTCTTAGAACTATCATTGGGAAGAATACCCCGATCTCTGCCTTCAGGCCTGCTCTAAATCTTGCAACCAAGCTCATAAAAATTGAGCATGAAAGCTGGAAAACTACCACGAGGATTGAAGCACTATTCTTAAGCAATGATAAACACAGATATTGTTTGATAGCACCCAAAAATCTGCACCACAAAAGATTGCAATAAAAAAAATTACGAACGACAAACATAGATAAATGTAACCTACATAAATCATCAAGAATTGACAAATGAACAAATTTCAAAAATTATGAGGCAGTAGCTAAACAAACTAATAAATCTGACACAGAATTTATTGATTATTACTGAAGAAAGAGCAAAAACATTACTCAAAAATAAACACCCACCACCAGTAAAAGTTGGAAAACAAGAGATTATCAAAGAAACTGCAAAATAACAGAGACTATAGAGGACATTCTTCAAGAGATTTTACACACGTCTTTAATGGAAAGTTAGGACTGTTGAACAGATAGCAAATTAGGCTATAATCAAAACTCATTGACAGTAAGAACTTAAAATGTATATAAGATTACATTCAATTTATGTATAACTGCATGTGTAAAACTTTAAAAAAAAAAAGGATTCTCTTCTTTTGGAAAGTTAAAAAGCATAACACCCAAGGGATACCAAGGCTTGAGTGGCCGATTACTTCGGTTCAAGATATACAGAGTATGAACATAGGATTCCATAAGGATAGGGTCTCCTCCTCTCCTTCTCCCACATTCCTAATCTTTTATGATGAGCATAAAATATATACAGATAACTACCAAACTTATACCCATCGCTCCAGGTTACATAAAATTCTGAGTCCATGCACCATACTATATTGCATGATAATGAAAAAGCCACAGAAAATAACTTCATGTCAAGGGGGAGAATATCTAACTTCAACCCCTGAGATGCAAAAGCACCCACCACAAGAGGAAGAATCACAAAGCAAAGAAAAAGGATGTAAAAAATAGAAATCAAGTGCAATAGCAGATCACATTCTATCCTATTTCATCACACCTCTCAAAAAGACGTTTTTTCTTTTTTCGATAACGAATGATTTACTAGTAATACTAAAAAGACACCAGAAGAAAGCACACATCTTTACACACAAAAATTTTTTACATCCCATAAAAAGGTCATCTACAAATTTACAAACCCAAGTTCTTGTAACAAAGAACATAATATCCAAGAAATACAAAATTTCACACAAACTACCACTAACAGGTTCAGAGACGTTTTTCCAGCAGACAGAACTCTATTCTTTTCTCTCTCTCATGGTCCAAATAACCCAACCACTGGCTGAGGAAACAACTCTAATGATCTTGCGTCTCACAAAGAAGCCTTCCCAGCCCACAAAATTGTGAACACATATTTATCCGTAATCCACATGAAGCCAACCAACTGAAAGCTAAATTGCAAGGAGCTTAGTCAACTGACAATGAGGCAGCAAGTGATCAACAGATTTCGAATTCTCTTTGCACACAGAGCAACAATTAACCATATTTCTCCCTCTACTACATATTATCACAAGTCAAATTTGCCCATGTGCTCCCTGGGAAACAGAATTTTCAAGGGAGTGGGAGACCTGCAGGCTCCAACTAACATTCCACGGGGACAGTCACTAGAGCTCAGGGGTAAGAACAAGAGACCAATAGAAGAGCCAGAATTTCACTCACAATGACCACAAACTGATCCATCTTTTATCGCTGAGACGGTAAGGGGGAAAAAAAGGAAAATGGTCTATCAAAGAACCTTCGTCACGTGTTGTCATGCCATAGCTGGAAGCAACACCTCCACCCTCATAAGAGATATAGGCCTAGGATCTTTCCAAACTTTCAAGATACACCTCCAAAGGCTCACACCGTACAACACACAATATTGATCCAACATCTTATAGCCGCACACCATACAAGGTTAAGGCTATTGAGATAGTAAACATATAAAACTCCTAAAATTTCATTCCCAGACGGAGTTAAGGACCTCACCATCTACCATTCTTGGATAATAACCTTGCACAAAAGAAACTTTTCTGCAGGATGATATAGTCAAATGGCTGGCTAGCCAAAATAGGGCTCTGAAAAGAGTTTAACTTATTCGTGCTATGCATGCTCCCAAAGAAACTATCTTAGTCCATCCAACTTCATTAAAATTGCGTCTTCCCTCCGTTAAGTCTGTTTAATTTATTCACCAATCCCAAGATACTAGGTAACCAAGAATAATATACAACTTCACCACAACCAACTATTATGCCCATCATCCCCGTCTTTCCCTTAATCAAGTCCTTCACTCCTCCAGCCAGCATTCGAATGGGATCAGCAATATCTTGAGGCAACCAATGCATGACTGCCAGTTTAGTAAAGCCCCCATGTCTTCACTAGCTCAACTTACGTATCTCCTATGATCACTTCCAGATCATGATAAGGGGGAAAAAAGGTATAAATAAGTTTTAACCAAGACTTCAAGTGGATTTGTCATTACCCAATAGATGCTAAGGTCCTCCAAATTCTAACGAATCATCACTTATGCATTCATGAATAGAGAATATGAATACTGCACAAGTTGAGATATATATCAAAGCAAGGATGTTCCCATCCATGAGTAATAATACCAAGTTGTGATTGATGAAGCATGAAAATTAGTAACATTACCAGCTAAGGCTAGTATGAGAAATAAACTAGAGCAAAAGGCTGCACAACACAATGTCATCATACAAGCCATCTGTGGAATGTATAACATCTCAGGTAAACAGAGATAATTCTCAAAAAGTGACCATAAAACAAGCATACAAAAATGACGCTGAGTTATCATAGGAACAGTTACCAATATACATATGCTTTTTCCAGTCTTGGAAAAATCAGCATAAAAGCCATAGGGTATTGAAAATATGTTCTTACATGGAAGGAGTACATATTTCGGGATAGTTGACGAGTTCCCTACCTTCAACTACCCCTAGCATAGCAAAATGTCTCTCTCAATGAACAAAAAGGTGGCAGAAGATGACCAACTATAATGTCACTCCATTCTGAACGGGGATGTAAACAACAAAGACTTCGGAATAAACATTGCCGCTAGGTACACAGCATGCTAAGCACAGTATACTCTTATAGCACAGAACAATAACACAATAACATCTTAAAACATAAGAAGGGAGCCAACCAAAGATCGTACCTGTCACTGGTCCTAAAGACTGCCCCTGCATTCTCCAACAAAATCTTAAGCAACTCCAGAGCAACGATCTTGCCCCTCATAAGTTGAGGATCCGCCAGAGCCTCTTTCGGGGTGTCTTCATCGACAGCTTGCAAAGAGCCCTGAACACCAAGAATGCGTCCCTTCTAAGTTTATTCCCAATCTGAACCTCCAAATCATCATCCCTTTCCAGCATTCCCACCGCCGCCCCATCCTCCCCATCCAACTCCCCTTTCCTCCCCTCCAAGGCCGTCTTATACATACTAATCTCCCAATACTTAGCATCCAACATATCCTTATCTGTGGAATCCAACAAATCAGCTGGGTTAGTCCCCTCCACCGTAGCATTAATTCTCGACTCGAACGCCCCATCATGAACCGCAGCCCCACTTCCCTTCTCAGGCACTGGAATTGGGTTCAAAACCCCATCAATGTCCTGCATTATCTTAGTGATAAACCCTTGAACAAACAAAGTCATCCCAGGATCACCATCCGACGCCTCTGGGGGTCCATGAGCTCGGCAACAACAATGGGCTGCACCGGAACTGTCGATGAATCAGCCTCCATTCGCCGGAAAACGATCACCAACATCTGGATCAAGGAGGCCTTAGCCGTAGTCTGATTCACTACATTCTTACTCCCTAAATAGATATCATAGCAAGTCCTCACAATCTGCAACAAGCAATCCCCGTGAATTCTAAGGCTAGTCGAGGTAACAGCAGAAAGTAGGGTTTTAAGCACGAGAAGCTCAATGCCCTCATCGCCAGTACTCTCAGTGCACTTACACACCGAGTCGATGAGTCCAGCAAGGAGCTTCGACTCAGGGAGTGACCCTTCCGGGTCAGCCTCGCCCCGAAGGTAGCCATGGGAGATCAGCTTCTGGACGCAGTCCAACCCAGCTTCGGCGATCTTAGGGTTACCAGACAAGCAAGCCTTGACAAGAGGAGAGAGAATGACGCCGGAGTCCGCGACGGAGTACTCATGAGCACCTCCGTCATATACCGGACCAGCGGCGGCACCTTCTCCGGCGGCATCAGCTGAGGGAGACTCAGGGGAAACGAGAGGGTACGGATTCGGGGAGTTGAGCTTGTCTAGAAGGGATTTACACTCGTGGGCAAGCTTGGAGTGTTTCCGCCATGACCCATTCTTGATGATCTTTTCCAGAGAAGGGGCCAACACCTGCTTTAGCCGGGAATCGGCTTCCGAAGAAGCCATTCCCGATGGCTATGGATCTGATAAAGGTATCGGAACCTGGCAAATTCGATCGGAAAATTGAAATTCGGGCGTCGATACGACTGAGTTCAGACTACTCCAACGATTGAAATCTCGAGAGAGATCGGGGATTTGGATTTGGGGTTCTCTGCTACTGAGGAGTGAGAGAGATTAGAGAGAGTGTCTCATGCTCAAGTTTAAGCTCTGTATGTAAACCTTTCTGTGTTATTCTGTTTTTCTTTTCTCTTTTATTTTTTCCTTCTTTTTTGTCTTTTGTTTTGGGGTTTTTTTTTTCTTTTTAATGATTTTCTCTCTCCTCCACATGAATTTTGGAGGGGCTGATCTGGAATATGGGATGAAACATTTGTTTTTCTTCGGTTGAAATCTGTTTGGTTGGCGATAATATTTTAAAATTTTAAAAATATACAATATATAAGTGCTTTTATAATTTGGATCTTAAATGCTTATTTTTTTAAAAATAAAGAAATTACTATTTTGGTTATGAACGTTTAAGATTTTCGAAATATTTACGGTAAGGTTTATTTTGCGGTAATTATATGATATATTTGAAAATATGAGTTAACAAGTTTACGATTATATGAGATGACTGTTTGGTATATTAGTTTTTCTTATAGTAAGTCAGCGCATTTGTCATTGCAACTGTGATTATTTTAAACTTATAACAATATATGTTTATAACACAAAAAATGTTAAGTTGTACTTTTTTGTTTTTTGTTTTTTTATTTATTTAAATAAGGAAGTCAGAGTAGTACCAAAGCTATAAAAGTTATGATTGAATTTTATAGTCGAACTATTCTTCATACTAATAGTATACTCCCTCCTAAAATTTCACAATCGTGTTACTTTACAATTTCGATGACATATTAATAATCTGTTTTACTAATTTTGTCCTTATTAATGGTTTTTTCCTCTTCTTTTTCATTGATTTTCTTAATCTCTAATAAAAATTCGGGTAACTGATATTTTGAAGCAAATTTTGTCGTTAATTTTAAATTTCCTTGATAATTCCTCATAACTTTAAAGTAACAATTATTTTGAAACGAAAAAGTATTCCGCATTTTACTTTCATTAAATTAAAAAACAATGACAACTTGTTTAAGCATACATTAAGAACATGAACATTATTCGATGTAACTTTATTTAATTGCACATCGTTCTCACATTAAATAAAAGAGTAAATTATTTCATTGTACATTTTTCGCAAAATAAAGTGATAATATATGTGATCACATGTAATATTTGCTCAAACAAACTTTTATTATTAATCCCCATCGTTCTCACATTCCTTTCTTTTGCTCGAATGAAACATAAAAACCAATTTACAAAATATTTGAACCCATATTTTTAAAATAACTTATAAAATATTTACGAATTGAGTTAACCGACACCCAATTTAGTAAATCCACTTAAACTTTGATACAATTACCGAAATACGAGGCTGAATCCTTCTCGGGCTGAGGGCGACCCGTAAATGATAAGCCCAATCCACAGTAGCCAATCATTGATGGGCTTAACCCGTCCCTATTTCTTTTTGGGCCTTTTTACGGCCCATTTTAGCTGGACTGCTCAGTCCACTAACCCATTCCAACAATTCCGCTTCAATAATTCATTTTTTTAATGTATATGGAGACGAAAAGATTGATTTTGCCGATATTTGAATCTAAGTATTTGATAATATTTTTATAAATTTTTATCGGATTTACTAATTCGCACTCACTCAATATTGTACAGGTGATTAATTATTAATCGTGTATAACTCAAATTAAAAATATGCGAAATTAATTATTAATACCTTATTAACCATTAACCATTAAATTATCAAGTTGTAAATCATGATTATGACAATTTCACCAGAATTTGCGAATTAATTTGAATTTAAACTCGGTATCCAATGGGCAAATAAATGTTTTGTATGCACATTAGAAATTGATTTTTTTAAGGATTATCTTTTAAATGACGATTAATCTATTATGATGAAAATATGCAAATAGGAAAAAAAAATATTATAGACAAAATTTACTAACTAAATAACATGTGTTCATGTGATTAAACTTGTCTAATTGTTTATAATTTATAAACATAAAATGGCAAACTAAGAGAAAATAAAGATAGGGGAAATAAATAGCGACAACACCAATAATAACAAATTAGGGTGAAATCAGTCATTTAAATTGCTCTAATATAACCCCTAAACTCTCTAAAATCTTGTCAATAGATAACATCTCGGACAAAGCTAAGTTCGGGTCAATCTTATCTTGTCTCACTTGGACAACGACGATGAAGGTGACGGATCACTGCAAGGCATGTGCCCGAGAGGTGGAGACCCGTGCCTTTGTAGGAGCTCACGTGCCATAGCTTGAAGATCACCTCCTCCATGGGTTGGGCCTCGATCGATTGATCCAAATTGGCGATGGTCCATTTGGCCGCCACGTTGTTGTTGTTGTTGTTGCAGCATTGCCCATGATGGTTGTCCCATTGGGTCAAATAGGGACGATAGGTCATAGGTGGCAGGCACGGTGGAAGACGGGAGGTCGGCGATTGACAATTGCGGCGGCGGCATTAGTGGTTGTGGCGGTGGCGGCGGTGGAGTCGGAACTTCTAAGGTGGCTAAATGGGCTTGCAAGTAGGAGAGCTCTGTTTGCAAATTTACCACCTGTTAATAAAATTTGGAAAAGCATATAAAAACATATGTTAGTAAATTAATTCAATTAAAAAGGATATATACATAAAAACTACTATTTTCAATTAAAAAATACGAAATACTACTATTATATTTAAAAGACTAGTACTACGTAAATACAACAAAACGAACCCAACTCATATTTTGATCAAACCATTCAATTAGATCCATTTAGTTGTCTGAATATCTATTCGATTTATCTTATTGAAAGCAAAATTTGAGTCGGGTTTTCGAGTTAATGTGCACAATAGTTAGCTGAACCCATTCAATAAACACAATATAATCTTGCTCTCGGAATCCATTAATAAATGCTATTTGACATTTCATTTTGATATGATAAAATAAGTCGAATGAAACCCATAAACAGTCTAAAACATAGCTAAAACAGAACAGTTTATCGACCGCGACTACTTTATAAATAACGGTATTTTAATCTCGAAATTTATTATAAAAATAAAATTGATGCATAAATCCAAGGCAACTGCTTACCTTAGTACGCACTCAAGAGGAAGAAATTAGGGAATAAAATTTTCAGTTAGAAGTCAAAAGAACACAATTAGTGTCCCCTAATTATTATTTTTTAAAATTTTTTTTGGATAGAAGTCCCCACATTATTACATGTGGGGAGACTGGTGAACCAACGAACACGAAAATAGGGATCGCAAAACACACTCCCAAAAACACTTTTCTATAAAAAGAAATAAAAATAAAAACACTTTTTAAAAATTTCAAAAAAAAAAAACCGATCGACCAATTCCTCAATTTCTGCTAAATTCACGTAGCACAAAAAATTTGGCAGACCAAAACCTATAACTAATCAATCTATTCCAAATCATGGTTACGGTTTCGAATCCCAACATATACAAAAACAATAAAATGAAATCTTTATTTTTGGGTTTAATTCCCTTTAATTTGCCAATCAAAATGTGCCCTCAATTTCAGAAAAGAATGGCATAAATGGACTTCAATTTGTTCCCCTCAATTCACATTTATAAATACTATTTTACAAATAATTAATTTGTTATTCAAATTTTTGGTTTCTTTCACTTCCCACGAAGATGCAATTGATTTTATTCTCATTTTTTTAGATTGGTAAGCGGATCCACCTATATTAAGCCCTTATCTCAATGATGTCCAATGGAACAGAGAGGGCGGAATGTCAAGGGCATGAGCTATCCCCCACCATAATTTTCTCAAATTGAGGAAATTATTCTCCCTAGATTCGAACATTGGGAGGGATAGGGTCCGTGATCACTACGCCATTGACCCCCTCGACATTGGTTTCATTCTCCTTGATACACTCTAGATAGAGAGCGCAATTTTTTCTATCCTCATGGAAAAATTATCAAACCCTTTCAATAAACATTAATTTCGAAACGAGACTGCCAATTTACGTTGTCGCGTCTCTAAAATATTGCATACTTTCTTATATAATAAAGAGTCCGACCTTTTCTCCATTTTTTAAAGTTAGTTTAGTGAGATGTTCTAACTCAAAATTTACTCCTTAATTGAACTTAAATAAGATAGATGCGATCACCCGATATAAAAATTCTAAATATTTGTAAATTATATCGTGTAAAATTGGCTTCATATTATATTAAAATAAGATATATAATATTATATACTTTAGTGCGAGAAAAGTGAGTTTAAAGTACTTTTGTTTTTCTATTTTTTAGAATAGAATCCGATGAAATAATATAAATTTTGAAAGACTATTAATTCATCAAAACCATATTATTGAGCATAAATTCTAATTCTATTGGCTATTTTGAAATTCAACATAGCTATTTATAGCTATCTTTAGTTTCACATATGGAGATTTCTAAAAGAGTTGAGAGAACCAAGTTATAGCCTCATATACCATTCTAGCTAGAAGCGTTACTAGAAAATCAAATTTTGATTAAATCAATCTATATAGATTCTTACTACTATATAGTTTAAATCAAATACCTAAAACATATCGTACATACTATAATAGTTGAATTGAATTCAATCTTACGGTATCCAAAATGAGAAAGAGAAAATGGAACGGATCATTTTAGATCTTTCAAATTTTAATAAAATTATTATAAAATTGATTAATCAGATGTATTACCAATTATAGCATCCGATCTGATTTTAAACATCGAAAATTTCAATAGTGTAAGTGTACATATATACATATATATATATATAATCACAAAAATAAGAATTTTTAATTTTTTAGGGTCATAAAGAATTATCAAACCACCTAAGTCCATCTTTTTACACGCAAAAAAAGTTTCTTCTCTTTTTTTTTAGAAGAAAAATAAAATTAAAGACATGAAATTCATGATTGCTACCAAAGCGTTGACAAGAAATTGACCACACCTAGCACCTTAAAACAGTGAAACAAAACAGTAAAATGGTTGACAAAAAGAACTTACACCTTGCACCCATCACGACAGACAAACATATCGAAACATTGAGTTTCAGCTGATTCAACTGATAAAGAAATTAAATGTAGACGGGAAGAACAAACTAACCTGCTGTTGAAGAGCAAAGATGTGAGCAACACAGCCATAGATGGGATCGCGAAGGCGAGCCTGAGCCTCAAAGCAAATGGTGACAACCGCATCGAGCCGCTTATGAACCGGGATGTGGTGGAGGAGCTTGGAGACGTTGCTGGCTCCAAACACCTTGTGAACCGCAGCAAAGTGGGCCGCCCCTTGTTCCGAGTCGAAGTAGGGGGCAAATATACACCCCGCCACACACTTCCTTCTTAGGAACTTACACGCCCCACACGGCCCTCCTCCTCCGCCACCTCCTCCGCCTCCTCCACCACCTCCTCCGCCGCCACTGCTGCTAGGGTTTGCACAACTCATTGAATTTTGAGTTTTTTTTTTGGGGGAGGAGTGGGGGTCGCTATATATAGGGAGAATTGGGAAGGGGGATATAAAGGGGGTTTGTGAAGAAGGTTGGTGAGTGTTTTATTGGGTAGGTTTGGTTTTTAGGGGTGTTTTTTTTTTTTGTTCCTTTTTTCTGGGTTTTTTTTGGGAGGAGGAAGAAGAAGAAGAAGGAGAAGGAGAAGAAGAAGAAGAAGGAGGAGGTGAAGAAGGAGAGAGGAGGAGAAAACTTTAAAGCCACGCGAGAGAGCAAAGAGTAGAGAAGCTAAGCAAAAATGTTTAAGCAGGTTGGTTGCGTGAAGCAAACATGCGATAAGCCCTAGCTTAGCCTTAACTTAACCCACCCCCAACCCAAACCCACCTCTCTCTCTCCTCTCTCTCAACTGCCCTTTCTAATTTATGCCTTCCCCTCGTGAATTTCTCCCTCTAATAACCTCATGCCTCTCTCTGTTTCTCTCTCTAGATGGGGATGTCAGAAGATAACACCCTCATCTATATACTGGTCTGTTTTCGACTGTTACCACTTCATTCGCACAGGGAGGGGACGGGAAGGGCAGGGGAGAAGGGGAGAAGAGGGGTGGATGAGTGGAGGGTGAAACGTGTCCTCCAGCCTCTATCTTTAGCTGCGTGTTTCAAGCTGCGTAGAGGCCAAAAGACGCAAACTTATGTATGTAATATATTTATAATACATTTAATTCTCTCCCTTAATCTGAAAACGACTACCCTTAATCTCACTTTAAGTATGTGTATTAGTCTTAAGAGAATCATTATATATATATATATATATATATATATATAAATTTTCCTGTCACTTGTAGTGTGTGCAACTAAACTAGCTATACAAATTAAGGTGGCCTTTGCCAATTATGGATACACATTGTGATTAAAAGGAATTATCTAGTTTTGATTCTATATTACTTGCCTAATAATGTAATTATGTAAGGTGTAATCGTGTATTTGACGGTATTGCCCTTACACCCGCAAGTTGTTTTAATTCCTGCTCTGGATGGGCCCGCAGATTACTCGGATGAGCGGTTTCGTTACGAAATTACAACACGCGGTGGACGCGAGTGTGAATAAGATGCACCTGGTCACATGTATTTGCGCGTATGAATGTACATTTTCAAGGTCAATGATCCGTAACCTCCTAATTGTAACAGCTATTACGATATCATGTATATCTTTGCAATTATTAATTGTTTATAGCAAAGGGCTATGATTTTGCATTTAGTTTTGCAAATATGATCTAAGTAGATATTAATCAAATAACTCGGATGTATCTTGCCTGGTTTGTGTAGTTATGAGATAAAAAATGTATGTTCTAAGTAAAATATTAATAAATTAATTATAACCTAATTTAGCAGACTATTCATATTACGACAAAATTTCTCTAAGTAAATTAATTGCATACTAAACAAAAGGAGTTTTTTTTTTTTTTTTTTTTTGATGTAGGTATCTAATTAGATACATGGTCTAAGAGAATGGTGGTGTATGTCTAATGTCTTGATGAAAACAACCTTGAAAATTTGAGTTTGCATTAAATCTTTTGCATTAGGATGATGGTTTTTTTAAAAAAAAAAATTCACAAATAATAAGAAGAAAAACTAGTTAATACTTTGAAACCATTAACCGGTGAGAAACGAGATTCTTTTTAATTTAAATATCCTATTTATCGTTACAAAGTTTATACTCGATTTTATTTATACCTTTTATTTTTTAATAAGAAATTTTAATTATAAAAGACACATATGGAACCTTGAAATTAAGAGGTGATTTAGCTAAATAAGGTATGTGATTTGTTAAATTTTTTTAATTTATTGTAATTAAAATTGAACTCCTAAAAAATATAATTATCCTATTTTAATTTTGTATTTGTAGATTTACATTTAGAACCTAATTTTTTTGGTGGGACTTCGAAAAAATATCAAATTCAAACCCACTTAAATTAAACTATTTTTTTTAATATTTATAAATTAACCAGTATTTTAATTAGAAAGGGATAATTTTTAATCTTTATTATAGTGACGCAAAATGATGATGGCGTAATTAAATTAAACCAATTATACTCCTATACAATAATGTGCGGGCTCATCATGACCTCATCAAGGAAATGGGTCCCACAGAGTCGTTTTATCAAAAATCCCAAAAACGGGCACCCGATGACCCGACTATCCTTTTCACTTTTTTTCTCTTGCTTTTATTTTACTTTTAATTTTCTCCATAATTATTTTTTTAAAAAAAAAAAAACCCCTTCCCATGCTTCCTTCGTGCTCCTACCATTTTAATGGTTTTGCTTTTGCAGTGAATTACTACTAATCTACCACAAACCAATGTTGGTAAATGTGGATTAGGATGAAGAAGGTCATTCTCGAGACGTTATTGGAGTTCAAGTTTAACTACTATTATCAAAAGACTAATTGGACTGCCTATTAGTTAGCAAACAAAAGCATAGGATTTCGTCCCCCATCGAAGCCTTTGAGCCTCCACCTTATGAACTAAACAAAATTTTGTTTAAGGATTATATTGGTTATGTTGTTCCTATGATGGTCTCGGTTATGACGGATAACTTGTTTATTTTTCTTTCATTAAGGTTACACGCATCCCCTTTAAACTTAAAAAAACCTCAAAAATGGGCCGAGGGGGAGAAAACTTTTTTAAAAAGTTAAGGATTAAGGCACAAAACTAATAAAATTATAATTATGACATCAAGTCATATTACAAGTATGTCAATATCATTAGTGTCAAATTATCAATTATTCAATATTCAATTTCTAAAGCAAAGATAATATTGTTTTTCTCTATGCTATTCATAATAACTTTTCAGCAACTTCTTTATTTGCATAAAAAATATATACGATTAACTTACTATGTTTTATCCTACTTATATTATATCATTATAATCACTAAATTAATGTAACAAGCAATTTTATCTGTCGTTTATCTAATTCAACAAGATTATAAATAGACAGTCAAATATACCGTATTACTATTAAACAACTATCAATTGCACACATGCACTCAAATAATCATGAAACTAATAAAAAAAACAACCACGATGCTAAAAAAATCCTCAAAAGTTTAAAACCAAGCTTTATTTTTTAAAAATAATAATAAAAATAACCCTTCAAAATAATAATAAAAATAATAACAGAATTTTAAAAAAAAAAGATGAAAATGGCCATCTAATTTTATTATTATTTTTAAAAATAGTATAAGAAGAAGAAGAATGAGAAGAAGAAATATATAAAGAGGGGAAAAAGAGCGCGCCGTCCGGTGAGTGTCGAAAGCGTGTGAGAGATGGGAAGGAAACAGAAAGACAAAGAAAGGCGATTGTGAAAGTAGTAATTTATTAAAGGTTTTGGCTTTCCCTTCATATTTTGACTACCCATCCCCATACCTTCTTGACTACAAACAAACAAAGTCATTCACTCATTCACTGCTATGCTCTACTTCCTCTATCCCTTTTAACTGCTTGCTTACGTCTTCGGATCCCAAACAAACCCATCACCACTGCTCCCTTTCCTCTTTTCCCATCCCGAGTGTTTTTTATCAATAAAGTGTTGATCGAGGTGGCAACGGTTTTATTCCGTTTTGAGGAAAACGCGATGCAAGTTTGGATTTACGGAATACATTTGTTTGGAGAATTTTTATCTTAAACCTGAGAATTTTTAAATGTGAGATTGTTAATTATATATGAATCTAATTGAATTTTACTAAAATAAGGCGCTATTTAGATAATATTGATGTTAAAATACTCTGTTTTTTTTTTTTTGTAATAATAAGATTTTAAGTTAAGTGGTCAACACTGATATTGTACTTTCTTTTCTTCATTTCCTATGCATGTTTTGTCACAATAACTAGCTTGGTGCTTTTTTTTAATTATTATTAATAAGATGTTAACTAATGGTCAATAATGACACTATCAATGGTTGAACTATGGATGTCCCTCATTCTGTATGGATGTCCTCGAGGCTTTTGTAATTGTTTTTATGGGCGTCCCCCAAACTAAAGATATTCATTAATAGTTGATAAATATTTTTCTATGCCTAACGATATTCCCAGATACTTGTTGAATAGCGAGTGCGTAGCTCCACCCCTTTACACAATGAAACGGTCTAGATTTGTTGATTTACAAGCAAATCAAATGAATTAAAAAATATTTAGTAAGTTTTATATGTTTGTGTTTTAAAACAAAACTAAAACAATAAAAAAAAAATTAAAATTGCTTCCTAATGAAGAAATATACATAAGTGTAATACTAGTAGATTAGAGTAGTTGAAACAAAGATACACATGAGTATATATAACACTAGAGTAGTTGAAATTCCTCAACTCCCCACGTGTGGAAGTCTTAATATTGCTTCTATAATCCGTCATTAAGCTCTTTAAGTATAATAATCAAGTGTTAATTACCTAGATAATAAGCAATCCCAACGCTAATTTTGGAAGCAAAAAACTTCTAACAACTAAGCTTCTATTCTTAACCGCGCAACCAACATTGTACTACTCCTAGATTATCATTATTATTAGACACTAATCACATGATTAACGCAAAATTAAATCGTCACGGAAGAGTTTTTGGTTAGTATAATCACAGTAGACATCAGTTAGATTAATTAGTAAAGTCGTTTTTAGGAATTATAATCAAACACTTTTATTTGAATCCTATATTCATAGACTTTTGCACTTCCGTTTACACACACAAAAAAAGCGGAATTATTTGTACTATATGAAAAGTTTTTATAAAATTTTATATAAATAGGTGTTAGTAAAGTAGAGGGTTACTCTAAAAAAGTGATGAATTTGCATCTACTTGAAATAAGGTTTTTCTCTCGTCTATAATAAAACCTAATATATGTGATCCAATTTGAGTTGATGATAAGAAACTCCAACCACACACATGAAAAGCTAACTCAAACCCGAATCGAACCAAACCCAACTCGAACACTTTATGTCAAAGTACTTTTTTTCCCTACAAGTTAAGTTTATTGGGTTAAATGCCAACTAATAACCTAAATTTACCTTAATCCGAAACTAAAATTATACCGAACTAAATATAACTCGATCTAAACTAACTCACTCTGAAATCCATCCTAACCCATTACTAGTCTATCTTAATTGCATGCATGTCATTCTTGAGATAATTTTTCTTTCAATAAATGTAATCTAAACTTAATAACATTTACCTATATTTTTAAAATTTGATCCAATTTCTATTTCTCTAGTGAAAGAGTAGACATAGCATGCAAGCTCATATATATGAACATATAAATTCACAACTTAACTAATTTTTTCATGAAAAATAATTAATATGAAAATTTGAGTATTTTCTTTTTGTTTTGTTTCCTTTGACTTTTTCCTTTGACTAATAATAGGTTCATTGGGCAATGCTCAATCATGAATAGCAAAACTTCCACTCGTGTGGTCAAAAACCTAGGAAACATAATCCCTTTTTTCCTAAGGTGTTTGCTACCCTAGAACTAGTCCATAGCTAATATGCATGGACCCCCACACAAATATATTTTTTGACTTTATTTATAAATTACTTTTTTTAAATATTAAATTAAATAATGCTTAATTAATTGCTAATCATGGAAGTAATCTCAATTAGGACTTTAAACAACAGGATGTCACCCTGTGTCACGACAAGGGAGCTGTTCATTCTGTTTGATTAGTGAGTGGGGATGATGTTTAAGGAGAGGTTAGCAATTTTATTAAAAAATACAAACTCAAAAGAAAAAGCTTAAAAAAAAGAAGTTTTAGTCAAAGAGATTAACTTTGGACCGACCTATATATATAATGAAAGCCTGGATCTAGCATGCACTTTTTTGTGAGCTTGTAACACAAAAGTTAATTTGGTCAATTTATAGGTCTACGACTTATAAAAAGTGTTAAAAACTTATGTAGAGTGGCTTGTTCGAACTTAAATACAAAACGCATATAAAAATAAATATAAATATAAACGAATATAAAAGAGTAGAAACTAATATAAACAAACAGAAATGAGTTGAACATAAACAAACATAAAAGAACATAAAATATAAATAGATTATGTTTGCCATATAAAGAATCGGTTGAAAATTTTGGACCGATAAAAATTAATTGAAATATTAATAAGGTTTTCACCTAACAATTGAAACTAAAATCTAAAAGTATACTAGGTTTTAGGTTTGATGTTCAATTTCTTTACCTCAGTAAAACGTATTATTTTTGTGACTCAACCTCAATATAATGTATTATTTTTATGACTCATCTAAACCTCCAAAATAACAATGCATAGACTTAAATTACTTCGATCTATTACCATCGAATGATATGAAAATAAATTAATACTTAGTTTAGATGTTTTATATTTTTATCTCACAATTTAAAGCCTTTATGTTTTTTTTTCCATTGAATTTAAAAACTACTATAGATATTTTATATGAAAAATCAGCATATAAAACCAATGTTGTGAAGGTGATTTTTATAAAACCAATCTTAAACAAAAAATCAACGACATTAAGACGTCACTATATATATATATATACTGCGAAATTATTTTCTAACAAAATAAAAATTAAAATATAAAAAAATCTTATCTCCTTTTAAAAATTAATTAATAGAAACAATTAAAAAATTCCTTACGCTGCTCCAAACAAACAAAATACATAAAATCCCTCAAAAAATAAAAACAAAATACATAAAATAAAATCAAGCAGCAAAATAGTTTTTATTTTTTTTGGGGGAGAGAGAGCTAAAAATCTGGGCCACAGCTCGTAGTTAGCCCAATGTTATCCCAAAAAAAAAAAAAAAGAATTGCTCAAGCACAAAGCCCATGTCACAATTTCCCCACAAGCAAAAGCCCATTTATAGCTACTTAGCCCAATGTTCCCTCTTTTTTTCGGTGTTCATTGATTTAAATCTATTAGGATTTACAATTCAAAAGAATGTGCACTCATCTTTAACCTTCTCATATCCCACTCGGGCGAGATTTACATCCAATGTCGTTATTGTCATTGCATGTTAATATAATTAGTGAAAGCATCTCAATATCTATATATATTATTAGGACATGACATAAATATAATGTAGATTAAGGTTATAGACATTATAATGCACAAGAAAGCAATCATCGCATTTTTATGCGGAAAGTAAAGAGTACTACACATTTTATAGTAACGGTATCTATGAACTTTAATCAGTAACACCTACGAAAAATAATACGAGTAGTCATTTATTATCAGCTTGTTGCGGCCTTATCTTATTTAATGGAATAACGTTCTATGTAATTAATACGATAAAAGAACTTAAATCAAATTATTGTTGGTTTATTTTATGATTAGACTTATAATTGAATTATGGATTAAAGCGAAAACAACTCTTTCCCGATTATTAATTAATTAATTTAATTAGTTTCACCCTTCACGTGATATGCATGCTATTAATATTTGAAAATAATTGATACTTTAATAATAATAATAATAATAATAATAATAATAATAATAATAATAATAATAATAATAATAATAATATCTTGCCTAGACAGTGAAGTCATACTAAGCTTCATTCTATTCTATTCAAATTTTTATTCTGTTTGTTGATATCTACACACTCATTAAAGAATATATTATATACTATATAAAAATTTTACATGAATATCTACGCTATATATTATCATAATTCATTTTTAAATTACGCCTGTTACATTTATCATGTCTAAGTATTCATGAACCCATTTGAATACTTAAATATGTTATATATAGAGTTTTTGGATTATAATACCACTTGTGTTTTCATTTTTTTCATTCTACCATTGTATTATTTTTCTTTCCCTTAATACCACCGTATTTATTATTTTAGATCCAAACTATCACTTGATAATCCAACAACCCACTACAGTAGGTTAAGTCCCATTTTATTTTATTTTTTGTGTTTTTTCTAGTGAATATCAACCTAATCTCCTCTCATGGTTGATCCGAAATTGCCTCTATGTCATTCCCAATTGCTGCCCCCGTTCCCACTCTCTCTCTCCCCTCACCCTTCCATCTCTCTATCCCCTACCATTATGTGACTAGTGCTAAATCTGTCTCAGGTTTATCCTATATTTATCCGACGACCAATATTTAGAGAGGAGAGAAAAAACCAAAGCCTCTAAAATTACAAATTAACAATGATTGGCTTCCAGTGGTTACATAAAATTGAAGTTTTAGCAATCTTTTTGGCAAAAAAAATGAAGACCAATTATTTAATGAAAATTATATAATAATTTATTTAAAGATATTTCTAACAATCACGTCCATCATAGAGTGGGTGACCTAAGATTGTTAGCCTCCGCCCTCTGCCTCTAATTGTGGCCACCAATGGGGTGGATGCAAATGAGGTTAGTAGTTATTGTAGGATGGATCGGCGGGATGAGGAAGAGGGGTAGATTCATTTTGGTTGTCGGATAAAGATAGAGGGAATTTCAGGGAGATTTAGCACTAGCTACGCAATAGGAGAAGATAAAGAGATGGAAGGGTGGGAGAGAAGAGAAAGTGAGAACAATGTAGCAATTGTTAATAGCAAATAAGAGACAATGGTGGATGAAGGACGGGAGGAGAGAGACTAGATAATTATTTGACGCAAAAAAACCCTAAAAATATCAAGTGGTAGGTTGGATCTAAAATAACGAACATACTGGTATTAAGGGAAAGAAAAACAATACAGTGGTAGAATAGAAAAAAATGAAAACAGAGTGCTATTAAGGGAAAGAAAAATAACAGAAAAAATTGAAAACAGAATGATATTATAATTTAAAAACTCGTTCTATATACTTCAATATGGGGGTGGGGGAAGTGATTTTTTTAAATAAATAATTTATAAAATTCAAACCGACAGATTTTAATTTCAAAATATTCTATCAATTTTTTGTAATTAATTAATTGAAATAAATAAAAAAGAACGTGGAGTAAATTAAAAATTGGAAAAAATTGAATTAGGGTTGCTTCTCGCAAATTTTCTTTCCCCAGAATATTCCAACTACTCGAGTTATGAACAAATTCTTTCCTTTTTAGTGATTATCATGATCAAATTCCCTTTCCCCCTATTCAGAAAGATCTTACCTTATCTTTGAAGCTCCCATCTTCAAAGGTTGAATATTTATTCATCCAGTTCATCAAATTCCTGACTTGAGTGTCAAACTGTTGTTCCCAGGATCCAATTGGGGTTTGTCCTTTTTATGGTTTAGTGGAGCACACCGCGAGTTTCTGCTGAAACACTTGAATTCTGTGTTTAAACTTTTTGGCTTCTATTGTTAGGCCTGGTCATTTAGGGATTATAATAAGAACCTTGGTGATTTAGCCCTAACCACCTAGAGCTTTTTTTGCAACATATGATCCAATATCATCAAGCGAAGAAGATTTTCATTGATTTTTTGAGAAGCAAGTTCTTCAGGCACACTGATCCAGATCTCCTCTAAAACATCCCCTGTATTTACCAAAGAGTTCTAAAATCAAAGAGTTCAGCAAGTTCTAAAGTTTTTCTGACTCACAGGACAGATAACTCTCATCTCAAACACAAGATGATGGAGCAAGTTCTAAAGTTCCTCCGAAACACAAGACAGATAACTCTCATCTCAAACACAAGATGGTGGAGCAAGTTCTAAAGTTATTTCGAAACACAAGACAGAATCCAAAACACAAGATAACTCTCAAGATGGATGATTCAGATTTATCCTCTAAATCATCATCCGAGTACTCGTGGTCTTCCCCGAGTACTTCTCAGAGTCATTAAGGTCCACGGGCGGTTCATCCACAAGTTCACGCACATACAGAGGAGGTATCACTAATCCTAAGATGATCCTCGCTCATGCTTATCTCTTGTCGGAGTTTAACTTTCAGCCCAAGGCCTTTGGCAGCCCACTCTCCATCACTAATCCTAGTGTTTAAGCGTGGAGGTCACAGTTGTCCTGATTGGAGAGAAACGGATAAAGTTTCGTTTGTGGCCGCAAATCTCGGTGCGAAAACTGCTAGCTTTTTCAGAGATACGGTTGTCACGACACCGATGCCGGAAGGGGAGGACAGAAGGAAAAGGCGACAACTTGCGGCCTTCGGAGGCAAATACAGAGGGTGTCGCCAATGGAAAAAAGGAGGAAGATAACAAAAATTTCTCTTTAGGGTTGGCGTGAAATTACAATGAATCATTAGTTAGATAATTTTCATTAAACTATTTTGATTTTTTAAAATACAAATATTATTGTGATAAGCAAAAATATAAGTATTAGTGGTATATTCAAAGTCTATATTTTGGTACAATTTGTATTAATTTTGTCGTTGATGTTACAAATTATTTTTTCTTATCTTTTTTAAAATCAATTTTCTTATTTTTTTATTTTTTCATCGTTGTTTCTTAGTTGTGAAAGTGTATAATTATTTAACCATACATTCAAAGTATTATATACTTATTTAAATAGTTGATTCCAAGACAACACGCAGGTCTTAGCTAACATATATATATATATATTAATGTCGAGTGTAAACAGTGGATGAACTACTCGTACAATGCTATGTAAGATATCAAATGGATAGATTCAATGTAATTGTATTTAATTTAATATTATAACTATTCACATCTCTCATAAAATATTAGTAATTATATTTAGTCTTAAAAAATTACTAAATATAATGAACATTAATTAAAATGAAAAAAAGAAATATATTTACTTGTTGTTTATAAATAAATTATATAATCTAATAATTAATATTTGAAAAAAATTATTATTTTCAGCTTATAATTAATTTTTATAATTACAAATTAATTAAAAATAATTAATTATAAAAATAGAATTTAATTAATATGCTTACATAATAAGAAATATAACCCTAGTAATTTTAAAAGTTGAATGGTACATAAAAACACTACAAGTAGGCTCCAAAGTGACCCGCCACCAACATCATAATTTTTTATTATAATTTTAAATTTTAAATTTTAAACTTTTGGTAGTTCACCCCACTTTCCCTTCACAAATTGCTCATCAAGCAATTATATCACCAAGTTTTCCAATTAATAATTATCCAAATCCACCCTTGAGTGTTCAGAGTTATCAACAATAGTGATGTGACTAATTATTAACCGTTAAAATATCGCTGATAAAATTTCGTTTGTATACGTATTTTTATATTAGTGAGGTATGAATGTATACAATAAGCTATAATGATAATTAATTATTAAAATAATTAATTATATTTTTAACATTTTAAGATAATTTAGTAATATTTTAGTGAGAGCACTCTCGTTCCTTCCCACCCCCTTTTATATACCAACGCTCACTCCCCACTTCTCCTTTTCCCTCTCATTCTCTCCCCTCAAGCTCAAACCTAGAGAGAGACAGAGACAGAGAGATGAGCAGTAGTGGGCATCATGAAGGTGAAAGGCAAGGGCGTAGATTGGGGCCATGCGGAGCATGCAAGTACTTGAGGAGGAAATGCACGAAAGGGTGTGTGTTTGCGCCCTACTTTGACTCAGATGAGGGTGGCGCCGCCTACTTCGCCGCCGTCCACAGGGTGTTCGGAGCAAGCAACGCCGCCAAGATCCTCCTCCGCATCCCCTCCCACCGCCGCAGAGACGCCGTCGGTACTCTCTCCTATGAGGCCTTGTCTAGGGTTCGCGAGCCTGTCTATGGCTGTGTTTCCCACATTTTCTCTCTCCATCAACAGGTAATTACTATTTAGACAAAATTACATTTTAATTAAATTTCATTTTAGATACTTTAAAAAAAAAAGCAAGAAAAATCTCTTTTCTGATGGGAATAATAATATGAAATAACATCTCAAAAAAAAAGAAAAAATGAAATGACAGATGGATACGTGATTGTGAGTGAACAATCCTTTTTCAGGAAAAGTTGATTGTTTCTTTTTTTTTTTTTTATAGATAATTTTACCCATTATATAAAAAATTGTTTTTTATTTTAAGGTTTTTTCACTTTTTTTAAAAAAAAGAAATTTAAAATATTGATGGTGATTTGATAACTCAAATTAAAACTTGAAGGAGGGAGAAAAGATTTGATGTGACACGAAAATTCCCACAGGGGATTGCCAAAGATTCTGCCTCTGATCTTCTGCGAGATATGTAATTTGACATTTGTAATTGCATAATAACGAGGCCGTAATTGAATTTGAGACGTAATAAAGCTACGATCTTAATTTTAATTATTTAATTACGGAGTTGAAAATTAAATTTAAAATTTATAGAGGCACGATCTTAGCTTTAACTACTTAGTTTGATAACGACTTAGTTAGACATTATCAATACGATGTTAAATAAGATACTCCTACACAATAATTATCCGATATGGCCAGTGGGGGCTAGCTCGGTTTAAGCTTTAGAAGTAATTATTTTTAATGCAATTGGGTTCTTTATTTAGTAATTCTGAATATAACATTTGGGTTTGGTACGTTTTGTTGTTTCCTAGAATATTAATATTTGATACCTACATCTAACTACTGCTACTTAATTATAATTTTTCTAAAATTTACTTCTGCAACATATATAAAAATATCCTCTCCTATTCAACCAAAGATTAGCTGGTTTATGGTTGAAAGATGAGAAACAGACGAGAAACATATGTAAATATCATACGTTTTAGTTAATGTTATCGTTTTGTGTTTTCCTTAGAACGTGCAATAAGATATTAGGGTTTAAAGATTTTACTAATTTGTTATTGAATTGATATTAATATTTAAAAATATTTTTTAAAGACCCGCATAAAAAAATTTATTAAAGTATTTGTTTGAAACACACTTGAAGGTGGAAGATTATAACCCATTTAAGTGTGTTTAACCTCATTAACATACGTACCCATGCAGGTGGTGAATATGCAGGCGGAGTTGGCCCTGGTTCAAGCCAGGCTTTCCATGCTACAACGCCCACCACCTTCCGCCATGACTTTCCCTACGACACTCGATCAAACACCTCCGAGCTGTTGCTTAGAACAAACACCGTCACCTTCAACTACAACGACAACAAGAACAGCTACCACTACAGTTACTTCGATGCATTCGCGTGGTAACGGCTTTCACACCCAACTGACACCATCTCCAGCAGCAGATATCGAATTAGCCAGTTTTTGTAATAATCTAACAGATTATGATCACGACGAAGACATGATTAACGACATTATCATCGGAGATGACGATCTCCAAACCCTCACCCGTGAGTTCGCGGCCAATTACTTGCCTGCTGGGGCTAAGTTGAAGCCTGAGCCCAGTGATGACTGATTACGATTAGCAGTAGTTTAATCGAGATTAATGAATGATGATAATCTCTGTTGATTAATTAACTCTGAATGAAAGGAACAGTTGACCATTTTGTGCTGATGTTTAATCTGTAATGTAATCACTCTGTATCTTTCCTGTACGATCAAACTGATCAAAATATCCCTCCTAATTTCTATCTCTTCTTACATTGGATAGTACTAAACTAGCCCTAAAACCCTTATTTTCTTGAATAGTAATGTCGTTTTTCATTTCATGGCTTGTTTTTAAGTTTTATCTTTCGCGTTTTGAAATTGTTGTCGGAATTTGACTTACACTATATACACAACTCTTATATGGTGGATCCGGGAGTTGGTAGTCTCCGGCCCTATTCCATTTAATTGTAATAAGTTGTAAGGAAAATTGTAAGAAATTGTAAGACTCGTAAATTAAAGTTAAATGAAACATGACGTATATTTAAAATTATTGCAAATGCTAATATAAATTCCATTTCGAACATACCCATAATAAACTCCAAACTCTGTCATTTCATTACTTTAAAATCTGCAAATTAAATGCTCCTAGGAGCATATAATAGCAGGAGAGAGAAAAGAAAGATTAGGCCACAAAATCCTGTTATTTTTCCGTCCCAATACCTATAAGACGATTTGTTTAAAATCAATTCTAATTTACCACAATTTTCATAATTTCCTACGAATCCACTTTTATGGGGGCCCAAATACTATAGTCTGTGCACATTTATCCTGAGACTTTTGGGCCCTCATAGAGGAAATTTAGTACTATTGGGCCTAGCCAGCCATATTTTATTTTTCCTTTTTATTTTTGTGTCCGTTAAGTGGAGCCATGAAAAATGAAAGTAGAGACAAGGAGGTACAAGTCAAAGTAGACAAAAGAAGACCCCACACCACACCACACCACGCAATTACACATACACAGACTCCCCCTCCCTCTCTCCCCCTCCCAATGTCAGACTCCCTTCCTTCCCCCTTCTCTCTCTTTCTCTGTCGTCAGATAAAGAGGAGAGAGAAACTCACAACTCGCAGAAGAAAAAACACTCCGACTCAGACTCATCTGACCGCGAGCTTTCTTACGTTCCTTCCTCTCTCTCCTCTCTCTCTTCTCTCCAGATATGAATCCCAGCAAGCTCGAACCCGAACCCGAACCCGATCCCGATTCAGATCCTTTCTTTCTTCCCCACCACCACCATCACCGTCGATTCCACATCCGCCACCATAACCACCACCGTCCGATCATCGACCTCCACGACTCTCTCCCTCACTCTATTTCCAATTCCGACCCCCTTTCTCGCTTCTTTTCCGCGATTCTCCCTCCTCTTCGTCCTCCGACTCTCCCCTCCTCCGCCTTCCTCCCAGACCCAAACCCTAACCCTAGCGTCCTCCTCGTCCTCTGTTGCGCCCAACGACGCCGTTTCCGGAACAATTGAACCTCCGTGCCATCCCAGGATCGACCCGGAGCCTCATATCTCCTCCCAATTCTACACCTTCAATGCCGAATCCCACGCCCTGATGATTTCCTGCCTTCTCGAAGGCCGGCTCGCCTCGCCGGCCGAGATCCGGTCCGTGACTCCGGTCGAAGTGCTGAAATCTTGGCGGTCTGTGTGGAAGGACCGGAACGAGGATACGGCGTATACGACGGCTTGGAAGCGAATACAGGAGAAACTCCATGCCCATATTGCTGGTAATGGTAATCGTTTTCTCTGCTTTAAGAATAATTCGAATCAGTTCGTTTCGCATTTTAATCAGTGGCAAGATATAGTTATGAGCTCCCATAGTGATACTGATATGAAACATTTAGGGCTTAGAGAAACTATTGATAAGATTAAGCAGCTTTGGACTGTTGGGGCCAAATTTTATGGTATTCCTGAGAGTTTTATCCGGGTTTGTATCGCTTCGTGCCCTGTTTGTTCGGGTGTGTCTGATGGGGTTTCTGGGGGTGTTGGCGGGTTCTCTGGAGGCAGGCCGAAACGGCGTCGGTTTGAGTATACGGAGTCGTTCGATGTGCCTGCTAAGGAGGTGCCGAATAAGCTTCAGCAGTTGGCTAAGAAGCATAAGGTTGTGCTCTGTATTAGGCAGAAGTATATTAGGTACAAGCCCTTCATGGCTGAGGTGAAGGATTATGCTTGTCATAGGGCTGGAGAGCCTGCTTCGAGTAAGAAGTCGAAGATCCTGAAGAGAGAGCCGTATGCGTCCAAGCGGTGTGGGTGTGGTTTCCGTATCAGGGCAATTGTGCCCATCACGAATTATAATGAGAAAGATAAGACTTTTGTGTACCAGGAGGAAGGGGTTGCTGTCTTCAAGTTGTATGCTGTGCATACGGGGCATGAACCGGGGCCGTTGGACGGGAATGCGAGGATCATGCATCGTGTTGTTGGGCACAAGGGTGTGTTTTTGACTGATGAGGAGACAGAGTATGGAGTAAATGAGGAGATGGGGAATGATCCTTCAGCCAGTGTGGCAAGGGACGATGGGGATTTCCATCATCATTCTGTTTTGCAGCAGATACATGAGCTGAGGTCAGAAGTAGGATTGCTGGAAGGCAGGATAGCAAAGCTTCCACAGGAGTTATTGGAATCGGTTTCTCAAGAGTTGTTTGATATTGTCAATAAGGTTAGGATGTTGGGAGATGAATCTTCAAAGTCAGCGGGTCTGCTTTCTGATAAGCCTCATTCGGATGATATGCTGGTCGGTGAAGGCGGGTTGCCTCATTGGAGTGACCACCATGATGACAGATTCTATGGGAATGGCAAGGATACTGATCTAATTGAGGAAGATGATGACAGTTTTGGTCGGACACTAGGGAAGTTGCACCATGGGATTCAATGAGGACGAATTGCCAGAGTGAGAAGGATATGATTAGCGAGAATTGTAAAGCTGACAAGTGGCTAAATAGCAGCGAGTTTGATGAGAAGAGCATTCTCGACTGTGAGGATTCTAAGCTAACTAAGCCCTTGAGGCATGATGACAATTTAGATGAAGATGTAGGTCTTGTTGGAATTCAGGTCGATAGCTTCTATCAGGAGAATAAGTGGTATGATTCTCCTTGTGGCTTGGACTCCAGTACAGATTGTGGGGATAGTGAATTCCGACATGGGGCGATTGTGTAGATTCTATGTAGTTGAATTGGCCACCCAATTTTAGCTTCAATTTTTTGGAAGATGGCCTCTCTGTAGAAGTAGGGATTGGGTTGTAATTTATGTATACAGAAGGACTAAATTGGACCATCAGACATCCATTTTAGGTGCCTTTCTCCAATGTAGTCTTGTAGATTATGACTGGCGGGGTTTGGTGCACATACCTCATTTGATTACTGTTCATCTACTTTGTAAGCCTTTCGAGAGTGTTAGCTCGATTTGTACTATATTGTTAACCGTCATTTAACTGATTATGTCTTGCGCTCCCATTTATGCAACTTTTATCGGTTTCTTCCTTGCCTCAACATTTATTTCTGGATATGCTTATCATCCTTTTCCCCTCCATTCTCTTAAGGCATTACTCAAGTATGTGTTGTATGATGTCTAAGTACTGGAGGTGAGTTTGGCATCACCTCCTGTTGTTTTGTTTCCCCTCCATGCCTAAGCTCCTTGGGTCTACTTGCTGAAGGTTCGTCCAAAACAAAAATCTTTTGAGCAAATTGTTAGCATATAAAATCTTACTCTAATGGCCTTCATATCTTCCTTATAGAGGTACCTTTTCTTAGCAGTTTGCTTTTCAGATGCCATCTTTGGCCATTCAGCCATCATATTGGTAAGAATTAAATCATTATCAACTTCTTAATGTATGGGAAAATGTTGTACTTGTTAACTATCAACTCCTTTGTGTACTGCGTTCCCGGCTCTGAAGTCCTTGCTTGTTATCAGCTCTCACAGATTTCGTATTTAATATGGATTAAATGTGATGAATTTGGTTCTCGAGAAGAAGCTTTTGGTATTACTGCCATTTGTATGGTTCTCTTGTAAATCTTTGTGGTGAAAAGAGAATGTGGTTTTGTAAGGCGATCTTTATGTAAGTTGTCCTCGGGTGGAGTTCTTCTTCAGAACTCTATTTGACTGTAGCTTTTGCTCCATGTAAAAATTTCCCGAAGGCTTGGAAGTATCTAATGTACTTTCGACGTTTTGGGTGCTCGTCTTAAACTCTTTTGTGTATTACAAAGCCAATTGATTATTTTCTTGCAAGTTTAAGCAGGCTGCGGTCAAAACAAAGAGTTTTGGGCTAGCTGGATGCGCAGTTTGAGTTTGTTACATGAAGTGAGCACAAATTCTTTCCCTCTGTCATTTCTCTAAAATCTAAGACTCTGGCTCTTCGTTCTACCAATGCAAAATGTACATAGTAGTACTAAACTTGACCAGAACTGCCGTTTTACAAAAGTGTGAGTCAACCTAGTAGTAGATGCCGTTATATTATGATCATTTTGGCCTTTGGATGCCTCTCTTTCTTCAAGCTTTTGATTTGATAGGAGAGGGTCAAGGAAGTGAACGGCAGTTCATTAGCACAGTATTGATCACACAAGATTCCGATCAAATGAGCTTCATTTTGATGTCACAGGAATATATTAATTTAACTCTGTAGAAAGCAGTACAATGCAACGAGATGAAATTTGCCAGTACTAGCTAGATGGGGGCAATTTCTGAAATCTGTGCTGTTGATCTCATCTTGTGCTGCATGATTTTTCTACTATTTCATGGGTTGTGTTTTGTGCTGCAGGGAAATAATCCTCTAGGCAACAAGGTGCTACAGACAAAGCATCAAGTCCAGAGTGTGGCGAGCCTTCCATTGATTCGAAAAAATTATTGGACTATGAAGCCTTGGACGGAGCAATTTTACTCGTATTGTCATTGTCTTTTATGCTGTTTGCTAAGAACATTCAATTCTACGTCATCTATAACGGTCTTATGGACTTGTATCTTCTTTATACAGGGAAATTAAAAAAAAGTCTCTTTGAAAATACCATTTTCCCCTCTTTTGTGAGAATATTATCAGCAGGAATCAACCCCTAATTCTTCAATTGAAAGGTTCCTTCTTTCTCTGCCATGAAGTCTGGGATTTGAAGTCTTGCTCTAAATCCATATAATATCCACGAGTACTAAGTTTTATTTATTTTTTTATTTTATAAGAACGATTATTAAATACCGGCTGGTACGTAAATTATTGCATCAGATCAGTTTGCTTGATTTTTTTTTTTCCTAATGGAATTATAAAAACTTTAGTCAGTGAAAATAAAAATTAAAATTAAAACACAAAAAATCCATAAACATCATGTTATGTCCCCGACAGACACCAATCGTGTGAATTGAAGAAGACAGAAACCCTAGCTTTCGCGCGAGAGAGCTTCCGTCCTCCCTTCATCTTTGATCCTCCTCCTCGGCTCCATCCTTCCGGCGACTCCCTCGCGTTTTCCGGCGCCGACCTGATCGGCGACTCCCAGGTATGCTCCTCCTTTCTTCTTCTTCTTCTTTTTCCTCTTCCTTCTTCTAGGTTTTCCTCCTTTCTTTCTCTGTTTCCGTTTTCCTCTTCCTTCTTCTGCTTGGGTTTCTTTCTTCTTCCTCTTCCTCCTCTGGTTTCGGGCTCTTCTTTTTCTTTTTTTCTTTCTTCCTCTTCTGGTTTCTGGCTCTTCTTTTTCTTCGTTTTCTGTCAGTCACTCGCTCGGGCCATCAATAGATAATATTAAGTTAATTATATTTTTATTGTTTTTTTGTGATAATTGTAGTGAAATGTGTTGATTATTGTTATTTGAATGTGATTTGAATTGATTGATGAAGATGAGGAAGAGGAATTTCGAGAAGAAGAGGAGGATGAAGATGATTTGGAGTTGGATGATCATGATGTTGTGGAGGCAGGGCATGTGGTGTTAGTTGATGATGATGATGATGCTTAGATGATCTTTGGGGGAGGGGCTTACAGTCTACTTTGCTTTGTGTGTTATTTTGTATGACTATGCTTGCTTGTTTTGTTTTAGACTTCTAAATGTGTGTTTTGAGATATTTTAATGTTAGATTCCGGTTCTTAAGGCTATATGTGGTGCTTTTAGTAGTTAACAATGACGTTTATAAACACTTTTTGATGTGCTATCTTACTTATTCATAAAAAAATATGGGTTGGGAATGAATTTCAAGCATTTTTATGTAAAAAGTGCGCCTTGCTCCAAAAGGCCCAAGCCTTTGCCTCGAAGCCCTCGCCCGGGCTCTAGGACCCTGTGTGCTGTTTTGCGCCTTGCGCTTTTTAATCTAACATTGAAGCTGAAAAGGTGGAAGCTCTTACTTTCTTGCCTGCCTGATTAAGGATAATTTGGTCATGAGACTCTTGACTCTTGAAAAAGTCAGTCAGTGTTCAAATACATGCTGGGGGGTTATGTCATGCAGTAAAAATGTGGTTATTTAGTACATTATACATCACCATTGGAGTATCTTAGAAGATAACAAAGTGCTTGAATATGAGTCATGTATATCAGCTAAAAGTGCCCTGTCATTTTGTGAAAATTCATGTTCTTTGTCCTTTAGAAATTTCTGTTTGTTGTTCTGTTGGCATTATTAGTTATATGTATATGGTAAACCAAACGTAATCTGGTTGGAACATGACATATCAACTTTTCTCTATAACACCAAGCTTGTTTTCTAGCTTCAGTAATTGAATCCCCGCCCCCATTCTCTTTCTCTTAGTTAACATTTCAGTGTATTGTGTTGTATTATGTTGTAAGAAGGCAAACATTAGGGTGATATCTAAAGTGAACCTAATATGGAACATAAGAAATTACTATGGTAAATGCATATGCTAAAATACCTTTGAAACTCCTGCAACTCATCGTGAAATGGTGCAAATCAGTCAATGTCGTTTGTGTCAAACGTCTCATAGTCTTGGAGCTAAATTTGAAACCTTATCCTTGCTATAGAGGGAAGAACCTTGTGAATGGCTTCCGGTTAATTTCTATCATGTGCTATTAGTGTAGTGGTCAGGATTTGAACACTTCTGTTGCAGTTAGTTGGATAATGATCTTTACATTCTGCAGGAAATGGATGAGAATCCAATGGACTCTAAAAATGAACCTGCTTCTCTTTCAACCACACCAACTCAGCCTGAAGACCTTGGTCAGTGTGCTCCTCTTACTGTCATGATCTTTTTTGTTTCCATGTGGAAATCTTAAAGATCATATATCATTTTGCCAGAAGTCAAAGCTCGGGTAGATGCTGTTTGGCAGCAGATGAATAAAGGCGTAACAACGAAGACGCTTTACTCCATTATAAACAGTCCTAGTTCAACTGGAAATAGGACAGTACAGAAAGAAAAAATTCCCATGTATGATGTTTATGGAAATTCAGTGTTGGCTATATATTGAAAGAAAGGGTTTATGTCCTGATTAATGCTCCTCGTTCTAGAATTGGATGACAGTCTTGGGCTTGGGATCGAAGAAAACAGAAGCAAATGGGAGTTCTGTGAAGAGGAGTGCTCCTTCCACTGCTCAAAATCAAGATGGTACAAGTGAAGAGGCCAGGAAGCTTGCCGCTGCTGCCCTTGCTGCAGCCAAAGATGCTGCTGCTGCTGCTGCTTCTGCCGCTCTTGCCCGAGGAAAGATCGAGGTAATTATTAACCATATATTTTTTTTGTATTTTTCCCTTTTTTTTATTAAATCATTTGTTGTTCTCCCCATACCTTTCTTGGGGATCCATACCGAGAGGTGATAGTGGTGGTGGTTAGTGCTGCTTTAAGGTTCTATTAGCATTGTTTCTATTTGAGTTAATCTTGTAATTGATTCTTCATCGTGGATTCATACTTTCACCGTTGTGAAGCCCCAAACTACTGTAAATTGGGGAGTATATGTGTGTGGGAGTTGAAATCCTCTTGAATAAAGGCAGTTATAAGTTCTGAACATCTTGCCTTTTTACAGGTCACTGAGATCCGAGACTTTGCAGGTGAAGAGATCGAAGTGAAGAAGCTAGTTGACCCCACTTCAAAGGAGGCAGCTGAAAAGGCCAAAGTCTCAGCAGGGGCATCCTCTGCTGTGGATGCTGTTCTTGAGCAGATCAAGAAGAAACCAAAGCTAAGTGTTCTAGACAAGACAAAAAAGGATTGGGGAGAATTCAAAGAAGAAAACAGGGGCTTGGAGGACGAATTGGATGCGTACAAGAAGAGTTCAAATCAATATTTAGACAAAGTCTCGTTCCTTCAAAGGGCAGATTACCGAGAATTCGAGAGAGAAAGAGATGCACGGCTTGCTGTGCAATCAAAGAGAAGGCCAGATATGCGCGAGGATCCTTAGTCACACTCACTGGTCTACATCTCTTTTTCTACTTCATTCATCTTCATGCTATCAAGAGGCATTGGAAACGAACGTGGAAATCCTGAAGACAGAAGCATGTATTTTTCTCTTGTTCCGGTGGAGAGGTTGCCCGGTGGAAATGTGAGGTATTACTCTACTTGTTACCAGTTTAGGTGAGACGCGGGAGTATGGATTTGGATTTGGATTTGGATTTGTAATTACTTGCAATGGCGGTGTCACTAAGAATTGTAATTCAAATGAGGCCCAAGGGGTATCCTTTTTGTATTTTAACAAAAAATCACAATTAGCTGCTGAGTATTGTTTCAGATTTTCTCTTAGTTCAAATGGCAACCAGAACAAATGAAGGCTTATTTTAAACCTCTTAAAAATCACAAATTTTCTCTTAGTCATGTGCTTGGATTATGTTGTTAATTTTTTTATTTTTTTTTTTTGGTGCTCATTCTGTTGTTACTGTTAAGTAGAACTATGGACCTTAGGCTTATTTGGACCAGAAACAGAAGGGCCGCAGAATATTTGGCCTAGGTAGATCAATATAAATAAAAATAGGGCTGCAACAAGATTAAACTGGGGGCTTGGTTTGGTCAAAGCTCGGGCTTGAGTCAAGCTGAGCCTTGCTTTTCGGCTTAACTCAACTAGTTATGTGCAAGACAAAAATACAAAAATAATTACCACAAGCTTTTTATTGAATAATCACGTGTGACGTAACTAATATATTTTTGGTCAAGTACAAAAATAAGATGTCATAAGTATGGGATTAATACATGTTCATGATTAAATTACCATAAATTCAGTGGGCAAAAACTACCGTAAATTGCACGGAAAGATCATAAAGTAGTCGGAGATCTTACTTAGCTAATAGCATTATTCATCGACAAGTGGAATATTTTGAAAATTTCTCATAATTGAGAAATGAAAACAACGAAAACATAATTTTAAACTTAGATATTTGATAACAGCTCTTGAAATATTCTCAACTAAAAACATTTTTATTGACGTAGTTGTAATATTAATTCAAGTACAGCATTGACAGACTTTATTGGGGTCTTGAGGGGAAGAAGGAGGAGGCCCACAATAGATAATTCCTCGTGGTAACCCCCTTTCTGTGCACTTTGCTGCACATTCTGCCTGTGTTTCACATCGAGCTATAGACACACAATTCAACTGGTTACCTGCAAAAGTATTCACACCACAATTAAACCCTAGAAAAAAATATAATCAGGAAAAGAAATTGCATTTTTGCATGTTATTGGGGGAAATAATCAAGTTTTTTCTGTGTAATTTAAATATGTAAGATTGTTATATCTAATCATTGTGTCCTCGATTAAGAGGGTTTTTAGAGAATAAATTTGGACTCGAAATGATCGGATTAATAGCTCAATGGCATCGAAAAGTATCTGTTTTGTGAGGAATATATAGTGGGTGTCGTCTCACATTGATAAAATATATGGCTTTGAGTGTATGTGTGTATATAAGCTTGTGATTTGTGAGTTACTTATCCCATGAGCTTGTGATTTGTTGTAACCTCATGAGCTTGTATGCATTATTCGGTTGAATTAAGGATTAGTTTAATAGAAAATTTAAATTTAGGGATGAAACCTCATGAATTTATATGCATTATTCAGTAAGGCTCGATATGACATAAAATTTAACAATTTCCTATCAGAGAAATTTGCAAACCTTGGTGGGCTAATTTGATCGCATCACCGTCACCACCTAGGGGCGATCCTGCATTGTTAAAGTTCGAAAAAATCTAGATGTAAGCAATCATATTATTACAGAAAGGTAAAATAATTTCGAGATATGGTCACTTTAAAAAGTGAAAAAAAAAACAACATAATTGGCAAGAGTTCAGGAGCTAATGAGAAAGATTGTGCATGGTACCATTGCAATGTGCAAAGAGAATGCAGAAGAGCAGAAGAATCTGAAAAAATTGAAGCCTTGAAGATATCATTGTGATAATTATTTTCTTCTTTTAAATTTTGTTATTAATATTATTTATAATGCTTTTGTGAAAATATGGTTGAAACATCTCTCATATATATAGTGTGTGATATTGTTGAGGTATGGAACATTTATATTTCTCTGAAATTAATTATATTAAATTAAGATGATTACATGCCAAGTTTAAAAAGATGTACAAGTGAATGTATCTTTTTATGTTTTTATTAACAAGTGAATGTATCTTATAAAAATGGAATGTAATTCTCAAATTTTATGTTCCTTTTAAAATGAACTTTTAAACTATTCTCCTTGATTTCTAAAATAATTTTCTAAAAAAAAAAAGTAATTCTCTTTGAATTTAGCTCCTAATCTATGTCTATATATGTTTTCTTGACAACAAGGTTAATTAATTTTCCACACATATTTATGAAAATTTTATATGCTTATAAGATTCAATTTTTTATTTTGATTAAATATTATAAAAATTAACGTTTTAGATTAAATAGTGTCACATATATAACTAAAATTACAACAACTATGTAATTGTTGTGATTCTCATTTTGTAGTAGTGACTTTATTCGTTACGATTATCAAAATATGTGGTAAGATATACATTATTTAAAAATCTATATATAAATATATTAACGGTAATGTTTATATGGGCCGGATCCGTGGTATAATTTGTATATTAGGGAGTAAATTTCTAAAGTAATTCTTAAATTGTGTTGATTATTGTTATTTGAATGTGATTTGAATTGATTGAGGAAGATGAGGAATAGGATTTTCAAGAAGAAGAGGAGGATGAAGATGATGAAGAGGAGTTGGATTTAGAGTTGGATGATGATGATGATAATGATGATGCTTAGACGATCTATGGAGGAAGGGGGCTTACAAACTACTTTGTTTTGTGTGTTATTTTCCATTACTACGCTTGCTAGTTTTGTTTTAGACTTATATGTGTGTGCTTTGAGATATTTTAATGTTAGATTCCGGTTCTTAAGATTATATGCAATACTTTTAGTAGTTAAAATAATATCTTAAATATTTTTTTGATGTGCTGTCTTATTTACTACAAAATATGGATTGGAGTGAATTTCAAGCATTAAAAGGTCTACCTCGCTCCAAAAAGCACGTGCCTATGCCTTGAAGCCCGCACCCTGTGCAGTTTTTTACACCTTGTGCTTTTTTAATCTAAGCATGTAACCTACTAAATCATCTTGTTCACCCTATAGTGCTGAAAATTGATATCTTATTATGAGTATATGTGTACCTTTTGAGAGTTGGTGTAATGTTTGCAAATATTTGACCGATTTGAAAAGATTATAATTATGTATTGTATAGATAGGGTTGAACATCGAAGCTACCTTCATCATGACTTCCATGGTGCTGGGCTTGAGCTTTGTGTGTTTATCATCGCGAATCGTATTATCATGATTTCTTGCCACCAATTCTGTTTAACTGGATGTGCTTTTGACCTATTATTTGTGACATTTCTGTGTATCTACTGTAGCTGAAAATGGATAATGGTGCAACAGATCCTCTCAATGTGGATCCAGCTGTCCCGGGATCTGGGGAGATCGTGGAGAATGGCAGTTGTGGTGAAATTGTAGAAGATGCAAATGAATCGTATGTTTCCTTTATTATGCATCATTACCTTTTGAAAATTGCAAATTTTGTCTGTTTGAGTTTTGACACATCTTTGTACTAATGAAATCCTTGAATTTTGTTATTAACTTTGGAACTTAATCAGATAGCCCTGGGCCTAAATCAGAATCTGCTGGGAAATCTGATGTTTGCCAAGGCTGCCGTAATCAAAAAGTTTGTGCCACCGCTCCCTCCCAACGGGCCTGACCCAGGTAACTGAGTGCACACACTCGCTTCAAAATTCAAATAGCTATTAGTTCCTCTATACTAATCTTTGATCCCATGTTCCCTTTTTGTGATGCCCTGTAATTTTAATCACTTGCAATCTTGTCTGTACTGTTATTTTCAACATGTGTAAAGTATACAATTCTTTTGTTAAAATGATTCATGGGTGGCACTCTGCAGTTCTAAGTGTTATCGCAGAACAACTGTGAAGAACAAGATACTGGTCTGGTCCTGCAAAGGTGGGGTTGGCAAGAGCACATTCTCTGCTCAACTTTCATTAGCATTAGCTGCCTTGGATTATCAGGTTGGTCTACTTGCCATAGATATCTGTGGCCCAAGTATTCCAAAAATGCTTGGACTAGAAGGCCGGGAAATACATAAGAGCAACCTTGGCTGGTCTCCTGTCTATGTTGATTCCGACCTTGGTATCATCTCCATTGGCTTTCTTTCTTACCCTGACAAGGCCATCATTTGGAGAGGTCCTAGAAAAACTATGCTTATCCGAGAGTTCCTCGAGGAGGTCTATTGGGGAGAGCTTAATTTCCTTGTGGTGGACACCCGACCAGGTACCTCAGACGAACAAATCTCAATTGTTAAAGACCTCAAGGCAACTGGGATTAATGGTGCAATCATAGTTACAACCCCACAACAGGTCTCGTTGATAGATGTCCGCAGGGGAGTGAGTTTCTGCAGAAAGGAAGGTCTAAAAGTGCTGGGTGTGGTTGAGAACATGAGCGGGCTGTGCCAGTCATTGACCGATGCTAAGTTCTTGAGGACATCAGAGACAGGTGAATATATTGATGTCACAGAGTGGGCTCTGCAGTATATAAATGAACAAGCTCCCAAGCTGCGTAATTTGATGGCATGTACTGAAGTGTTTGACAGCAGTGGGGGCGGTGCCTCGAGGATGTGTGAGGAAATGGGTATTCCTTTCCTTAGGAAAGTGCCATTGGATCCCCAACTTGGCAAGGCAGCGGAACAAGGCAAATCTGCTTCGAAGATCCGAAGTGCCGGGTCAGCGCTCCTGCATTGAAGAGTATTATAGAGAAGCTAATACCCAAAAGAGAAGAGGAGGATGATGGTGCATGGTGTATTCAGGTTATTTAGTCATTCTGTTTCAACTTCCCCTTTGGCCTGCTTTTGAATGGTGAAAGTTGATTAATTAGTTTACCCCTGGAGTTTGAATAGTCATTTATTTATGCTTTATACATTTGTTACTGCTGGGAGTCATCGCAATCTAGTCTACATCCAACATATTCGTAGAGAAGGAATCGTGTTGCATATTGATTAGCCAAATTCTGATGTTGCAATCTTGGCTGCCTAACCGTTATCTTTTCCAAAAAAAAGTGATTGCATTAACCAATCAAACTAGTTGACAATCACAAGCTTTCTATTGAATAATGTCATGTGAAATAATTCATACATGGTCAACTCTGAAAACATAAGGTGATAACTAGGTTGGGCAATGGGCAGGGCCCGTATGGGCTTCCATTGTTAGCTCAATTAAAAAGGGTCAAAGCCCATTTATGTTTTAGAAGGGTCAGGGTCAAAAATAGGTGAACATGGTCGAGGGCTGGTCAGTTAGAGGATCAGGGTCAGGGTCTCTCTCTTTTCGCAGCGTCTCTCTTTCACTTTCTTTTGCTTTCTTTCACTCTCTCTCTCTCCGCCTTTGCCTCCTCTCTTTTCGCCTCTTTCCTTTGCTGCTGATCTCTCTCTACCGCCTCCTCTCTCTGCCGTCGACCTCCTGTCTCAGCCGTCGGCCTCTCTCTGCGGAACATTAGATACCCTCTTGTTTGCCCTTGTTTGTTTTGCTACTGTATGTAAAATTATATGCTGAAGTTGTTACATCAGCTGCATAATTTAATTGCAGGAGTCAATATAAAGACAAGGCAGCTGCTGTGTATTATTAGTGCTACTAACTGATTAGCATCCTCAACTTCTTGGTCATGTTATTGTTAAACGTGTTCAGCTGCAGGAATTACTTCAGATGTTTGGGAAATCGAGTTTGTTTAGTATACAGGAATGATTTTATAGTAAATAAGCCATTGAGTCAGTCCTCCTTAAAACCCCTCCTGCGTATCTTCATGCACTATTGGTCGACTGTCAATGGAAGAGAGGAATGCACCTGTATCTCTATTGTTAATGGATTACTGATGTGAAAAACTTTTAGAATGATCTGATGCACTTTTATGTCATTAGGATGTCTTTTTTCGTCGTTTCTACCGATATATTTTCTGTTAAGATTCCCCCCCAGCCATGAACCACTTTGCAGTCTTAGCTAGAAGGGGAAATATGAGACACATCTAAGTGTCTAACCCACACTAAAGAAACACTCCCACAATTGGGACTTGGGAGCCTTATCAGAGGCTCTTTTGGTAATGACATGGTTGATACTGAGTAAGCATTTATGTCATATGGTAAATGGCATCTCTGAAACCACATTTTTGGAGATCTACATAGTTTGATGGCTGAGAGTGTGGTGGTGATTGAAGAGCGGTTTTGGGGCCGCCTATTATGCATATATGGGTGGTAACCTTTACTGACTTACATTTTTTAAAAAATTTCTTTAGTTGGTTGTATTATCTATGTTACTTGGACTCGGCTATACCCAAGTTAACTTGTTAAGATTTGGCACATTTTATGGCATCCATTTAACTGTCATTCAGAAAAACTCTTAATGTTGATGTGTCTTGCTGCCTATTATACCTTCATTGATTTTCATGATGTCCATCAACTTGTGCTTTATCTTGTTTTATCATGGGCGGCTAACCCATTAACCCACCCCAACCCTTTATAGTAATAGGCCGAGTTGTCGACTCTGACCCGGCCCGCCCGCCCCGTTGCCCCGGCTTTGGTAATAATAAAAAGATTATTACATATTCTTGACAAAATTACCATAAATTTGGTGGCAAAAACTAGCATAAATTGCATGGAAGCAACATCGAATACCCCAAATAAAATAGCTTATACTAGCTGATAGCAGTTTTCATTGATTAGCAGCTGAATTATTTTAAAGTTTCTCATCATCCAAAGAAAAAGACGAGAAGATATAAGACATACGAGTTTTTCAAACCCAAATATCTAATAATGCCTCCTAAAATTTTCCGACTAATTAAAATTAGTGATATTATTGGGCTTCATATGCCATGTTAAGTACAACAACGACAGACTTCGGGCCCAGAGAAAAAGCAGGAGGTCCACAATAATGAGTGCCCGGAGTTAATCCTCTCTCTGAGCATTTTCTTTCACAGTCTCCCTGTGATTCACATCGAGCTATGTACTCGCACTCAAGTTCCTTTGCTACAAAGTAAAAGCCCCACAATTAAACTCCAAAAAAAAGGGAAAAAATTGCTTTTTTTGCATATTGGCATGAAAATAATTTGTCATATGTAACGATAGGATGAAGGAATCAATCATTGGGTCCCTATGATTTGAAAAACATTAGGGTTTTGATTAAAAAAATAATATATCCATAAGTTATAATGAGTGTGAATACTTTGAGTATACTTTTTTAGTATGAGCATAGGATTTTTATTTTTATAATATCACCATGAAAATACGGGGAAATAATATAAGGTTTGTTTGAAGTTACATAAAAAAACAAACAAAAACAAAAACGAAAAAACGAGTAACAAAAAAAAGAACAAAAACAAACAGAAATAGATGATAATTTTTATGAGTCTAAATACTTTGAGTATATCAATCAATTAGTATGCAAATAATATGAGTATGAATACTTTGAGTATACTTTTTAGTATGAAAAAATAGGAGTTTTTATTTTTATAATATCACCATGAAAATACGGGGAAAAAAATATATGACTTGTTTGAAGTTACATAAAAACAAACAGAAACAATAACAAAAATAGAAACGAACATAGACGAGTAACGGAAAAGAAAAGAAATGATAGAAACAAATAGAAATAGATGATAGTTTTTATGTAACTTCGAACAAGCAGAAATAATAGAGTATAAATAACAGAAATAGAGTAATGTACCATTGCAATGTGCAAAGAGAAAGCAGCAGAGGAGAAGAATGTGAAAATAATGAAGCCTTGAAGATATCATTTTGTGTTTATTTATCAAATTTCGATTGAAATAATTTTGTCAGAATTTACACTGATTTAAATAGTGTGTAGTATTTTTGAGGCATGGATGCAACAAATAATATATTTTAGATAATTAAGTCAAGAAAATAATTACATATCAACAATATATTCTCAATTTGAACACATGTATTATTAGTAGATAATTAAAATTACATACCTTAATTTTTTTGACAATATATTTTTCTGAAAATAGAAGATTACATACCCTTTTTTATTATCTAACAGCCATGGAAAGTAATTTATTGTGGTGTAATCTGAATTGATTCTTTTAATTAAAAAATCACAATTGAGTCTTTTTTTTTGTTTGTAAGGAAACAAAATAGAAATTAATTATGAAAGGGAGGCACAATAAAACAGACTAATATAACTATTTATATAAAGTTTATTTTTCATTTTAACATAAGAATTTATTATTTAAACAATTTCGTAACATTCTCTTCCATAAAAAATTTTTTAAAAAAAAGATGCACCAAGTTGGACAATCTTTTCCTTTTTTTTTTTTTTGCTTTTTTAATCTAATCAACACTTCTCCTTTTTTATTGGTTAAGGAAAACTAAAAACAGTAAATATTCGATAAAGTTTAAATTCGATTCTCCCTTTCGCATATACTTCGTAAAATTATATATCATATATTCTATAATTATCTTACTTAATGTAAAAGGACCCCCTATAAAAAAATTATATTAATCTATGGATAATGGATAGTTTACTAATAAAAAGTGTGTACCGTTGATTTAAAATATTTGTCATTTTAAGATTATGAACGAATAAAATTTATGTTAAAAACTACGTTGCCCCAAAATTTCATTGAAAATGAAAAAAGAGGGGAAAATGGACACAATTGGTAAACTATTCATTAAAATTATAATGTGACAGATATTACAAAATGAAAAAAATGAGTTAAAATGACATTTATTTTGAAGGGAAGTAGTTTTTTGTTGGGAAAAATTAAAATAAAAGTAATATTATTTTTTAAAAAAAATTCTTCATTATTGTTCTCCACATCAGCTTTATTGATGAGTCTAGCCACCAATCATGAACCATGAGAAATAACTTTAGGATAGAAGGTGGTGGGTGATTAGCCCAATGGGATGAAAGGAGGATGCATTTAAAGTGATGTTCAAACTTTGTTATTTTCAAATTAGTATTAGTTCCTCTAAGAAAATAAGAAAAATAATTTTTAAAACTTTTAATGATTAAAATTTTTTATCAACAGATAGAAAAGTATACATATATACAAAATTCACCGGATATTATTAATAACAACAACGAGGAGTTTACTCAAACTAATATTTAAAGAATAAATGAAGCCTTATTATATAAAACTATTATTCCGAATGAGGTTTAAAAAAAGAAATAAAGCTGAAAATCAAATGTTGAAAAGTTATTATTATAAGAGAATGATGAACGTAAGCTACCACACTGGGCCCTATTTTATGGGTAATTTCGGTTGGGTTCAAAGGTCCACGGAAATAGGAATACCAAGTTCGAGCTTAAAGCCCAAGCTCACCAACTCATTCCAACTCCTTTGCATAACTTGTAAAAAATTTTCTCCGTCAAAATTTAAACTCGATGGAGAGGATGGAAGTGTGTCAATTACAAAAAAAAAATAAAAAAAATGAAAGTGGAGTATTTACATCCAATCCACTTTAGTAATTTGCTCTTTTGCTTTGCAAATGAGGAGACAGATGAAGACCTATTTTGAGCCAATGGCTTCTCAAAACTAGCATGATTTATTGGCCTCTTTTTTATGGAAGGAATAAAGGTATATGCTAATCTCAACATTTATGGTGGGGTGAACCAAGAACAAAGGTGACACTAATCAATGTCATGGTGGTGCTATACCTATCAAGGATACATATAAGATGTACTATGAGAAGGAATAGAAATTGTCGTTTACAAAGATTTTGAAATTATATGAAGTTATAAACAACTAATGGCATACGTTGAACATGTTCTCATGTCTAAGGGTAACAGACCATTTACGAATATACAAATAAACGTGAAAATTGGATAAATCCGTAAAAATTTAAACGTAAAATATGATTACGTCCCTGTCTTCATTTCAAATTGTACTTTGTTACGACAAAGCCCATTATCCACTCAATTGTAAGCATAATACTAAATACCATAACATTCCTATTCAAAATCAATCTAAACTACCAATATCAGTTTGTACTAGTCTACAGTGACATGTTCTTACACAATAGTGAATGATACGATAACTCGTATCATACATACCGTATAATACGAATCAAACACAACGGCATACAAATTATGTATAATATTTAAAGCATTAACTAAATTAAAAAACAATTATAATATATAAATGGAAAAATATCTAGCTACAAAGATAGTAAAAGGTCAAGATATTTGTTGGCCATTATATAAATATTTAATATAATTGATTTTAGCTTGTCCAAGTTCCATTCCACCTACTTTTCCCTGATTAGCCTCAAAGCTAAGGTAGTGGCACTTATTATTGGACCAACCAATATCAACGGCAACATTTCAAGAAGAAAAAGAACAAGACATTAAGAAAAAGGGTGACCTTTTTTAGCCACTTGGCACTTTTAGATTGGCCTCTTTTTTCTGCACCAATAAGGAGGGCCTCCCTTGAAAATAATTGTCAATTTTCCTTTTCCCTTTTATCAATTTTGTAGCTACTATATCTGTTTTTTGTTATTATTGGTTGGTTCTCCTGAAATCCCCAACCCATATACACAAAAACAAAGGAAAGGAAAGGAAAGCAAGGGAGAAAAAAGAAAGACAAAAAATGGAGGCTGAGTTCTTCTGCAAGCACCATAGACAGGAGGTTGCTGATAACCAGTGCTCTTCTTCTCTCACCAAACGTATCAAAGCTCCTACTGACATAGTTAGTCATCTCTCTCTCTCTCTCTAACGAACTCGTTCTTATGTGGTAGTCTTACCGTGCTTGAAAGTTCTTATGATTTGATCTACTTTGTTTTATCGGGATGTCATCGATATGTGTGTTATCTTGGGTGAGACAATTTAATTCTTGACCAAAAAGAATAAGTAATTTTGCTGTTGTGTCAAAATCCTATACGATATTGTTGTGTACTGTGTCGTTTACTAGCTGATCATGTTTTTAGATGAACTTAGAGACTATTTTGAGAAGAAAAATGCTAAAAGAAAACATTTTTGGTAGGAGAATTGTTCATGAAGAGAGGAAGAGAAGAGAATATGTTCCTTTTTAGAACTAGTGCAAGTGCCTTGCACAGGTTCTAATTCTTTTTGTCTACCACATAGGCTAAACTACTAGGGTTCCATTCTGGATTAGGATCCTATTAGGTCATTAATATCTGATTAGAGCACTTTGTGATGAAATTTTTGTTGTGAAATTTTATGATGTGGATTAGTTATAGGTTGCTACTAGCTTATATGTCTAGGTTTTCAGATCGGGATATTTATGATCCAAAACGAGAAGACAAATCAAAGAGGTTTGAGAATTTTCGAATATTTATGATCCAATATTATATGTCCTTGCTTTATCTTAAAGTTGCAAAAACATCATTTTCAATGGATGTCTTGTTGAAAATGCATTGATTGTTCATTTCTTCAGAATATAATGCCCAATCCATACAGCTACAGGGTCCCATAATTTGCTTTCTGTTTCACCTGTACTGAAAATGCAGGTTCTCTTAACAAAAGTTGCTCCTTTAACTAGGTTTGGTCCTTGGTGAGGAGGTTTGATGAACCCCAAAAGTACAAGCCCTTCATCAGTGAGTGCATCCTGAGGGGAGACCTCAAAGTTGGAACTGTAAGAGAAGTTAATGTCAAGTCAGGGCTTCCTGCCACAACCAGCACAGAGAGGTTGGAGCTTCTCGATGACGAGCAGCGTGTTCTTGGTGTCAAAATCGTCGGTGGTGACCACCGGCTACGGGTAATGCTTGTGTTCTTTTTGTCTGGATCTCTCAATTTCATCTGATATCTGGGGAGATTCATACAGTAAGCATCCTTACCTGCAATACGTGTGGAGCTACATCACGAATTAATTAAACCACAAAGAACTAGCTATAACAAGATGGATTACTGAGGCCATTACCCTCAATTTTCCTCATTGTCAGGATATCTGAACTCTTTTTCACCATGAATGCTGCAGAACTACTCATCAGTCATCACAGTTCACCCGGAGACAATAGATGGAAGGCCGGGGACATTACTGATAGAAACCTTCACAGTTGATGTACCCGATGGGAACACAACCGAGGAGACATGCTACTTTGTGCAGGCCCTAATCAACTGCAACCTCAAATGCTTAGCTGAGGTCTCTGAGAAGATTGCAGCACTTAACTCTGGACACTGCAACCCAGCTGAAGCCAAGCTGTAAAATTTTGATGATCCTCCTATTTTGGTCATCTTTAGACTTTTTGATCATTTGAAGCTTAAAGGAGATTCCGTGGCATGTCTCTCTTCCCAATTTTCAGCCGTTTTTGAATGCTCTATTGTTGCTTTTCCTTTGCTTGCCTCCTCATAGTTTTCTTCAGACTTGGGATTCTTGGATTTCTCCTCACCTGAATCAGGCTCCTTCATGGGGAGTCAGCTGTATATATATTTGATTTGGATTCTTGATGCTCTGGATGATATGATCTACTATGACAATATTTGTCTCTGTCATTAAATTGGGAGTTTTTTGGCTCCTCAGACAGCTGAAAAACTTTCTGAATCTTACTAGACTAAAATAGAAGTCTCGGTAAAATACAACCTATTTTGGTCGTCAATTAATAGGTGGTCACTGTCTTAGCTCTAGGTTCCAAAGGAAATAGCCTCCTCAGTCCATACAGTTCTCTTATAACAGCTTCCTAATAAATTATCGTCTAATTCTGTTGTTCTGGAATAGTAAGTAGTATATCTTCCACAATCCCCATCTATATGCTCCCCAAGACGGTAAAAGAGGTCAGTCTCATTCAAGAATCCGCGCAATTCAAAACCTCTATGGACTGGGCCTTTGAGGAAAACCATAAATGGGGATGACACAAAGATATATGGGGATGGAGTTCAGAAGGGGAGACGTGATGAAGATGTATTAGTGTCAGCATAGAGGCTCCCCACAAAAATGTCACCTTGATAATGCATTACAACTACAAAATCTTTACCTGTTGTGTGTGTCAATGAAGGAAACCAAGCTGTTAAAACACTTCAAACAAAGAATTGCACCCACCACTACCTTAGATCCCCTCATCTCTAGAAACTAGTGCGGCACCGCGCGATTTGGAAAATTATTGTATAAGAAGTTTAATAGTAAGTTATTTATATAGTAATTTTAAAGAGAAATATATAATTTTAAATGGGATTATTAACATCCGTACCCTCGTACTTATCTTCGCAATCATTTTTCTCGCCTATGTCAGTATTGAAAATTATTTTCATACCCCATGACCGTTGGTGCTAATAATTATTCTATCATTTTCCGATATTTGTGCTAATATAATGGTGGTTGGTGAACATAAAATGACAATTTTGCCCAAATAAAAATGATTTGATTTTTTATTTATTTTACTTAACCCTAAAACACTCTATCTCTTTCTTCACCACCATATCCGATTTCCTCTCCCTCTCTCTCCCTTCCTCTCTTGCTCGCTTGCTCACTATATATATCTCTCTCTCCCTCCCTCTCTCTCTTTGTCACTCGCTCTGTATTTCTCTCACTTGGGTGAGCATCGAACATCAAAGATTGAAGCTTTCTCATCTCCTCTGGTTTCCTCTGTTTTTGCCTCGTTGCCGTCCTCCGATTTGCTTCTCGTTGCATTTGATCCTTCTCCATTCTCTCGCTACCTGAAATTATTTTTTTTATGAGTTAATTTAACAAAATTGATGGGATTTTTTAAAAAAATTCCAATTTGATTGAAGTTGATCCGAATTATACTCGTTAGAATTGGTAGGCAGGGGAGATTGAGTTTCCCCCTAGGAATTGTCTTCCTCTTCCTACTTGACCCGTTTTCGAGGACCGAATTTTAACTCGAAGCCGACGAATTCTCCCTAGAATTCGACAATTCACCCTAGAATTCGACAATTCACCTTGATCAAGACCCGGATCTCCGCCTTGAGCCACCACCACCCCTCCTTCGCCGTCCGTACAAAGGCAGAGCCGCAGAGTCATGATCCGCTACACATCTCGGGCGAGAATCAAGATTTAATCTTGGAATTACCGAAGTGATTGCAGAAAAGGGAGAGAGCCTAGTGGTTTGGATGATGAAATTAATATGGGTTTCCAATGATGTAACAACAGAAGAGAAGTAGCAAGTTTGAAATCAATGGAAGATATGGAGTTAATGAGGGAGAGAGAGAGAGGAAGAAAGAGTGGTGGGGAACAGTGAAGTAGGGATTCGTTGCCGTCCATGGCGGAGAGATAATTTAATAAGGGAAGAAAGGGAAGATCTCATAAATCAAGAAAATGGAAAAAAAAATCCTAACTTTAAGGAAGGGCATTTTAGTCTTTTCACGTCTCCGGTCAACTTAAAATCCTAACTTTACCTACAACTCTAATATGTCGAGTAAGGTCAGGGGTTATGAAAATAATTTTCAATACGACATGGGTAGAAAAATGATTGCGAGCATAATGAGAGGAGTACGGATGTTAATAATCCATTTTAAATGTATAAGTGTAGTTTATTTGAATTTATACGCTTGTGATAAGTGAATCTGTTATTTGAATATGAAGAATATAGATGAACTTGTTGATGCGTGCGGTAACTCACTTTAAAATAATTTTAATATATAAACATTGTAATTGTTAGCATAGTGTACGATGATTTTAAAAGAAATCACATCATCATGAATTTAATATTTGATTTTGACGTATACTATTGCAAGATATGACTTGATTATTTAAATGTGAAGTGTATAAGGTAAAATCAAGATGCCAGCAGCCAAATAAAGGACTGCCTGAAGATTAAAGAACAACAATGATGCTCACAGAATGCGACAGTGAGACTGAATTCAAACTATATCATGAAGATGGAGAACTTAAATCCAGCAACAATCAAAAATTTCTGTAGGATATCCATCTTTGCAATTCACAATAAAATACTAGACATGTGCACCCATTTTGAGCATTTAGAGATCATGACTAAAACTCATGTTATATTTTGATAATGCATTTATGAAACAGAAATATGTTGTTACCCCCAGGAATATTCTGAAAAGCAGGTACAAAAATCACACTTGCCAGCAGCAACCGCAGCACATCGAACAAAGATGCTTCCTCTTCATTTATCTACTAAACAGGCGGAAAATTTGAGAAAATACCTAATAAAAATGAATGAATTCTGCAGCAAAGAAAAAACAAGAAACAAAATAACAGATAGAAAGTTGTAAGTGAAAAGGAAAAACAGTGAACGAAACATTAGATTGGACATAAATGGACTAGATTTGTGTTGATGCAAAGCTAGATTCCACATGCCTCTTGGTGAGGAATCTTTTCAATAGGCTTCTTCAGTCTCTTAGGAAATTTCTGCATCTTCTGTATCAGAGGTTCTGTGCTTGAAGAAACCTCTTCAATACTAGTTGTTACTATATCCGGCTGTTGAAGTAGCTGGGCACCTTTTTCTGCTCGGTTCAGGTAATAGGTGACCCTGTTATCAAAGAAGACAATACACATAATAAGTACCAACTAGAAAGGAAATATTAAAATCTTTTAAAGTATATGATGTTTCCAAACCACAAAAACTAAAGTATGCACAGCAGTCTTTTTTTATTGGTGGGGAGGGGGTTTACTACCTCACTTGCCTGTTCACTGTGTGATGTCAAAGATAAGAATAGGCTCGCTGGATTTCAAGTGATTGAACCCCAGGCATACAAGGAACTAATAACAGGATTGGTCACACAAATTTACAAGGTTCATTGCCTCCACTGAAGTTGTTAAGAGTTAATGTTTGGCAAATCAGAAAATGAATGGCAACAAGTTTTCAGGAAGCTTAAAGTCACTACTGGGCAATTTCTTCAGCTTTGGATTGTAGTTCACTTAAGAAAAATGTCTCAACTTCTTTTGTCAGGAAATAGAAGTCTGCCAATGTTCTCAAATCCAGGGTTCAACTGTATGGGCAAGGTAGTGCACATCACACCACCCTGCACCCTAACCTCAGAGAGTCTACAGAGTTTTTGTGGAAAATGGACACTGTTATGCTTCCACTGGGAACTCATATAAATTCTTACAATGAACATTGATGTTTACAGTGCAGGTTAAATGATGGGTTCTATTAGGAAAGTCCATAGCTAAATAAAATTCCCATTTAGAATGGAAAGAAGGTAAACAGTCTACTCCATTAGCAAAAGCGTTTGTACTTTGAACTTGCTCTATTCAATTCATAGCTTTGAGAAGTTCTTAATCATAATTTTAAAGTTTTGAGAATCATGGTCAGATAGTCATAGAACTAGGACCTTGACAGAACCCTCTTGCTGAACAATAACATTAAACATCAAGGATGCTCCATGTTTTAGTGACCTAAAAGACTTGTTCAAGATGCTGCAGCAACACGAACAATTACCTGTAGCTTAAGGCATGTGACATAAAGAGCTAAAGTTGAAGTACCATGGAGGCTCTTCAGAAACATTATAAATTACCATGGTATTAGCACGACAGACAATATCATGATCTGTCAAGTTTTCAGATTTCAGATTGTGCATTTCAACTTGATAAATACAGTATCAATTAACAAAACAAAATTTAAGCTAAAACAAATACTTGTGAATTTACTCATCAATTCATATTGAATGATTGGATTAAATAAGCAAAACACGCATTTAGATTAAATATACAATTGATTACAATCCGAGGAAATTATGTCATATAGACTACAAAAATAGGAAGTGACTTAAAATAAATTACATTTTTCTATAATGAATATATAAGAAACATGCAGGGAAAAATAAATAGGCACCGTATCATCTCCTGGTTTTTATATCATAGATCATGAATGGCAGCCAAAGAAAAACACTACTACCATGAAGATATACAATTTAAAACACATACCCTGCTCCAAAAGCAGCAATCCAACAATCAGCTTCGGCATTTGCTTCTTTGCAGAGTCCATCAAACCACGGAACACAGAGGAAGGAGTGAACTCTTCACCATCATCTTCAAAAGAAAAGAATGATGCAGAAAAGAATCGAGATGATTTCTTCAAAGATGCCTTTGGGGAACTAAAAGGTGAACTGTCCCAGGCCATGTCCTTTTGAGTCTCCCCTTTCTTGGTTTGCACTGTATTCTTCACTTTTTCTACGTCAAAATCAGCATCTTTATCAGCTTCTTTATCACTCCAACCATCAGATAGAGCAGCAGCATCCAAACTCTGGCTTTTTATGTTAGGATGGCCAGCCACTGAGTGTTGGCTGGCAAAAGAAGCACTTGCTGACACCAAATCTTTCTCGCCTTCAAATCCATGACATTCAAAGTTCCTTGACCAAAAATCTCTTCTTCAGCAGGACCATCTTCATTCAACGAAATGACACACTTTGGTAATCTACAGAATCTGTTACATCCACCTGAGAACTGGAGAGATGCTTTTCAGCTCATTCCAAGGCAATTTCTACATCATTCACACGTTGTGCAGCCTCAAGCTCTAAAGCAACAGCTTGTTCTGCTAGAAGCATTACATTAGCTACGTCGTCTTCTGCTTTGAGTGCATTCATCCGTACCTGTTCAGCAACTTTCTTCAATCTGCCCACCTCTTTCTGCAACTCCTCTTTCTTGTACTGCAGCTGAGTTAGCTCTGCTTCACGCTTTCCCAAAGCCAACCTGCATTCCTTAATCTACTCCTGTGAGGCCACCAGGGCTTCCTCCTCTTGCTTCAGCAAGTTTGCAACCTCCTCTTCGCTTTCATTCTCAGAGTCACTACCCGTTGAGCCTTCTGAAGGGAGACTCCCAGTTCTGGAAGCCTTTATAGATTCCATGCCCACTTGAAGCCTAGACTCTGCTATAGAAAGAGCCATTGTTGCTTTCTGAAGAGCTTCCTTCGCATTTAGCTGTTGGTTTACAATCTCTTCAATCATCTTAAGTGCTCTATCCACATCCGTCCGTGCATTCTCCACCTTATCCTTTAAGGCAATGGCAGTTTCTGATATTTTCTGCGCCTTCTCTTCAAACATGTCACTATTGAGCCGCATAACCTCCAATTCCCTACACGCTTTTTGCAATGATTCTCTCAATTCATCCGCAGTTGGCGCCTCCTCGGCTTCTTTCTCATCCTTGTCTCCTCCAGAGTCATTCGGCTCCATGGAGGGATTATCCTCTTCCCTCAAACTATCCTCACTAGAGTCTTTTCCAAGCTCTACATTTTGCCCATTTCCATCAAGGTAAACTGCATCATCACCACTCTGACACCAAGGTACCAAAGTCGACGTTTCTAACTTATTCCCAGAACTACCAAGCACCAGTGTTCTCAATTGTAAATCCCACAAATGACCATCAATATGCCTCTAAAACAGCAACTTCGAACCATTAACACAACCAATTTTCCTAACATTTTTGGACAAATGGGTTCTGGGTATATATCTCAAAGCATCAAGATATTTATGACCAAAACCACTGATTCTAGACTTTGAATGAAAAAAATTCAATGTCTTGCATGTTCTACTCTCAATCCCATGAATCAAATTGGACTGGTTGAAACTATAACCTAAGTCCATAATGTCCATTTCACAAATTTACTAACAACAACACCACCACCACCAACAACAACAACAACAACAAAAAAACCTATCCTTGACAAGAACACAAGCCACCTGGTACACACAAAATTTCAAAGTGATGTAGTTTACCAACTACTCCAAGTCAAGTAAGATTGATAATCGATAAGCAGTATTAAATTCAGCGCACGAATTAAACTGATGAAATGGAAGCCCTATCGAAGTGATTATTAACTGAGCATGAGAGAGAGAGAGAGAGAGAGAGAGAGAGAGAGAGAGAGGAGATGAGGAGAGGCTCACCCATCACAGAAAGCAGGGCTAATTGTTCAGTGATGGAGGCCCCAGTTCAATGGCGGATTTTGGGAAAAATTTAGCACAGCAAATGACAGAAACTCTGATTATCAGCCAATGCGTGGCATTTTAAATTTTCTATTGGGTTTCTCTCTCAAAAAGTCTATGAAGTCAGCTTGCCCTGTTCGCGAGCAACAGAAGCAGATAGGATACTGAGATCCGATTCAAGAATGTGAGAGCTGACTCACACTCTTAGATTATTCTCGTAACGGACGAAGGCTCACCACCTGCAGTCTCAGATAATCCAGCTGCCACTGCAGCATGTGAATCTCGAAGGTTCCTTAGATTTCCCAGGAACTGTGAAACCAAACCAAGCAACTTGTCAAGCAATTGGTGTTATATTTAGGAATATTGTAGTCAGAGTGGAAATAGAAGCCTAACAGCACTAAGAAAAGAGAGAGCAGTAAAACAAATAAATGCTGGCAGGGGAGGAAGTGATTCTAGACCACCTAAAACATATTTATGATTGATTTCCCTCAGATCAGTTTGATGTTCTCCCGAAACAAATTTTATCTTGACCTAGTCCATCACAAGTCTATCCCTCACGAGGATTTTCCTTCTTGAAAAACTCCAGCGAACATTCCTCAGGTTTCCTTTTAACTCCAACTCTCAATTCCATTGGAAACAGAGGAAATGTATTTACAATACAAGTACACACATTGGGGAAAAAGTATTCAGTCCAATCTTATTAACAAAAAGAAAATCCCAGAATTAGTACCTTCAGCAGCATTTTATATGCCTCTAACAACCGGTTTGCAGCAGGACCAAAACCATGAAGCTGGGGGACCTCCATCATGTGTGCCCAAGGACTTATTTCCTACAGAGCAGAGTAGGAATTTGGGAAAGGGAAATAAAGACCTTGATTAGCATAATCGACAGATCGATAAACATGCACACAAAATAGAATAATATCATGGGATGCAGTAAGAGATACAAAAATGAATGGTGCCCAGCAATTGATGATGTTACAAGTTTCCAAATGTCAATGTTATTAAGTTGCTTCTACGTCCCATCACCAGTCTACCTATACAGACTCAACCAAACAACAGAGGACTAGAGGAGAGAGAGGGGCAGCTATGTAGTTGTAAAATATTCTGCTAAACAAAAATGTTCTGTTGCAAGTTGCACCAGGCAATCATATAAAGAAACATCATTTATAGTCCACATTTTCTGCCTGCTATTTTTACAATCTTTGTCCCCCTTTTAACAATTTAGTTAAATGTTTCCATAAGGTCTTTCAGAAACAAATTGTATAAACCTCACTCCTTATCTCCCAGAAATCCTCCTCCCTCACTTGTTTTCTGGTGTGCACTCATTAGCAAGTGCAGTAGTGCTTATACAATGTTGGATTGAAAATTCATTGTATAGGCCATGCAAGTGCATAACATGAGATACAAAGTCTCCTCCCAAAGTGATTTTAAACAGTTAAGGAACATAAAAGATGCATCTCAAATGGCACATCAGCATGAGCATTTTGAATGATAAACAGTGCAGAGCTTCCCAAGTCTACAAACTCTACATCATCACAAAACTTACTGTCCCCATTGACATAGTAATCTGATGGTAGGGAATGGGGAGAAACTTGGTTGAAGAAAACAAACAAAAGCGAGAACCAGTCAGAACTTTTGTGTAAATCACATTGAACAATCTTGCTGTTTCTAGAAAAGACTCCAATGTGAACGCAGTTGACTTTCTACCTCTGCATAATCTTCATCTGGGTTATAAGGATGCTAAAACCAAGAACATAAAAACATATGGTCAAAGTAAAGAATAAAAGACGAACCTAGATGGAATAACAAGCACAACATCAATGTAATGGAAGCACAACCAGAGTGATGGATGTATCAATGATTAACAGGCTTCTAAATGGAACTATCGCCAATTTGCATGGTAAGAGTCAACAAACACTTAACAGAGATTGAGTGCTAGAGAGTACTCCAAGAAGTTTATCATAATCAAGAGAGCTAAGAAAGACATAAAACAACTTTAGTTCCAGAGAAGAAGTCACACATTGAGTCCACTATGATCTTTATGTATATGTAGACCACAACCAAATATAAGCACTCCAAAGAAGAATCTCCAGACCTACGATTCCTATTATTATTACCACAATCAATAAAATTATAATTCTGTAATGATCTGACATGTGCAAAAGGTCCAAATCAAACAATGGGGACCTCTCATTCTCAGTAAGAATACAGTTATTTTCCCCTAAAGCAACAAACCTTTGAACCATATCATCAACATTTTGTTGAAGGGTCAGAAGTTTCTTTGATAGTTCTGATAGCTTTGACTCCAAATCAGCAATGTCTGGCTGCAGATAAACTTCTATTAGATTGTAGAATTCGATAATCTTCTAGTAATGAATTAAACAACAGTGAACTCAACCTGAGAAATCAAGTTTACATGACAAGATAGACTGGTACAAACATTAACTAAGAAATTTTTCACAGCCCCCAATGCCCCTAGAGAAAATCCCACTGTACCACACCTTTGGTGATTATACAGCAGCCAAGATTACTACTCTCTCTGTCCCTTAAAAATTGTCAGATGTCTCAAAATTTCTCTATATAGTAAAGTTACACTTTATTTGAAAGTTGTGAGTAATAAATTATGTTTTTTAAATTTTTACCTTCCCAAAGTTTGAAATTTTTGGGGATGGAGGGAGTATAAGATTGCGACCATTGAACCCATACATACTTCTGTCTGATTCTGACAAAAGTTCAATAGCTATCCCCTTCTCCAACCAAAAATAAATAAATAAATAAAAAGAGAAGATCTTGTGCAAGTCAGGTAAATTACTCATCATAACCTTTCATTTTTTTTTTTTGAAGTAACATCAAAAATTAACTGCAGAAAATCTAATTAATCAAAGCTGGTCCTGATAATTGGTTGGGTGATGGTTCATTTCTATCCATAGTTTACCGGATGGGGGAACTTTCGCTTCTAGTAGACCAGTTCTCCCTATTTAATTTTAGCGATAAGGCAGTAAGCTGACATAGATTTGACACACACACACCCCAAAGCTCCCCCAAAAGGAAAGAATAACTGGCCTTAGTTTCAATCAGGCTAACCAGCTGATCGCCATGTCCCTTAAAGTCATATAACAACAAGAACAACTAAGCTCCGATGACAGGATAAAATTTGAGATAAAGCAAATAGTATGGATCCACACAAACGATTAGGCCTTCTTTTGACGTTTTAACTTGCTCCAGACATTGCTCCAAGTAAGAACAGAAAGTCATAGGGATGAATGCAGAAGACATCTTACAAGGTATATATGGATTGAATCTGCACATCTGCAGGAAACAATTTGCACTCTTCAGAGAAGATTTGTGCCTGCTTCTCTGCAATTGCGTCAATTAGTTGTCAATTAGTTGTATATCCTTTGTCACCTGCTCATCAATACTGCCAAAGAGAGAGAAATCAGAGATAAGAACAAATAGCCATGAATCAGATTATTGCATCAATCTGTCTGTCCATGTTTCAAAAGTAACGGATAATGCTCCCTTGATTTCACAATATTCTTTTCTGTTTAAAATTGCTCTGTTTCAGCATTACATTTAATGCAAAGCAAACCTGTTCATTTCCCCCATCTTTACAGTTACTCCATAGTTTTTGTGGAAAGCAACAAAGATATTCACTCATAAATGGAAAGAAAAACAATCACAATAAAGCATCTTATTAACAGCATTGCAACCTCCAATCAGGGTTGTCAGCATAGATACTGGCCTCAACAAGATACTATTAGCTTCAGCATTTCCATGCAATCTTCATAAAAAATTGATGAACCAAACAACTTTTATAAGTAACAGTAGTGGTAGTTAGTGAATTTACCTTCCAGCCCTTTGTTATGTTGAACCCTGAAAATGTGAAGTCAGCGAGAACCTCTTTAAACCCTCCTTGAGCAGGTGGTGACATCTCATTGATTCACACACCACATTCCAAGTGTATTTCATCTTTTGAACATCTGCCCATGTTAGCATCTCCCCTGCCCCTTTGGATTTTGCAATCTCCACTTGCTTTAATCATTAAAACAAACCAAAACTAGTTAACAAAATCACAACCCTAATCACAACAACAAAATATGATCATAAGATGAATAAACTGATAAACTACCTTCTAAAACTGTCATAAATATGGGGATGTTCTGCAAGGTAGCTGAGCACAAATGTAAAGTACTTGTAGTGTAAAAGCTAGCAATCAAATACCCAATAATCTTATTACCAATCTCCTCTTGAGTAAAAAACTTGCCATTCTCATACGTAGTAACAAGCAATCTACCCAACAAATCTTTTGCTTTCCTTTGATTACCCCCATCTTCTTCCGCTGTTAATACAAGACAACATAAAAAGGAGTAGCATTCATTCCTTTAGGTCAGTATGGCAAGGATATATATCACTGCCAAGCAGATGATGCCAACTCCTTTTTTCGGAGGGGGATTGAAATTCACAGAAGATGATAGTTTAAGCACAAAATGAGTTTTATTGAAAGTATCAGTGTCAATTAATGGGAAACTCTTCCATACCACCCTTTGCCTAATCACAACATATTGCTCGAACCATGAATCAAAGTTTCGTAGCAACTACATATTAGACACAAACTAATAGCTTTCACCACCATTGTTGTCAAGAATTTGTCCGTTCTTTAAGAAGTATGGGAGTAGAGTTCTATCTCCCACTTAAATTTTACCTAACCTCCTTATGTAGAATGAGCGCCAAGCATACACCGTAGGACTATAGCTTCAGTGAAAGTCTTTAACTTGGCAACCGAACAACTGGATGTGCTTTGTGGCTTGCCGTGAAAGCTTGTGGCATCACTCAAAAGATTTTATGATTTCCATCTCTTTCACCACCGCTCTCTAGGCCGACCATCAGGAAAGACAGGAACACGGTCCTCTGTATCCATGGGTAGGAGATTTGACTGTTCAACTGGTTTGCTTATTCCAACCTTCACATTGTCATCGTCATCATCAAAATCTGGGGGCACCTCATCTTCTTCACTCCATATATCCTCATAGTTTTCATCGTCGTCGTCGTCGTCGTCGTCATCAAACTCATCATTGATTGCATTATCGAAATCAGACATTTCCTCTTCTTCTTCCTCACTAATTGGGTCCTGCAACTCACCAGTATCATCTATTTCATCATCGCTCTTTCGAGTTCCCTCTTTGGAAATCGAGGTATATTTACAAGAGCTCGCATCTTCTCCTTCACAAGTAATAGCCTGTCCTTGTCAACCAAGTAGGAACCTCGGTAAGCTTCACGCAGGAAAACCGAATCTCTGTCTCCTTTAAGTGACACATAAAACATATCAGGATGTCTAATCAGCATTCCTCTCAGCTGCTGTGAGAACCTGAACTCCTCCCTAAAATGAGTCAGATGATCAACAAGAGTCCTCTTCTCAACAGTAAGGCTCAAAATCTCATGAACAACTCCACAAGCATGCTTCTCTTTCTCAGGTGTACCTGGCCTCAAATGTGAGAAATCCGAATAAGGAGATATGTATGGCATATCCCTGAACAAACTGACCCTTCTCATCTCACCTTTAGACAGCTTCAGACCCTTAGGTAGCTGCACCCTATTGAACTTCAGTGGCCTGTCTATAATCAAATCCTTCTCTTCCAACTCTTTAATGCGATTTTCCTCTTCAGCCATCTCTGCTGCTGAGACAGCAAGCTCGGGATCCCAATGAGTCAACTCCAATGCCGGACCTCGATCAGTTTGGATAACCTTAAAGTACTGAGGATATCTGTGACAAATAGTGTCTCGAAATTCCAAAGGAAGCCCAAGATCAGTCCTCAAATGGCCAATCTTTTCCAACAATACCCTCTTCTCCAATGACATCATCAGCAACTTCCTTAACTTAACAACATGCAAATCTTCCATTCCATTTCTGATCTTCAACTCCTCCAAGTACAATCTCTCCGCTTCCGGGGTCAACCTAAACTGAAGCAAATATGCCCCTTCCTCCTCTATCTCGAAAACCCCCGGAAATTTCTTCAACAAAGCGATGAATTTGCGCCCCCTCGGCAACCCCAATTGTCTCCTATACGTGCCCAATTCACGAACAGCCATGGTCCTATTAGGCTGACTCACTAAAATTTTCCTAAGTTTCAAAACCAATTTAAGCTTCTTGTCTCTTTGAATAACATTATCAAACGGGAGCTCTTTCCTCCTCTTAACAGCAGCTCTAATCGGGTAAACTGGGACATGGGTTCTCCTAATTTTCCCTAAACCAAACTCATTTTGCCCCAAAATCAAGTTTTGGCCAAAGAAAGAGGACCTCTGAGAATAATTGTGGGAGAGAGACAAATTAAGTCCATGTGAAAAGATGGGATTTTCAGGGATTGAGGTCTTGCGAGAGAGAAAGAGGGGCAAAGGGGTAGAAGAGGTAGTTTTGAGTGAAGCAGAGAGGAAGAGCTTAGAATCCATGATAACAGCGAGGGAAGAAATTAACACATATCAACACAATCAAATTGGAACTGAGCAGTGGATATGGAAGGACAGATAAAATTTGGGGATAAGGAACTGACCTGGAGAGAGATTAATCTTTGAGCTGGTGAGGGTTTTGGCACGGCAGCTTAAACCTCTCTCTCGTGTCGTCTCATATCTCTAAACCCTCTCTCTCTCGCGCGAATGTCCAGCTCGTGGATTTTTGCAGCTAATGCCTTCGTTTGAAAGTCCACAGTGGCTCGGCTCGTGTCAACCGGTATCAACGGAAAAGGATTTATTATTTGTATGGATTTACAATTCTGGACACACAAAGTTATTGGGCCACTCTACGGAAATAAACTACGAATTAAGATTGTGTTCATTAAGGGCCCACCTGCATAATATGACTGTGGATCAGTTGGGCCCAATCCAATATCAACCAGACAAGGGAAAATATTTGCGCCTATCCACGACCAAGTCATACATTAATTTTTATGCCTCGTACAAGCCTATTTCTCTTGTCAATCATTATGCGGGTGTCAATTAGCTCGATACATAAATTTTTAAAATTTATTACGATGCATATAAGTTTTGAATCATGTATATATTAGTATTTACGCCTCATTCGTACTAAGGAAAATAAATCTTATCAACTATCATAGATCCAAAAGACTCTTAAGTGAGGACATAACACCGATAAATTTGCTTTTAAATCCCCCACTAGTCATCCATGGATGTGAATATAGCTTTTAGGTACTCTAGAATTAAGCTCGAATCGAGTATCTAAGTTTTTGTCGGATTTTCGAATTGACCTTTAATGTTAGATTTTAATTCTTAGAATAACTATTGAAAATAAAATCGAGAATAATCCATGTTTCTTTTTATTTCAAGTATTTGGGTTTAGAACCTCAAATGAATAAACACAATGTTTTACTCTTTATGTAACTCTTTAGTGAGTTGTTATATATGGAAATCAAACACATTATTGGCTCTTTGATGAGATCACTATAAATTTGTAGGGTTTTTTTTTAGAATAGTGAGCCACCAAATTAGATCCCAATTTAAACAGTATAACATATGGCTTGGGCCTTGGATACTTACGGAGAAAAGAGGATGTCAAACACATATTATAAACTTATAACTAGGGGTGTGCGAGAAAAACCGAAACCGAAAACCGATATAAAAAGCGGTTAACCTATTAATTTTTAGAAAAATCGGTTCGGTTAATCGAACCGAATTTTTTTCGGTTCACGGTTCGGTTATGGTTCGCAATATGAAAATTTTCGGTTAACCGAACCGATTTTTATTAAAAATATAAAATGCTTGAAACCCTTGTTCGTTCTTCTCATGCGCCGCTCCTCTCTCTCTCCCTCTCGTCGCTGCGGTTCTCTTCTCTCGCTCGGTGGCCACCCCCTCTTCACTCTCTCCCTCTACCGCAACCGGCGACTTACCGGTGACCTACCGAGCGACCACCGGCCCGGCGACGCTCCTCCCACTCTCTTCGCTGCGGTTCTATTGCTAAAATTGAGGACCTTTGAGGGCTCTGGTCTATCTCACATTCGCTCCACCGTTCAACATCCCCTTTGTCTCTGTCTCGAGCTCGCCTTTTATAGTCTCTCGGTCTCTTCCTCTTCTTTCGCTGCTTGTGTCCTTATTCTTGCCCGGTTTTAGATAAATATCTAGTGGATGGATAAGGGTTGAGGTTGAGTGGAGATTGGTTTACGGTGGTTTTGGAGGACGGAAAGGAGGAAAAATGGAGAGATTGAGGGAGAATGGAGTATTGTGCTTTTTGGCCGGAGAGCGAGAAGGAGATGGCGTGAAGGAACAGGAGTCTCGAGCTAGCATAAGTGTTCCGGTGTCGTGAAGAGGCATGAGGAAGACGGAGATGAGGCTAGCTAGGGTTTTCGAGTTGGTGAGAGGAAGAAGAGGATGACTGGTGAATTTGGTTTTGGGTTTGGCACCGTGCAGCAGCAAGAGAACGAGAGGGAAAGGCAGCAGGGGAAAACTAGGGTTTTGGGTCTTGTAAATTTTTTTTTTTCAAATAACGATTAACCGTAAACCGATCCGATTTTTCCGATTAACAGGACTTTTCGGTTCGGTTACGGATTGGGAATTTTTCGATCCGAAAATTCGATTAACCGAAATGTCGGTTAACCGGAAAAATCGGATCGATTACGGTTCGGATTTTTCACTATCCGAAATTCCGGTTAACCGATTTTCGGTTAACCGAAAACACGGTTAACCGGTTTTGCACACCCCTACTTATAACCCACAATCTATTACAACTCTTTTTGCACAAGACAAATAATACCGTCTCCCTAAAAGTTCAAAACTTCAAACCCAAGAAAATAAGGTGAAAAGTGGGGAAATTTTCCATCCAAACAACATTCACTAGATAAATTAGTAACTTATTATGAGATAAAATATTACGGATAATAAAAATTTAAAAATTGGTCATCTGTTAACGTGATATTTATATTTTATAATAATATTTTGTGAAATAATCTCCTCTAAAATAAAGTATACCATTTTATTATTTATTAATAATAACTATGGAGTAAAAACTAGAAATTAGATTATATTATATTATTTATTGTATAATATAAAATAGAAAAGGATGGAGAATGGGAGGCACATGGTGAGTAATGAGTGAGATGATTAAAATGATAATGATAATAATTAAAAAGGAATCAAACATTCAAACCCACCCAAATCTTTTTTTCTACATTTATCTCGAAGCCGCAATTTTAATAATATTTATTTATTATTATTTTTGGAGAAAATCTACTCATTTTTTGCACCCCCACCCCTAATCCCATGTGACACCTCCACGCCTTTTTGCTCCCCTCGAAAAAGCCCGCCAACCCAAAATTAATTCCCGCCTCTTTTTCCTTCTCCATTTTTTCTCACTTCCCTTCTACTTTACGTTTTCTTTTCCCCCTTTTTCTTCAAAATTTAAAAAAAAAAACATTTATCATTTTTTGGTTTTTTTGAGTATTCAAATTTTTGTTATTTATTGGCAATTGACTTTTTTTATGATTTAGTCTCATATATGTTGTTATTAAGATTAATCAATATGTTTAATACAAAAAATTAACATGTAATATTTATAAATTAATAAAAATTAACTTTAAAATTATAATATTCTCGTAACATCATAATCTCAAATATTTTTTATAAGTAAAAATCCTCCAAATTTATTACACTTACTTTAAATTCACAATTAGTGTATAAAAATATATGACTACCATTTTATTTTAAGAAACCTAACCTAATTTAATTCAGGGACAATACTTTAGTTGATTAAATAGTAATACTACTACTTAATTTAAATAATCTTAGTCTTTTTCAATACATCGACTAACAAATTATGCTGTTATGACACTAATATGATATGACTCAATAAAATGAAAGTCTCGCCCTGAAAATAATGACAATAACAAGGGCGACGCATGCAAAATAGTAATGCCCTTTTATATTAAAAAAAAAAGAAAAAAATATATAAGAATTTTACCATATTAAAAACCAAGGTTACAACTGAGTTAAATTTTAGACTCGGTAAAAAGTAACCTAAATTGAACAACTACAATTTATGTTCAACTAAAATCGTTAATTCAAATTATTACCATAAATTGAAGTTTAACCCTAATCAAATTGAATATTTTTTCACCATTTTTTCTAAGTAAAATTTATTATATCAAATATCAGCTAGCCTAAAATTAATCCAAACTCAACTATTCCGATTCGAAACCCCGATGAATGATCTATTTATGAAGGTTTGTTCAACTTTAAATGAAAAGTATAATCCATTTATGTTCATTTATATTCGTTCGTTTTCTATTTAAGAACTCATTTCTATTCGTTTATATTTTTTCTAATTATTTATGTCTGCTCTGTTATGTTCATTAATATTTATTACTATTTATGTCTATTTTATATGAAAGTTTAGATAGGTTCGAAGTCTAACTTTAATTTAAATTTTTTTTATTCTCTCCTCTTATGATGTGAGAGGTTTTTTAGCTTTATCTAACAGTCAAATATGTTTTAAACGTCACCTGCCGGTAACTGGATCATATGACTTTGGCAGCAAAGTACACGATTATCGACATAAAATGGTAGCACTTTTAAAATCACGCGCTGGCACGATTGGTAATTCAACCTAAAGTGCAGGGGCAAAAGTGGAAGCACAGCCCTATATTGACTGTAAAAGACAAGGGTCCGGTCAACGGGGATTGAAAAGGGCATGCAGTGCTGCCGACGCCAGCTTTATTTATTCATGCCTTTTTTTCCAAAAAAATATTATATATTTATAAATTTTATTATTTATTTTTGTATTTTTATGAAAAGCAATATAACAATTTATCTTCCCCGCTCCTCAATTTCTTTACACTTTTATTGAAAGAAATTATGAGTTAAAATGACATATTAATTACTAGTTTATCAACTTTATTCTTATTAATTGTTTTATTTTTTTATTAATTTTTTTATTTCCAATAAAATATAGGGGCAATTTAGTATTTTAATATAAATTTTGTCATAAATTTTGTATTTCCTTGATATTCCCACATAAGCTTAAAACGACATATATTTTGAAATGGATGGAGTATTTGATATTAAATTTTAGGGATTTTATAACTTAAACATATATTAATGAGTATAATCAAATGATAAGTATCAATTTTTTAGTATATTTAAGTTTTTATATTACTAATTTGTAGATTAATAAAATTATTACATATTGGTTTAAGTGGTTTAAAATTTATTTTTAAGTAATATTTATGATTTAAGTTATGTGACCAGTGAAAATATGTGACAAAGACTAAACAGCTTTGTCTTAAAAGAACTAGCCATAGACTAATTATAATAAATGGAGGATCAAGAAAACAAAAATTATGACGCCTCTGATAAAAAATTGAAAATGGACAGTTTTATATTTTATGAAACATTTAATTACAAACAGTATTTACGAAGTAGGAGTTGAGGTTACCAACTAACACTTGATATATGAAATTTAAATGGACAATCATAATGTATGAATAACGTTCTATATTGTTCTTATCTCGAAACTTAGTTGATATGTGTCTATTCTTTCTAAATTAACGTTCATCATATCATATTACATTGATTCATTCATTATAAAAAAAAAAAAATTTGGATATGTTTTTTAAAAAAATCAACTAAATAATTTAATAATAGAAATAGGTTACGACCATGATAACAATTTGATTAATATTTTTTATATATATTAAAATATTTAATCTTAATTTTAAGATACTTAATACTTATGATATGTCCTAATATCATAAGAATAATTTTTATTTTTTTCAGTAAAAAATGTGATATAAAAAGGAAAAAAAGAAATTTTTTATATAATTAGGTCAATAAACCTAGATTTGCATAGTACTCTATATTAAATATGAATTAAATGAGTACTTATTTTTTAAAAATATACTTAGCACTAAAATAACAATTTACCCCATTTGAATATAATTAATCTCAAACAAAATACTAAAAAACAAAAAAACTTTATTTCCCTTTGATTACCTTTGTTTGTCTCTTACCTATAATTTACCACTTTACCCCTTGAAATTCAAACTACTTTCCCGGACTCCAAAGATCCCCTCAAATTGAATTTTATTTTCGATTTTGGCAAAAACTCAAATTAATTATTATTTACTGCCATTACTATACTAGTAGAAGTAGTACTACTTCAATTTCTTTCTTTTACATTAATTAATTTCCTTCATTTTCCACAAAAGTTTTTCATTTCATTTTCATGCCATCAATCTCTCTCTCTCTCTCTCTCTCTCTTAGTTTCTCTCTCAAACTCTCTATTTCAGACAAGGATACATTTTTTCCCTTTTATTTTGTTTTTTTAATTTTTTTTGCTGTAATTTTTGACTCGCCGGAAAGTTTGGTGCCGGCGGTTCGTTCTTCTCCGGCGATGCTTATTGGCCGTTTGATCATCTCAAACGGCGTCGTCTGGTAGTATTGAAGGGCTAGTTTTAGCTTTTTAAGGTATGAATACTTACACTTACACTTCCCAGTTTAAGCCTTCTATATAGCTTTAATTTTGGGTATTTAATCATGCAACTGTGTTGCTTAATGGGTTTTTGTGTGATTTTAATCTGTGTTTATAGTTTATTGTAATTATTGCAATACTGGATTAGTAAGTGATTAGCGTGTTAATGAAGAAATTTGGGGGGTTTGAGTTGATTAATGGTGCAAATTTGGGTATGTGTTCAAATCTGAGCTAGAAGAGCAGCAAAAAGTTGTTATTATGGAGTAAGTATTAACTGATTTATATTATTTTTTTTGTTGCTCAATATCGCTGATGATGTTTCATTGTTTGTTTAATTTCAGAAATTATTTGTAAGTGTAAAAAATCAGCATAATTTCTGTTTTGCAAGTGTAAAAATCAGCATAATTTCTGTTTTGTGACTTTTAATTTTGGATTGGAGGGTAGTTACATATAGACCATTTGGTGGAGAATGCTGGATCCAATTCTGAATTTTCTTTTTCCATGCTTACACTAGTTGTATTTTAAAGTTAGTATTTTCTGACCAGGGTTCCTTATGCAAAAATATGCATGCAGGGAACAAGGCTTAACTTAAGCTTGGAATTTGGGGTCGTGGAATCATTTTGGAATATATCTCCTTTGGAATAATATATACATATATATGCATGGAGGGGAAAGACAATATGAGCTCGGGGTGACGGTCATAGGGGCGGAGGTTCCATCGAATTATCATGTGGCTCCTAGGAACGAGGCTCCTCCCCAGGGAACTGTATCTCCAGCTGGTGTTATGACCTCAGTGAGTGCTGGCATTCCCGGAATAATGGAGAAAAAGAAAAGGGGTAGGCCTAGGAAATACGGTCCTGAAGGTAGTGTATCGAGGACATTGTCACCAACACCGATTTCTTCATCCGCTCCACCTGCTGTTGGTAGTTATCCTGGTCCAAAGCGGGGCAGAGGGAAGTCAGCTGCTTCTGCAGCCAAGCAGCAAGCGAGATTTGCGATGGTTCCTATGGGTAAGTAGACCTTTTTTTGGCTTATTTTTGACAGGTAATCACTGAAGGAATTGTTCTGAAAATTTGTGATGATTGCTTAAATCTACACCATTTGTTTGATGTGAAATATATATACATGTGTAATGTGGTGTTGGATATGCGTTGAATGTAGTTTTTTTATTTATTTGATATGCCTGGAGGAATATGCTCTTTTTGCATTGGTTTCTGTTTTCAATGCGTAGCATAAAGAAAACAATGAAGAAAATGTAATATCAAAAGCAAATCTTGGGTAGGGAATGGTTGAGTTAGTCACGTATTCAGTGATTTGGATTTATTTCATGTCACTTATTAAAAGCATAAATGGTGGTTGGGGTTTTTCAACATCTCCATGCCAATTGAAATCATTAGAGTGTCCTTTTGTTCTTCCCCTTCTCTAGTATTTTTTAGGGTGATGATATCATGCTACGAGCTCTAAAGTTCCACGATTCGTGAGTGTCTTGCTATTTTCAGCTTGCCCCAACTTGTTCAGAATTTTTTTTTGTTCACAGATTGGGAGTTCTTAATCAAAAAACATTTACTAGGCTGTAGGCACAAGTCTCTTTAAAAATATTTCTCTCAATTATATTTACTTGTGGTATGTTATGAAATCAAATGTACACAAAGCATATTCCTCCTTTTTGACAATCTTTACAAAATGTAATCTGTAAGATTGAGATGAATGGATCTCTTGGCTCTTGTAAAGTCCCTTTTTATGCTTTAGCTATGCGGTCCATCTTGCATTTGTCACAGGAGTGATGACTTGGAATCTAGTTTTATGTAGTTATTCTTGGTTCAGAGTGCATGCTGCCATCCGTTTCGTTAACATGGTAGAAATTCAAAATTAAGTCAGTGTTTTCTAGCATTATTCTTACCTCCTTATATATATATATCAGAAAAAAAAATCCAAGGTTTTGTCTCCTTTGATTGGAAGTTCTGTAAGTTGCTCAGGGCTCATGGGACTGGAAATAAAAATTGCGAGGACGTAGAGGATTATTTACAATAGGATTATGTTAATCTATGTATTTGATTGTGAGAACTGAAGTATATAGAGCTGGATTATGATACAGTGCATTGCTACACTTTCTCTTTGTCCCTCTCCCTCTCTCTTCCTTAGTTCCTAGGCATCTACCGTGACCAATGTTGACTGATTCTTGCAGAAACTCTACCCCATGTTTGAATCCTTTAAAGGAAAGCATGGATATAGGAGGACAATATCATTTAGTGCACATGATTGAAAGTTTGTTGTTTAACTTAAATGCATTTATGACATTTTGTTGGGATATTCTTTGGTATGGAGCGATACGGGACAATGAGAGAGGAGGGTCATTGGAAATCAAAAGTCAAAGTGATTTAAGTATATTCATGTCTCAATGCCTAAATGTTAATATGAAATGTCATTTTTGGAAGTCACATGTACTTCATGCTAGAACAACCTGTTGTTGTAAAGTGTTTATGCTTTGTCTGCTCATCCCTCATGAAGTTCCGCTTGCGCCTTAGGAGAATTTGTATTCCTCTTGTTCCTTACTCTTTCTCTAAAGGGGCATTTGTTAAGAGGTCAAAGTTATAGGATAGAGCACCTTTTCATTGCATTATATACTGGATTAACCAGAATTCCACTATCCTCTTGGGTCAAAAGGTGGTCCATCTAAGTTTCATATTCATTGAAGGGAACCCTGCTTGCAGAAGCCTGGAAGTTATATTAATCTGGTTTCCAAGATTGAAGAATGCAACAGAGTTAAATGACTGAGCATTTGGTCCTGAGTTCTGGATTGTTATATGGACCTAATTATTGCAGCCTTTCTCGATGACAATGAAATATGATAGCTATATTTCCAAGCTGTATAATACTTCTAGTTGCTGATTACACCATTGATAGTCATGTGAAAATGTTTAGGGGAATATGCTTGTTTTCATCCAGATAAAAATCAATTTATGGTTTGTTGGCCTGTGTCCTGAGGGATAGCCATGAAATTTAATACTAATGGTTCTACTAGATAGTAGACTTTTTCCTCCACATCGTGAACGAATATGCAGAGGCAATCTGTGTTAAATCTCTGACGACTGTTCTGGTAAAATTTTTGAAAGCGTGTTTCTAGTTGGTGGGCGATAGATAATTAATGCTTGTGTAGGGATGCACCTAGATAACATAACAGCCTTTGCATGTTAGATTCAGTATGCTGTTTGAGTGGGTAGGAAAACAGAGATTTTGTGGCTGTTACTCATGCATGATGCTCAACTTTATTGCAATTGTGGTGTGTTGTAGTGCCCACTATTTTCAATATCCTTGTTTGCTGGTTATATTGTTAAGGCTTACTTAAGATCAAGATTATGTTTCTAGATATCCATTCTCTTTGGAGCTTGGTCGTATATTTTCAGCAGTATGTACTCCATATTTTCCCCAAATTATTCAAAATGTTTGAAGAGATTTACAATCATTTCCAAAATATGAGAAAAGAAAAGAAGAAAAAGGATTAAGTAAATTTTGGTGTCCTGAATGCTGCTAAATTATTAAAAATCTGTTTATTTATCTTGGTGCAGGTGAAGGGGTAGGGCGTACAGATGGTGCCAACTTCACTCCTCATGTAATAACAGTTAATGTAGGGGAGGTATGTTGTGAGCACCGATATGCCAGGAATAAAAAAATCTCAATTAACTTACAAAAATCTCTACTTGATCTGTCATTCTGTGTGGACTCTTGATAGCTTCACTTGGATCGTTTGATTCTTAAAGTGATGCTGCTCTAGAAGTGGATGTCATTGTATCAATGAATAGCTCCTGTCCATGTCCTGCATTCACAACTGTAAAATACTTTTTGCTTGGAATCTTTTCCTTAGTAATGCATGTGGCATATTAATGATTGCTTCTATTTATCTCTGGGTCACTGGCCCCTCCTATATGTATCTAAGGTTAGACCTGTGAGTTTTTCAGAAATCACTCTAAGTTGGGAAGTTACATGCATTAAAATATCAAGTTGGGTACAATGTGGAAAATGTAGCTCATTTGTACAACCTAGGACGTCAAGGAAGTGGCATAAAACTTCAATACAATTATGGGAACAATCTGAACTGTAGGCCACTGCATACTCCAATTTTTCATTTGGGAATGCGTAATACCTGTATGAAACATAAACCATCCTTGTTTTGTATAAGCTAGTGAACCTAGTATGACCAGGTGGTTTAAACCTTGTGTGACATCTTGTTCGAGTACCAGGAATTCAGTAATTGGTTGACCAAACTTATGCAATGCTCAATAGTTTGTTCTGATATTCCCATTTAGATAGTATATGATGTTATTCAGTCCTGTGTTACAGCTGCAAAAGTCTTTGGTTCTAGCAGTTCACCTGCTTTTTCTGGCCTGTTTGTCCTCTGATGTTATACGTCTGCATTAATGAGAGGGAACAACCAAACCTTCTTGGTTGCTGTGTCTCCAGTTAGATAGTTATTTAAATTAATACATATGCTAATGATTTCACCTTAACCATAATACACTATTGCCAACTTTTAAGTTACCCATAAAGCAATATGGGTTCAGAATAACGTGTGGTGACTAAAGGCTTAAAAATAGCGAGGAAGATAAAAAGCAAGCTATGTATGATATAGTTTTCAGTGACAGTACATTCATGGTATCTCAATAAGAAAATATGGCAACCTTCAAGCAGTAAGCGTATCATGTTGCCGGCAATCTAGTTATCATGATCCATCAGATTTTGCTGCTAGATCCTCAGATTGAGAGCATGAGAATCGCATTTAGTGTGGTTTGGAGTCTGTGTTGGAGAAACTTGGGAGGACTCTTTGTGTTTTATATATAGATGCATAATAAGGAATATTTCTTTTTGCTAGGGCCTTCCATTGTGCCATTGGCTGGCACCAACTAAGCTTAACCTATAGTAAAGTGAGCTGGCTCAGTTGTGGACCGCCCAAATGATGACTGCATTTATTTAATTTTTGGTTCTTATTTTTTAAAACTATTTTTGGGCAAGTTCTGCAATGGGTTGTGGCTTGCTGGTCATGGCCTGCTCGGCTCACCTCACACAAAGCTTGTCCAGGACAGTGCAGTTTTATTCTGAACTAGCTCAGTCGCATGTCTGACCATGCTCAACTCTTCTTATTGGTAATTGACTGGTTTGTTCAGGATGTCACAGCAAAAATCATATCCTTTTGTCAACAAGGACCCGCGCTATTTGCATTCTTTCAGCTAATGGAATGGTATCTAATGCTACACTTCGACAATCAGATTCTTCTGGAGGCACATTGACATATGAGGTAGCCCCCTTTTTCTTAATTTTCCTCTTCTTTTCATGTTATTATTATATTGCTAGAATTTCAAACCTTAATGTAATCATGCTATTTAGTCTGGATGTATAAAAGAAGACAGTGTCTTAGTTTGTTTGATTGTTCAGCAATAATCATACTCTCATATGACCATCCAATTGTAGATAGGAACTTAACTTGTAAGACATGCAGAACATCTGAAAATCTGTATTTGATAAATATGGACCTATGCCCCCAGACCTCACTATTACAGGATCCACAGTCCACACTAGGTGCGTTGATAATTATGGACCTACGGTGCGGGGAAAAATAGATTTGGCTCAAATTGGCATGGCCATAATCAAATAGTAACATATTTGTGCTATTTCTGGAACTATCCTGTGAGGAATGTCCCTCTCTCTCTCTCTCTCTCTCTCTCTCTCTCTCTACACACACACACACGGAGAGAGAGAGAGAGAGTAATGTAGATGTTCGATTCTGACTTGTTCTACTCTGTATTCTAGTGCTAGTTTGATTAAATAAAGAAGTTCTAGAGCTTTGGTTGCTGCCTTGCTGGAATTGTTGTTCACAAATAGGCAGTAGCATTTGCGAATTGTGACCTGCCTTTTTTTCCTTTGCGGTTGCAGTTATTGATGTACTTTGATCTTCTGATCTAAACATGGCTTTGCCCTTCCTGTATTTCCTAAGCATTTTTTTTTATATCCTTTAGACATTAAACTATCCTATCTACTGCCTAAATTTTCAGCAGCTGAACCAGCCTGAGAAACATATAATATGCTCTGATTTTGAGTTGTGGTTCAGCTGTTAAATTCATTCTCTATTTTGAAGAAATTCACCCTATCTTTACTGCATCTCCACGTTGGTGACATAGGAGCACTTACTATTATCAGTTCATGATGGCAATGCATTTTAGACCACACTTAAATCATACAAATGTATTCCTCAACATTTTCTTTACTGAAGTTCAAAGTGTATAGGATGTCAATGAAATTTGGGTAATACTGGAGTGCTAAAACTTCCTATGGTTTTCTCCAGAGCCTAGAATATGCCATTTTGGGTGTAATGGCTCTTTATGGTCCATAGTGCATTGATGAAGTCAACATGGTGCTAATTGGTCTAGAATCAATTTACTTTTGGATGACTCATTATTCCAACTTGTCTCAGGGACGCTTTGAAATAGTAAACTTGTGTGGATCCTTTACACCAACTGAAAGAGAGGGCACAAGATATAGAGCAGGTGGGCTGAGTGTCTCCTTGTCGAGCCCAAACGGTCAAGTTGTCGGGGATGTGTTGCTGGACTATTGATTGCTGCTAGTCCTGTTCAGGTAAATTGCTCAAGTATAGCTTTTTATGTTTGTGTTCAAAATACCACTCAGGTGTCGTGATTAGATGCCAGATAATTTGGAGTGATGGGCATTGGATGTTTAAATCTTACTCAGACTACAAGTGTTAGGATGTTATATGACCCAGATGTCAGCCTTGCAAATTTTCTGAATCTTTTGCAGTTTGGGGTCTAAAAGAAAGTACCAAGTGTCCACACCTATGTTTGATATCAAGTACTCCACACAGGTACTTGAGTCCATCAAGACTCCGGGTAACAAAGGTTTGAAACGGGAGGTGTAATAATAGTTCGCTGTAGAACGAGGAAGATTAGGCTCAACTACTCCCGAATTACAGCCTACTTCTTTATATAATTCATCTTCAACTAGGGGTCAAAACCCAGGAAGTGGAAATCAGTCGGGGTTGTTGCCAAGTAAAATAGGGGTCACCTTAATGGTCAGTGAAATTAAATGTATCAGGCATAACATGATCAAATTATTTTATGTCTTCTGTGTCAGATAATTGTGGGGAGTTTCTTGCCGAGTAACCCACCAGAGCTCAAGCCAAAGAAGCACAAAGTCCAGTCTGCCCCTACTCCTTTTACAATTACAGCTGCTCCATCTCCGGCTTCTGCTGCAGAAAAAGAAGCCTGCAATGGCCAGGGACATAACAATCCAGTTGCCTCAATGCAGAACTTGAACCCCCAACATCTTTTCAAAGAGAGAACTGGCCAAACACTCATTCGATGCAAGAACGAAGGACTTCAACCACTGATATCAATATATCCTTGCCTGGAGGGTAATATATCAGTCACTACTTTGGAAAATCATTTTTTGGGAAAGTAGTTTTTTGGTTTTAAGCCTTGGAAAAAGCTAGGTGCAGACCCCTTGAATATGAAAATCAACGTCCTTTTGAGAGGCTGGTTTGGAGATTATTTTTCTAAAATGTTTTTTTTGTGGTCTGAAAAATGTGTTTTACAGAAAAAAGTCTTGTGGGGTCTTTCAGAATTAGCTTCTCTGCTTGGAGGGGCAAGGTTATTTACACTAGGATTTCTCTAAATCCTGTTAAGGCGGGATCTATATTAAGGGGTGTTGTATCATTTCGGCCTTGTGAAAAATTCTGCTGTTACTCTATTTTCCATTTTTCAAAGAAAATGAATTTTCTTGCCAAACACTCCCAAATCATTGATCAACTTCCTCATGACAATTTCATAACTTGACTTTTTTTGGGTGCCGAAAATGCAGGATGCAATAGGGTTCTTTGGCTAATCTGACTTGTACGCTAATCAGCTAATCACAGGAGGAGATATTTTAGGATTGAAGAGCTTCTGGATTAGGGTTTTTCGGCGACGGTATTCATGCACAGTTTTCTGGGACAATAGGGAGTGGAATACTGAACTAACTTGCTGTTTGAATGCTTTATGTAATCATGTCATATCCTAGTAAAATCAGCAAAAAATGAGCTTGGCTGTTGAATTGATGAGAGGATGTACACTTTATTATGAATTAGGTTGAATCTTGATTGTTACACTATTTGTGATGTTATTTTCTTGGTAGTAAAACTATATTTAGTTTCCTCATGTCAATAATTGTCTTATTAGCCATTGATTTGAGTGTAATTTGATAGCTTTCTGTTGAAATGTAACGTGACTTGCTAGATTTTAAGTTCATTTATGTTATGCTTCATACCCCCTCCCATAGTTTAAGGCTGGCGCAAAGGTGTTGTAGACGGGGTTTTTTTTCTTTGATATTGTAGTACGGTTTTTAATTTAAAGTTTTGAAGAATTCTATGAAAAAATCTTTTTAAATTTTAATTTAATGTTAACCGGCACTTTAAGAAGTGGTTATTTTTATATAAAGTTATTAGCTATAATACTGTGTAACTTTCAAGAATTATATAAAAATATAGAGGACCTGTGTAATTTTCCTCACCAAACAGAGAGAGAAAGATATTTATAACACCGTGCAACAAAAAATATACCGTGTAACTTTCATTTTTATTTATTGCTATATATTATAAAATAAAATTCTCAACTAAAAATATTTATAACTGCACATTAATTTTGTTATATAAAAAACTATACATAAACTTTGTAATTATTTTTTTAATACAATGAATGACAAATAAAAACAAAAAATTATTTTTAAAATTTAAATTTATTTTGATAGAATATGTTTTGATTTTTTAAAATTAGATTATAATGTTTTAATATCCACCATTTTTTTTACATCGGGTAGAGAGAGAGAGAGTTGAAATAACTACATCTAATTAGAGATGGAGTAGAGAGAGAGAGACTTGAAAATGACGTGAAACTAATGTCCAGGAGGACATAGAATTCGCTGCCTTCTCTCTCTACTCCATCTTTTAGAGCGTGTTCGGTAAAATTAGTTGTTTTAGTAGTGGTTAGATTGTTTTAGTAGTTGTTAGTTGTTTTATTAGCGATTAGCTATTACCGACTAGTGGTTAGTGGTTAGATGTTCAACTAGTAATTTGAGATAAGTGTGTTCGATAATAGTATCTGTTTAAGTAGCAAATTTGTATAAAATGACTCAAAAGGACATAATTGATAAAAGATTTTAGAAAATAAAAAGAAGAATTTTGGAAATTATGTGCAAACACTAGGTAGTGTTTTTGAAAACGTTGCTTTGGGCGTGTTCGGTAAAATTAGTTGTTTTAGTAGTGGTTAGTTGTTTTGGTAACCGTTAGATGTTTTATTAGCGATTAGTCGTTAATAACTAATGGTTAGTGGTTAGATGTTCAACTAGTGATTTAAGATAAGTGTGTTCGGTAATAGTAGTCTGTTTAAGTAGCGATTTGTATAAAATGACTTAAAAGCACATAATTGATAAAAGTTTTTAGAAAATAAAAAGGAAAATTTTGGAAATTATGTGCAAACACTAGGTAATGTTTTTGAAAACGTTACTTTGAGTAGCGTTCGAGAACACTACCTAAAACTCTAATCACTATGTCAAACACTTACATTTTTAGATAAGTAGTGTTTTACATCCTTCAAAACACTAATCACTACTTCAAAAGTTACTCGCTGAACACACCCTTTGAGTAGTTTTTCAAAAACACTACCTCAAACTTTAATCACTATATCAAACACTACTTTGTCAAACACTTATATTTTTAGGTAAGTAGTATTTTACATCCTCCAAAACACTAGTCATTATCTCAAAAGTTACTCGCCGAACATACCCTTAATCGCGCTCGCCCAATGGCCACCACCCGGACTCCGGACGTCGGTTGCCCACGCCTTCCGATGCCACTTTGGTGACACGTTGCTGCCGGCCATCCACTCCAGCCAGCCTACCGCTCTTCCTTTCCTTCATTTGATTTCAGATCTTAAAGGTTAGGGTTTTGATTTTTTTTATTTTATAGATTTGTTATTGTTACTGTTTAGAAAATTGAATGCATTGTTGATTGGTGTTGTGTAAATGGTTGTTGATATTGTTTGTAATTGGTAGTTTAGAAATTTATTAATTGTTGTCTATGTATAATTTGATTTAAGGTGAAATATGTGTAGCTTGCAAGTAGATTTTTTTAAAACATTGGCGGTGTAAAGGGACACCCATAGATAAAAGTCTAGCTTCGCCATCCATGTTTTTATTGAGAAGTAAGTGTTGATTGAATTAATTAATAAAATTATGTAAAAATTATTATTATAAATTTAAATATAAATTTCCCATCTGACATTTACATTCATTTCTATCAGATAATAACATAAACGTTGTTCTTGACAAAACTCTAGATACTTGATGGGCCGTGTCTACGTATATACAACGGAATGTGAAAATATATTCATTCTCAACCCACAAGAAAAGCAGAGAGAGGCCCAATCTTTGAAAATTCCCAGTTTTTGAAAATAATACTTCTATGTGTTAGATTTTTAGAGCTCCTAGTGGAAAAAGCAACAATGGCTGTCGTCTTATCTGCTTCTACTATTCCTTCAATTGCGGGTTCTAAAACAAATCTTTCCAAGGACGGCGCGGTCGAGCGACTAATCACAGCATTTCCCTCTCTTTCTGGTAAGTTCATTTCATTTCTGCAATTTTTTTTATGTTGTTTACATATCTGCTTAATTTATACTAGAACAGAAACCCACTTCTTAAAAACTGTAAATTTCCTCAGGTTTGAACAGAAACACCAAAAGGGAAGCTCTTTTATATGTTTATCAGTAAAGGGTCAGTCAAAAGTTCGGAAACCAGAGGTTGTTAATGAGAAAAAGTTAAAAAGAGTGGTGCCAAGGTAATCTTGAGTGAGGGGAGAGATGAGGATGAGAGCCTTGGGCTTGTTTGCCCAGGTTGTGGGGTTTATATGCAAGATAAGGACCCAAATCTTCCTGGGTATTACAAGAAAAGGAAGGTGGAGGTCTCAGATCTGGATGAAATTGAGGAGGAATTTGAGGGTTTGTTGCTTGATGATGATTTTGATGGAGAAGAGGACGAGGGAGAGGATTTGATGGATGAAATTGAGGGTAGTTTTGAAGTGAGTGATGGAGAGGAGGAGGGGGATTTGGAAATAGAAGATGGGATTGATTGGGATAGTGATGAATGGAAGGAGGAATTTGATGTTGATGAGGAAGATGAAGAATTGGATGGGTTTTCGCCTGCTGGTGTTGGGTATGGTAATATCACTGAGGAGTTGTTAGAGGGGAAAGGCAAGAAGAAGAAGCTGTCCAAGGCAGAGAGGAAGAGGTTGGCTAGGGAGGCTCAGAGAGAGAGGGAAGAGGTTACGGTTTGTGCTCGGTGTCATTCCTTAAGGAACTATGGACAGGTGAAGAATCAAACAGCTGAGAACTTAATTCCTGATTTCGATTTTGATAGGTTGATTAGTACCCGGTTGATGAAACCTGCTACAGCTGATTCTACAGTTGTTGTCATGGTTGTTGATTGTGTTGATTTTGATGGGTCGTTCCCCAAACGGGCTGCTCAATCTTTGTTCAAGGCTTTGGATGGGAACCATGACGCAAAGGTCAGCAAAAAGTTGCCAAAGCTGGTCTTGGTTGGCACAAAGACTGATCTTCTTCCATCTCAAATTTCGCCTACTAGGTTAGATAGATGGGTTAGACATCGTGCACGTGCCGCAGGAGCTCCAAAACTTAATGCTGTTTACTTGGTTAGTTCTCGAAAGGATTTGGGGGTGAGGAATTTGCTATCATACATCAAGGAGTTGGCTGGACCTCGAGGTCACGTGTGGGTTATTGGGGCTCAGAATGCCGGTAAATCTACTCTAATCAACACATTTGCAAAGAAAGAAGGTGCTAAAGTTACAAAGCTTACAGAAGCTCCAGTTCCTGGGACAACACTTGGGATACTGAGGGTTGGAGGGGTTTTGTCTGGGAAGGCGAAAATGTATGATACTCCTGGGCTGTTGCATCCGTATTTGATGTCCATGAGATTAACCAGGGAAGAGCAGAAAATGATTGAGATAAGGAAAGAACTACGGCCGCGGAGCTATAGAATAAAGGTAAGTGGATCTGCAAAAATGCTTCTGAATTTATTTTATGAGCGCTCCTGTGCTGTTAGTCTTTTTTCTTTTTCTTTTTCCCCTGGATGTGTTTCTGACTAATGGTAGAATGGCGTGTCTTATGAATAACAATGCAACGTTGAACATATTGTGACAAAACCATCACCAGCTGCCTTATAATTACCAACATTTTGTCCAACATAAAGTGCGTGTTCCACAAAGTTAGTTGTTTTAGTAGTGGTTAAATGTTGAACAAGTTGTTAGTTTTAGCTACTTGGTAGTTAGTGGTTAGGTATGAAACTAGTGGTTTAAATTAGCACTGTTCGGAACAAAAAAGATATGTATTTTGTTTGCTTTGTTAAATTCCTTCTTAGTTTTTGTTTTCTTATCCTTATATTGGTCAACTTAAATTGTCCTATAGGTAATTTCTATCAAAAATTAACTTAAATACTTTTTTATGGTAATTGTGCTGCAAGTTTGTGTATGATGTTTTCTATGTCACATATATTTGAAGAATCTAAATGGATATTAACGAAAAATGGGATTTTATATGAAGGCCAAGACTTGTAATTCTTATAAATAGCAAGGTCATATTTGGAATAAAAGTACAACCTTTATGTAGTGTTTTATGAAACTTTAATGACCTTAATGTTTGTAAAACACTACTGGAGCCTCATAAGCGGGACCACCACCCAATAGCATGTTGCCATCAGAAGCGAAAACCTGTATTTCTTCTAGGGAATCTTCTAAGAAAGAGATTCTTTAACCGGAAGGAATTTGGTTCTAATGTACCTATCAAAAAATTTTCACAACTCAATCATGTATGATGGAGTCATCAAAGAGACCTTTTCGAACTCTGTAACCCAACAAATACCTCGATCACTAAGTTGCCAAATACACAAATTTTATGGGAAGTAGTGATTTGATATAATTAACCGCTAAACACTATCTTAAACTCCCTTGCCCAACACAACACTCAACTGGAGAGTAACTCTAGAATGTCACGGAATGATAATTCACTCAAACTTAAGTCTGTGCTTTGCTAGCAAACTACATTCGAAACACTCTTTTAGCTTACTAGTAAGCCTTAGAGAATGTTTGACTTAAGTTTGAAAGAAGTTAAGCAAGCAAGAGAACACTTGGAAAAAGTTTGGGAGAATGCTTTTGTATTCCTTTACTTGGAAGCTTGTGTGGTTATTCTTGGATATAACTCTCCTTGTGTTGGAGACGTAGAAGCCTTGCCTGGGTTCGTGCTCGGCATTCTCGAAATAGAATTGCATTTTGAGTTCACCCTTCAATGTATCCCAAGGCTTGGGTGCATTTATCTTTGTGCACTCACGTGGCTGACCCACCGTTGGCTGCCGCGGCCATGTACAATCTAACTTGTGCTTTGAGTTCCTCCACTTGCTCTCGTTGGTCACCGACCTTCACCATGGCTTTAAGGGCTTCCAGCCTCATCATCCTTCACCTCATCCGTGGCTTTAAGGGCTTTCATCTCCTTGGTAAAGTCTGTGGCCACTGCAATTAAGGCCCCTTCTCCTCCTTGAGCCCTGAAGCCCTCCACCACCTTAGGCTCGAGCTCCTCGACGCATTGGTCCATCGTCTCGACTAATTTCTTTAAGTCCATCATGGAGGCATGCAGTTGAGCAAACCTTTCCTCAAGTGTGGGCAAGACTTCTCATGGCGCTTCTTGCCACCTTGTTGTTGGCTTCATTCGGTGACGCTCGACGTCATTTCCCAAACTTATATCGTCACGGATGATAATTCACTCAAACTTAACACCTGTGCGGCGCTAGCAAATTACATTCGAAACCCTTCTCTAAAGTTTACAAGCAAGCTAAAGAAGGGTTTCGAGTGAAGTTTGCTAGCGTCGCACGTGTGTTAAGTTCGAGTGGATTATCATTCGGTGACACCAGGTAGAACGACAAGTTCTAACTTGGTATTCATATCATAATCAGCAATGTTACGAAAAAGATATGTGCATTTTACTTTATGTGAACACTCAGGTGTCTATCCTTTGTCGGGTTGTTAAACGTTTGACACAGGTACTTAGAGGAGTTAAGGTGAAATGAAGAGTTAAATAACATAGAGTTTCTCCATATAATTGGAAGAATCTCAGTCTTAGGCTGCCTGCACCGTAATGCGCGGTAAATTTTCAGACTTGAAGAATTGACAATACTATTTGTCACTCAACTCATGTAGGTTGTAGTTAATTTTGGTAGTGATTATTTTATGTTTCAAGAAACTCAATACCATATTTACTGCATGAACAATATTTGTAGCTGTGAGCCCCCCCAAAAAAAAAACGAAGAAAGAGAGAGAACTTACAACCAGTTCAATAATCTATCTATTTGACATCCCTATGTGTTTTTGCTACTTCAGATAATGTTGCATGGAATTCATGTTCCTGGATTATTCATATTTTCAGTCTCTAGCATCATGCAATTAGATTTATAATATTAGATTGGCTTGCTTGAAATTTTGCAGGCCGGGCAGACAATACATGTTGGTGGCTTAATGAGACTGGACCTTGTTCAGGCTTCTGTTCAGACAATTTATGTGACAGTCTGGGCATCACCCAATGTTTCTCTTCACCTGGGGAAGATAGAAAATGCTGATGATACCTTGGGAAAGCATGCTGGTGTCAGGCTACAGGCAAGTTGTTTAAGCTAATAAAAATATTTCGTGTTGTGCGCCTTTTCCAAATTTTGTGCTTGGGTAATTCTCTGTCTAGAAGATCTTAGATACTGAATACATACAATTGAAACCTATGTGGCTACCTTCTTGGTGAAGCATTAGAATCATAGTTGATATTTGAATCTTCTGATGGACCAAGACCATAAGAGTATTTTTTCATTTTTTACAATGGTAAGTGTGGTCTACCCAACTGGGCCCCTATTTCATGGGTAAACCTAGTTGGGCTTAAAGGCTTAGGGAGGGGGATAAGGATACCAAGCTTAGGCTCAAAGCCCAAGCCCACAACACATCCCAATTATTTTGCGCACCTAACAAGGAAATTGTCTCCACCAAGGTTTGCATCCGGTGGAGAGAATCAAAGTGTGGAGTGCTTACCACTAGGGTAACATTCACTTGATAAGACCATAAGAGTATAGTGCTAATATGCTTTTTATATTTCAATTGAAACTGTTCTCCAACACTTGGTTATTGTTGATTAATGAAAATGTTCCTTGCTAAAAGACTATCACTATTATCTTATAGACTAGAATCTAAGAAAACTGAATAGTCTTAATGTTAATGACCTTCATGGCCTGGTGGTTTTCTTTTCTCTTTTCTTTTTTTTTTTTTGGGGGTGGGGGGTGGGATGAGTGATGCTTAGCATTCTCATTGTCTAGTAATCTGTAGAGAAGGTTTTGACTTACATATTGCTAATGGAATTGAGCTAGTCACTTTGTTAAGAAGAAATCAAGTGAGAACATACATCTCATTAGAGTAAATCTAAGCTGTTTTCAAATTGACCCAAATTCGTCCCAATTATTAAATGGGTCGACATGAGCTGACCTGTTTGCTAGCTCGACGTTTTCACCATTAGCCCAATTGATTGTGCTTCTTGATGTTTCAACAAATCACACCACTTGAGGCAGCAAAGCCCAAATGTGGTTTTAACCTTGTCTGTCTATTATCCCTTCTGACCCCATATCTATCAATGTGGAATTAGAGCCTCTTTAAGTTATTTACTATCAGATCTACGAAAACTAAATTTCCCTCAAAGGGTCCAATTACTGCCCCAGGCCCGGGGGAGGGGTTGAATCTGATGTCACTCTGAATATTTCATCAATATCACAACCTCTTATTTCACTGCAAGCGTTACTTTAAATTACTTGAAAGTATGATTTTCATGTGGGGATGAAGAGTTGATATAATAAGCAACATCACCTTATATCCATGTCAGACAATGTCAATATTGTTTGGGATAATGTGTTGCATGCACTTTTGTTGGTTTGAAAGGGGCATGAGATAAGAAATATATCTCCTTCAACCTTGAACAGCAGTATGTTAGACTGACACCCTTGTCAAGAGTATGGGGATGTTACAGGAAAGGCAATGACCGTAGTTTCTGAGAATGGCCAAACCTGGGCATGAGCATTAGGCTATCTTGTACTGTAATCCTGATCTGGAAGACCTAATTAGACAAATCAGCGTAATTAATTTTGGACTGTGTTCCTGTTCCCCAACCCCAATCACTTGGGCAATTTAGATCCTGGTGGTTATTATGAGGACAACCTATATTTTAATTTTTGCTTTTATATGAATGCTCAAGCAGCCGTTACTAAAATTATCCATAGGAACAGCTTTGTATGGCATGTGATTTGGTGTGTTAGAATTTTCCAACTTTGCATAGGGATTAAGGACCACCACCTGCTTATGGGAATGGAGCCATGGTAGTCGTTTGCCTTTGGCTCTCTTGACAAGTTACAAATTATGGCATTGATTTGAGAAAAATGGTACTATGAAGTGCACAGGGACTTTTTACTTTTGTCTTGTTCCTTGTCCACCTCGTTAGCTGGCAAGAGCTAAAAGAGGCACTATTGGAAAAAAATTTTAGGTATGGACTATAGCAGAATAAAGCAGGAGTTATTACAAAAACTTTACTTCTTCTGCAATGGAGTAGAAGGTTGTTACCCTGTTCTTAATGTAGGATCCAACGAAAATGAGCCCGCTACAGTACAACCATAAAATAAAGGCTGTAATAATCCAACCCCCCCAACTACCCTAGATGGGAACCAAAGGCATGGTTTGGAATTTGTGTCTGCTCCTCTGTAGTTTAATTTCTTACTGCTGCCCTATGACAACATAACTTGTCATACATTACCGTTTCTCGAATGGATGTAAATCCTATTTAAGTTAGATTCATAATATTACAGTCATCTATGAGAAACAAAATTTTGACTTTGATTTTGCATCCGTGTTGATACCAATCCTTTCTTGCAACTTACAACTAATACAATGCCTTCGTGTCTATTATTGGCATTATCTGCTCTCAGCCTCCCATCAGCACAGACCGACTTTCTGAAATTGGGAATTGGACAGAGAGGGAATTCAAAGTGACGGGAACAAGTTGGGATGTGAACAGTTCCGACATTGCAGTAGCCGGATTAGGTTGGCTTTCTTTGGGTCTCAAAGGCCAGGCTACCTTGAAGCTATGGACGTATGATAGTGTTGAAGTGGTTGTACGCGAACCCTTGGTTCTTGATCGGGCTCCATTCCTTGAGCGACCCGGGTTTTGGTTGCCTCAGGCCATATCTGATGCCCTTGGCAGCCAAAGCAAGCTTGAAGCTCAAAAAAAGCAACAGCTTGATGACGACGACAGCGCAGTGCTTCTAGATGTGACTGTTTAAACCAGAGTATGAAGTACGTGTACTCCCCCAAAAAAGGGTGGGAGAACATGTTTTTGCCTCTCCAGATTGGAGCAGAGCATGAAAATTTTGTTGATCAGAGCTGTTCCTATAAGAGTGCATTAAAATTGATATTTAATTTTTGGCTTAGAGATGTAATTTGACAGTGTTATAATAGGCAATCCTATACCTGTAAATACTGTTCAGATAGTCAATACATTTAGTCTTTAATTTGGTGTCAAGCTGTATTTATCCCCTCTTATTACGTTAGTTATTTCTTCCTCAAAGTTATGAATTATGATTCTCTTCTCGAGTGGCATGAAGGGGCCCACTTACCTATGCGGAAAAAATGATAGGTTAGGGTTGTTGTCTACTCTTGGCTCAATTTCGTTGTTGGATACAGAGAGGTGAGTGATCTAACGGTCACCACCCTATTTTTAGACTTTTCACGTAGGTTTAATTTTAGGTGGGGACAAATTTCTCATTTGAAGAATTTGTGTGTTGGGTAAAGTGAGGCTTGACATTCTCCTCTCATTTGGCTCAGTTAGTTCTTTGAGCTTCCCTGAGATAGAAAGTTTAAACGGGTGAGCTCTACTTACCAATTAAAAAACAAATCGTTATTAAGTGGCATGACAATAATCCACCCGACTTGGGCAAGCAAGTTTAGCTTGGTTAGGGAATTCATGTGTTGTAACTTTTATCTAATTTAATAATTTCATCGAACTTGACTTGTATAATGTTTTATTGTATTTATTCTATTCTATTTTTGGTGCAAAGGAGCCATAAAGGCAATACAATACAACGGAAGAAGGAGAATCAAACTTGAAATCTAATATACTAAGAATTTCGGTTTTAACCATTAGGTTATGACCTCATAAATATTTTATTAAATAAACCTATATGAAATAATCAATTTCAATTTAATCAAATTTTAAAAATTGTTGAACATGTCAAACTACTTGATGAGCCATTATATAACATATCTAAATTATTCTAGTAGTTTAATTGAGTTAGCTTTGTTCGATCCGCTAAACACATAATTAAAATTTAAATTGAGATAATGGAAACACAATACTTTTATGGACTATAATCCATATTTTAGCGATGACAAATACGTAGAATATCGAATTAAAAGATTATGAAAAATTACCACTCCAATTTAGTTTAAAATTGTTTTAAAGGGGCACATAAATGGATCGTTTCACTTTCACTATTTTCTCTCCAATAATATGAGGAAACCCATCCACATTTAAACTTTTTCTATTATAAAAACTTTCTATACATATAATGATAAGACTCTAATTCGAATTAGATCGAGATCTTGACAGTCTATTAAGGACATACAGAGAATATACTCAAAAATTACATATTTATTTTTTCAAAACTAAAATTGTCTACATGAAAATCCCCCAAAAAAAAAAGAAAAAAGAACCAGAAGACATGAAATTGAAGATAATACAAAACCCAATTCCCAACAAAACAAAAGAGCAAGAATGGAGTGTTTTCTTTCTGTTCACGGGCAAAATAGGAGTGAATGAATGGATAGATTGAAAATGTTTGGAAGGGGCTATTAGGGTTTAGGCTTAGCATCTTACACCTCTCCTCTTTTTCAGGCCAAGCATTTGCAGCAAAACAACATGCAAATTTTATAATAAATTCAAATAAAAATAACGAAAAATATAGCTGAGAGCTACTTATCAATCACCCTAGTTTTACGATTCACATGCACCATGAAAACGTTGCCCTCCTTGTATATATTATACATTGACGGAGTCAATGGGTTTTAGTGAGTCAATTGATCCTCCTTTTAAAAATAAATAAAATTTTTATATACTGAGACCATAATGAGTAAATGTAGGTAGATGAGATGGTAAGGATTTTATAATGTGAAGGAGTGGTGAAGGGTTTAAAACTTTTTATTGAGAGCTTCCCTTTTTTTTTTTGATCAAAATCTAATTTTTGAATCTCTTCTCTTTTATTTAGTTTATTTCGACCCCTTTCTTAAATCGTGATTTTGCCACTAATATTATATGTTCTCTCTCTCCTTTTCTTTTTTTAAAAATTTTGTCAATAAATATATGATATTATAAAATAATTATGGGAACTTTAACTATCAAATTAAACTTTTAACTAACATTGTATTGGTATAGCCTTTATAAACTTTTAATGAAAAGACTAATCATGTATTTATAAACTTTTAGCAATCACTTTAAACTTTTGGCTGATAACAAATATGGTTATTGATTTTACTCCAACCATTTCATAATACCAATACTTATCGTTTTGAGGTTGTAAGAGAATATAAAAACTATAAAATTTATGATAAAATTAGTAAAATAGTCATTAATACGTCATTAAAATTATAAAGTGATAAATATTGTGAAATAAAAAAAGTTAGTTAGAGTGACATGTATTACAAAATGAAGGGAATATGTCAATTTAACTAAATTTTTCGTTTCACAATATCTCGTCACTTTATAATTCCAGATGATATATTAATGATTAATTTGCTAATTTTGTCCTTATTAATTGTTTCTTCCCTCCTTTTTTTATTGATAGTTTTTATTTCCAATAAAATCCGAGACAACTTATAAGTCTTTTAACATAAATTTTTCTATGAGTTTTATATTTCTTGATATTCTCTTATGACCATAAAACGATAAATATTTTGAAAAAAAAATATTTAATTTATTTGTCATTTGTGTTAAGTTAGTTTTGTATGTTGGGGTCTAGTGGGTCCTATTTGAATGGTATGTACATGTGATATGAAGCCAACCATTGTTTTCCGTCATTTTCGGTACTCTCTCTATTATGTGCATGTTCACATGCACATGAATACGGAATTCGTGAAATGGATTTCTGACTTCTGGGATTTCTTATAAACTCTGGACCCCCAAATATATATTATTGAAATCGTTAGATTTGCCCTTACATAAGATCGTAGATAACGTAAAAAGAAATTATAAGATATAATAATAATAATGAATAGATTATAAAATCAAAAGGAAAAAGATGTTGATCCTACAACATACTCGGTGCACACGTATTTTATGGAAGAAGTATTTTCAAGTTTAAATGTCAATTATATATAACATGTAATATATATCCTACAAAATATCAGCAAGGGAAGCTGTCAATAGAAGGATTTAAATCATTTACCTCTCATTCATATTATAAAGTCCTTACCAACTCATTATTATCTCGTTATATAAAAATTTTATTTATTTTTAAAAGGGGTCGATTGACCCCACTAAACCCCTTTAACTCCGCCACTAGCAACCTCCAATATTTATTCAAGCAAATATGTTAAGAGCAACTAACATAACCAATTTCTTAAAGTTCTTAAAAATTCATATAAATTTTTGCTTGATTTATTGTTTAAATATTGAGCCTCCAATTTATTTTTTTTTGGGGGAAAAAGAGTAGGTTATAATGGGTTATATCCATTTTACAACTCTTAATTATCATTGCTTGCAAAGCTGTTTCTAATGTTGAGCCGTACAAGTATAATAATTGTGGACCACCGTAGTTTATTTTATGTATGTGTCAGTAACATTAATTATTTTATTATTAGATATTATTTGAGTTTAAAATTAAAATACACCAAAAAATACATTAATCTTTATATCTTTCTTTATAATTTATTATTTTTTTTAAAATGTCTGAATATCTTTTTTTAAAAAATCAATATTACATGCTAATAAACTACAATTAAACTTTTTTTTCCTATTTTGGATATATTCTCTCTCTCTTTCTCTCGACCTCGACCTTGATTTTCTGGTTAAATTAATAATATTGCCTAATTTACGAAAGAAATTTTGTTTTGCTATGATCATAAATCATAAAGAGAAAAATGGAAGAAAAAGGAAATAATAAAAAAAAAGGAAAAGGTGACAATAACGAGCTAGTATAACGGTCTATAAATACCCTCCAACGTCCCTTATAACGACCAACTTTATCATTCACTCTCACCTACAACTCTCCCTCTCCCTCTCCCACTCTCATTTTAAAGGCAGAAGAAGAGTTTTAATTTTGTAGATAATATTTTTTTTTTGAGGGGGAAAAGCAGTAACAATGGCTAATATGAAGCTGTGTGTTGTCTTAGTTTTTGCGATGGCCATGCTTTTATCTTCCGTCGAGAATCATGTAAGCACTATTTTCTCTCTCTTCCCCGCCCCCTTCATTTCGTGAAGGGATCGAGAATACATAAAGACTCTGTATAAACACAATTCATTCGTATTCTTAATCATATAATTTTTTAAACTTAACTTACCAACTAAATTAGCTATATTCACTTCGTTTTCCCTTCTTTTAAAAAAGATAAAATAAAAATTCCTTATTTTGATTTTTTTGTTGGAGCAGAAAACTGTTGCTGAGTCACCGAGTCCAAGTCCTCAGCCACAGCCACAACCTTCAGGCTCAGGAAAATTTCCTTCGGTGAGATTTACTCCATGTTAAATTTATTACTACTTCCCTAATCCCTACTATATATTCTCATAATTGGTTGTTTTTCAATGGATAATTTAAATGAAAATCAAAATTACTATATGTAAATTCTTCTTAATGTGATAATAATGCATTATTGATTTAATTCAATCATTTTATCTTTGATTTTTCTTATGAATCGACGCTAAAGAGAGGCTGCATCTTTTGAAACAAAATGTGTTTCGTTTCTGTTAGCTAGCCTTGTTTGCTTCCTCTTTTCCTCATTGTTCCGGATGTCCATCCAGTCTCTTATTCCAGTCTGACCGGCAGCTGCTAGGTCTCCTCATCTCTTCTCAACTTCCCCCGTCTTCAGCCTGAGCTGTATGAGGCAGAAACTCGTCTCACGTACGATTCGAAGGCCGAGCCCACAGGAGTGTTGGCACAAAGCCTGCTTAATGCTAGAAGAAGAGCTCCTTCTTCTTTTTCTTTTTTTAAGTAATACTAACGCTTTCCCAGCGAACAAAAAAGTTGTCTTGTCCCAAAATATAGAGGTCGAGCTTTTAGAACTACTCTTAAACCTCAAGTTTGGACTAAATTGGGCATCGGATTAGGATGTAAGGGATGTTGGGTTAGGATCAAGATAATCCGTCATTAAAATAAATGGATTTATTGCCTTATAAGTATCTTACATATCACAAATTATGACAATAATCATTAATATCATCTGTGAGAAAAAAAAAAAAAACCGTTTGTGATATTTTTCATATTGTATAATTTGTTTTATAGATTTAAATGTACATAATTAGGTGAATTTCAAGGTGGTAATTGAGTGGAAATGTTGGTAATTTTCAGTATGGTTATACTCAAGGCAGCCTCCAGCCAGCAGGTACTTGTTCATACTTTTCCTTGGATAAATGATAAATATTTTTGTTAATATATAAAGGGAATTTAATTAAAAAATTGAAAATGAAAACAGAGTGTGGGCCAAGGTGCACGGAGAGATGTTCGAGGACACAGTACAGAAAGCCATGCCTGTTTTTCTGCAACAAGTGCTGTGCAAAGTGCCTGTGTGTTCCTGCGGGCTACTACGGCAACAAACAGACTTGCCCTTGCTACAACAATTGGAAGACCAAGAGAGGTGGACCTAAGTGTCCTTAATTAGAGACACAAAACTTGTATTCTATACCCTTTTCATTGAATTTTATCTGTATCATCTTTGTTTATTAGTATCCCGTTCCACACAGATATAGTTCGTATAATATAAATGTTAGAATTGTTTTAAGTGACCTTCTTTATTTTTTCCGATATTTGATATGTTACTGGTTAGAAAATAAATAACAATACCCGTTATCATATAGATTCCTTCTAAATATTGCTTTTTGAGCTTTTTAAAACACATAGTCGCATTGCGACATGAGGTGGACAATAAGTTGGGCTGACCCTGGTACGGTCAGCCCATCAGCAAGGTTAGGTCATCAAATGGGTCAAGTTGGGCTTTCCATGTGAAATAAATCATGTGATTGGGCTGAGCCGGGCCATGGCTGGTTCATGAGATAGGTTAATTGGGTTAATCCACTTTCTAGCCATTTTAAAGTTTCATAATGAATAAGCACAGTTCAATTAGATCCGAATCATGTAAATTTGACCCTTTTATTTTAAAGGGTAAGTGGTAAGAGAGAGGTTCCCAGACTGGACCGTAGTTAAAGGTTATTTTTAACCGTAGTTAAAATTAGTTTTGTAATAATGGTTATAGAATTTGATCTTATAAAAACTTTTTTTTTGTTAGAATATGGAAATTATTTACTTAAAAAGTGAGATAATATAATTAATTATTTTTATTTAATCAAGGATTTAAAATTTCTTTATATGTTTTTAGAGATTCAAATTTATATTCTCCTAAAACACTTCATAGTTATTCGTTGATGCTTAATGAGACATGTTCGATCAGTTTAAAAAACTTATCAATACGCTACTACTCAGTGGATTCTAGACTTAATTCATAAACCACCAAAAAATAAACTTCAAAACTAACCTTTTTCATAATTAAGCTTAAAAAAAAAGAAAAATACAACCTTCTGAAATCACCCTAAAAAGGAAAAGGAAAGAGCCCAACCTACAAAATCACGAAATTTGCTTAGGAACATGGGTGATGGGCAATGGCTATGCACTCTGGAAGGATAGAGAGATTGGTATTTTTGCTACGATCCTACCTAATATGGCAAATTTATTTTTCTATATTTATAGGGGAGAGAGAACACCTAGAGCCCAAAAATAGGAGTATATGCTTCCTAATTCTCTCTTAATTTTTTTCCTAATTCTCTAATACTCTTCCCGTTTCATAATATATTTTTGTCATTTTTAAATTACGAAAAAATATTAAAAAAAAACACAAAAGTTACGACAAAATTGGAGTTAAAAATATCAAATTATCTTAATGTTTCATTGTAAATGAAGTCAATGAAAACGGAAAAAATAATAGACAAAAGTGGATAGAGTAATCATTAACATGTCATTATGATTGTAAAGAAACATATATTATTAAAATTAAAAAGATTAATTAAAGTGATAAATATCATGAAACACAATAAGTACATAAGTATTAGTTTACCACTTTAATATATATCGGCCACATCATGATTAACTTATACTCATTTCAGCTTATTTACACTTTTACTATTTCTACTAATTTTATTCGCCATTTTAAATATGTTGTAACTTAAAAAACACTTGTTTAAAAAAAAAAAAATTTTTTAGAGAAACTATCATTACAGAAGGAGCCAACCGAAAAGGAAAAAGGAGAAAGCGCCGAATGTTGTTCCCTTCTGCTTTTCTGCCTCTTCTCTCTCCTCTCATGGGTGTTGGAGGCTGCTCTCAGTGCTAATCTGAAGCCCTAATTGAAAGGTTCTCGCAGACTAAGCTTCATGAATCGCTCCATGGAAGCTTAATGGAGCTCTGGTAGAAGCTGCCGCCTCTCTCTGTCTCTCCTTTAACCTCCATTTTGAAGATCAACCCTTTTGGGTGTTTGATCAAGCTTTTGTCATCAAACCCTAATTGTAAATCCCGCATTTCCTTTTGCTCAGGTGAGGACTGGATTCAGCTCAGTATGTTTTGAATTATCACCTCGATCTAGTCTGTTGAGTTCAAAATTTCTGCTTCTTCATTCCTTTTGAATTCTTTTGCGCTGTTGTTGTGTACTATTCTGCCAAATCTCTGTCCTTTGGATTTGAAATGGTCTGTGTTTTTATTTCTATTTTTTTTCTCGATTTTCGTTTTTTCACAACTGTTTGTGATTTTCTTGGGTAATTGTAATTGTGACGAGTGATGTCTGTTGAATATCAGCGTTTTTTTCATCCCCTGTGTGTTTATTTCTGTTTTTCTCAGTCATGTTTTCAACTTTTTGGAGTTTGAAGCCAATGGGGTGTTGCGTTGCAAATGTAGTTAGGTGAAGAGTCAATATCTCCCTATAGCACTTTCCACAAGAAACGAGTAATTTATTTGTGGGTATATTTAAATGTGGTATCCCTTGTAGTCCCCCTCCCCCTCAGCCTCCCTCAAAAAAAAAAAAAAAAAAAAGAGGGTGGGTAGTGACCAAAGGAGTTAGCTTCCAGAACATAATGCTCTAGATTTTTTTTCCTAAAATAGCAACGAGGGAGCTTGCAAGGGAGGGATTTTATTCAAGAAGTCCATTGATACAGGAATTGATTCGTGTGATATCTGCTTGTTGTTTATGAGCTTTTTGTGCATTTCTATGGCCTATTTGTGTTTCATTTTCTGGAAAATGAATAATGTTAGGACGTATAGTAATCTTAAAGAAAAGATAGTAATTGTGGGGCATCAAAGTCATAGTCCGTATAGATGATGATAACTTCCATGTCCTTTAGACAAGGGTAAATTTTTCCAACTCAGACGACGAGCTAGTTTGGTGATTTTGTTAAAACTTTGGATTTAAAATCATTGACGGCCTACTACTATATTATTTTTATGTTCTGGTTAGTATTTTTCTTAGGGGCATAGGAATCAGAAGATAATTTGGAGAGACATTTTGGCTTCACTATAATCCAAGATGCGAAAGTTGCCCAAAATTGGCATTTTTAGTTGTCCCAAAAGTGGACATAACAAGAGCAAGTTTTGCATTGCACAAAAATAAGTTCTTGTTATCTATGGGTTAACAAACTAGCATTATAAAGGCATAGGCAATGTCTTCCTCGTTCAGATGTTCAGATCTTTATCACCATCAAGATTGATCTCAGGTAGTTGCTATTGTTCTGGACATGAACTGACTCCATTTTACATATAGTGTCTTCTCAGTTGTCCACTTACTGTTTATGCTAATTTTGTAATGTAGGTGTATATGGTGGGTACAATAACTTAGTGGGTTATTACACTTATGGCTTGTATGGTTTGTGGCAATACTTGGAGGACTTGTTATGCCCTTCTGCCCTGTATCTTCTCTGTAGTTAGATCCTCTGGACTTTTAAGAGCTTGCTAAGTTTTTCCTAGTGATGTACAGGTTGATTTACACGGGAATTTCTCTGCGGAACTCGGTATTTGTTCTACCACCTTTACCTGTCAGAACTAGCTATGCTACCCGCTGAAGTGAGAGAAGCTCAACTCCGTGAGAGCAACAGCCAGAAAGTCCACCCTCAGCCTATGGAGGACGCAATGAATCAGAACGCTGAAGCTATTGATGCTCTAATATCAAGGGTCTTTACAAACATTTCCTCTTTGAAATCGGCTTATGTTCAGCTCCAAGGTGCCCATACTCCTTATGATCCTGATAAAATCCAATCCGCTGATAAACAAGTCATTGCAGAACTGAAGAATCTGTCTGAACTGAAGCACTTTTACCGGGAAAATAATCCCAAACCAGTGTGTGTTTCTCCTCAAGACTCTCGGCTAGCTGCAGAGATTCAAGAACAGCAGAGTTTATTGAAGACATATGAGGTTATGGTGAAGAAATTTCAGTCAGAAATTCAGAATAAGGATTCTGAGATACATCAGTTGCAACAACAAATAGAAGAGGCTAACCAAAAGCGAGAGAAACTCGAAAAAATTTGAGGATGAGAGGCTTGTCAACTAGGGATTCACAAGTTTCAGGAGAGCAAAATGGTTTCTTTCCAGTGGATTTGACTCCTGATCTGTTCATTTCTGCTGTAGATGCGGCATACAAAGCTCTCCATGACTTCTCAAAACCATTAATCAACATGATGAAGGCAGCTGGGTGGGACCTTGACTCCGCAGCTCAGTCAATTGAAACCAGCATTGTTTATGCAAAGAGGGCTCACAAAAAATATGCATTTGAATCCTACATCTGCCAAAGAATTTTCCTGGGGTTTCAAGAGGAAAGTTTCACAGAGAACCCAGAGGATTTCTCTGTAAATAGAGAGAGTTTCTTTCACCAGTATCTTGCTTTGAGGGAAATGGACCCCTTGGATGCTCTGGGCCAAAACCCAGATTCCATCTTTGGTAGATTTTGTAGGAACAAGTATCTGCTATTGATCCACCCCAGAATGGAGGCCTCATTCTTTGGTAACTTAGATCAGCGGAACTATGTGATGGGGGTGGCCATCCTCGGACGCCATTCTACCAAGCCTTCCTAAAACTAGCAAAATCAATCTGGCTGCTACATAGGCTGGCTCACTCCTTCGATCCGAGTGCCAAGGTGTTTCAAGTCAACAAAGGAAATGAGTTCTCCGAGGCTTACATGGAGAGCATTGTGAAAAACCTTGTCATGGATGAAAGTGATCAAAAACCAAAGGTGGGGTTGATGGTCATGCCTGGCTTTTGGATCGCAGGCACCGTAATTCAGAGCCGAGTTTACTTGACTGGTATGAAGGTGGCTGATTGAGCCTGTTGTACCCTGTTTTAAGTGTACCATTAATTATCTTATATATGTGAGTTTTCTCCCAGTTTTTCCAACTGAATGTATCGTGTTTATAGAGCCACTGTCTTAGTATTTCTATGAGTTTGTAAGTGGTATCAGTGGTGGTGTCACCCCTTCAGGGTTATAAGTGGGATTAGTTAGTCTTGCTCTCACTGTCATATATTCTACTTACCGGACTGTCGAAATCTAGTCCTGTTGAGGTACTTAGGCAAGAAAGAAATCAAGGCATGTTCTTTTCACCCTAGTTTCTGTCTATGTCGGATTCTAAAATCTCATTCCCTAGTCAATTATGTGCCCATTTTTTTCATCTCGAACTCTTTTCGTCGAATTATTGACTCGGAAAATGTAGTGTTGTCGTGATATGATATGATGGGTGGAGGGACGAATGCAAAAGGCCGATAATGTTTTTGTCCCAATATGTGAAGTAAAACAATTGGATTTTAATCATTTTTTTTTAGATTAGAGGAAGAAGTCAAGCTTTATAAGCAATTCGGGTTATACCCCTTGCTATAACAATAAAAACTAATGATAACTAATTGCAGTAAAACAATTGAATTTCAATCTTTTTTTTTTTTTTTTATGGATTAGAGGAAGAAGCCAAACTTTATAAGCAATTAGGGTTATACCCCTTGCTATAAAAATAAAAACTAATGATAAGTTAAAAAATATACGTGGATATTCTTTTAATTTTTTTATAATTTATTTTGATAACTTTTTTCATTATTTATATACTTAACTCATTATTTGTCTTTTCTCTTTTTGCATCTTTAAACTTTAAAATTTTAATTTCTTTTGAAAAAATTGTCCCTAAGGTAAAGACAATATTTTATCTAAATTCATACTATTAGCAATATTATTCACAAAATTAAAACAAATTACTTTTGAAAATATACACATACAATATAATAAACATATGATATATAATTTTTTTAAAAATAGTCAATTTTAACTTAATTAAATAGATGAATCATCTAAATATCCTAAACATGCATATAATCAGTGTATGATTACCATATAGGATACTTATATGGTATTGCAATAACTATCTTGCATTATTATAACTACACATAAGTATCTTACATGTCAATCATAAATGCGGGAATATAAAAGAAACACAAAGTTCATGACAAATTTTGTATTAAATGACTAAGTTGTCCCTATATTTCATTGGAAATGAAGAAAATTAATAAAAAAGAAGAGAAACAAGACTATTAATAAGGACAAAATTGATAAACTAGTAATTAATATGTCATTGCAACGGTAAAGTGACAAGTATTTTGAAACGAGAAAAATTAGTTAAAGTAACATGTTTTGTGAAATGGAGGGAGTATATGATAAGCTTCAAATATATATAATATCTTAACACACCGTATTTTACCAGTGTCATTTTTGAAAAATAAATTTCTACGCTTTATTAATTTTTTTACAATTTTGTTTCAAATAAAAAAACAACTTTTTACAATTTTGTAGGAATTTATTTTTCTTAAGAATAATTTATGCCACAATTAATTTCGACAAGTTTTCTCGCTTCATTGTAATTTGTATGAATATCACGAACTCACAAGTAATCACAACACTGTCGTTGCGATTGTCACTGCTGGCGGGAAGTGAAAAGCAAAAGGAGAGAGAGAGAGAGAGAGAGAGAGATGACAGCGGCGGAAGAAGTGAAGAGAGAAGAAATGGCGATGACGGTGGATGTGAATGAAGAAGTTGAAGAAGACGACGATGAGAAAGGTACCTCCTGCAGGAAGGCTTTGCAGAAGTTCTTCCTTCAAGAATGGAACATCGTCAAGTCCATACTCGACGACATTGTTGCCGCCGGCGGCGTCACCGATTTCGCCTCTGTTCACAAGATCCGATCCATTGTACTCTCTCGCCCTAGCTCTATTATCCATTGAATCTATCAATTTTCACTTTTGATTTCGCTCTCCTTGATTTACGATTTATCAACTTTTAGGTGTTCAAATTTGTTGATGGTAATGAGGTTTAATTTAGGGTTTTGATTTGATTAGCTGATAATTTACTAGTTGAGATAGTAGTTTCTGGCTTTAAGCTTCGTTAGTGGTGGTCAGTATACCACATTTGGTGCTATTTGTAAGAATTCGAATCCAAATCTTTACCTCGAGAGTCATGCATAGGCAGGGTAGGAGGGGTGTTCAAATGTAGTTGATTAGTAGTGCTAGCGTTATTCTTATATTCTAAAGTGGGGTGTCTCCTTGTACTCTAAACTAGAAATCATTGACTGATTATTACTATATTGAGAGGAAGCGGAGAACAATGTATTGTGGCATTTTGCTTTAGTTCGTTAAGTCCAAGTCGAAAAACTTGCCCAAAATTGGCTTTTAGGAAAGGGTGAGGTATATGTATGAATTCATTTTTTGAAAATCATTCTCATGTATGACAGGAGAAACATTAGCACAGAATGCTTAAGTAGGCATTAAGCAATTAGCTTGAGACAACTCAAAATATGGAGTCATTAGATATACCCCTTTTTCTTTTTTTCTATTTTTTAATTATTCTCCATATGGGCATTCCTTCAATGCCACCCCAATAAAAAGAAAAAAAAAGAATGCTCTATATTTGAAGTTGCACCTGTGACCATTTATGTTTTTCAGTGTAATAGAAATAGATGTTGGTTGGTTTAAAAAAAAGGAAAAAAACAGCATAGGAAGCCATAAGCCTCAATATCACAGTCTAAGCCACTGTCATAAGGTCTTAACATTTCACCAAAGTCATCAAAGTGCAGTTTGCTTCCTTACGAGTTTTGCCAATGTATGTACAGTACTGATAAAGAAAAGTTTTAGGTCCGCATATTTGAATAAACATCTGCATGGTGTCTGTTTTTTTAGAGCAATCACAGTTGATTACATCTTAGTGCCTTGGAAGATGTCCCAACTTGTCTTATGCAATGATGTCATTACACATTTTCACGGGGCACTTTTTAGTATCTTTTGTTTGTTGATTCTGTATTAGTTCTCCAGAGTGCTGAAGATTCTTCTATCACGTGCACACAGATGGACAAATATCAGCAGGAAGGTCAACTGATAGAGCCTTACCTTGAAAGCATAGTTATTCCTTTGATGTCTCTTGTCCGCTCAAAGACAGTTGATTTGGGCACCGAGTCTGAAGAAATTCTTGAAGTGGCCAAGCCTCTTTCCATCGTTATTTATACATTAGTAACTGTCTGTGGATACAAGAGTGTTATCAAGTTCTTCCCGCATCAGGTTTCTGATTTGGAACTTGCAGTCTCCCTATTGGAGAAATGTCACACTACAAATGCAACCTCATCTCTGCGTCAAGAAAGCACAGGAGAAATGGAAGCTAAATGTGTTATATTGTTGTGGCTATCTATCCTAGTTCTGGTTCCATTTGACATTTCTTCTGTTGACACAAGTATTGCACAAACCAACCATCTGAAGATGGATGAGCCTCCCCCTTGGTTCTAAGAATATTAGAATTTTGCAAGGACTATCTTTCAAGTGCAGGTCCCATGCGAACTATTTCTGGCTTACTACTTTCAAAACTTCTGACACGCCCAGATATGACCAAGGCTTTCACCAGGTATCACCTATAGACTTGTCTTCAATGGATTAGTATGCCATGTCAAACCTCTTTGCACTGTTGTTTATACATTAATATTTCTGGCTGTGGACACAAGGCTGTTAGCAAGTTCTATTCTTGTTCTGGTTCTGTTTACTACTGTGTTACATTAGTGTGCAATATTTGGATGAAAAGATGAATTAATGTGGTTGTTATTCATTGGCCGAACAGAATACAACCCTTTTCCTGTAGTTTTTATACTGTACTTCTGCAAGTAGCTACAATGCATTCATTCCCTGTCACCCCCATAAAAATGAAGAAAAAAGAGGGGACAATAAAAAGAAAAGAGGAGGAAAAGCCTGCTAATTTGAGAAGAAGGGATCCTGAAGAACACCCCCCCAAAGGCAGAGTTAGGGCTAGTTTTAGGTTGCAACTTCAATGCAAGGTGTACGGGGATTCACTCTTAGTTCTTACAGTACATGGTTAGGGTAAATTTTTAGAGGATTGCAGTACATAGATAGATCATAAGGCTATTGACTGGAGATTGTTCAATAAGTCCCTTTTTGGGAGTTTTTGCAATAAAAAACTTCAGATGGAAAGAAGCTTCAATTTATTATTTCGCCAGTATTTTAAATTCTCGTAGACTGTAATTGGAGCTCTAATTAGCGCTAGAGCAGTAATGTATACCTTTTGAGCTGGCTACTCTCTGCATCTCTTTGGATGTGTTTACCCAAACTATTGACAGACTGCTTGCGTCTTGCAATGTAGATCTTTGAGTAAATATCCATGACATAATACATGAATTTTGACAATGTGATGTGTCTTTCAGCTTCATTGAATGGACTCATGAAATACTGTCCGCGTCATCTGATAATGTATTGGATCATTTTCGGTTGCTTGGTGCGGTGGAAGCTTTGGCTGCCATTTTCAAGGTTAGTTGTTCTGGTTCTTGCTTACTCTCTCTGTTTCTCTTGTAATTACTAAGCAATTGTTCATGAGGTTTAAAGTAGATGCTTAAACAAACTATATTTACATCATTATGAAAGGTTGTCTAGTGACTCTGGTAGGGCCTGCCCTCCTCATACTGTGGATTTTTAATCCTGCCAAGCAACTCTTTATTGGGCAGTGATGTTCATAGTGCGTTTTTGTGCAGGCAGGTGGTAGAAAGGTGCTGCTTGATGTGGTTCCTATTGTTTGGAATGATGTATCTGCACTCATCAAGTCCAATATGGCAGCCCGAAGCCCACTTCTTCGCAAATATCTTGCGAAGCTCACTCAGCGAATAGGACTTGTTTGCCTTCCTTATCGGTCTCCATCCTGGCGCTACAAGGTCAGCACAGTTCAATCTCTGTACTTTGTTGCAGTAACTTATTTCCCTTTGTCTCTCTCTGTTGTGGAGTTGAACTACTGTTTAATAACATCTGAAAACTGTTGCAAAGAGAAATTCCTTTCAGAAACCATTCAGGGCCTTCATAGCAGGTGTGCTAGTTATCAGAGACGAGGGTTATGGGCTCAATCTTGTTCCATGTTTGCCCTTCGAGTTGGTCGTATGTTGTGAATTTGATGTCTGGCTTTCAATGATGTTGTGAGAAAGGATTTTTGGAAACTGCTCTTCGTGTCCTTACCAACTAGTCAAACAGTTGCTGTGATTTCATACATGATATTATAAATATCATGATCCAGCAGGCTACCCTGTAAACAGAGATCTCATTACATCAATATCATAGCACATGGAATTCAGAGGAATATAGAGGCAATTTAGCATTTAGCAGCGTGAGAACAAAAAGAAGAAATAGATACAGAAGGAGAGAAGCGACTACTTGTTGTAGGAATTATCTTGTGTCGATGGGCATACCATTTTTTTACCAGTGTGTGCCATTTTTTAAAATGCAAAAATAGAAGGTCACAACATTTCCTTTTTAAATTAATAAGATAGTCTCTAGTGCCCGTACCATTCCAAGAAAAGCTGATATAGCCAGTAAAGGCTTGTATTACTGATGCAGTTGAGAAGTAGTCTTACATTTGTTCAAACTGGCTCATCACATTGAATGATAGAAAGTTACTGGTAGTAGCTGGAACAGATTAATTTGGCATATGTAGCATTGACTATAGAGGCTCGAGTTGGTACTTGGTACTCATTCCTTTTCTTCTTCTTGTTGTTGGCCACGAGAAAGAAAGTTTTTGCTTTACCTCTTTTATGGAATACCATATTCCCAGCATGGTTTTTGAAGCATTTTGGTGAACATACCATTCTTCATAACTCCAATGAAATATTGTGAGATTTTGCTATATTTGTTTTTACTCTGTAAGTTTTTCAAATGCGCAGTGATATATAGTTGTGGTTATCGTTGAAATTGAGGTTTATCTTTTGGGATGTAGCCATAGATGTTTGACAAAGAGTTTGATGACTATAGAAAAATTACTGATAAAGATCATTCAGGATTTTCTAAAATGTCTACACTTTCCTGTTCAAAATTGGCATAAATTTGTGTTTGCGTGTAGGTTATCCTTTAATTATGCTGCCCTGCAGGGTAGGATCACATCTCTGCGGCAGAGTATTTTACCTGATGCTGCTAATAATGCTGATCAATGTGGTCATGGAACTGAGACGAGCTTATCCAATAAGGAGGAAGAGATGAGCACTGAGCAAGATGAAGACATGGATGTTCCAGAGCTTGTAGAGGAGATCATTGAAGTCCTACTGATGGGCTTGAAAGATACAGTATGTTCAAAGGGTGATATTCGTTTTTTTTTTTTTTTAATGTTGATCTCTCTCGCACTTTTGTGTTATATTCAGTTTTTATTGTTGATCTCTATCACACACATCTGCTTCTTTAGCAGACTTCAAAGAATTTTGCATGATGCTTTTATAATTGCAAGTTATTTCTTTATTTCTTCAAAGGATTTTTAGGTTCTTTGCTTTGGTCGGAAAATGTTGTGCATTCCTTATGTGCATCATCTTAAGGCTGTCAATTGTTATGCATTGATGCTATAATGGTCTGCTTATGAACGTGCTTCCTTTCATTACCATCTATTATTGTAAGAGGTCAATATGTCTTCATCTCTCCGAGAAACATCTATAGGAGCTTGGATAAGGTTCCATGGCCTATGTTGTTTGCAGATTATATATTAGTAAAAGATTCTATCATGCTTCCTTTCTCATGCCTAAGTGGATGTTCCTTTCTTTGATTTCATTTGTTGCCTTCTTTTGGGGTGCTGAACTTTGATACACTTGGTGTGGGTCCTGTGCTCATTGAGTACCACCTAATCTATCCTTCTAAATCTTGGGAAACTTTTAGTACTGTCAAACTACACATCAATCTATAATTGTAAATTTGCAGGATACTGTTGTCCGTTGGTCTGCAGCTAAAGGCATTGGCCGGGTGACATCACGTCTGACGTTTTCCCTTGCAGATGAAGTCCTGTCATCTGTGCTGGAGTTGTTTTCACCACGAGAGGTATTCTATCAGGATAGCTGTCTTTCATTTTTGCATGCATATATCTTCAAATTGGTTTCTGTTTTAGGTGACTGTTCATCTTGTTTTGCATTTATGTGTCATGCATCAGTGTCCAGCCATATGTGTCTGTTCAATATTTTTTTCCAAAGGAAGGGTTTGGAAACAAGCTCAGTTTCAAAGAGGATCTGAACCTCTGCCTAAGATCAGTATAGCATTCCATTTGGATGAATGTCTTGTGTTGCTTGTTTTTCCCTTAAGAATAACGAAGGCTTTGACAGTTCTAGAAATTGTATTCACGATCATATATATACATGCAGCAATGCTGAAATTAATAGTTGTGACTTGCTATTCTTTTCAGGGAGATGGTTCATGGCATGGAGGTTGTTTAGCATTGGCAGAACTTGCTCGTAGAGGATTGTTGCTGCCAATTAGTCTTCCAAAAGTTGTACATGTTGTTATCAAGGTTAGATTATCTTTTAATGGAGATATGTCAATAATTTATGGTTGTATGAACTCTTTTGGGGTAGTTTCATTTAATTATTTCTAACCATTATATGGGTTCAAGTGTGCAATAAATATAACTAAAAGGAAATTTTGTATTTTTGGGATGATGGTAGCTTTATTTATCTTCACTAGAAGTTGTAGACACGTCAATAGTCTCTTTTTTGGGGTGTACACTTTTTATTTAGGGTGTTTTCTATGCTTCTTCAGCTGTTGATCCTATAAAATTTATGTTATACCTGCCCTTCCTCCTGCCCCCCACCCCCAAAGAAAAAAGGAAGAAAAGAAATCTAGGTCGAAATTTCTTTGATTTTTTAGATGGGACTTACCTTTGGAGGATTTTGTCATTTCAGCTGCTTTCTTCATGATCCTTTTAGAGGCGTAGGATTTCAATGACCTTGTTTCCAACCTAAGAGTATAGGAGCTTAGGTTAATAGTGTATTGTTTATGCCTGCTGTGTATCATTCAATTCTTGTTGGTGCAACAAAATGTTGGGTTGTCTCATGTAAAAGATATGGCGAGACACACTCCCTTATGGCTAACCTTCTTTTTTTTGTTTTTTTGAGGGTGGGGGGTGGTTAATAGTCTATTTAGGGTTGCCTTTAATGTTTCTCAAGTGCTTGGATGATAAAAACAATCTTTTCAGGATAATCTCTGCTGAAATTCTGCTCGTTGGTGTGTGTTTGCTATGTCCTTGCCTACACTCATGTCCCCCTGAAAAAGGCTATCACCTTGCCCTCTTTTGGTTTTTTCTTGTGGTAAAATATGTATAAAATACAATTGGGAACATACAGGATTTGATGCCAATGTAATATATGCAATGGTATGAGTTCAGTTTTGAAAGAATGGAAAGATATCTGCCGACATTATTTTATTTTCAAGTGTTCTTATCACTGAACACTGCAGCTTACTGTTTGTCATTGGACTAGATGGAGCCCAACAGCTTTTCGAATTATTGAATATATTGAAAATTGACATCACAGCAATACAGACTATAAATCCCAAAGGAATACATCTCTTTCAGGCATTACATTATGATATTCGAAGGGGTCCTCATAGTGTTGGAGCTCATGTTCGTGATGCTGCTGCCTATGTTTGCTGGGCATTTGGTCGAGCATATTATCACACGGATATGAGAAGCATACTGGAACAGCTTGCTCCCCATCTGTTGGTAGTAGCTTGTTATGACCGCGAGGTACATATTTTTCATGTGTTTATCTTTGTTATTGAACACGTGGATAGTGATGTGCTCTTGGACTGGCCCTTATTGTCTGCAAAATCTTTTGAAATGCAAATATCAGGTCAACTGTAGAAGGGCGGCAGCTGCTGCATTCCAAGAGAATGTTGGAAGACAGGGTGATTATCCGCATGGCATAGACATTGTGAACACTGCAGATTACTTTGCTCTGTCATCACGTGTGAATTCATATCTTAATGTGGCCATTTGCATTGCTCAATATGAGGGATATCTCTATCCCTTTGTGGATGAGCTGCAGCATAGTAAAATCAGTCACTGGGTATGAATTATATTAACTTGTCTCTCTTTCCTTTTTTTTTTTTTTTGGGTATTTCTAAGTGTAGTGTAACATGTTTTGCTGTTTTTTCTTCGTACGAGCTGATATCTGCATTCCTGCTGTGAAAGATGATTTTTATTTATATATATATTTTTGGGTTCCTGATTAGTATTTTAGGAACTTCCCATTACCAACATATTTTTTGGCGGGTCTTATAGAAATTAGGAACACTCTCTTTGACAACCCATATCAGGGGTAAGGTTATGTAATTCAATTCCCTAGATAGTGATCCATTCTATCTCATTTTCACCATCATTGTTATGACTGACTGTTCACCCACATTCATTGTTTTAGATTTCCTCTAACTATTGAGTGTATAAATGAGCATAAATCAAAAATTTGGTCCTTTTCTTCTCTTTTGTTTTCCTTTTTTTGAGGGGGTGGGGTGGGGTGGTGGAGGTTAGATCCTTGGTCTTCCAAATTGAAGATGCGGCAGATACATTCTTTGTTCCAGAAATCAAAATGAACTGTGCCATGCATCTGATCTTTGTTGATTTTATATATTTCAATGCACCAATAACAATATGATATGGTTGAAGGGCATAAGAATCTCTAACTCACTTCAGTTTTTAAGGTCACTTTTGGATAAACTTCAACCCTCGCAAAATCCCTCACCTTCTTTCTCAAATGCCTACTCTCTTTCCTATCTTAATGCGTTGTAAGCTTGTAATTCAGAAGAATATAGGTTTCATAAAACTCGCGACGTCCTGATCAGTTTATGGTGAGGGATCTCAGACTTTGTAGGTTTAAACTTAAGTGATAGAATAAAAGAATCAATCTATTGAATATTTCATTGGCTTAAAGTCTCTCATGTATGACTTCAGAGATGAACTGAAGCCTTGCCTATACTATACCATTTTTCTCGTGATTGGCGACTGGGTTGTTTGATGGCTATTTGTTGTAAATATTTTCAGGATAGAGGTTTGAGGGAACTTGCTGCCAAAGCTTTATCTGCTCTAGTGAAGTATGATCCTGAGCATTTTGCAAACTCAGTCCTTGAGAAAATAATTCCGTGCACGCTTTCAACTGATTTATGTATGCGTCATGGTGCAACTTTAGCAGCTGGCGAACTTGTTTTGGCTATGCATCAGTGCAATTATGCCCTTTCTGCAGGTTGGTACAGCTTGCATGAAACCTTTTATTAATTACTTTTTCGAACTTCAACACAATCCTCTTGGTTGGGTACATAGAGCTTAAATTCTCTACCTTATATCCCAATGAAAATGTTAGTCATTCTAGTTGAGTTAGTCTTGAATAATCTCACTTTCACTATTTTAATGGTAAAATGGATAAATTTTGTTTCCTGATAACTTGCTTACGGCTGTCCTATTTGGCCTTCTGCATGTCACTCTGAAACTTGCAAACATTGTCTCAAATTTGGTTGGTTTTCTTAGATTAAATGCCTCCCAACTTATGCTACCCAGTGTGCTGTAATCATGTTATGCATCGTGATAGGAAATTTAGCTCTTTTTCCCAGTAGAATTGTGGAACCAATATCTGGTTTCATCTCTAAATACCCGAGGTGCTTCAAGCCAATCTTTTTAGACTTATTGTTAAAATGTTAAAAGTGGACAAAATCAACTGCAGATTAATCATTCCTAATTTGCTGTCCATATTTTATTTGAGGTATGAAGTTTAGTTCTTGTTTGCATGGCTAGCTGGTTGCAATTTCTTTCAAATGGCTCCTTAGTCGCCCCATGCAAATTAGGATCTGATTCCTGTTCATCCTTGTGATCGTGTAGCAATATAATTATAAGTAATAGAGTATTAGAGATATTATTGTACATAAAATAATTGTAAATTATTTTTCTGTATTATCTCCTATATATATAGAATGCCAAAGTCCCATATTGGTGAGTCATTCCGCCATATATCTTTCACATGGTATCAAAGCCAAAGGCTCGATTCAAAATCTCTCATTTTCTTTTCCCTAAGAAAACACCCCTAACCCTAGCAGCCGTCCACTGTCACAAAAAAAAAACCTGCCTGAACTAGCAGCAGCCACGCTCACGAACCCTAACCCTAGCAGCAAGCCACGCTCTCTCTCTCCTTCATGGCTGTCCTCACCCATGACTTGCTGCCGGCAGCTTCCGCCGCTGCTGCCTCCGTCGTCTGCACTGCCCCGACGGACGGTGCTTTCTCCGTGAACCCCTCGCCGGCGTCAAATCCCTTCTTTTCTCCGGTTGTTTCAACCCCTGTTTTGGCTCCATCTGTTGTGGGCTCTGCTGTCCACGTTGCTGCGGCCTCCGGTGTCGCTTTCCGCCGCCGCCGCCTCTACCCAGTACTGGGCTCCCGCCGCCACTGTCGACACCTTTCACCGGGGCTTCTACCTGGAGCACGCCATCTCCTTTGGTTCCTGCTGATTTCTTCGGGTCGCCTGTGCTATCTGCCGCTGCCACCATTATTTTATGTACAATAATATCTCTAATACTCTATTAATAAGTTTTAGGATTTGAGGATTACCACTTGGGGGTAATTTATAAGTAACCCCTTTCCCAAGGGAGATTTCAGGGGTCCAAATCCCGCCTGATACAAGGTTCGCCCCTTCCCCCATGATCCCTGTTACCTCTCCTTTGCTGGGCTTCTTACCTTTCCTGGCCCTAGATTGTTGCAAACCTTTTGTTAAGGGAAACACTTCAGGCCCGTTTGTATTTATTTCTGCAGATAAGCAGAAGCAAGTTGGGGGCCTTGTTCCTGCTGTTGAGAAGGCACGCCTCTACCGTGGAAAGGGTGGAGAAATTATGCGTGCTGCTGTTTCCCGGTTCATTGAGTGCATCTCTTTAGCTCATATATCATTACCAGATAAGATTAAAAAAGTTTGCTTGACACACTAAATGAGAACTTGAGGCATCCAAATTCTCAGATACAGGTTGGTTCTTTTTCCTGGAGGTGATTTTGAGTTTACTTTGATCCCTTAGACCTGAACTGTTGGTTTATATTTTCATATGTTGAACAGAATGCTGCTGTTGATGCCCTGAAACACTTTGTTCCAGCATACCTTCAACCAATGGATGATAAAGGCACCTTTGATATTTCATCGAAGTATGTTGAACAGTTGAGTGATCCTAATGTGGCTGTGAGACGAGGCTCTGCATTGGCACTTGGTATTTTGCCTTATGAATTTCTTGCTAAAAGATGGAAGGAGGTACTGTTGAAGCTTTCCAGATCCTGTGAAATTGAGGTAATGTAGCATTTTCTTGTTAATGCTTTCCTTTTGTTTTCATTTGAAGTTTAATCTGAGCGACTTGCTTGGTTGATATCTTCAGGACAATCCTGAAGATCGGGATGCTGAAGCACGGGTAAATGCTGTCAAAGGTCTTGTTGCTGTGTGTGAAATTCTGACTGAGTTCCGAACCACATCATCTGTGCATATTGGAAAGGATGACATGGCTCTTTTTCTTGTTATCAAGAATGAAGTAATGAAGAGTTTATTTCAAGCACTTGATGATTATTCTGTGGATAACAGAGGTGATGTTGGCTCTTGGGTTCGTGAGGCTGCTATGGATGGCCTTGAGAGATGTAGTCACATTCTCTGCAGGAGAGATGCCATGAGTTCCCAAAACGGCGAAGCATGTTTGCAAGTTTCCGAACATGATACAATCAAAGAAGATCAGACAAAACCACTATTTGATGCAGATCTTGCTACCAACCTAATTGCTGGGATTGTCAAGCAAGGTGTAGAAAAATGGACAAGCTTAGAGAAGCTGCTGCCAAGGTTCTTCAGAGGATTCTTTACAACAAAACAATATTTGTCCCCTTCATTCCATACAGGGAAAAACTGGAAGAAGTAATTCCAAATGAGACACAGTTAAAGTGGGGGTAAGCATATTTAAATGCTTTATCTCAATTTTCTTGAACTGATTAAGTTTTTTAATGGAGAGTTTATGCACAACTTGTGCAGGTACCTACTGTCTCTTATCCTCGCTTTGTAAAGTTACTTGAGCTTAGGTGCTACAGTAAACCGCTCCTTTCTGGATTGGTTGTCGCAATTGGTGGCTTACAAGATTCTTTGAGAAAAGCATCACTTGCTGCTTTGTTAGATTATTTGCAAGCATCTGAAACTGAAAACTGCAATGAGAGTGTTTCACGAGAACTTAATTTATCCACTGATATACTATGGATCCTTCAACATTACAAAAGATTTGATAGAGTCATCACACCTGCCTTGAAGGTAATTCATATAAACGCTGCAGATTTTATTATTTTAGAAGAGGATCTGCATATTGTAGTGCTTTAAATGGATTGATTGTATTCAAAGTCAATGAATAGGTTTTTGTAGTGCTTTCAATTGATAATCATCTAAAATGGATTCGTTGCTAGCTTGCTATCCTTGTGAGCTTGGTTCTCTGCAAAGCTTACTTTCTGTAGTGCTGCAATCAAATTGCTAATTTTGTACCTTTTACTTTTGAACCTATGCCCTTAAATTTGATCATTTTTGCCTTTTGTTTATGGATGAAAATTTTCCAGTCAATTCTTGTGGTATTGTCATAAGATCAGAAATCACTTAGTATTTTTACTTCGAAATTCTCTATGTGTTGGAGTTGTTATGTGACAAGTATGTTGATTCTACTTCATTGCTTTGCATTTCAGACTATCGAGATTCTATTCAGTAAAAAGGTCTTCCTGAACATGCAGGTATTCCTCTGTTTACCATGCTCCCCTGATTTATCTTTTTTTTTTTAATAGTGTGTTGACTCGTGTTTCATTGTATGTTTTTGCCTGATTGATTAAGTTTTGGAGGAATAATGTTTTGATGCATTGTACAATAACAGTGAATGCAAAAAAAAAAAAGGGGACTTGCGACACAGGACAGGGGGACACAGGACACATGGAAAGAACTAGATTCCTGGGCTGATATATGGAAGTGCAAACAAACACTTAATTTTGAGCTTTGGGTAGACCATGCTTGAGTAGCTTGTCATTAACCCATTAAAAGGCAATGAAGTGCCACAATTTATTCTTCAGAAATCTAGATGGTACCCCTTACTGATAGACTACTAGGACAGTTCACTCTATGACCTTAACCCTTATTAAAATGCAAACATTTGTAATGGAACGACTAACTCGCACTAAACCTAACTTTTTAGTAGATATTATAAACTGCCTATCTCAGCTTTAACCAATCATGAAGATCTAAATTAGGCTTCTTCAAATAATTGGATACTTTATAACACTGGTTGCTGGTAATAGGAAAAAAAGAAGGCTAAAGCATTTTTTCCCTCCTTGAGTCTCCCAGCATACTTGAGGTAGGAAAACTGGAGAGAACATGTGGATATTTTAGCCCTTGCACACAAAATTGAACAGCCAAACAATGGAAAAACATGCCACATTAGCATTGGCAGTGGAACCCTTAGTTTCAAAAGCGCGGCCAGGGCGCGCCAAGGTTCACAAAAGCCCAAAGCCCACCCCTTGCGCCTTGCAAGCGGTGAAGCCCAGCGCCTCCAAAAAGCCCTCTGACCTCAGTTTGCGCCTCAGCCAGCGCAGTTGCACCTCAGCCACCTCGTGTGCCTCAATGGGCTTTTTTCTGTTTTTTTTGCGATTTTCCTGTCTCCCCTCCCCCTTCTCTTTGTTTTGTCTCTGTCTCTGTTAGATTGTGAGTAAGTGGGTTAGTTGCAACTTTTTTCAATTGGTGCTGTTTTTTTTTCTTTTTTTGCTTGCTTTTTCAGTGAAAATCGTAGCGAATTCATTATGTTATCACAATCTAAGGCTCTTTGTGGTATTTTTCGTAGTTACACTGATACCTAATTACTTATTTGATGTCATCATCTCGCATATTCGACAAAAATATTGCTTGGTAATGATTTTCAAGCATTTTTAGTAAGTGCCCCTCGTTCCACCTTAGGACCCTATGCACTTTTGGGTGCCTTGAGCTTTTTTAAACTAAGAGTAGTAATCATGAAGATCATCTAAATTCATACAGAGGATAGTGTTAACATCCCAAGGGGTTTCAGAGACAAGTGGTCTAAGTATTAATTATCAAAATCATGTCCCAAGGGGTTTTAAAGGGATAGTGGTCAACTTTTTCCAAAACCCAAAAATGAAGGCTATTATCCATACTTTTTGCAATTTTTGGAAAATTTTCGGAAAGTTGTAAAATAATATCTTAATAAACCTAGTGATAGTTCAAAAGGTTCTTGGGTATTTTAACCCAATTCTAAATAATTTCAACAACATTACACCAGGAAAACACTAAAATCTTCATCATTCTTGGTTACTTTGGGATCACTTTTTAAGATCCAAAGGATAATGACAACGTCATACGTAGTAATCATCAAGATTATCTAAATTCATCAAGAGAGTACTGATAGGTGTTTTAGAGACATGGTGGTCAACTTCTTCCAAGAACCAAAAATAAAGGCTATTATTATCCATAGTTTTTTGCAATTTTCGGAAAATTTTAGGAAAGTTGTCAAATAATATCTTAACAAATTTAGTGATAATTCAATAGGTGCTTGACTATTTTAAGCCCATTATAAATCATTTCAGTAGCATTGCACCCCACCACCAAAAACACTAAAATCTTGCTTATTTTTTATTACTTTCATATGACCTTCTAAGATCCAAAAGACAATGGCAACGTGATAAGTAATAATCATTAAGATCATGTAAATTTATAAAGAGAACATTGTTAACGTCCCAAGGGGTTTCGGAGGCATAGTGGGAGCTCCTTCTAAGGCCCAAAAATGAAGGTTATTATCCAGGATTTTTTTGATTTTTAGGAAATTTTGGTAAAATTATTAAATAATATCTTAACAAATCTAGTGATAATTCATAAGGTTCCTGTCTATCACCACTAAAATCTTGCTCATTCTTGACTCGCTTTTGGATCACCTTCTAAGATCCAAAAGAGAATGTAAACGTCATTAGTAGTAATCATCAAGATCATCTATATTCATAATGAGGATACTGCTAACGTCCGGAGGGGTTTCAGAGGCGAAGCGGTCAGCTCCTTCGAAGACCCAAAAATGAAGGCTATTATCCATGGTCTTTTGCAATTTTTGGAAAATTTTCGGAAAGTTGTCAAATAATATCGTAACAAAACCGAGTGATAATTCGAAAGGTTCTTGGCTATTTTAGGCCCATTGTAAATCATTTCAACATCATTGTACACCACTGAAACACTAAAATCTTTGCTCATTCTTGATCAGGCGTTCGGATCACCTTCAAACATTCAAAAGCAATAGCAAGGTTATAAATAGTAATCATAAAGATCATCTAAGTTCATAAACAGAATACTTTTAACGTCCAAAGGGGTTTCGGAGACATAGTCGTCAACTCTTCCAAGACCCAAAAATGAAGGGTATTATCCAGGGGTTTTTGACATTTTTGGTAAATTTTCGAAAGTTGTCAAATAATATCTTAACAAGCCTAGTCATAATTCAAAAGGTTCTTGGCTATTTTAAGCACATTCTAAATCGTTTCAACTGGATTGGACACCACTAAAACACTAAAATCTTGCTGATTCTTGGTCGATCTCGAATCATATTCTAAGATCGAAAAGACAATGACAACATCCTAAGTAGTAATTATCAAGATTATCTAAATTCATAAAGAGAATACTCTTAACGTCCCAATGGGTTTCGGACGCGTAGGGGTCAACCGATACCAAGACCGAAAAATGAAGGGCTATTATCCATGATTTTTTTGCAAATTTTGGGAAATTTTGGGAAATTTGTCAAATAATATCTTAACAAACTTAGTGATAATTCAAAAGGTTCTTGATTATTTTGAGCCCATTCTAAATCGTTTCAACAACATTCCACACTACTAAAACACTAAAATCTTGCTCATTCTTGACTACTTTCGGATCACTTTCTAAGATCCAAAAGACAATGACATTGTCGTAAGTAGTAATTATCAAAATCTTCTAGATTCATAAAGAGGATACCATTAACGTCCCAATGGGTATTAGAGGCATAGGGGTCAACTCCTTCTAAGGCCCAAAATGAAGGCTATTATCAATGGTTTTTTTGCAATTTTTGGGAAATTTTGGGAAAGTTGTCAAATAATATTGTAACAAACCTAATGATAATTCAAAAGGTTGGTTATTTTTGGCCTATTCTAAATCATTTTAACATCATTGCACACCACTAAACACTAAAACCTTTAAACATTCAAAAGCAATGGCGAAGTCATAAATAGTAATCATCAATATCATCTAAATTCATAAAGAGAATACTTTTAACGTTCCATGGGGTTTCGGAGGCATAGTGGTCAACTCCGCCAAGACCCAAAAATGAAAGCTATTATCCATGGATTTTTGCCGTTTTGGGAAATTTTCGGAAAGTTGTCGAATACAATCCGAACAACCCTAGTGATAAATCAAAAGGTTCTTAGCTATTTTAGGCCCATTCTAAATCATTTCAACATTGATGCTCATTCTTGGCTACTCTCGAATCACATTATAAGATCGAAAAGTTAATGACAACATCCTAATTAGTAATCATCAAGATTATTTAAATTCTTAAAGAAAATAATCTTACTTGTCCCAATGGGTTTCGGAGGTATAGTGGTCAACTTCTACCAAGAGCGAAAAATGAAGGCTATTATCCATGGTTTTTTGCAATTTTGGAAAATTTTCGGAAAGTTGTCAAATAATATCTTAACAAACCTAGTGATAATTCAAAAGGTTCTTGACTATTTTAAGCCCATTCTAAATCGTTTCAATTGCATTGCACACCACCAAAACACTAAAATCTTGCTGATTCTTGAGTACTTTCATATCACCTTCAAACAATCAAAAGCAATAGTAAAGTCATAAATAGTAATTATCAAGATCATCTAAGCTCATAAAGAGAATACTTTTAACATCCCAAGGAGTTTTAGAGGCATAGTGGTTAACTCTGCGAAGACCCAAAAATGAAAGCCTAGTATCCATGAGTTTTTGCCATTTTTGGGAAATTTTCGGAAAGTTGTCAAATACTATCTTAACAAGCCTAGTCATAATTCAAAAGGTTCTTGGTTATTTTAGACCCATTCTAAATTATTTCAACAACATTGGTGCTCATTCTTGGCTACTCTCGAATCACATTCTAAGATCGAAAAAGAATGACAACATCCTAAGTAGTAATCATCAAGATTATTTAAATTCATAAAGAGAATACTCTTAACGTCCCAAGGGGTTTCGGAGGTATAGTAGTTAACTTACGCCAAGACCGAAAAAATGAAGGCTATTATCCATGGTTTTTTGCAATTTTTGAGAAATTTTCGGAAAGTTATCAAATAATATCTTAACAAGCTTAGTGATAATTCAAAAGGTTCTTGGCTATTTTAGGCCCATTCTAAATCATTTCAACAACATTGGTGCTCATTCTTGGCTGCTCTCGAGTCACATTCTAAGATCGAAAAGACAATAAATAGTAATCATCAAGATCATCTAAGCTCATAAAGAGAATACTCTTAACGTCCCAAAGGGTTTCACAGGCATAGTGGTCAACTCCTATCAAGACCGAAAAATGAAGGCTATTATCCATGATTTTTGGCAAATTTTGGGAAATTTTAGGAAAGTCGTCAAATAATATCTTAACAAATTTAGTGATAATTCAAAAGGTTCTTGACTATTATAAGCCCATTCTAAATCGTTTCAATAACATTGCACACCACTAAAACACTAAAATGTTGCTCATTCTTGACTACTTTCGGATCACTTTCTAAGATCCAAAAGACAATGGCAACGTCGTAAGTAGTAATTATCAAGATTTTCTAAGTTCATAAAGAGGATACCGTTAACGTCCCAATGGGTTTCACAGGCGTAGAGTTCAACTCCTTCTAAAGCTCAAAAATGAAGGTTATATCCATGGTTCTTTTGCAATTTTTGGGAAATTTTGGAAAAGTTGTCAAATAATATCCTAACAAATCTAGGAATAATTCAAAAGGTTCTTGGTTATTTTAGGCCCATTCTAAATCATTTCAACATCATTACACACTATTAAAAGACTAAAATCTTGCTTACTCGATCTGTTTTCATATCACCTTCTATATCTAAGAGAGAATGGCAAAGTCATAAGTAGTAACATAGTGTAAAAAAGTGTGCCCTGGCTCACAAAAACCTAAAGCGCACGCCCTACTCCAAAAATCCTCTCGACCTCCGGCGCGAGTTGCCCCTCGCGTGCCTCAATTGTCTTTTTTAGTTTTTCTGCTATTTTCCTTTCTCCCCCTCCCCCTTCTCTTTCTTTTGTCTCTTTCTTTGTTAGGTTTTGAGTAAGTGGGTTAGTTGCACCTTTTTTCAATTGGTGCTGTTTTTATTCTTTTTTTGCTTGCTTTTTAGCGAATTCATTATGTTATCACAATCTAAGGCTCTTTGTGGTATTTTTCATAGTTACAATGATATCTAATTACTTATTTGATGTCATCATCTACCATATTCGACAAAAAATATTGCTTGGTGATGATTTTCAAGTATTTTTTAGTAAGTGCGCCTCGTTCCACCTTAGGACCCTATGCGCTTTTCTAAACTAGGAGTAGTAATCATGAAAATCATCTAAATTCATAAAGAGGATAGTGTTAACATCCCAAGGGGTTTCGGAGAAATAGTGGTCTTAGTATCAATCATCAAAATCATGTAAATTCATAAAGAGATTACCCTTAATGTCCCAAGGAGTTTTAGAGGTGTAGTGATCAACTCTTTGCGAGACCCAAAAATTAATGTTGTTATCTTGGAAAGTTGTAAAATTATATTTTGATAAACCTAGTGATAATTCAAAAGGTTATTGGCTATTTTAGGCGAATTCTAATATTTTACAATAGGAAAACACTAAAATCTTCCTCATTCTTGGTTGTTTTAGGGTCACCTTTTAAGATCCAAAAGACGTTGGCAACGTTATAAGTAGTAATCATCAACATTATCTAAATTCATAATGAGAATATTGTTAACATGCCAAGGTGTTTCGGAGGCGCAGATAACCCAAAAAATGAAGGCTATTATCCATAATTTTTTGCAATTTTCGAGAAATTTTCGGAAATTTGTCAAATAATATCTTAACAAACCTAGTGATAATTCAATAGGTTCTTGGCTATCTTAGGCCCATTCAAAATCATTTCAATAGCATTGCACACCACCAATACACTAAAATCTTGCTCGTTCTTGACTACTTTCGGATCACCTTCTAAGATCCAAAAGATGATGACAACGTCATAAGTAATAATCATCAAGATGATCTAAATTTATAAAGAGAACATTGTTAACGTTCGAAGGGGTTCTAGAGGTGTAGTGGGCAACTCCTAAGGCCCAAAAATGAAGGCTATTATCTATGATTTTTTGCAATTTTTAGGAAATTTTGGTAAAGTTGTTAAATAATATCTTGACAAATCTAGTGATAATTCATAAGGTTCGTGGCTGTCAACCTTAAAATCTAGCTCATTCTTCCCTGCTTTCGTATCATCTTATAAGATTCAAAAGACAATGAATCATCAAGATCATCTAAATTCATAATAAGGATATTGTTGACGTCCGAAGGGGTTTTAGAGGCATAGTGTTCAACTTCTTCCAAGATCCAAAAATGAAGGCTAATATCCATGGTTTTTTTAAATTTTTCGGAAATTTTCGGAAAAGTGTCAAATAATATCTTAACAAACCTAGTGATAATTCAAAATGTTCTTGGCTATTTTAAGCCTATTTTAAATCATTTCAACAATATTACACACCACTAAAACACTAAAATCTTACTCATTCTTCACTATTTTTGGATCACCTTTAAAGATTCAAAAGCAATGGCAAAGTCATAAATAGTAATCATCAAGATCATCTAAGTTCATAAGGAGATAGTTTTAAGTCCCAAGGGGTTTCACAGGCATAGTGGTCAATTCTTCCAAGATCCAAAAATGAAGGCTATTATCTACGAGTTTTTTCCATTTTTGGGAGTTTTTATGAAAGTTGTAATATAATATCGTAACAAACCCAGTGATAATTCAAAATTTTCTTGGATATTTTAAGCTAATTCTAAGTCATTTCAAAAGCATTTTACACTAGGAAAACACTAAAATCTTTCTCATTCTTGATTACTTTTGATCATTTTTTAAGATCCAAAAACAATGACAACGTCATAAGTAATAATCATCAAGATTATCTAAATTCATAAAGAGAATATTGTTAACGTCCCAAGGGGTTTCAAAGGCATAGTGGTCAACTCTTTCTAAGACCGAAAAATGAAGGCTATTATCCATAGTTTTTTGCAATTTTTGGGAAATTTTCGGGATGTTTTCAAATAATATCTTAACAAACTTAGTGTTAATTCAAAAGGTTTTTGGCTATTTTAAGCTCATTCTAAATCGTTTCAACAGCATTGCATACCACTAAAACACTAAAATCTTGCTCATTCTTGACTACTTTCGAATCACCTTCTATGATCCAAAAGATAATGGCAACGTCGTAAGTAATAATTATCAAGATCTTCTAAATTCATAAAGAAGACACTCGTTAACTTCCCAATGGGTTTCAAAGGCGTAGGGGTCAACTCCTTCTTCTAAGGCCCAAAAACGAAGGCTATGATTTTTTGCAAGTTTTGGAAAATAATTTCTTAACAAATCTAGTGATAATTAAAAAGTTCTTGGATTTTTTAGGACCATTCTAAATCATTTCAACACTATTGTACACCCACAAAACACTACAATCTTGTTCATTGTTAACTGCTTTCATATCACCTTCTATGATCCAAGAGAGAATGACAAAATCATAAGTAGTAACTTAGTTTAAAAGAGCGCGCTTACAAAAGCCCAAAGCCCACCCCCTTGTGCGTTGCAAGGGGTGAAGCCCAGACCCTCCTCCAAAAGCCCTGACCTCATTATGTGCAGCCACGGTGCAGTTTCGCCTTGTGCGCCTCGCGTGCCTCAATGGGCTTTTTTCTGTTTTTTTGCTATTTTCCTTTCTCCTCCTCCCCTTTCTCTTTCTTTCTTTGTCTTTGTTAGATTTTGAGTAAGTGGGTTAGTTGCACATTTTTTCAATTGGTGCAATTTTTTTCTAATTTTTGTCCTTGCTTTTTCAGTGAAAATCGTAGCGAATTTATTGTGTTATCACAATCTAAGGCTCTTTATGGTATTCTTCGTTGTTAAAATGATATCTAATTACTTATTTGATGTCATAATCTAGCATATTCGATAAAAAATATTGCTTGGTAGTGATTTTCAAGCATTTCTTAGTAAGTGTGCCTCATTTCGAAAAGCCTGTGCCTTCGCCTCAAAGCCCGCTCCCTGGGCCCTAGGACCCTTCGCGCTTTTGTGCGCCTTGACCTTTTTAGACTAAGGTGGAACCACATCCGAAATTTATAATTTAGATTCCAAAAGAAGCTGGATACTGCAGAGACTTGGCATATCTATAGAAGTAATTAGATGAAAAAAGTTGTTAAGAAGCCTAGTGCGGTGCACCAGATGATTACTTGTGCTGTATTTGATGATCATTTCGTTAAATCCACATTCACAACACTTTGGTGCTCTAACCACTGAAGAATTTTCTCCTATTACAAAGTGCCCTTAGCAGTAATTTACGAAAATTCATTAAAAAACAGGGAACGGGGCGGGGAATTGGGCCAAAATTTCCCCTGTCCCCGGCAGGGGAAGGAATTGCTCACCCATGCCCGTCCGACCCTATTTGGGGTGGGGATTTTTCACCGATTCAGGGCGGGGCTCTGCCGGGACGGGGATTCCCGCCCCGTTGCCATCCCTATACTGAAGGGCTAGCCAACTGTAGCATAACTGCCTATGCGTACTAATCCCTTCTGTGTCTTGTACGTTCTGTATTAGCCATATGATGTATTCATCATTGTCATAGTTCATTTTCAATGGGCAGATCCTGCGTGCTATTCAGGGGATGTTATATTTCTATTTTACTGCACTTATGATACTATTTTGTAATGCATTCCATTACTTGTGAGTTCATTGTGTGCTGTGTGCCTGTATCTTCTGATCACTCAAGCCTTTGGTTATCAATGCAGGCCCATACAGAAGCGTTTTGTACCGGTGTGTTGGATTCAATCAAGATTGAGTTGAAGGGATCCAAGGACTTCTCCAAGCTGTATTCTGGAATTGCTATACTTGGCTTTATTGCTTCCATTTCTGAGCCAATCCAGATGCAGGCTTTTGCTCACCTGCTCTCTTTCCTCGGGCATCGTTACCCAAAGGTTTGCAAGCTTTTCAAAGTTGATCTAGACTAGTATATTATTTAGTCCTGGCAAAACTTATGTGTACGTAAGTTGAAAACAGCCCTAACCTTTACCTGAAATAAAGCAATTTGACTATGACTAGATTGACCCCCTCTAAACTATTGAAAGTGTGACCAAATGAATTGTGTTTTCTCGACAAACTTACCAAACAAGCTAGTTACAGACCCTTGTGAGCCATTGTGGTTGATCTAAAATTGACCTAACCTGCACTTTGCCTGATCTTTATACACCTAGAAGTCCTCTTTTCCTTTTCATGTAATCATTTAGTGTTTTTGCTCAGTTTACATAATTAATCATGAAAGTTATGAGCTAGTAAGTTCAAAAAGTGCTTGCTAATGTGTACAACCAGTAAATTCTGACCAGATTCGAAAGGCTTCGGCTGAGCAAGTCTACCTTGTCCTTCTGCAAAACGGGAATTTGGTATCAGAGGACAAGATGGAGAAAGCTCTTGAAATTATTTCTGAAACTTGCTGGGAGGGTGGCATAGAGGAAGCCAAGAACCAGAGATTAGAATTGTCTGAACTAGCTGGTCTCGACCCCGGTCCACTTCTCAAAAGCGCTTCTAGCATGCTGAAAAGAGACGGTGAACGGAGGCAGGCAGTTTCCGATGAAAATGCTTCATATTCTTCATTAGTTGAATCAACTGGATTTTGAATGTCACCAATTTTTCATTTATATAGTTAAAAAGTGAGCTTTCCATACCTACTTTTGTTTGTGGGGAAGGTTTGGGAAAAGAGCTGGACCATGATTCATTAGTGTTATGGAAAATTACGTCGTAGTTGACTTTTAATGGTCTCGAAGGATCACCTTTGATCATTATTTTTCGTGAGTACATAAGAAACCTATTACTAAGAGACATTTTAGAAAATTTAGATGAAGTACTGCCAAAATGTTCAAAAACAACCACAATAACAATAACTTCTTGTATGGGTCCTGTTTGTGCGGAGTTTGGGGATATTCAGACGTAAATAGTCTTACTTCTGAAACATATTATTGCCAAGATGTTCAATAAATAATATTTTCTGTATATAAATTAGAGTCGAAGTTCACTAAGTTTAACCATAAAAATCAATTATGAGTGATACTAACAGTTGGAATGAGAGAACTTAAAAAGAGAGTTCTTTGGGCAATGAAATCTTTGTTATTTATGGATAAAAAGAGCAAAAAAATGAGAAAAAAGTAAGAAAGTTAATTAATGCATATATGGACTAGCCATGATATTTGAGAGGGGGGCATCATAGGACCTCAAACTTGCCAGTTTGTAGTTGTTTCTACGCCTATCAAAGGCTATTGTGAACCTAATTACCTACCCCAAAGACCTACATCAAGCCAGAGAGGGAGGCCCCGCATACCGTGACTTATAGCCCTCAAATTGGGTCACAGTGGTTCCCAATCCCACGGCCAGTTTAAACTAGACTACCCATCGAGGGGCTTCCTGGAAGTGGGAGAGGCCAAGGTGAGCAAATATTGAGGCATTGACCACTGTGCCACGGCTTACGTGGTGGCAGGGTAGAACCCCGATACCATGGGCATGCCACGACATAAGCTCTGACCTTGTCAGTGTCACTAGCTCCTGATGCTGTATACCTTTCACATAATGCTACAGACATGATTGCCATAGTAAATCATTGTCCCATAAATGTGCTTCCAGAATCAATGAGACAGATTTCCAAGAGAACTTGAGAATCCTGATGTCAATTTCATCTTAAAAGTAGCTGAGGATATGACTGCTCTCAGAATTTTGATGTTAGAAAAGAAATCAAAAGTAACTCAAAAGAGTATTCATTTATGATATCAAATTCTCAATTGAATGAAAATTATACAATATTGTCACGTCTACAACGACAGACGAAGCTCGAGCAAAACCAAGACTACAACCTCCACAGCGTAAGCGCCAAAATAAACGTTACACTTCTCCCACAAATAAATAGCTTTTTAGCTCAAAACTGGAAGGATGACACGAAAAATCTCTCCTCTCGAGCAGAGAGTGGCAGGCAAGTCCTTAAGCATTAAGCCAAGGGAATACATTGGGAGATGTGGGCAGTCGGGCTGTCAGAACCTCTACACCAGTCTCAGTTACCTGCAGTACAAGTAAAACATTCAGGGCAATGAAGTACACATTATAAGTTTAAGTACATCAACCAAAAGAAGACAGGGCTGTATGAATTTCCAAAAAAAAAAAAGGGAAGAAATGGTAAAATCTCGATAAGTGTGAATTACAGATAAATAGTATAAAAAATAATCCACGGGAAAAAGGGCAGTACCAGCAGTGTGTGTTCAAACTGAGCGCTGCGCTTGCCATCCGCCGTAACGGCAGTCCATCCATCGGGCCACATTCGGTCTCGCCATACCCCTACAGAGAAAGATAATTGATCAAACGAGCAGAGAGAATTCTTTCAGCATAGAAATATAGTCATCATCACTAATGTACCTGCATTAATCATTGGTTCAATCGTGAAGGTCTGTCCAGCCTTCATCACTCCAACTGCTTTATTCCCTGCTTTTCGTCAAGGAAACAATGTGTAATAATAGCTCACTAGGAAGATTGTTCGGTAAACGTGCAAGAGTTATGCTAGTAAATGGTGCTCTAAATGTAAGGAAGTCCAAAACTGCTTAAAATCATTACTCAAGGATACGTGCATAGTGAGGGATGTTCGGGGCACAATGAAAAAGTTCTCCAATGCCATGCCCACAATATGACTTAACCTGTATTCACAATGAGATATGAAATGTGACAGTTAATGTACTAGATTACCAATAACATTTGAAAGCTATGGTAGAATGATAAACAACACATACCACTGACAACCCTGACATTGAAGCATGACGACTTACGACCTCACCAACTTCTCGAAATCTCACACCTGGCTTAACTGAACTCAACAAGGATAGAGGACATAGTTATAATGTACAAAAAATATAAATAAATGGTAAATAAACTACCTCACCACCTTCCAGGAATGTAACATTGAGCACCTACCTATTGATATGGCTTTCTCCAAGCATTCATATGTGCATTGGACCAGCTTTTTAGACGCTTCATCAACGTTTCCAACAAAAAGGTTTCATTAAGATCACCTACGATTGATCCAAATCAGTCAGCCAACAAAATGACAAACCCAGCTTCCGTCAAATATTATCATCAGCAAGCAGTCTGGTGAAACTTCTGTACAGTCCAAGTCAAGTGCTCCCATGTCAGAGCCTGACTTCTTTGGATTTGTCAATAAGTTATTCATGACAGCTTAGACACATGATGTCTTTTGTTTATCATTTTCTATAGTGTAACATTCCCTTTGATGTCCTTACAATATACTTCTTTATCACATATCCAAAAACCAAAAGAGGGTGTGGGGAAAGAAAAGGTTAAACAGCCCTCACAGAAGATAATTCTCACCGTGAACTCCTTTATAGTAAACAGTGACATCTACATTTACAATGTCGCCATCTTCTAATTTCCTGAAATCATAAAAATAATATCTGTTAGAGGAGCACCATCATAAATATAGAATTTGCAAGTTGATTAACAGATCAAATAGCATTAAAACTATAGTATGTCAAACAACCCTTGCAGAAAATGTGGTTAGCAAAAATCCACCAATACAAACGTACATCTACTGTCCACCAAGAACCACAAGATTTCAATCCAGTAGCAGCAAAAAGGTCTTGGCTTTAAACATCTGTTCCCCCTAACCTTCTAAGTCTAGTATCCAGCAAGAATCAAGGTTTGCACATACCTAGCATCAGGAATTCCATGGCAAATCACTTCATTGACAGACCTGCAACAAATGAATCAATTTAGCTGTATGTCACGATTACAAGCATATTAAAAGGAAATTAACCTCAAAAGTACCTACGTGCAGCAGGATTTTGGAAAGAAATGGTAATTTAATGGAGAAGGATATCCTCCTGCATTCATGAAAGAATTTCCAAAGTCAGTTCACAAGATGGCTACTCATACAAAGTTCCATGCATCTGAAAGAATTAAAAATACAGTCCAATGCAAAGTTACGGGGTGGTGGTTCTACGCCTTTGGGCTTACATTGGCATATTTACTGACTCCACCCCTTCCTCAGGTTATAACTCCAGTAGTCAGCTCCAAGATGGAGGGATAATGAAGGCCACTCCTTATTTTCTTAAAATATCCTTTTCTAAAACAAGAAGCTGTCAGGATGAAACCTCAACAAGAAAATGTTCTCAACTGTATTAAAATTGTGCATGTATAAGGACACTCTGACAGTGCACTACAAACAACCTTACGTAATGTCGAAATTTTAAACCAAATAAAGCACTGGGACGAGTATTGTTCTACCGCTTTCACTTTCAAAGGAAAAGTAGAAGTAGCAAAATTGATGACAGACTGATGAATTTTGACTTGATATTGATCAATTAGGTGCAGAAGTCGCAACTATCATCTAAATAATGAAGACCACTATTGGCCATTAAGCAAGTTCTCAACTTATGTCCTAAACTGGACATGCAAGTAATAAATTTCTTATACTTCACTTTACTTTATCTATTGGGCTTTATTCTACTTATTGGTTCTCCACTAGTGTTATAGTAATACCTTATATTTACATAATCAGGAAGTTAATTCACACAAATCTCTAACATGGAAATCTTAGTCTTATTGTTGGATATTCTTCTAGCAAAATATATAACCATTAGGTTAGAGCTCAATGCCTTCAATCTTCCCAATATATTGCATTTGAGCTCCTATAAACACAATTTTGTAAAAGACCAAGCGAAATACACGTATGAACAACCTCCAACCACCACCAAAAAAAAAGGTCTCTAATGTAACCAGATGATTTAGAATGGACAGTCCAACCAAAGAATAAAAGACTTGAAATTATTGTCATCACTAAATACAGTTTCGAGAAGCTTTCAGCTGAATCCAAGTTCAATAGAAAGAGATTCTTGGAAAAAGAAGGAAAAAAAGAAAAAGAAAGTTTGACAGAAATAAAAGTCCCCTCATTATTTTGTGGGTGATTAATTTGTTTTGTATGCATTGCTTCAGAAAGGATTTTATCTTCTAAAGAATATAAGCAAAATATCATCAAATAAATTTGCATTTTCCAGTGTTAGATTAGCTCATGCACACTAGAGAAATAGTCAAGAAAGACATAGCACTAATTTAGTTTCACTATTGCTTATGACTTAAATCTAACACATACCTGCAGCTATTGTTGCTTCATGAACCACCCGATCAATTTCATCAGTTGTAATGCCAGGTTGAATAATTCGAGCAGCGGCATCCAAAACTTCCCTGGCAATCTGGAAGCACAATTTTCGTAATAAAAGTTCAATAAACCAAGCAAAGAAAAGCATAAGAGAATGCATAGATTACAAAGTATTGAAGCCAAACCAGCCCCTTAGCACGTGATTGAAGGAAACCAGTCTAACCCTTAGTTTAAAAGGCTCAAGGCGCACAAAAGCGCAAAGGGTCCTGGACCCCGGGGCTGGGCTTCGAGGCGAAGGCGAGGGCTTTTTGGAATGAGGCACACTTACTAAAAAATGCTTGAAAATCATTACCAAGTAATATTTTTTGTTGAATATGCTAGATGATGACATCAAATAAGTAATTATATATCATTGTATCTACGAAAAATACCACAAAGAACCGTAGATTGTGACAACACAATGAATTTGCTACGATTTTCACTGAAAAAGCAAGCAAAAAGAGGAAAAAAATAGCACCAATTGAAAAAGGGTGCAACTAACCCACTTACTCAAAATCTAACAAAGACAAAGACAAAAGAAAGAGAAGGAGGAGGGGGAGAAAGGAAAATAGCAAAAAAAAAAAAAGAAAAATCCCATTGAGGCATGCAAGGCGCAACTGCTCGCTGAGGAGCAGGCTAAGGTCAAAAGGCTTTTTGGAGGAGGGGCTGGGCTTCACCCCTTGCAAGGCGCGCTTTTTAAACTAAGTTACTACTTATGACTTTGCCATTCTCTCTTGGATCATAGAAGGTGATTTGAAAGCAATTAAGAATGAACAAGATTTTAATGTTTTGGTGGTGTACAATAGTGTTGAAATGATTTAGAATGGTCCTAAAATAGCCAAGAACTTTTTGAATTATCACTAGGTTTGTTAAGATATTATTTTACAACTTTCCGAAAATTTTTCTAAAAATTGTAAAAAATCATTAATAATAGCCTTCATTTTTGGGCCTTAGATGCAGTTGACCCCTACGCCTCTGAAGCCCATTGGAACGTTATATGTATCCTCTTTATGAATTTAGAAGATCTTGATAATTACTACTTATGACGTTGCCATTGTCTTTTGGATCTTAAAAGGCGATCCGAAAGTAGTTAAGAATGAGCAAGATTTTAGTGTTTTGGTGGTGCAATGCTGTTGAAACGATTTAGAATGGGTTTAAAATAGCCAAGAACATTTTGAATTATCACTACTTTTGTTAAGATATTATTTGAAAAATTCCCGAAAATTTCCTAAAAATTGCAAAAATCATGGATAATAGCCTTCATTTTTCGGTCTTGGAAGGAGTTGACCATTGTGCCTCTTTATGAATTTAGATAATCTTGATTTTAGATAATCTTGATGATTCACGAGTATTCTCTTTATGAATTTAGATAATCTTGATGATTACTACTTATGACGTTGTCATTGTCTTTTGGATCTTAAAAAATGACCCCAACGTAACCAAAAATGAGGAAGATTTTAGTGTTTTCCTGGTGTACAATGTTGTAGAAATTATTTAGAATTGGCTTAAAATACCCAAGAACCTTTTGAATTATCACTAGGTTTATTAAGATATTATTTTACAACTTTCTGAAAATTTTCCAAAAATTGCAAAAACTATGGATACTAGCTTTCATTTTTGGGTCTTGGAATAAGTTGACCACTATGCCTTTGAAGCCCCTTGGAACATTAAGGGTAATCTCTTACATGATCTTGATGATTACTACTTAGACCACTATCTCTTAAACCCCTTAGGATGTTAAGACTATCCTCTTTATGAATTTAGATCATTTTCATGATTATTACTCTTAGTTTAAAAAGCTCAAGGCACACAAAAGCGCAAAGGGTCTAGAGGTGGAATGAGGCGCATTTACTAAAAAATGTTTGAAAATCATTACCAAGCAATATTTTTTGTCGAATATGCTAGATGACGACATCAAATAAGTAACTAGATATCATTGTAACTACGAAACATACCACAAAGAGCCTTAGATTGTAATAACACAATGAATTTGCTACAATTTTCACTAAAAAGCAAGCAAAAAAAAGGAAAAAAATAGCACCAATTGAAAAAAAGATGCAACTAACCCACTTACGCACAATCTAACAAAGATAGAGGCAAAAGAAGGAGAAGGGGAAGGGGAGACAGGAAAATAGGAAAAAACAGAAAAAAAGCGCATTGAGGCATGCGAGATGGACGAGGTGCAACTCCGCTGGCTGAGGCACAGACTGAGGCGCGGGCCAGAGGGCTTTTGGAGGGGCTGGGCTTCACCCCTTGCAAGGTGCAGGGGGTGGGCTTTTTAAACTAAGGTCTAACCATGACTTTCAAAATAATTGACCTAATATCATCGATTTGTTCTATCCTATTAGCTCAAAAATTGGAGATTCTGCAATGGAAACCACCCCCCAAAAAAAAAACAAAGTTCCAAATATAGTTGCACTGAATTGCAAAGTCACACACAGAGATTGACGCAATATTTCGAGTAGACGCAAGATGCCGCAAAGATTAATGAAGTCAAAAAAAAAAAAGCAAGTGCAATATATGAAAATATCAATATATTCATAGTAATAAAAATGAACTCACTCTGCAAGTCTCTCGCATCCTCTCTATTTGCTCAGGAGTTTTGATCTACAAAATTGAGAACAAATATTAAAAAAAGAATAAAGCAGAAAACAAGGCATGTATTTGCACATAAGATTATCTCCGAACAAACCTCGACAACATGTTGCAGATCACTACTCGGTTCGATCTTTGGGATTCCCTGCAGGTTTTAGGTTTTAGGCATTAAGCATTAAGAAGAGTTTGAGAAGCAAAAGCACAAAACTTTCAAATATGCTTCTACAGCACACAGAGAGGAAAGCAATAAATCTTCTGGCCAGTTTGGCCGACTTAACTGCATAAAACCAATATAACGTGGACACATACAATTGCCATTGAAAAGTGAGAGCAAACTTACATCAATTGCCCAGTCAGGCAGCTCAATATGCGCAGGTACTGAGCGCTTTCTTGATATGGGGAATGGTCTCAATGAACTACGTCAAAGAGAAGTTAAATTTTAGAAAGAAGAAGAAAAATAGATAGAAGACATACCATACATGAGGACCCATAAATTAAAACAAGCCTGTCAAACCAAGGGAAAGAGGCCCCCAGAAAGGGGTTTTAACCAGGCACATGCCATCTGTTGAAAAGGACAACTGCAAACTACAGACTAACAAGGAGACAAACTTATCAAAATCCTCTAGGTATTCCAAACTTATCATATATATTCCAAGGAGATATTAATGGAAATTGAAAAAGGTCTTAAGGTCATCACTATATTCCAAAATATCCTTTCTGTAAAACCTAAGCTATATATATAGACCTACAAACAACTTCCGGTTGACCCTTCTAGGAAAAGGAGACGGGAATGAGGGGCAATAAGCATACATATACTATTTGATGAAAAGTAGTTAACTAAGAATTATAGACTTAAAAGAAATGAACTGACTAAACATACTTTAAGCACTCACACTGATAAATAACTTTCAAACCTAACCATACAAGTAGAGATGCACATACTAATACAGTTCACCCCAGCCATTTTTTTCCTTTTTTTCCGTTAAGGGGCATAAGGAAACTGCACATATGCCATTCCATTGTAGATGTGGCAAAGTTGGCACGTGCCCAATTATGAGACCGGATAAGGAAAAAGAGGCATGAAAAGCTCAATCATAAATATGAACATCACCAGCCTCCGCAATTATTGGACTTAGATCATGCCCACTAAATAGAACTACACTAATGACACTAAACTTTGCGGAAGAATCAAGAAAGAACTGCTAGTTCAACAAAAACACCCAAAAACATCAAGATCATTTGCAAGAAAACAAATATCAAAAGGAAGCTAGAAATTAGGAGATGTGACCAGAAACTAACTGATAGCAGGGAACATACCCTGTCCAATCAAAATGCGGGAGTTTTGAAGTCCGCGACTGCCCCTTCCTTAAGCAATAAAGCCAACCTTCACTATTTTCCTCCCCTGAAGCATCAGTTTCTGAGGATACCTTTTCTTTCAAGTGCACGGATTTATGGGAACTCCACGACTCCTTGAAACAGTCCTGAGAACTTTAGTAGACATGACTTTGTTAAACAAGATGCTCGAAATATTTCAATATTATCAAACATTACCCAATATCACCCATCATAAGAAAACCAAAAAGGGGACGATTTAGTAAGACATATTGATATATTGATCATTGTGGACTAAACCAAGTGCCTCATGAGCTTGTCCCCTAAAGCTGGGAAGCTGAGGTACTGTTCATCATTCCAAAAGTTGGAGAAGGCAAGAGTTAACATGTAAATAAAAGTTTCCATTAGTTGAAAAATTGAAAACATAAACAGTGAAACAAACTCCCTCCCCCTTCTTTTCCTCTTCTCCTTTTTTTTCTCTTACTCCCAAGGGAGAAGAGTGTAAAGACCAAGGAGGGAAATGTGCTATCCCAATAGGACACAAATACAGATGCATTTTATGACTAATAGGCTAACAAATAGACCATGGCATTATACTTAAGCTCACAAACTACAGAAGAAAACAGAAATTATACCAAAATGCAGCTCCCTCGCGAGGAAGTTTCAATGCTACACACTTCGGACACCTGCAACAGAATCAATTTTAGGCGTTCAAATTCTTATTGAATTCTTTGGAATATTACTTTATTTCTAAGACAACTAGAGTTATAAATGTTAAAAGGGAAAGTCAGAATAGTTCATAAAGGACTAGAGGAGAGGAGAGACAAAGGAAGAAAAGATAAATCGCCTACTAAACAAATACATATAAGAGTATGACCAGTTCTTTCCCCTCCTCCATGTTTAGTAACTAAGTATAACATTTTACCTCAATTTTAGGGTGAAAGGAACAAACATGGATAGGACAAAGGCAAAGAAGAGGAAGACAGAATTGATGGTGTATTGGAGGGTAATTGTCCTAGTTCAAAGCTAAATGGTCACCCTGGTTTCATCACAAAGGGACAAAGGAAACTGAGGGACGGAGGGGGGAACCAGTGATCTCCTCACCTTTGCAACCCCCCGCCCCAAAAAACAAGCAACATTCAAAAGAAAGATGGAAACATTTTTTAAAAAAAAGTAGGTAAAATTTGATACAATTCCAAGCTATGTTACTTCAACACTTTAGTTTGCCCCAAGTACCCCTGTCAAACTCTTGATACTCGGACATAGCTATTAACATTTGGCCCTTCATTTTAGACCCAAAATGCACAGAACTCCTCAGAAATTGCACTCGTGTTGGTTTTTTGGACACTCAACATTTCAAGACGGGTATGGTTGAGTCTGAGTAACATAGCTTCCAAGCAATGATAAACACCCCTCCAAATTATGACTTGTTTACCTTCCACTCCCTTTCCTTATCCCTCATCTAATTTTTGGTTTAAGTACACAGTTTTATTGATCAAAGTGATCAATTATGTTACACTAAAAAATGAGTAACCAATTGCGAAACCAGGGTCCTGTTACGTTTAAGCTTTACGGAATATCACAATTTATTTTCCACCAAAAAAGTCACTAGAATATCACAATTCAGAAAAGAAAATAATTTGATGTCAAACTCTATAGAAGCGATATTTTTTTAAAATAAAAACTCACAGAGCTATTACTCCACCAGTAGAGCTACCAACTACATACACGAAAAAAGCACATCATTCACAAATTTCACACTCCAACCTGACAAAGGATCTCCGCAATGTGCCCCAACTTCATAATTCCAAGGGAATGCCAAACCAGTTTCACTTCCATTGATTACTAGAACCCTTTATCAATACTAATCATGATAATTAGCAACTAGTCAACAATTCATCATCCAGCCACGGGTTTAAGCATGTTAAACCCCATCACATAATTCCCACAGAAGTCCAAAACCCTTCACAGAGAGCTAAGGATTTTCATAAGACCCATTGTCATTCATTAAAAAGACCAAAGATTTTGCTGAACATATAAACCCACATAAACGAAAACATATATCAATCAAGAAAACAAAAGGAAACAAAATAATATATGCCAAGCTTTGAAAAAAGAGAGAGATTGACATACTGGAGATGAGCAGGTTTGCCACATCGAGCGCAAGATGAAGCAGAATCCGCAGCTTCGGAACTACCACCGGCCATTATTTACGACTGGAAAAAAATTAAAAAAATTGGGGGCTGAATTTTTTAGGGTTAAGATAGAGCAATCAAATTCAAACCCACGATATAAATAACACTAACAAGCAAAGACTGAGCATTATCCAGAAGAAAGAAGTCATTTTTTTGCTTGGGTACCTGGTGATAAACCCACGGAGCTCGAATGGAGAAGCCGGGATGAATGTCAGGGAGAGAGAGAGAGAGAGAGAGACTAGGGTTGAAGAAGAGGTTGGCGGGGAGGGAGAAGGCAGTATATTAAAAATGCAAAGAAGTTGGTTTTGACTCTGGACTCTCGGGTCAGCCGGAGCACCTACATGCCCAAAACATATCATAGACTCGAAATTACAAATTTGAGGGGTTGTCTAGTAAGATTAATCACCTTTTTGTTTATAAATTCAACTCTTATTATCGATATATAAAAAAATATTCTCTTCTACGCCCTCCTCTAACACCCATACATCTTGCTATTTAGAGTTTTTCTTTTTTTTTTTATGAAATCTCTATCCTTAATTGAATTTCCCTGTTAATTTATAAAAATTTTAAAAATAATTAACATAATTATATTAACAAACGGTCAACTATTAGAAAAACACATTACTTATCCGACTTTAACACTAAGTGATAAAATATGACTAAGTGAATGCACAAAATTAATTAATTAATTAATATTTACAAAGAAAGAATCTTTATCCAAATATTTTTTTATCTTTATCAATGGAACTTGGATGATAATATTCTGCTAGGAAAGGCAATTTTAAAAATATATATGTTAACACTCGAACTTATGATAAATTTTGTCCCTTGTGTTTAATATTTTTCAACTAGGATAAATGTTTTTTGGTTCTTTTGTATGGTAAATGAAGTCAATACTAAGCTGCTAAATACACCAAAGAGCTCTCTTCACGTTTCTCACAAAACCCATCTCCACGGGCTGGCCGGCTGCTATTCTCTCTCTCCACTGGGTTTTCAGGAGCTGCAGTCCGATGATGAGAATTATTTTTCTGGCTTTGCCAGCCACTTGGCTTTTCTGCTTTCCATGGTATGTATGAATGTCTCTCGTAGAATTCAAAGCTGTTAAACCGCAGCCCCCACCCCTTCAATTTTCATCGATTTTCTTCTGCTACTCTTCGTGGGCTTCTGCGTCAAGATGAGAAATTAGAATGGCAACCTAAAGTTTTAACCTTGAGAAAATTTATGCAATTTTCTTTTTTGGGTGGTTGATATTTGATAATCTGCCTATTGGGTTTCCTTCTGTGACGGGGAAGTCAGGATATTAGGGGATAATGCATTTGGGTATTTACATTTACGTTTGCGTATTCTGTTTTGTTGAATATTGAATTGGATTTCGATGGATAGATGAGAATTTAGAGTGGGAACCTATAGTTGCAGGCCTTGAGAAAATTTATGCTTTTCTTTTTCTTGTAGTTGATTATTATCTGCTAATCATGGTGAGTATGAATAATTTGGCCAGTTGGGCTCCCGTCTGTGATGGGAATTTACAACCTTACGAGATAATGCGTTTGGTTATTTATGTTTAGCTTGGTTTATTCTTTTTTGTTCATCATTGAATTGGATTTCGATGGCTCTTTCAAGTACAGTTGTTAATGGCGACCCTATAAATGATGGCTAAGCCTAAAAGTAAAGCTTCACAGATTTCATACCCTGGATATTCTCCAGAGGCTTACATTCAATAAATATATAGCTATGACTATCATATATTGAACTTTGAATTGTCTTTGAAGAATTGGTATAGTTCAACTTATGAATAATAAGAATAAAACTGTGGTATGTCCTGAAACTGACATGTTTGAAATGTGACTTCCAGAATGGATGTTGATTCCCGCAGTTCTCCATGTTACGTATATATGGGATTAGGTTACCTCATTATCCTGCAAATGTGATAGCTCTCAACAGAAAGACTTCTAAGATAAGATTTTCTTCCACGGCCCATGTTGCCTTACTTCACAAAGTTGGCTTTGCCAATTGCAAGAGAGGACATGCTAGACCACCTTTTGTCGTAGTGAAACATCCCGACATATTTGATAATTGCAGGTAAGTTATTGCTGACCTTGCTGCAGCTTCTTAGTATGTGGCATTTTGTTTTTAATCTATGTAATTCATATGTGAAGGAAGTGAGAAATCAAGCTTGAAATCTAATGTACATATGGCCTTTAGAGTTAGACTAGATGAGCTGTGTGGTGGTGTTTTATTTGGAACAAAATTTGATAGTGCTTGCTGTCCTATGGACTGTCTTCATAGCATAAACCCAGGTGGCTAGGCCAGGTTCACAGCTCCTCCCACCCCGCTGGCCCCACCCCCTATGAATCAACTATGACAAGAGTAAAATATGTATGAGGGATGAGGTCAAACCCTTGGCTTGACTTGTAAGTTACAAAACCCACTAGTTTTCCTACTGGCCTTGTTCCTTATTATTCACACAATGACTTTGTTCCTTGAAAGAAGCACGTAGCTGAAAACCAATGAAGTCAGAAATTGGGATGTTAGTGCCTATTTGTTGTAATTAACTTGTATTTGCAAGTTACTTTATGCAAATTTGAGATTAAATTACAGGCACCTCAACATGGATTCTGGTTAGGTGCCACGCGTATTCACCCATTTTCATTCTTGTTTAAGGCCCCAAGTTGACATTTTCTCTTATGAAAAGAGGTTCAAATATTTTGGGATGGAGGGATTATTAATAAGGTGAGATGTGTCATTTCACCTCATAATTTTACAAAATAAATGCCCGTCCTAATCAATATGTGCTAAGATTGTGTAACCGTTATAACTTATATGGAACAAAGTCCATCACCAAAATGTTAAGATTCAAGATGCTATCTGTTGTTTTTTAGTAAAGTGACCATTTTACTTTTTTTTTTTAAGGGTAAGCTGCCCATCCTTGGGTCCCCTCCATTGATTGGGTGGGGCACAAACCCTCCTCAACCAAGGCTCAGCTTGGTTGCATCCCCACTTAGCTCCCATCATGGAGAAATTCGAGCCACGGGATTTGTGCCTCATCATTACCTTTTAAGGAAGATCTCATCTTTCATAAAGCTTCATTTGTATCCATTACATTATGTTAGAATTTCAATTTTGTAGGAGAGTCGACTGGTCAATTAGGAGCGATGCTGATGGAAGAGGATTTGATCCTTTGAACAATAGTAGTGATGGCCGAACTCGACTAATTAAAACCATTCAGACTCTACAAATCAGGTTTAGTGCAAGGATTCAGGACCTAAGGAAGGATCTTCCAAGAAAGTTCCTTTCTTTCTTACTGGGGTTCTATTGTGCAACTGCATTTGCAACTGTCATCGGGCAAACAGGTGACTGGGACATTCTATCCGCTGCCTTGGCTGTGGCTGTGGTAGAGGGTATTGGGGCTCTCATGTACAAGGCTTCTGTACCTCTGCTTGACAGGTTCCGGAATCTTATTGCTTTGTTTAATTACTGGAAAGCTGGACTGACATTGGGTCTTTTCTTGGATTCTTTCAAGTACGAAACACATTTGGAATGAATTGCTTGCTTTTATATTGGTTAAACTACTCTTCCTCCAGTCTAATTATTCCCGTTCAGGTATTGAGGTTTCAAGATTCCAGCTCCGAATGAAGCCACAAACTTGAGCTGCTCATTTGATCAGCAGAAATTTGCTTTTGAAATCGCGTACATTGATCTTTGGTTCCAGGTAATCTTACATCTGTATGTATCCTTCCGAATGTATATGCATATTGGGAAACCGGAGAGCTATTTTCCCGCTGAAGGTTAACGTCATCTTCCCTTACCAGTCCGCCTTTGGACTAAAAGGTGATTGCAATCAAGAGCTATGATCATCGAAAGCTATTGACAACTTTCAAGTTTGTAGACGCTTGAATTAACTTATACCTCACTGAAGCTAATTGGAAAATATGGGGAAAAATAATAAACTGGGATGATCCTTCTTGTAAATCTCTACATTGCCTTTGAAGCCACTATTGAGATCGAGGAAACTGCACTTTCCACTTTAGTTTACATTTCCTTCAAGCATCCGTTGCTGGGTAATGGGTTGGTTTGTGGTAGTCTTGATACTTTTCAAGCCGATTTTGTTATTTTAGGTGTCTTAGTATCAGATTTGCATGAAATGAAGTGGAGATATGGGAATTTCTCTAATGGTTTTAAGTTCTTATTGCAGACTCTTTATACGCTTGGAACATCAATACTCCAGAAGAAACATATATGCCGCTATTTTCTAACTTATGGAGACACATTGGATCCACAAACACATTATGTTCGTTTCTCTAATGAACGTATTTTTCTAGGTGTTGCATGATGTTTATGTGCCAATTTGTGAATAAGCCAATGAAATTCAGTCGGCTTATTCTCTTCGGAAGACAATGAATGATTTGTGTAGCTAATTTATGCATATATATGAGAAATTTTAATTTATACATCATTCGCATGCTCTCATACAATTTAGAACGTATATGATTCAATTAAAATTAGTCTCATATAGTCATATGCCATAATTTAATGGGGGTAAATTTTTTGCTTTGTAAATTAAGTGGACTCAATCACACCAGGAGACACAAGATGGAAGTGGCAATTTTGGGTACAGATTGTACCTTAGGCTTTGGAAACTCTTGAAACAGAGGGTGTTTGGTGAGTTTTTCGTTAATGTGGTCAATGATATTGATAGCTTTGCCTCACAGAGCTTAGCATAGCAGTAGCAGCACCTGAATGGCCTTGTTGTGCCTCCCTATCCCAGGAGGATGTTGTACACCCCGGGCTCAAGTATCACTCAGGGTGCCACACACAACTACCAAAGGAGGTAATTATTCATGGGATCCCAGAAATCATTCCTCATTCGAACCCTTCTGCACGATGCCCAAACCCTCCTGCTTCACTGAGGTGATCCCACAAAACAGAAATGCTTTCAAGCAAAGCAGAGAGATGACAGTATACCTTCAATTTGCTAGATTTATTTGTCAAAGTTCATGGAAGAATATATATATAATATGTCAGTGACTGTACATTAATTTACAATTAACAGAGGTTCAAGAAAAAACAATTTAACAAAAAGATTAAGGCAGGATCCAAACAATTAAATCAAATTGCATACTCTCCACTTAATTTCTTGTAAACGAACAGCTAACCCTTGAATGGTTTCCTCATTCAGAATCTTGAACATTATACTGTCGTCCAGCTCGTATTTGCATGTTTTAGCATTCGCCCTGTATTGGACACATATCAAATAGCCATAGCAGTCAGAAACAACGCAGAAATGTAATCTCGTGAAATCCATGTCTGAACAAAAAGAAAAGTTGTCATACGCAAGCCTAACTATAAAATCCAGTTTTGTTCTTATATGTAGAACATACGCAGCACCAAGGGGGCTTAAGCTGAACCGAGGAATGGAAGTAATGGTCTGCATTTAAGGTTAGGCAAGGGAGTTAAATAGATCCAACTCTAGCATAGAGTCCAAAGAGGCCATTTGCATTAGAACTAGATTTCAAAAACCACGAGTTGCATAAATTTCCAGAACAGATGTAGAGGGAAGTCCAATGTGGCATTTTGCTGCTATCATAACCAACAAAGGAAAAAAGAGGCTGAACAGTGGACTTTTGTCGCTCATCTAGAAAACGGACGCTAAATCATTCCATAGAGTCTTCCTACACAATGCATCCTCAATGTGAAGAAGCAGGTTCTCCTGCAATACATAAATATTTTTACTTTAGTAATGTTTCCTTGTTATTTGTTTTTTCTCCTCACCAGAGCCAAAAGTTCCAAAAGCTAATATGCTATTAAGACTTGAAGGCAGAACGATCAGCACATTTCACAAACAATATTGAGCTGGCTGTCTAAATAAATGATTCATCAAGGTCTCTATCCCTATTCTCCTAAATTCTTCAATATGATAACTGCTCTACAATTATATTTATATGTATTAAGCATCAAACCCAATTGTGATGTTGATTAGGAGGCAAGTTAACAGTATGAAATTCACAAACTATGTATTTCACTATGGCCCCAACCAAAAGGTGTAGCCAGTTGCAGTGTAATACACAAATTCAATCCAATGTTGCACGTTAAAAGGGGATGGTCGCTACGGAACACGGATGAAGAACATACGAGAATAAATAGTCTGTAAAGTTTCAACACAAAACCTGCACAGCAAGTCACAACAATGCAGCACTATTGCTACAGAACTCATGGACTATAATTTGAATGAGCATTTCAGATTTTGATACAAAAATGAAAATGGGTTATAATACCTGTTCTTTTTAGTGATTCTCAATGCTGTTGAGGTTTTCTCAAATAACATATACTGTACAGAAGCTGATTGCAGAATCACCATGGCTTTCCCTCAACTTATTTGGCTACAGCAGAGAGGTCTCCATCCAGGCCCCAATCATCCAATCCTTTCACACTCATCTCCGAGTAGATCATCCGGGCCTCTTTTATTCTTCCCTCTTTTCTAAGGCCACCAATAAGCTCGTTGCATATACCGGCAGCCAAGAGAAAACCCTTGTCAACCATTTCTCTATACCAATCATATGCCTCATTGAAGTCTTTCAGCTTGCAGTGTCCTTCAATCAATATTGTGTAAGTGTCATTTTTCAGAGGTATTCCTCTGGCCTTCATCTCATCAACAAGATCCTTCACTTTCTTCTGGTCTCCCACCTTAAAGTGCCCCAAGATCAAGCTATTATATGTCATTTTATCATGCACTATACCCTTCTGTGTCATCTCATCATGGAAAAAGAGTGCCTTTTCAACATCTCCATGCTCAGCATAAGAATAAATAAGGGCATTATACACAACTCTATCAGGATTTAGATTGAACTCCAACATTTCTTGATGAAGTTTATCTATGAGCGACAGCCCTTTTTGCTGCACGCAGTAATTAGTGAATGATAGGTGCCTAAGTTTGGCTTGATTCCCATTTTCTTCATAGTTTCATACAAATCTAAGCACTTAGTGGTTTTTCCAGCACCAGAGTACCCATATATGAGGGAATTATACGTGATTATATCTGGAGATAAGCCTCTTTCAGAAATCTGCAGGACAATATCTTCAGCTTCTTGTAACTTTCCCCTCTTGCATAGCCCATTAATGAGAGAATTATATGTCACCAATGTTGGAACTATATTGTTTTTCAACATCCTATTATACAACTCAAAGGCTGCCTTCAACTTCCCAGAAGTGCACTGACCATCAATAAGCATATTGTATATCTGTGGATTTGGCAGAATGCCTCTTACTGACATATCCTGAAGGGCAATCTCAGCTTCAAGAAGCTTACCATCTTTGCAGAGAGAATTTATAAGGGCGCCATAGGTTACAACATTTGGCTTCAACCCCTTGTTCTCCATACACTCTAGGATCTCAAAACATCTATCAAACATGTGATTCTTTCCATAGCCACCAATAAGAATGTTATATGTCTCAATTGAGGGAGCAACTCCCTTCTCTCCCATCTTTTCCACCCACTTCTCTGCCTCATCCATATAACCTAAGTCACAGAATTTGTGTATCAAAGTATTAAAAGTTATATAGTTCGGTTTTATCCCACAAGTTTCCATACGCTCCATGATAGAACAGGCTTTTTCGATTTTATTGGACATACAGTAACCCTTCAAAATTATGTTATATACGACCTCTGTAGGTGGAAGTCCATTTGCTACTAGCTTTTGTAGAATGTCCTCTGCAATTTCCACCCTCCCAAGCTTGCAAAAACTTTGCAGAAAAGTTGCACAGATATAATCAGTAATCTTAATCCCTTTGGCAGTTACTTCCTGAAAAAGAGCCAACATTGAATCGGCATTACCACACCTGGAATGCCCATCAAAGAGGATGCTGTAAGTGAACCCATCAGGCAAAAAACCATGTAATTTCATGTCATCCAATAACCGACTCGCTTCTTCCATCCTCTGCGCCTTACACAGCCCATTAAGCAATGAATTGAACGTAATAAGAGTAGGCCGAACATTCTCCTGCTTCATAAGCTCCATCAAACTCAAAGCCTCTTCCAACTTCCCAGCCTTACAATACCCATCAATAAGGGTATTATAAGTAACCTCACTCGGCACCAAGTTTCTCTGTGACATTTCGTCGAACACCTTCCGGGCATCCCCGATTCTCTTCTCTTTACACAATCCACTAATCAAAACGTTATAAACAAACACACTAACGCCAATCCTTCCGCTCCGCATAAGCTCCAACAACTTCAGACCCCTCTCCAGGTCTCCCAACTTCACAGCACATTGAACAGCCTTACCATAAGCGAACTTATCGAGCCGAATGCCCGAATCCAGAACATCTTGGAACAATTCAAGACCCTCACTAAACCGCTGCGAAGCAACCAAGCAATCCATGAGCTTGTTAAACGCATCCATGATAGGAAAGACCCCATCTTTACGCATCATCTGAAGCAACCCCATAGCCTCATCTGCCAGCCTGGACTCAGCGCAGGTGGACAACACCAAGCTCCAGACACTGCGACTAAGGGAAGGGTAGGAGAGAGAAAAGACTTGGCATAATTCAGAAGGGGAAGAAAATAAGGTTTTAGAAGTGACGAGGGGCTTAACGAGTTTCTGGGCAGAATCAAGTCGTGATTGCTGGAGCAAAACTCGGAGCTTTCGCAGCTTTTCCTGTTTTTCTATTTCATTCGTGCAAGTGGGCACCTCGTTCTTAGGCTCAGCATCGTCGAGAGATGAGGAGAACGAGTGGGAAAAGGAGAGAGGAGTGGGTCTGGAGGAGTTTCGGATGGAGGTGAAGGAAATGGGAGGGGGTTTAAGGAGGAGGATACGAAGCTGCTTCACCATTATTGATCTCTTTGGCAAGGAGAGAGATGAGGAAGGGCAATTGAAGAGGGTAAGTACTTGGGAGGTAAAAGAGCCAGAGAGAGGGGGAGAGGAGAGAGGGGGAGAAGGAGCCGCTGGCCGCTCTGCGACAATCTCAGTTCCCTGCTTCGCTTGGCGCTAGGAGATCCGAAGTCTTTTGTTTTTGTTTTTTTCTTTTTTTTTTGGTGGGGGAGGGGGGCAAGGGGAGGAGGGTGGTGGGGTGGGGCGGCGGCTAGGGCTGTAAAGCAAAGCGCGAGTGGCGAGCCCTCAGCTCGACTCAAACTCATTTTGATCGATACTGAAATAAGCTAGAAGTGGTAGTATGTTATTAATATTTAATTTTATCATCTCTAAAATGATCATAGATTAATTTAAATAAGTTTCTATTTTAAAAATAGTAAAATATTTAAACTTACTTTAACAGTTAAAAATTTTCCGTATTTTTATGAGACGAATTATTACCTTAAAAAAGGTCTCAAATCCGAATTTAAAAATGTACAACTATATACATTGATTTTTTATGATGTGCTTCTCTCCATGAGAAAGTTCTTAGGAGTCAGATACACTGTGGAAATCTCCGTTCGAATTCCTGGCCTAGAAAAAATTTGTCTTTTTGCTGATTCTTGATTATGGGAAGCTTATGATTAATTCAGCGAGTGGGACATAAACCGTGAAACATATTAGCACAGTGATGGCGTCTTATGTACAACTAGAAATGCAATTCTATAGACCTCCCATATGTCTAAGCATCAATATCAGGACCAGGATATGCAGATAAGCTCATTATTTGCTTGTCAACAACGGCTCCTCCCACTGTGAAATGGCACAAATGCTGGTAGTTCGTTCCTTTCAGCCCAAGCACCTCATGCACAGCCAAAAAAAGGAGTATAACAAGTTTACCATCTCTGGTATATATTTAACATGTTCCATGGATATTGAATGTAAAATGTATGCTTAGATTGTGATCAACTTTCAAAAGATATATGATCTTAATCACAGCTAAACAGCCAAGAATAGTCCTACAGTCTCGTACAATTTTTATCTGATAATGGTTACCAACTTACCATTGCCCCCACAATCCGTGTTCTGAGTGACCCCAAGGCCTAAACTTGAACATACTTATGTAATAAGTAGAGATTCCTCTCAGTTCTTGCATACACATACTTGCTTTACTTAAAGGGGGTGGGGAGTTTCAAGCATCTGAATGAAAACCTATACTTCAATGTTCTGCACAATTTATTTCTTGCCAAACTAGTTCGTTTTAATCCTGTGCCATAGAGTCATAGTTGTACATTTATCAAAATTTTGCAGCGGACAAGAAATAAGAATTACTGAAGAGGAACTGAGTAGATAGTAGATAACTTCACTTGAGGACTAAAATGAACAGGGGAGAAAAACAATAACTCAGTAAGGGAGGAATACCAGGATCATCGAGAAAGCATCCTATTCCAGTGGCAGAAATGCCAACAACTTAGGCCTCAAGGTAAAGCACTTGCCTGAGAACACCAGTCTCCCAAAATAGTCGAGGATACATCCATGCACACTTCTTCTGCAATGTGGGCTTAAAATGCATTGTTATACCAAGGGTAAAATGTATCCTCACTTCTTCTGCAATGTGGGCTTAAAATGCGCTGTTATACCAAAGGTAAAACAGCCATCACAAGCGATATTCTGCATTCACATCCATGCATGTAAGTATGAGTTGTTGACTTGTCACCAAATCAGGTGAATTCTAAAGAACAATAATAGTTCCTCATCAAGAATATTGCATGGCATCAAAAAGCTTTCAGTTGTCACTTGTTGAACTCTTTCCTAATGTCATCTTTGATGCTTCTCTCTTCCTGCCCCTTCTTTTTCTCCGTCCCTCTTATTTGAGGAGATTGCAAAACATGGTATGGCTCTGACACTTCCTAGTTTCATTACATAAGCATTCACACTCTTCATTGCATAAGCAAGTATTGGCTGAGCTATTATGTACAAATGGACCCAAACCAAACTTTTAACCTAATACTTTGCAAGGGTTGTCTCCTGCTTCTCATGCGAGTCAGAAACCTCTCCCTAGGCCTAGCGGAGTACGGAACCACCTTAACTGCCAAATTCTGGAAATAGGAAATAGCAATACAACCAAGAATTTGAATGGTATCCTTTTAACGACACAAATGTCACTATATCCAACTCTTTTTTCAATAAATAGATAAAATCCATGAAAAATGTTAAGAGATAAAATACAGAAAATTTGAATGCATAAAATTAATCTCAAAAGATAAAGCTGAACGAATGTGTACATCTCTACAAATGTCAAATACCAATATAAATCTTGCTGTTGTTAATTCTCTGCCATTTCAAGCAATCTGTTCACTGTGTGTCATTGTCTTAAATAAAACACAAATCAACAAATACAAACCTGTTCGTGATACAGGATACATTAATATCTAAGATAAACTGCGCAAAATTGATATTCTTGCATTCTCCACAGTTATACATGCTGGAGTTCTGACCCCTCTATAATTGCTGATCTAATTTTCAGCCCTTGATTTTTGCTCAAGTATCCAACACATTGCCACATCTTATGCTACAATTTTGCCAAAATCAAACAGTGGCAGGCGTTTGAGATTCCACTGCCTTCAATACTTGTTCCCCCATCTCCTTGCACCCAACTAATTTCTGAAAGTGAAAAACATAACATTTCCCATCAGTAATTAGATAAATACCAAACTACAGAGTTACAGCAGTGGAGAAGATTTTGAAATGAGTTCGTCCAAGAGTAAGTCACTGGAGACTGCTCTTTTTTTTTTAGGGGGTTGTTTCAATCCGTTAGCAGATTCAGAAAAAATAGCATTTCCTATCAGTAACTAAGTACAGTACTACAGCAGCGGAGAAGGTTTTGAAATGAGTTCGACCAATTAGTAAGTCACTGGGGACAGCTCTTTTGCGGGGGAAGGGGGGAGACTGTTTCAATCCGTTAGCAGATCCAGAAAATGTAAGAATCTTTGATTGAAGGGGCAAAAAAGGTGTGCATCTTAAAACTGATAATGCATGTCAAAATAGTGAGTCAAAAAAGTGCACAAACAAATAATTATGCTCTTAAATTGCACATTCCATGAAGCAGACACAAGCATACTGGTACAGTTATGCAAGAACCAAGGTAGCATCACAACACCCCACCCTCCTTTTTTGGTGCAGATCCACTACTTCGGCTGTGATATCATGAACGGTGAATCCAAGGTGAGTTAAATAGGCTAAGAGGATCAGGTGAACTATCAAATTGTTCAGATTCCAGAGGGAAAATGTTGCTAGTGATAATGGATGTAAGAGGATCATATCTTTCAAATTTCAACCAGCTCCTCACGTATAGGCCATATAAGAAGATGCCACATTGAGAGAGTATACAGAATCATATGGAGAGAGCTTTAGTGACAAAAGTCTGAAGGAGTGCAAAGGGACATACAGTTCCAGCTGCATATATGTCACCAGTGCGAAAGCCCCTATTTAGAGTCTCCAAAACAGCATTCTCAATTCTTTCCGCCGCCTTGGCTTCCCCTAGGCCATATCGCAGAAGCATTGCAGCACTTAGAATTGTTGCCAACGGGTTTGCCTTATCCTTTGTATGTAAACAAGAAACCATTAGTTTGTGTGATCATTTTCATTAAAGAAAGAATAAAAATTACATGATTCAATTTCGGTCTAACCTGTCCAGCTATATCAGGAGCAGAGCCATGTATAGGTTCAAAAACTCCAGGACCCTGTATACAAGTCATAAAGTGTAATCATGGTCATGACTGGAACTTGCTGTAACAGCAGTATACATAATAATTTCTAGAATTTCCACGTCAAATCAAAACAATAAACAAACCGAAAGGCAAACAGACAAACAGAAACCAAAAATTGCAATTTTCATACCGATTGACCAATGCTTGCCGATGGAAGCATCCCAATACTTCCACTGACCATTGCAGCCTCATCAGATAAGATATCACCGAACAAGTTGTTTGTCAAAATAGTGTCGAACTGCAAGATTGATAAGTCATTTAGCCCCATTTATTTTCAAAAATCACTATTAAATATCTCTATAAACAAAATCTTTGTGAATTGGCTGGCCCCAGCTTGCGTGCAGGCAGCTTACAGTTAGGTAAAGCAAACACTTTCTAGAGATCAAACAAATACCTGTTTTGGATAACGCAGAAGTTGCATTGCAGCATTATCAATATACATATGTGAGAGTTCAACATCAGGATACTCTGCTGCCAATTCTGTGACTCTTCTCCTCCAAAGCATTGAGGCCTGAACAAATTGTCTAGATAATGAGACATAACAGTAGATACTGCATAATGTATTGAAATTTATGCAGATCATCCTGCTATCCAAATATATTGTATTAAGATGTGTTGAGAGGAGCTAATGCAACTTAGCCACTAACATGTGGCGAGATAACCAAACCTATGAATTGTGAAGCAAAGGAACGTAGATCAATCAAGTGCTGCAATTTTCATCGTTCACTACCACAGCCAAAGGTACAAGAGAAAAGTTATCAGCGCAAGTACTATAAACCTCTAAGACATTGGCTTTATCAACAGAGCAAAGCTTCCCACGCCTCTTCCTAGCAGTCTCAAAAGCAACACGAGCAATACGATCAATCTGCAAATCATAATATAAAAATAAATGTTAATAAACTACAAAACATCAAAAGAGTACAGAGACAAAAATCATCAGGAAGGCAAAGCAGCTTGGGCAGGGGTGATAGACTGATAGATGATGAATAATAGAATAAATGAACCAGTCACCTTGAACACCACACCCCCCAAAAAAAACCCAATTCTTTGAGCAAGGGGTTGGAGGACAGCAATATCCCCAACAGTCCAACTCCTTTACTTTTTTGAAAGGAAACGAAAGGCAAACTACATATTTCTGGCGTCCAAATATGGGTACATTAACTAGAATAAATGTGCCAGATAGATCATAAGAAGAAAGCGAAGGATCTGTTTCTTTCTCTCAACTAATCACTAAAATGATCCAACCAAGACCACAATCAATTTGTATGGCATCTCTACACATAAGAAAACATGGCCAGATGCAAACCCTAAAAAAGAAAAAGGGAGGTTTCAGCACACTTCATCAACTATTGTTAATCAGGAATTCTCTCCTTTTATTCTCCGACATAGTGCACCTATTGCCCAATTGGTATCCCATTCAATAGATTAGAGATTCTACTCTGCACATTGGCTCTTTATATTGAGCTACTGAATCTGCTACTAGAACCAACAGAAAATGGTTTTGTGACTGGGGTTCATTACAGTAGCCTCCTCAAAAGGATATCAATCACATCACATTGTTTATTAAATTCAATATTCAGGAACAGCAGTGGTAAACATGAATCCTTCTGAACTTTAGTTTCTTCTGGATCAAGGTTCCTCCTGAGGTAGGAAATAGATGACCTACAACCAAATCTCCTTTGTACAAAGCCCTGTCATCTTTACCATTCTTTGGGCTGAATACACTTTACATACTGTATGCTTTATCACGAACATCTTCCAATGATCTGACTTTTTCTATCAAATTTCCTTTCCAAAATCACTTTCGTTGTCATGGTAACGTTCGTCAAAGCAAGCTGAAACATGCTTTTCTAATTGGACCACTCCATATAACAGAAATTATAAGCAAGTTCTTAGACAGAAAGCTTTCTTTTCCAAATGATGAAAGTAACAGCCTTTCACTTCTTTTTCATCGTTACCTTCCATAGTCCATCCAATCTAAGTTCTTTTCTTTCATTCTCTCCCTCTTTCTCTTATCTTCGCTCTACATTGTGAACACTTCTAAGGAAGCACCGAGGGACACTGACTCCACTCCATTTATGAGGGACAATTTCTAATTAACATAGAAGGCATGAAGAATCCATTGATCAGACCCAAGCAGCATATTCCCCGAAAAAAGATAACAATCAAGGTTAAATGAAATTTGATAATACCTCAGAAACAGAGTACACCTCAGTGTTGAAACCAGTCTCTTCCCTTTATCATTTACTGTAAAGCCCCGAGGCTTGCCAAAATAGATGCCTAGGTTTGAAGAAAGGTTCCAAGATGAAAATTACAGTAAAACAATATAAGAGAAAAAAACTAAAGAATCATCTAGTATCACATCGGTTTCTGAGCTGAGTTCAATAAAATAGAACTTACCTCCAGTAAGCTCTCTCACAACCATCAGATCAACACCTTCAGCAACTTCTCTCTTCAATGTTGAGGCATCAATCAACTAAAAAACAATTCAAAATTCATATTTCAGAGAAATTATCATGAATAACCCCATAGCATGATATTAGAATTGTGGACCACTTTGTCATTAAAGAGGTTGCAAGGTCCCTACAAAGCCAATCTTAAATCATAGAAGAAGATAACAGATGCAAGAATGTCTTCTTTCAGAATCCAATTCATTTAATGAAAAAGTCATCAATATGCCAGTCAGCAGCTGGCCAGTTCGCATACATTAGCTATTTCCTCACAGGACAAATCAGAAGACCACAAAGGACTATAAGGTTTGTTTTTCAGGTAAATTTGTTCAAAAAGGATGCACCAGAATCCTGTCCTGTCTATTCATACCACCTCATAGATAACTAATGTGACTATTTAAATATCCTGTTACAGGCCTGTTAATTGTAATTTCCACTTTCCTGATACTCTGCCTCAGATAAGCTAGTTAGTCTCATGCTTCAAACTGCAGTCAAATGCCTTCTGTTACTGTCACAAGACTGTTAGAAGCGTTGTCTTGTATACTATGAGATCCCGCCGAGCATGAATATTCCCTTAGACAACTTATTTGTGAGTCCAAGTTCCTTCAGAAAATAGGACTTCAGTTTGGACTATCATTCATAAATAATCAATTGCAGAAGCCTAGAATAGCCATTCTGCCCACATTTAAATATTTGCTCTTATTAACAAAACACATTTTTTGATACTAAATTACACTGTATATGTAATATATGCAATGATAGAAACTTTTAAAATAGCTGAGGAAACAAGGTGAGTTTTGATTCCGCCGAGCATCGTAGTTTAAAAAGTGCGTCCAGGGGCGCCTAGGCTCACAAAAGCCCGAAGCCCACACCCTTGCGCCTTGCAAAGGGTGAAGCCAAGCCCCTCCAGAAAGCCCTCTGAGGGCGCGCCTCAGCCAGTGCAGTTGCGCCTCGTCCGCCTCGTGTGCCTCAATGGGCTTTTCTACTTTTTGCTATTTTCCTATCTCCCCCTCCCCCTTCTCTTTCTTTTGTCTCTGCCTTTTAACATTGTGAGTAAGTGGGCTAGTTGCACCTTTTTCTAAATTGGTGCTATTTTTTTCTTTTTTTCTTGCTTTTTCAGTGAAAATCGTAGCAAATTCATTGTATTATTACAATCTAAGGCTCTTTGTGGTATTTTTCATAGTTACAATGATGTCTAATTACTTATTTGATGTCATCATCTAGCATATTCGACAAAAAATAGTGCTTGGTAATGATTTTCAAGCATTTTTTAGCAAGTGAGCCTCGTTCCACCTATGGACCCTTTGCACTCTTTGCACTTTTCTGCGCCTGAGCTTTTTAAAACTAAGAGTAGTAATCAAGAAGATCATCTAAAGTCATAAAGAGGATAGTGTTAACATCCCAAGGGGTTACAAAGAAATAGTGGTCTAAGTAGTAATCATCAAGATCATGTAAATTCAAAAAGAGATTACCCTTAATGTCCCAAGGGTTTTCAGAGGCGTAGTGGTCAACTCCTTCCAAAACCCAAAAATAAAAGCTATTATCCATAGTTTTTGCACTTTTCGGTAAATTTTTGGAAAGTTGTCAAATTATATCTTAACAAACCTAGTGATAATTTAATATGTTCTTAGTCATTCTTTTTTGGACCACCTTCTAAGATCCAAAAGACAATGGCAACGTCATAAGTAATAATCATCAAGATCATCTAAATTTATAAACAGAACATTGTTAACGTCCCAAGGAGCTTTAGAGGAGAAGTGGGCAACTCCTTCTAAGGCCCAAAAATGAAGGCTATTTTCCATAATTTTTTGCAAATTTTAAGAAATTTTGGTAAAGTTGTTAAATAATATCTTAACAAATCTAGTGATAATTCATAAGGTTCCTGGCTATTAGCACTAAAATCTTGCTCATTCTTAACGCTTTCGGATCACCTTCTAAGATCCAAAAGACAATGTAAATGTCATTAGTAGTAATCATCAAGATCATCTAAATTCATAATGAGGATATTGTTAGCGTCCGAAGGAGTTTCGGATGCGTAGTGGTCAGCTCCTTCCAAGACCCAAAAACGAAGGCTATTATCCATGGGTTTTTTGCAATTTTTGGAAAATTTTCGAAAACTTATCAAATAATATCCTAACAAACCTAGTGATAATGCAAAAGGTTCTTGGCTATTATAGGCTCATTCTAAATCATTTCAACATCATCGCACACCACTAAAACACTAAAATCATGCTCACTCTTGACTACGTTCGGATCACCTTCTAAGATTCAAAAGCAATAGTTCAAAAGGTTCTCGGACATTTTAGGCTCATTTTAAATCATTTCAACAACATTGCACACCAGCAAAACACTAAAATCTTGCTCATACATGACTCGCTTTTGAATCACCTTCTAAGATCGAAAAGAGAATGACAACATCATAAGTAGTAATCATCAAGATTATCTAAATTCATAAAGAGAATACTCTTAACGTCCCAAGGGGTTTTAGTGGCATAGTGGTCAACTCCTTCCAAGACCGAAAAATGAAGGCTACTTTCCATGGTTTTTTGCAATTTTTGGGAAATTTTAAAAAATTTGTCAAATAATATCTTAACAAACCTAGTGATAATTCAAAAAGTTCTTGCCTATTTTAAGCTCATTCTAAATCATTTCAACACTATTGTACACCACCAAAACACTAAAATCTTATTCATTCTTGTCTACTTTGAGATCACCTTCTAAGATCCAAAAGATAATGGCAACGTCGTAAGTAGTAATTATCAAGATCTTCTAAATTCATAAAGAGCATATTGTTAACGTCCCGAGTGGGTTTCGGAGGCGTAGGGGTCAACTCTTTCTCAAGCCCAAAAATGAAGGCTACTATTTATGGTTTTTGCAATTTTTGAAAAATTTTCGATAATTTATAAAATAATATCTTGACAAACCTAGTGATAATTCAAAAAGTTCTTGCCTATTTTAGAACCATTCTAAATCATTTCAACACTATTGTACACCACCAAAACACTAAAATCTTATTCATTATTAACTTGGTCTAAAATGCTTGTAGGCGAGAGGTCGAAGGGCTTTTTTTCTGATTTTTTTGCTATTTTCCTTTCTCCCCCTCCCCTTCTCTTTCTTTTGCCTTTGTCTTTGTTAGATTTTGAGTAAGTGGGTTAATTGCACCTTTTTTCAATTGGTGCTATTTTTTCCCTTTTTTTTGCTTGCTTTTTCAACGAAAATCGTAGCGTATGCATTGTGTTATCACAATCTAAGGCTTTTTGTGGTATTTTTCGTAATTACAATGATGTCTAATTACTTATTTTATGTCATTATCTAGCATATTCAACAAAAAATATTGCTTGGTAATGAATTTCAAGCATTTTTTAGTAAGTACGCCTCGTTCCACCTTAAGACCCTTTTTATTTTTGTGCACCTTGAGCTTTTTTAATCTAAGAGTAGTAATCATGAAGATCGTCTAAATTCATAAAGAGGATAGGGTTAACATCCGAGTGGCGGACCAAAGGTGGGGTTAGTGGGGTCAGCTGACCTAGCGAGACCCCCTTTTAAAAACAAATAAAATTTTGATACAGACAAATCATTATAGATAAAGATAAAAGCTAGTAGATAAGTTGGTAAGTGTTTTATAATGCAAATGTGAGGCTAGGGGTTGGGAGTTCCTGCTAATGACATCTTCCCCTTTTTTTTCAAAATCCAACTTTTCAACTCTCTTTTATTTGAGCTCCCTTTCCCCTTTATTATTTAGTTTATTTCGACCCCCTTTCTTAAATTCCTGGGTTCACCACTTGTTAACATCCCAAGGGGTTGCGGAGACATAGTGGTCTAAGTAATAATCATCAAGATCATGCAAATTTATAAAGAGATTACCCTTGATGTCCCAAGGGGTTTCGGAGGCATTAGTGGTCAACTCCTTCTAAAACCCAAAAATGAAGGCTATTATCCATGATTTTTACAATTTTTGGAAAATTTTCGAAAAGTTGTAAAATAATATCTTAATAAACCTAGTAATAATTCAAAAGATTCTTGGCTATTTTAGGCCAATTCTAAATCATTTCAACAGACATTGTACGAGCGGAAAACACTAAAATCTTCCTTATTCTTGGTTGCTTTGGGATCACTTTTTAAGAATCAAAAGATAATGGCAATGTCATAAGTAGTAATCATCAAGATTATCTAAATTCATAAAGAGAATATTGTTAACGTCCCAAGGTGTTTCGGAGGCACGAGTGGTCAATTCTTTCCAAGACCCAAAAATGAAGGCTATTATCCATAGTTTTTTACAATTTTCGAAAAATGTTCCGAAATTGTCAAATAATATCTTAACAAACCTAGTGATAATTCAATAGGTTCTTGGCTATTTTATCTCATTCTAAATCATTTCAATAGCATTGCACACCACCAAAACATTAAAATCTTACTCATTCTTCACTACTTTCGGATGACCTTCTAAATGCAAAAAACAATGGCAAAGTCATAAGTAATAATCATCAAGATCATCTAAAATTATAAAGAAAACATTATTAACATCCCAAGGGGTTTCGGAGGTGAGTGGGCAGCTCCTTCTAAGGCCCAAAAATGAAGGCTATTATTCATGGGTTTTTGCAATTTTTGGGAAATTTTGGTCAAGTTGTTAAATAATATCTTAACAAACCTAGTGATAATTCATAAGGTTCTTGGCTATCAACACTAAAATTTTGCTCATTCTTAAGCGCTTTCGGATCGTCTTCTAAGATCCAAAAGACAATGTAAACATCATTAGTAGTAACCATCAAGATCATTTAAATTCATAATGAGGATACTGTTAACATCCGGAGGGGTTTCCGCGGCGTAGCGGTCGACTACTTCCAATACCCAAAAATAAAGACTATTATCCATGGGTTTTTGCAATTTTTGGAAAATTTTCGAAAAGTTATCAAATAATATCTTAACAAACCTAGTGATAATTTAATAGGTTCTTGGCTATTTGAGGCACATTCTAAATCATTTTAATAGCATTGCAACCCACCAAAATACTAAAATCTTGCTCACTTTTTACTACTTTCGGATCACCTTCTAAGATCCAAAATACAATGGCAACGTCATAAGTAGTAATCGTCAAGATCATCTAAATTTATAAAGAGAATACTCTTAACGTCCCAAGGAGTTTCGGTGGCATAGTGGGCAACTCCTTCTAAGGCCCAAAATGAAGGTTATTGTCCATGGTTTTTGCAATTTTTAGGAAATTTCGATAAAGTTGTTAATTAATATCTTAACAAACCTTGTGATAATTCATAAGATTCCCGGCTATCAACACTAAAATTTTGCTCATTCTTGACTCATTTCGAATCACCTTCTAACATCCAAAAGACAATGTAAACGTCATTAGTAGTAATCATCAAGATCAATTGAATTCATAATGAGGATAATGTTAACATCCGAAGGGGTTTCCCGATTGGTCGGATCGTTCCAAGACCCAAAAATGAAGGTTATTATCCATGGTTTTTGCAACTTTGAAAAATTTTCGAAAAGTTGTCAAATAATATCTTAACAAACCCAGTGATAATTCAAAAGGTTCTTGGCTATTTTAGGCCCATTCTAAATCATGTCAGCATCATTGCACACCACTAAAATGCTAAAATCTTGCTCATTCTTAACCGTGTTCGAATCACCTTCTAAGATTCAAAAGCAATTCCAAAGTCATAAATAATAATTATCAAGATCATCTAAATTCATAAAGAGGATACTGTTAACGTCCCAATGGGTTTCAAAGGCGTAGGGGTCAACTTCTTCTAAGGACCAAAAATGAAGGCTACTATCCATGGTTTTTTGCAATTTTTGAAAAATATTCGGAAAGTTGTAGAATAATATCTTAACAAACCTAGTGATAATTCGAAAGCTCTTGGCTATTTTAGGACCATTCTAAATCATTTCAACACTATTGTACACCACCAAAAACACTAAAATCTTGTTCATTCTTAACTTTCGGATCACCTTATATGATCCAAGAGAAAATAACAAAGTCATAAGTAGTAACTTAGTTTTAAAAAGCAACCCCAAGGGTGCGCCTAGGCTCACAAAGCCCAAAGCTCACCCCCTTGCATCTTGCAAGGGTGAAGCCCAACCCCTCCTCCAAAAAGCCCTCTAACCTCATTCTGCGCCCCAGGCAGTTGCGCCTCGCGTGCCTGAATGGGGTTTTTTATGTTTTTTGCTATTTTCCTTTCTCCCCTCCCCCTTCTCTTTCTTTTGTCTCTGTCTTTGTTAGATTTTGAGTATATGGGCTAGTTGCAACTTTTTTTCAATTGGTACTATTTTTTTGCTTGCTTTATCAATGAAAATCGTAGCGAATTCATTGTGTTATCACAATCTAAGGCCCTGTGGTATTTTTCTTAGTTATAATGATATCTAATTACTTATTTGATGTCATCATCTAGCATATTTGACAAAAAATATTGCTTTTTTTCAAGCATTTTTTAGTAAGTGCGCCTCGTTCCAAAAAGCCCGCGCCTTTGCCTCGAAGCCCGACCCTTTGTACTTTTGGGCGCCTTGAGCTTTTTAAACTAAGCCAAGCATGAATATTCCCTTAGACAACTTATTTGTGAGTCCAAACTCCTTCAGAAATAGGACTTCAGTTTGGACTATCATTCATAAATAACCAATTGCAGAAGCCTAGAATAGTCATTCTGCCCACATTTAAGTATTTGCTCTCATTAACAAAACACATTTTTGATACCAAATTTACAATGTATATGTGATATATGCAATGATAGAACTTTTGAAATAGCTAATGTAACAAGGTGAGTTTTGATCTCACTCAACTTTAAAATATACAATCAGCTGCTAATTTCTCACAACGTTGAGAAAATGAGATCATACTTTTACTTCTAATAAGAATGAGATGTTTGATAGGGCATCATTCACTGCCCATAGTCTTCATTTATTTTTCAAATCTTACTTCAACCAATTGAGCTTTTTCTTTCTCGTCATAGACCTGTACTTACATAGTTTCTGAAGAAAGGAAAGGAATGAAAAGGAAAGTGAGAGAGTTGAAACATCTCATTCTGAGAGAGTTCGCTCAAATCACATGAAAGAAGTTGTATCAACTTGGAAACATTTGAAGCAACAGTCCAATCAGGATGTCAAGATGATCAAGGCAACATGAGATGAGAAGAGAAGTTGGAAGCATTGCCTCAGGCCTTCAATATAAAAGCCTTTCCCAAGATCTAAGACTACTTAGAGCTGGAAAGTGAGCACATGGGGAATTTACTTATGAAGCTCACCAGTGGCATATAGTTCTCAACCGAGTATGCTAAGGGCCAAGGCCATCACTAAACAGCTTTCAGCACCCGTTAACAAATCTTAAGGGCATGATGACTTTCTAGTTGACCCTTTTACATGGATGACATCCCGTTGGTCCATATTAAATTTTGTTTTCTCGTGAAAAATGAACAAAAATGTAAGGCCACCTAGAAAGAAAAATGTCAAAATTTTCTTTGGTTTTATTGGATAAGGAAAAGACCAGAGATATCCTCAAGTCAGGCCAGTTAGATACTGCAAGGGACATGCAATAATGGGAAAGCAGGTATTCAAGATAGTGAGCCAAGGTCTAAAAATAAGAAGACTATTGAAGTATAAATAATTCCTCATATAAGTTTATCTCGAAAAATAATGTCTATATAGACTGTAGTTCTGCACCAAGAAAATCATTATATCTAGCAGTGACACAATGATCAAAAAAATTCGTCAATCTTGTTCTACATTGGCTACAACTGACATGAAGATGCAGGATATAATACTTCATAATAAGGGAGGTCCACCTCAAGTACTCCATATCAAACACTCAGCGCTAAAACTGCCATTGGTATAAATCAGACACCTGACACTTCATCTTACACCAACACATGCAAAATATAATGAATAGGCACGTGGCAAGCTCAACAGTCAGGCATGTTCTCATGTGGTATCAATGTAGGCACGTCCTATAAGCAGCCATCATGCTTTTAACAGAAAAATTAAGGTCTCACATCAACCTTTTTTTTATTGTGTACCTTTTGTATTTTGGAGGGGGAGGGGGTTGGAATAGTATGATGTCTTATCCCTCAATGATTAGTGTATCTCGTGCATGTTGGGGCAAAATAACTGTGTGGTGCTCCAGCAATTCAAGGCTGGCCATCTGCCACCGGAATAAAATGAAGATGTTGATCACCAACAGATACCATGAAAGGGAGAAATATTGATATTTCATGCCTCAGACCAAGCTGAGTAAGCTCATAAGCTAGATGCCCATGTTCTAATTCAAAGGGAAGTAGCAATGGAAAGGACTACCAAGAACATCAAGTAAAACTTCTAAAAAATAAATAGGAAACAAAGAATACAAGAGCAACCTGTGGCAAAACAGTTGCAGGCCTTAAATTTGCAAAGACCTCAAGACCTGCCCGAAGCTGAAGCAATCCAGTCTCTGGCTTCGATTTTGATTCAAGTTTATCCCATTTATACCTAAAGAACATCATATAGAAGTTGTAATTTAGAACATCCTTATTAACAACAAGAAAGGGTCAAATGTAACAAAAGAAAGTGGAAATAAGTATTACCCTCCAATAGCACCAAGGAGGACAGCATCTGATTGCTTTGTTGCTGAAAGGGTCTCCTCCGGTAATGGCACTCCCGTGGCATCAAATGCACAGCCACCGATAAGCTTCTCTTGGTAATTAATCTCAATATCTACACATTTCAGAATCCAATTAACTCAAAAAGAAGTAAGGCTAATGTACAAGGTTAGAGATTCCATGTTCCACATAAAGTATATCTTCCCCAAGATTAATAGGCTTGCAAGGGAACCCTACTCTAAATGAGACCGGAATAGATGGAGGAAAACTCAAATATAGTTGATGTCAAGTTCTTAATAGGTGAGGAAAAAATGAATTTATTGGATTTCGTAAATAGCATTATGCATGAGAGCTTGACGGCATGATTATTTTTGTAGTTGCCCCTTTGTACATGGATGACATCCTCGCCTTAGTGTCATTTTAGTATATTTTTATTACTCATCAAGATTTAATTCAAGAAATAATCCTAGAAACCCATTAAGAATCGATAATCCATCTAACCATTTCAAGTGAAGCCCTCGAAGATAACTCACTGAAGTTGTTGAGAATATTACAAAAGCACAATCACACATGAAATGGGGGAGGGAGTACGAGTGCTAGACATTCGGTTGGCAATGGAAGCACCCATATCCACCATAAAACTTAGATTCTCTCTTACAATCACCATTACACCAGCAATCATGCCGGGAAAAGATAAGAGACCTCACAAATTAACACCCCCCAACCCCAGCTATGTGAGTGCCACCTCATGGAATTTGGGAGATCTAAAGGTAAGTGGCCTTACCCTTGCAAGCAAATGAACCAATTTCAAAACACCCCTTTTTTTCATAAAGGGTTTCTTTCCCCTTCAAATAAAAACTCTTTGTAAGGAAACCCATTAAATAACAGTAGCATAAGATAACAACGGCAACTAACATTGGATAATAACAGCACAAAACAAGTATGGAAACATATGAGAAAATAATGGCAGGTAACAAATAAACAAAACTAAAAAGTATCACCCAGTTTGCAAGTCAAATGGCTGCCAATTATCAAGAAGCCAAAGGTAAGGTTAAAGGCCAGCTACTTAAGGCTTATAACAAGAATACTAGAATTCCATGAACTCCTACCCTAATGATTTCCATAAGTCCAAATGTTCATATCCTATTAAATCGCCTCATTCCAGTTCTTTATTCTAGTTATGATTTCCATATGCCTCTATCACTTCTTGAAAGGCCGATCTTCTCACACTTCCTCACAAGTGCATCTGTACTCCTCTTGATGAGCTTGAACCATTTAAGCCTCACTTCCTTTGTCTTATCCGATCTTATAGCATCACATATCCAACAATCAGCTTCATCTCTACAGCTATCAACCTTTGAACTTAGGTCTTTTTTGATCGGCAAACACTCTCAGGTGTACAAGGTTGGCCTTACCACTACTAAAAAACCCTCTTCTTTAGTTTTACAGAGATCTAATATTGCACAACACCAGATTCATTTCCCCATTTTATCATCCTCCTGTCATAGAATGAACAATGTCTTCATCAATTGCCCCCTTTGTCTTGTATAAATGAACTCAAGTATACAAACTTTTCAACCCTTAGTTTTCCAAAATTGTCAATGGTGACTCATTCTATTGCCCCCTTCTTCCCCTTAAAAACCTACATTCTATGTACTCAATCTTCGACCAACTTAATCTAAAATCCTTAGACTTTAGAGTATCCCTCCACTGCTCCAATTTATTGAAACATTTTGTATATCGATTCGAACACTATCAATTAAATACACCGCGGTACCTCTCCTTGAATTTATTAATAAACTTATCCCTAAAACCTGTAAAAAGAAAAGAGCTTCAATGCCAATCCTTGATAGTCATTGGATCAATCACTTTATTATCAACCCAAAGAAAAGACAAGCTTCATCACTTGCTAAATATCTCCATAAACAACCAACCCCCACCCTGGGGGCATGCCAAAAGAAAACTAACAAATAAATAAGAGAGAAGAGGAGGGATCACCTTAATGTAGTCCTTTTGAAGCTGCCAAGAAATATGTTTGAGGACTATTAACAAGGACCACAAAAGAAGTCGACGAGATGAATCAATTAATCCCTAAATCCCATTTCCCTATCACAATCACATGAACAAGGAACTCTTGGTGAAGCCAATGGGTCAATAGTCTAATGTGATAAGCATTTGCTTTCTTTTTTTTGACTTTCTTAGGTATAAGACTAATAAGGGTCTTGTTAAACATACAACAAAACTTCCTTGTGGTCAAGACTTCACATTTTTTATAGTGACATAGCGATTCCATCTCCCAGTTTTAAGACATGAATTCAAAATCCTAGTGAAGCTTAGCCATCCATAAGAAAACCTTGTATTCATGGTCAATGGCTCCCAGCCAAAGGCATAGATTTTTTTACGAAGAGATTGAATCCATCATAATAACCTTAACCAAGCCATCTTTTATAGTTTCCCTTTTCTTAGTTATGTCATCTGTAAGAACTATAGGATTGTGCTTTCACATAAAGAAAACTAATAACTCTAAACAGGTTGTGTTTTCACAACTTAGGGACTGTTTGTTATGGCGGTTAGCTATCAGCTGTTATGATTAGCAATTATAGCTATTATGAGTTGTTATAAGAGAAGTTATGAAATTTTGAACATACCATTAGTGCTACTATTCATTGTATATTTTATCCAAACATATATTGGTCAACAATGAATATTTAAAAAAATTCTGAATATTTGAATATTTTAAAAAATTCTGAATAATTAATTAATTTTTATTCAGTTAGAAATTCATATATTTTGTTGGTAATTGTATTTTATTTTTATATGATTGTTTTTTCTTTTTTTTTGGGGGGGAATAGCTCCCATTAATACCTATCTCAAGAAATGAAAAAATGCAATTACAATGCATATCATGTTAGTAGTGGCTCATTTGATAAAAATATTTGTATACCTTTTGCATACTAATATACAATTACCGCAACAATAACAATAACTATGATGACGATGACAAACAATAACAATAACATTGCCCTCATTTATTTTCTATTTACTTGAGTAAAATTATATTATTTTTCATATAATACATTATATTATACATTATCTTTATATTATATTGTACATTTACTAAACATAAAGAGAAAGGGTTTAGGGGTGTGCCTTTTTGCTAAGCCCTCAACTGACTCGGCCCTGACCCTGTTTATTGTATAAATTGGACAGCCCATGAGTAGCCTTATCCTCTAAAATATTTAGAGGGTAGCCTGATCCTTTAAAATATTTAGAGGGCCATGACTCACTTTTTCCTGCAACTCAGGTGGCCCAACGGGCCCCTATCCAATGCCCAATGTGTGGGGTGACCCATAGTTACCCCCTATGTGTGATTGTTTAGTGGCGGGCCCCCACCCACCCCTCTTGCTAAACTTAAACTCAAAGCCATTTAATTCATCCAGTCATCCTAGTCAAGACCAAAAATCAAGGGTACCCACTCCACAAACTTCATTGAAAAAGGATAAAAATGCAAACAAAAGTTACAATTTGTCAAATTGGAGAGAGAAAGACAGAAGGGCACGAACCTTCAAGAGAGGCGGCATAGGTGAGGACATCCTTAGCAACAGAGACAATTTCGGGGCCAATGCCGTCACCGGGGAGAAGAATGATGGAGTAGCTTTTTTGGTGGGGGTTGTGGCAGCTGAGCAATGCACCATTGTCGATTTCCGGGATGTAATGGCGTTTGAGAACGGTTTTGACTTTGAGCGCTGAACTTGGGATTTGAATGGTGCTGCCAAACGGAGCTGCAAAGTAGCCGCCATTGTTGGGGAATAGAGGAAAGAGAGAGGGAGGATTACGCACGTTGGAGAAGCTTAATAGTGGGATACCACTACCCACCTTCCTCTATTTTCCTGATGCGAAAGATTGTCGATGATTGATTACTTGTTACCCGATGATGTTTTTGCTCTTCTCTAAACCCTAGAGGGGTATTTTTGGTAGAAAGAAAAAAAAAGTCAATGCTTCAAAACTTGAACACAAATATCTTATTACCAACAAATAGGGAGGATTCGAGCTAAGTCGAGCCTGATCTCGATCTTGGTTAAGTTCGGCTCAACTCGTTAAACTAACCCCACATGTCAATGTTAGTCAAACTAACCCCACATGACGATAACCCCACCAGAAAAATGAATCGTTTTGGTCAAGTTAACTTCGGGTTTCGGTAAGATCATCTCCAGGACACCAAGCTAAGATTCTATTTGGTTTCAATTTTGGATAGGATCATTTTTAGTTTTGGGCGACTTCACATCAATCGATTTTGAATTCAATAGATTTGTTTTAGAAAGAAAAATAATTTTGGAGAAAAATGTTTGGTTTGCTTTAAATCAATTTTGGTTTTGGTCGCCTACGGAACAATTGTTTCAGATGTCGGATCAAGTATGGGTCTTCGCAGTTCGGATTGAGTTTCATGATTTTTGTCAATTTTACCAATGCCATGAATTTTACCAAATAGCATCACCATTACCAATTAGAGAGCTTACTTAATGGACAATTTTTTTATGAAAACTTAATAGACATTTAAAATAAGAATATAATTTTCAAACCATTAATATCAATCTAAGAATCAAGTTTCATTCATTCATTTTCGGCGACATTATTTTACAAAATTTATAGTAAGAAGCTAATATTACGTCAGCTAACATCTTGATTACTCACACTCACACAAGAATTTAACAGCTCATATAAATAAAAGAATTAAGACTTAATTTAAATGCTTCAAAAGCTTATATACAAATGTTAGAGCTCTTTTCAAAAGTATCATAACTCTACTAGATCATGTGAAGTTCACACAATAAACTTATGACTATTTAACAATTGAAATTCACTTGACAGTCCAAAAACCAATTAAAAGATGTCATAAAAATTAAATTGAAACTCTTGAACATTTTGTCGTATGAAAACACGACTTTTGCAACTACAAAAAGGTAAGAACCTTGTTAAAAGGAACTTAAAGAGCCCTTTTTATAATTAAAAAAAAAAAAAGGCAAAAAGAAAAAATGGTAATAATTGAAGGTTAAAATAGATCAATGTTGATCATGCGGGCAATTGTGAAAGAAAAAAAGAAAGAAAGAAGGAATTGTAAGATTAAAACATTAGAGTTAACATGTCAATAATTGGATCGTTGGGCCAATCATTTAAACATTTGTGTGAGGATACAAATTTTAATAATGTTGCAAATAGATATATAGATTCAAAAAAAAGTACCAAACGTTCATTCGTACGAGTTATTTTTAGAAAAAGTGTTTGCCCTTAGACAAAAATGCTGACATGAGTTTATTAGTTAGAAAATGGAGAGCAACAAAAAATGAGTAGAGGAAGAGAAAAGAATACTTATTCCCACTCGTCCTACTATACAAACTTTAATGGTTTTATTGATTAATCAACTAAAAGTTTGACATATGCCAAATACTAGTTCTTGTTATTCAATTAATCTTTTCCAAAAACTAAATAGGATAACATGGCACATATGCTTAACACTCTTGTAGCAAACTGTTTATTAATAAACAATAGAGCTGGGGCAATGGGCTGGAACGGGCCAGATCGGGTCAGACCATTACTATAAAGGGTCGGGTGGGTAAGCAAAAAGTTAAATAGGTCGGGCCGGGCTATGGGCGAGCCGACCCTAACCTGCCCATGACACGCGCAGAAAAACCTGCCAGAGGAGAAGGCCTGTATATAAAGATGCTAAAATGCTTCTAATATCAAGTTTCTGGACTTAAATTTATTCTCAGATTAACTTAGTTTCAAAGTACTCTTTTTCCCACATTGACACATTAATACCCTAATTCAAGACGGTTTCTCTCTCAGTCTTTTATAAAATTCTTCTGAACAAGCTCCATATAAAAGTAACAATTTGCACAGATCTTGCCATTTTTCAATCAGATGTAAACGATGAAACTCACTTAGTAAGCCCACCACTTGTTGAACTTAATTCCTGGTGAGCAATGGTGGATCCTGAACTCAAACCGACCGGGGTAAGAATTATAAGTAATGATTTAAAATTTTAATCCAGACCCAACCTGTTTGAACCCGAATTTTGTTAGGTTTTTGGATTCGGATAATTTTGTTAATGCTTTGCTAACTTGCCTATCTATTAAAAAAAATTAATCACTTGCTGAACTAGTAACGAAATGTATAGATTGTATTCATCATGTGCAATAGAGGATCCAGAATTTTTATAGAGGGGGATCAAAATTAAGTTAATACTAGATGGTGGTTAAGCAGCATCTTTGTCATTTTCTTCATTCAATAGTAAATTTTGGGATGCAAAGTTTGGATTCAAATGGTTGGGTAACTCTTTTTTGAAGTGAAAAATTATTCATAATAGTATAAATGCTTTAGAGTCATAGGTTTATGTTTTTTAATCTTCATTTGATTTGTGAAATTTATATAGTTATCTATCAAAATCCCAAATTCCACATAATACGACAAACTCCGAAATTACAAAATTCCATCTCTAAATTCCCAAATTCCATTATCAAATTCCCAAATCGATAAGTCAACCCTCATTTCTACATATAAATGTTATGCTACCAAAATTAGTTAATTTTCATTCTCCCAAAGGAAAAAACACCCCCAAAATCACGTCCACACCAAGAATTCCACCTGCCTCCTAGTTCCTTGCTTGGTAAAAGCATCAAGAAAATTAATTATTAGCAAAAATGTGAATCAAAATGTGAAAACTTAAACCAAAATGTGATGAATTCTTAAACCAAAATGTGAATTCTCATACCAAACACAATTTGAATCAAAATGTGAACGATTTTTTAACGAATCAAAATGTGAATTACTATACCAAACAAAATGTGAATCAAAATCCTAAGTCCTAACCATTACTTGAATTAAAGAAAGAAGAGAAGAAATTGCACCTCTGTTATGTGATAGAACTATGGACAGTGGGCTGGGCGGGCACCGAGCGTCACAGGCAGAGGAGGCACCGGGAAGGGCTGTAGCAAGCAGGCAGGCACCAGGCGTTGGTTGGTTGGTAGTGAACCTCACAGAAGGCAGTCAAGGTAGGAGAGATGGCGAGGCGGAGAGCTAAGAAGAACTAAGAAGCATAGGAGAAAAATCATTCAAAAACCCAAAATCCAAACCATTACTTGAATTAAAGAAAGAACTAAGAAGAAGAGGAGAAAATTGCAATACATACGAAGTTGTTAAGGGGAGAGAGGGCAGCGTCCTTGACTTCGGGAACCGGGTGGCGGTGGTCTAGTGGCGGCACCGGCGCCGGGTGGTCTAGTGCAGTTGTGGCAGTGGTGGGCGACTGGGATGGGAGGAGGGAGGTAGAAGATGGTTTATCTAAGCTAGGGTAGGGATTGAGGAGAAAGAGGATTAAACAAAAAATACAATTTGCGCGTAAAAGAACTCGAACCCGCGATTACTAATTTCTGTTTTTTTTTTAAGGGAAGAACATATTGACTTTTCCAAGATAACCATAGATTAATTTAAATGTAACTTTTTTTTTTTTGAAATTGTAAATGAACTTCTCTTTTAGAATAATAAAAAATTCAAACTTAATCTTATATGTATCTTTTTTGTTTTAATTTTATATAAATTTTTCATGCTTGTGAAATCACCAAACCTTCTACTCTAATTTTCATACCTCAAATAAAACTATTAATTTATTAAAATTTTGGGATTAATAATTTACAAATTTACGCTACAAATTTTCAAATAAATTCGTACATATCAAATCAAAGAAAGTAAAACGAAGTAATATAACACTCTATGAAGTGATCTGTTCAAGAATGTTTCTGTAAAAAGACCTTTCATTTATGAAGTTATAACATCAGCTGTACTGTATATGACTTAAGCCAGAGGGCACATTCCCACCCAATTTCTGCTTAAGAAACTGAGATAAAATAAAACTCAATTCAAACAAACAAGCTCCCCTGTGACTCAAAAAAGGAGAAGGAAAGAGGATCTTGAACTAAGAAAGAGGTTGAGATCGAGCACAAGGAGAACCACGCCTCAGTTCGATTTCAAACTCGACTCTCTAGTCTCTAGTTGGTCAGCTGGCAATGCACTTCAGCAGTTGAAAAGCTCCAGCGATTTTACAAGATGAACTATTGCCTGAAAAAGGGGTCTCAAACCCGAATCTAAAGAGAGATGTACAAGTACATAACAGCAATATTTATGATGTGCTTCTCTTCATGAGAAAATTCTTAGGAGTTAGATACAATGTGGAAATCTCCATCCCAATTCCAGGCCTAGGAAAAAAGATTGTCTGTGCCAATTCTTGGTTATGGGATTCTTCTGATCAATCGAGTGTGTGGGACATTAACTATGAAACATATAAGCATAGCGATGGCGTCTTATGTACAATTAGAAATGCAATTCTACAGCTCCCATATGTGTATAAATCAGACAGGACCTTTGTAGGTAAGAAATGATTACACAGCTACTAAGCATCAACATCAGGACCAGGATATGCAGGTAAGCTCATTATTCGCTTGTCAACAACGGCTCCTCCAACTGTGAAATGGTACAAACTCTGATAGTTTGTTCCTTTCAGCCCAAGCACCTCATGCACTGCCAAAAAAGGAGTATAACAAGTTTACCATCTCAGTATATATTTAACCAATTCCGTGGATATTGAATGTAAAATGTATGCTTAGCTTGTGACCAACTTTCAAATATATCTTAATCACAGCCAAACAGCCAAGTACAGTCCTAAAATCTCAAACAATTTATAGCTGATGGCGCATGGTTAACAACTCACCATAAACATTCATTACCCCCACAATCCATGTTGCACGTGATCCCAAGGCCTAAACTTGAATATATTAATGTGATAAGTAGAGATTCCTCTCAGCTCTTGCATAACATACTTGCTTTCCTTAAAGGGCATGGGGGTGGGGGAGTTAAGCATCTGAATGAAAACCTATACATCAATATGCTACGCATTTTATTTCTTGCCAAACTAATTAGTTTAATCCAATGTCATTGACTCATAGTTGTATTGTACAACATCAAAATTGCCAGCCGACAAGTAGAAATACCTAAGAACTATCAAAGAGAAACTGAGTAGATAGTAGATGACTTCACCACATTGAGGACTAAAATGAACAGGGGAAAAACGATAACTTAGTAAGAGAGGAATACCAGGATCATCGAAAAAGCATCCTATTCCAGTGGCAGAAATGCCAACTGCATGGGCCTCAAGGTAGAGCACTTGCCCAAGAACACCAGTCTCCCAAAATAGTCGAGGATACATCCATGCACCCTTCTCCTGCAATGTGCGCTTAACATGTGCTATCATACCAAGGCTAAAACAGCCATCACTGGCAATATCCTGTGTTCGCATGCATGCACATAAGCATGAGTTATTGAGTTGCCACCAAATCAGGTTAATTCTAAAGAACAATAATAGTTCCTTATCAAGAATATTGCAAGGCATCAAACAGCTTTCAGTTATGGTGAAATAGAGAGTGTGAATGCTTATGTAAAGAAATTCGGAAGCGTAAGAGCTATACCATGTTCTCCAGTTTCCTTCTCAAATAAGAGGGATAGAGAAAAAGAAGGGGCAAGAGAGAGAAGCTCATCTTTGGCGCTTCTCTCTTCCTGCCCCTTCTTTTTCTCCATCCCTCTTATTTGAGAAGGAGATTGGAGAGATGGTATAGCTCTTACGCTTCCTAATTTCATTACATAAGCATTCACACTCTTTATTTCACCATAACTAGCTGTTTTCGACACTTGACAAGTAACACGTGTCTATGTTGGACACGTCCAGCTGAGTTCGAGTTTAGACTGACATCTGTAATCATTTTGCAGCAGATGATTTTTAGCAGTTCAAATCTTTCTAAATCATTTGTACTAATTTCTTGTACGCCCTGACATGGAGTGTGGTTATCAACACAAGTATCAGTTTATTCTGATGGATCGGACAGCAGATTACCAATAATCTTCCCAGAAAATGAAAGGAAAGATTTTACCAAATTTACTCCAAAACAGGGAAGAACTTACCGAATTTATAAACTGCTAATACTAATAAAATAAACTGGCTCTCCAATAAGATCCAGTGAATTGTTTAAAAATTTCATTAGAAGCATTAAAGCATGAAATTTATTACTAGAATGTGCAACAGTACCTGGTGGCACGAAAGAGTTTTTGAAAGCTCCCTACAGTCACCAGGAGCAAGTTCATAGAGAGGCAGATCACTGGGGCAACCCTCCGGCTTCCTCCATGTAAATTCTGCCCTCGTAGCTTTCCTAAGATCATCCAGATGATCGTCATTTCTTACCAAGAAATACAAACCTTTGGGTAAACCCGAAACCCTATGAACAAATAGAGCAGCGTGCACCTGACTATCCCAAGAAAGAGCTCTAAATGGAAATGCCAACTGTTTCCCTTGCTTCCCTCCATTCTTCGACCCCGAGGAAAGACAATGCAATAAAATCTGATAAAATGTATTCCTATGAATCACAGTCGCCCCATCCATATCGACTGCACTCCTCCTCCTCCGGACAACTTCCCTAACAGTCAATCCCTTGTATGAACTTTCGCTAAATACCCCACTGCATTGGAATGGATCAATCTTCAACCTCTCCCCCACTGATAAGGGCTTATTTACAGCCTCAGCTGTCCTATATATTATATCCCAAATAATATGCTCTTTACTCAGCACATTAGGCTTCCCCATCCAATTCAACTTCGAAAATTCCGATACCCACAAGCTCAAACTCTTGTAATCCACATCAAATATTTCTTCCCCTCGAGGAAAGACTGCCAAAACACAATCAGGGTGCTCAAACTCGATCTCCGGGAATTTACCCTTGACCGGGCGACTGGGGATTTTCAACTTATGGAAAGACTCAAGCCCCATTATCTTCTGCAAATCATGGAACCCTAGCCCATCAAGTAATTTGACATCCCAGCCCAGCCCCGCAGCTGCCATAGCCACAGCACCGATAGCATGACCAATATCATGATTACAATACCTAAATGCCCTTTCTCCATACTTCCAAGCTTCTCTCCAGAAAATGGAAGAAAACCCAACAAGAAAACAATCATCCGGGAAAAACCCATTCTGCTCAAAAAATCCAGATGGGAATTCAGTCCTAATCTCTAAGCCATGCTCTTTAGGGGCATAATGAGCCACAAAACCCGATTTTGACAAAGACCCAATTGGGGGAGCAATGATATAAGCCTCGGTAGGATGCAAATTGCCACTGCTAGGGTTCACCCGAAGCGACCAGGTGGAATACCCAGTAGTTTTCCAAGCCGATAAAGCTAAAGAGTCATAGAAAAACTGAGAAATTGAAGCAAATGAAACGGGTTTCGGAGGGGAAGAGAGAGAAAAAGAGAAGAGTACAAAGGGGCCGCCGATGCTTGCTCCTCTTCTATGGGGAAATGCTGAAGAGAAACAAGAGGGGCATTGATATACCTGCGAAAAGGGTTAGGTTGATTCGCCCAGTCGAGGCGCCCAGGGCCTTTTGCGTAGTTAGTGAAGTAGTGCTTCGTTTGTTGATGATATTGCAACACTTGGTTGAGCTGCTCGAGCTCTTCTTCCTTGGACATTGAGGCAGAAGATGAAGGAGAAGAAGAGAAAGACATGGCGAAGATTCTGGGGCTTGGCTTTGGTGTTGTTCTGGCAATGGCAGTGGTGGAAGCGAGGAGGAAGAAGAAATGGGTATGGTGGTGATGATGGTGGAGAGAGAGAGAGAGTCGAGGAGGGAGAAGCGGTGGCATTGCGATTGCGTTGAAGAACAATGAAGAATTTTGTAGTAATCTCTCAATTTGGTTCTGGTCTTCTAGATGCTTGAAAGTTTCTTAACGGTTTTCCTAACGACCGTTTGAATGTTCCACATGGGCCATCAGGCGCGATGGGCCGTTGAGGGTCCGTATCTTCATGGCTTGAACGACTTAGCTAAAAAAAAAAAATTTTCTTCGATAGACCCAATAGACACATTGGAGGCCCTTGAATTTTTTTTTTATTCGAACACTTGCTAGCCAATATGTCCTCATTTCAACCCCGGATCTTTTTGTTTGATCAAGAATGTAATATCTTTCATATCGTGAATGTTTAAGATAAAAGTATTTTAATGTACTTCCAAGGATACAAATTTGTATTTACCTCCTCGTTGGAATAAGTCTGCTACGACCTCATTTGTTCATTTCGGCCCCTTTTATAGCGGGCCCAACAACTTTTTTGTACATTAGTAGTAAAAGCTATTATTAATAGATATTTTGATGGTTTTAAATTCGAACGGTTAAAATAATCGATACATAAATAGAAACGACCATAAACAAGAAGAAACGAACATAACGAATAGAAATGAGTTGTTAAATAAGAAACAAACGAACATAAACAAATGAAAAATGAGTTGTTAAATAAGAAATGAACAAACAAAAACGAATATAAAATACATATATAGATTATATTTTTGATGTAAAGTGGAATTGAAACTAACTTATTTATTAAAAAATCAGGCCCTGTTAGTGAAAACTATATAAACCCCTTTCTCCACACGTTTTTCTCAACAAGTTATTTTGTGGATGAGATGACGCATTGATCATGGTGATGAAGTGAAGTGTGGTGGGGAGGAAAAGTCATCAAAACGACAAGAATTGGATGGACTTTTCAGTGAGGTTCATGAGTGGAGTGGGCCTGGCCTATGGGCCTATCAAAAGGACAGGAAGATGAATAGGTGGTCCACTAATTAATTTTGTAAACCAACTCATAGACTGACAAAACGTTTTCCAGGTGCATTTTCAGGTAATTAAATTCACATATTTTTCTACACATTTTTATATCATCGTCTAATATCTATAGACCCAGATTATTATATATATTTTAATTTTTTAAAATTTAATTTTTATTTATAATCATAATGTCTAGAGAAAAAAAGATTTTATTTTTTAAAATATACTATATCACTGGATTTAGAGTCTCGAGTTTTTGGTATAATTTTTGTTAATTTTCATGCAACTAATTGTTGTTCCCTTTGTAACAAGTGACGTGGGCGTTGAGTAAAAATATATATTAAAATTTTATCTAATTTAATTTTAAAATTTATTCGGGTGTAATGAAATTGAGTTTCATGGGATAAAATAATAACTTTGTTTGAACTTTAAATTATATGGGATTTTTATGTTTATACTTTTCGAGCTTAATTTTAGCGCAAATTTAGATGTACCCAATTTAATAATCCAAAATAAATAATATATTACATGAAAATATTTAAATACTAACAAAGTATTGGTTAAATTAAGTAGTGGTCTCACTCTTATAAATAAAAAATACAAGTTTAAATTTTCGTAAATACACTTATTTTGAGGACTTTTATCTTAGATATTTAGGGCGCGGAATAAATTACGCTCCCCTTCATTAGAGATATTTAGATCTATCCAATTTAATTCAACACCTAGGCATTCTTTTTATTAAAAAAAATAAAGAAAGAAAAAAAGAAAATTCTCAGAAGGGATTCTGGCCATTACACAACTATATAAGTCGAAGCACATTCAGCAATTCAGCATTCAGTGGTTTTCATCAGCAAATTCTAAAGTTCTTACTACTGTCTCTCTCTCTCTCTCTGTCTGAAACTTCTTGCTTTGAGCAGGTATTATACACCTTCTTAAGCTCAATGAATTTCCCAGATCTAATCTAGAGAGAAATATATAGGCTTAGTCTCGACGATTAGATCTTCGTCATCAGACCTTGTCTAGTATATAACCCTGTTCGACCGCGCTGTTATCTGTACGTATTAACAGTTTGATTTATGAAAGAAGTTTATCTTCATTTGTTGACACTATACAAGGGTTTAGCGGATAAGCAATTTACTTTACGAAAAAAATTAAAAATTAAAAAAAATATGTTGCTAATTGATACTACAAGTAAGATGGAGTCCTTTAATTGGTTGATTAAGGTTATTAATCTGTGCAGGTGAAATATAAATAGAGTAATTAGTGGTGATGTTTAGGCCAAAGTTGATTTCCCAAGTGAAGAATGGAGGAGCCATCCAGAATATTGCAAGCAGGGGAATTCATTCCATGCAGAAACTAAACAAGGCTGCTGCTACTCCTACAGCTGCAAATGGAGTTGTTCCTCCTGAGATGCTTGAAAGGGGCCAAGAAGAAGTTATACGAGCTTCTCTCTCGCTCGTCCGTGAGAGGGCTAAGCTTAAGGTACGTTCTTTAATCCTTCAGTTGAACAGTGACGGATTCAGAACTCAAATCCAACGGTATTCATTATTTTTTACTGTTTTTAATCTACAAAAAAGGTTTTTATTTGACACATGCAGTTTTTAGCGAAGCTTTTCATTTAGAGATTTTTTTCTCTTTAGTGGTCGATATACGATCTCGACATTATGATATAGTTTTTAGTAAATATGCGTATAATTTGTTACAGGGAGCAATTGTAAGGGCATTAGGGGTGCCAAATCAACATCAGCCTTACTTGGAGTACCTCTAGGTCACAATTCCTCGTACCTCGAGGGACCTGCCTTCGCGCCTCCGTTTATTAGGGAGGCTATGTGGTGTGACAGTACAAACTCGACTACTGAAGAAGGTATGTGTTAAAATTTAACGAGCAAATTAATTTTAAAGCCATTTATTTTAATAAATCTCTCATTAGATGATTATGCATGAATTGAAATTCAGGGAAAGATATAAAAGATCCAAGGGTGCTGTCAGATTGTGGTGATCTTCCTGTTCAAGAGATCAGAGATTGTGGAGTTAGTGATGAGAGATTGATGAAAATTGTCAGTGATTCAGTCTGCCTAGTTATGGAACAAGTATGTATGCTCTATGATTTCTATCTTTCAATTTCCAATCCTATAATTTTTCATGCTTTATTTCATTTAATTTTGGCTTTATAAGAGACACAAATGTAAATTAGCCAACCTAAATTTAAATATTAAATATAATGTTTAACTATTTAATAATTGGAAGCTAGCTATAACTGCGCATAATCACTTATAAATCAATGTTCATAAGTTATTACTGTTTAGGTCTTGTCACTTCAAATTTTATTTGATTATTGTCATAGCAATGAAGTTTTAAATAGTAGGCTCGAGCTAAAGCTAATTTAATAAGGTTCTACTTGGATGCGTTGGCAAAATTTTATATGACCCGAAAAAATCAGGTATGGGTATGACTTTTTTGTCCGAATTTTAAATTTAAATATAAAATTTTTATATTTCCATTATCCGGACTCAATTTTAACTCGAATTTACGTTTATTCGAATTGTCCAACCTGTAAAAATCGGATATCAAACAAAACGAGAAATAAGATTCCAATATCTAACCAAGTTTGTAATTTTTGACATACAGGAACCTCTGCGGCCAATAGTATTGGGTGGAGACCATTCAATATCGTATCCGGTGGTAAGAGCTGTATCTGAGAAGTTGGGAGGACCCGTAGATATCCTTCATCTTGATGCCCATCCAGACATCTATGATGCCTTTGAAGGCAACCCTTACTCCCATGCCTCTTCTTTTGCTCGTATTATGGAGGGTGGCTATGCCCGCAGGCTTCTCCAGGTTATTGACAAGTCTCTCTTCCTTTACTTGTTGTGCGGGTTAGAGCTGGAAAAAAGTGACCCGATCTGAAATCCGAATTGAACCTTAGTCAGAACTGTTTTTCTTTGCAAAATAAGTTTATTGGATTAAGCATCAACTTGACTTAAAAGCGAACTGAAACTTAACTTAATCTGAATGAATCGAACATGACCCTATCTGAAATAACCCAACCTAAAATTAATTTGAATGTCTAGTTTATCAGGTCTAATGAGGACTGAGGTAGACTTTTGCCTCCACAAAGGAAAACAAGGAAACAGTTAATTAGTAGAATGCATTACATATTAATCCAAAGCTAATGATAGATTGTATACTAATTGTTTAATTAGGTTGCTATAAGATCGATAAACATAGAAGGTCGAGAGCAGGGAAAGAGATTTGGAGTTGAACAATACGAGATGCGAAACTTTTCAAAGGACAAGCATTTCTTGGAAAATCTGGTACGTACTTTTTATATTATATCAATTTTGAAAATAACTTAAATTTACTAAAAAATAGAAAATAACGTGTTTTCAAACTACGGTCAATTCATGTTTGACAACTTTGAGTCAGAATTGGTCCGTTCGTATCAATTTCTGTCAATTATTATGTCCCCTCTACTTATCATATTGATATTGCATCACAGTCCACGCTAACAAATTAAACATTATCATGTATGTCTTGTTTTTGTTATATAAACTATTGCAGAAACTAGGTGAGGGTGTGAAGGGTGTTTACATATCGGTAGATGTAGACTGTCTTGACCCTGCATTTGCACCTGGTGTATCTCACCACGAGCCTGGAGGCCTGTCTTTCCGCGAGGCTATGAACATCTTGCATAATCTCCAAGGCAATATCGTGGCAGCCGACGTCGTGGAGTTCAACCCCCAGCGTGATGCTGTTGATGGAATGACAGCTTATGTTGCAGCTAAGTTTGTGAGGGAACTCGCTGCAAAGATGTCCAAATAAACCAGCCATAAACTCTATCGATCAAGCACTTATGTATGACAGTACTGTAAGTGAAGTAATGATCGTTGTTATGTAATGAAATAAACACTACATTCACTTTCAAAAAAAAAACATTACTGCTTTTAATAGTCGTACTTATACTAGAAAATGTTAAATAAGTCATGCGAATGACAAATGTTTTGTTTCATGACACTTATCAATTTACCTTGCATATTTCAACCTATCGTGTGTTTTTAGTCACGGTTTCTCTATTGACTATTATATTTCGGGATATAACTACCTACATTTGAATTTCCCGCACCCTTTAGTAATATCGATCAATATGAAAAACAAAATGTTATCATCTCGAACTATATGTAAAAGCCCAATTATATTTATTTTATATAAAATAAAAGCCCAAATTAAAACTTAATACAATGAGGTCAATGGACTGAGGTTTTTCGGTCCAACATCAGTAGCCTTGGCAAATTGAGGCCCATCAAGTAAATTGTGGTTTTGTGATTTTCAACTTAAATGATAATAATAAATAAATTGGCAAATAAATAATCAGGAATATGTGAAACTTTTTTGGACGGAAAATTTTTATAATCATAAATCGCTGCATCAACACAAGTCTATGTGATATTGAAAAAATTTATATTCGAATTTAAAAATAACTATTCTACTTATATATGTATGTAAAGTTGCCTACATCTAATTTTTCCTAAATATTACTCATACTAGATGTAAATATTTGTTTTTATATTTTTATTAATTGTATATTATTCTTTTATAAAATAAATATAATTATATTTAAGGCCTCTTCATTTCAACGTTAAAATGAAGTTTAATGTTCCTTAACACATATTACTAACTCACGGTTATTTACCGCTGTCTTTTGCTCCTCTTTGCTCTTCTAGACATCTATTTAAATTGTTTATTGCTTGTCAACACACGTTTGTTTTGTCATATTTTAATCGGTCCTCCTTACAACTCTCCATTCTTTACTATTGAAACAATAAACTACTAGTAACAATCGATGTGAACTCAACAATTTCACATAAAGAAAATGAAGAGATTATAAATCACAAATACAGTATCGATTGGTACTAAAGGATAGGAACAAACGATAGATTACAGGTATGATATGGTCTCATCAATCTCACAGCATTACACGTAATTAGATTAGGTCTTTTTCAATCCACTCATTGATTAGCGTGGTCGAGCAGCTGCAGAAAAAAAATAATATTAACACTCAGTGTTCAGTACAAATACAAATAGATGAGAGTAGTGACGTGGGTTATCAACTTTTTTGGGATTCGAATATATCTATTTAATTTTTAATTATTTTTATTAGTATTTGTAAAATTTGATCCGATATAAATATTTAAATTTATTTAATTAAAAAAATTAGATATAAGTATTAATTATTTATTCAAATTTTAGTTCAGATAAATCTTTTTTATTTTAAATATTATTTTAATATAAATTTAGATTGATCCAACTTATTCGATTTGAAAAACTACATACGGGACAAAATATTTTATTTAAATTTTAAACATGAATTAATTTATCGACTTAAATTTAACACGTATTGAATTTTCGCAGAACGTTGATCATACATTTAATAATATATATTTGTTACATATTTGTTACATATATGTTAACGAGATGATTGGACGAAAGAGACAACAACAAATTTTATTCAATACATCAATTTTACACCCTAAAGTACGTCTCCTTGCACACATATAAATAAATAATTGGACGAAGTAAAAAATAAATAAAATTTTATGAGTCTAAAATAATAACTAACACCTCAAAATATAAGCATTTAGAAATTTGCATTTTTTTTTCCTAAATCCACAAAAATGCCGTAATTTTCATCCAGTGTGAACGAAATACAGAGACACAATTTACTATAAAAGTGGAGGAGAATAGAATATATAACACTACAGCAAAAGCAGCAGCTGCTTTTACCTCCGCTGCCAACCAATAGTGTTTACCGGCGATCTCCCTCTTCTCTCTCTCTCTCTCTCTCTCTCCTCTCCTCTCCTCTCCAAAGACAGCCGACGGCGTCTTCTTACTTGCATCGTCTCTCTCTGTATCTCTATCTCGCTCCTCCTCGTTGCGATTATAGCAGGTATGAAATTTCATATGTTTTCATACGATATTAAAGGACATGGACGTATAATTTGCAAATGAGTGATTGTTGTCCTGAATTTGTTATCGCTAATTGCCTGCCCTCGATCATGGTGCTCTTCTTATTGAGGGTGTCATGATGTGGCTGAATTTTTATTGAGGTTTTTGTGGGAACTGAACTCCCAATCTTATTGAGCTGTAGGGAATTTGTGTTGGTAAAATTTGTTGATTTAGACTCAGTGGCTGAACTGTTTTGATGAGGAGATTGATTTCATGTAAAAATTTAAAAAAAAAAAATTGTCATAAGAATATGGGAACTTTAGTTGGTGGAAACTACTAGGAGAATTCCTGGTTACGTTGAATTTGATACTAGAGTATTTGAATGTCATGAGAACTTGATTTGATGAGTTTGGCGATTGCATCAAAGGAAGACATGATTTTGGACGAGGGTATTATCATGATTGTAAGTGAGATTTACTTGATCAAGGCACAAATGAATTTCACTTTGGGGGAAAAGGTCTGATTTTTGAGAAAAATTACGATCTTTTTCGAATTAATTTAGGAATAAATTAATTGACAGGTTGCTTATGTTAAAGAATGAGAGCTTGTATTGCTTCTGCTTTAATGTGTAAATGGGCGAGGATGTGATTCATATGAAATAGGATGGAAACCGGTCTCGTAGATACACAAACAGGGTTACCCTGAGTCTCATTGTCGGAGTTTGACATTGGTTTAAAGTTTTTCCCTTCACAGGTATTAAATTTGCCCAGCAGCCATGCAAAAGATTGCGAGGAAAGGGATCCATTACCTGCAGAGACTGAATGCAGAGAATGTTCCAGCTGCTTTGATTGAAAAAGGCCAAAATCGAGTAATAGATGCCTCCCTCACTCTCATTCGTGAGAGGGCAAAGCTTAAGGTGGGATTGATTTTATATATGATGTCACTTCATAATGATTGTGCCATACAACAGAACGACTACAAGTATTGTACTTCCACCTCTCGATCAACTATCAATCCCTTCGAAGTAGGGACGTGCTATACAACATAGAGCCCTAGACGTCTAATTCTTTTTCGATCCAGGATCCCAATGGTGAAACTGGCTAGTTATCTGAAGAGGAAGGAGGTTGCATTTTATACTCTATGACTATGATACAACCATCATTTATCAATCATCTTGATCATTTATTTGCTTGAGGATACAACCATCATTTATCAATCATCTTGATCATTGAGTTGCTTGAGGAAAGTATGTGGGTTACCCTTTCCTTTATGGATTCATGACTGCAGATATGTGTTGACAATGCTTATATAGTGCTCTGTGACTTTACATTATCATCTGCTTGAAACCCAACAGCTGCACCATATTTCCAAGTCCTTTGGATGTGTCTTTGATTTAAAGTTTGTCTGTTGTGTGAGTTAGTTGATATCTAATTGATGCATTTGTAGGGGAACTTGTGCGGGCGTTAGGAGGTGCCAAAGCGTCAACAACACTCCTCGGAGTACCTCTAGGGCATAATTCTTCCTTTCTTCAGGGGCCTGCTTTTGCACCTCCACGTATTAGGGAAGCGATATGGTGTGGCAGCACAAACTCAACAACTGAAGAAGGTAATTACATGCTTGATCTATCATCAATCATTGTTTTTGTGGGCGAGATTTTTATACTTCAGGGTAACTGTCTGGCACCTTCATCTTTGGGTTATCGAAGATACTGATCTCCCTATTATCTTGAGTTTAGTGGCTGATGTATTGTGAATTTTTTTAATTTAAACTATATCTCAAACCAATCTAGTGATTGTGACAATCATGAGAATTCCTAGTAGTTTTATGATTTGGGATTGATGATAAATTGATTATTTTTATCAATTTCCTGATTGATTGCTATTGAAATTGTGACATGACATAGGCAAAGAACTGAACGACCCACGAGTCTTAACAGATGCTGGTGATGTTCCTGTTCAAGAGATCAGAGATTGTGGAGTAGATGATGACAGATTGATGAATATTATTGGTGAATCAGTCAAGCTGGTTATGGAAGAAGTAAGCCATCTTTTGCCCTTGCCTTGACTTATAGGCAACTTTCCATACTGCATAAGTGCATAGTGGTAAATCCTTTTTGATATTCACTTGAGATATTTCCATTGTATTGGTTTGCACTCTTTTCCTTTTTATATAACTTTTTTACTCTTTCTTCAAACATAACCAGATTTTGGCTACTTAAGGGCATCAGGGTCTTGTTTATGGTCTCAACTTTTTCTATGCTCTGTAGACCAAGTAACTTAATTTTGGAACTATATGCTGCTTGTTTAGCAAGTTCTCTTCCAAAGTAGCTTGTTCTTGGGAAGATGGGTTTTTTAACAACTCTCTCTATATAACTGGTTTTACATGAGAGGAGTTTCTTGCACCGTATTGTTATACCTAGGGGTGTATTCGAGCCGAGCCGAGCCCGAACCTGCCAGGCTCGAAGCTCGGCTCGTGAGTATCATTTGTAGCTCGAGCTCGGCTCGTGGCTCGCCAAGCTCGGCACAATCAAGCTCGAGCTCGGCTCGCCAAAAGCTCGAGCCTAAGCTCGGCTCGCCAAAGCTCGAGCCCAAGCTCGGCTCGTCATTGGCTCGTCAAAAGTTTCTATTAAACTCGTTGTTTTTAGGTTCAAAGTCATCTTTTATATATACTTGCTATAAAAACATAAAATTAAATTTAATTGAGACTCTTTTTCTCAACAATCACAATATACCACTTAAAAAATAGTATAAAACATAAATAAAACATTTGACTTTTTGATAATGAAATACAAATTACTAAAAAACTTGAATTTTAATTTAAAATCCTTGTAATAATAACATCTATCATTCACTAAAAAAAAAAAGGCTCTTTATTTCACATTTCCAATATAGCAAAATGTTACCAAAGTGGGCACGTCGATCCTTCATTAGACATTGGCAATATGAACTCTTTAGGTTGATCGTCTTCTTTTAACACCTGAGAAAGGAGAGACAAATAAAAGTTACAACTAAATCATTAATACAATTTTATTTTAATTTATACTTTGAATTGACAAAAACTACCTTCCTCCTCTTTTTGTGACACCATGTAGATGATGGAACCAATCACCTCCACATATCAAAGCTTCCACCGTTTTAGGATCTAACGAGCTACGATATGGATCAATCACTCTACCTCCTGTACTAGATTAATGTGAATCATATATTCATTATCAACATTTCATCTATCTTGATTCGGAGTTTTCATGTATATAAATGTTAGTAATTGGTAAACAAAAGTTTTAATAGATTAGGTATAACCAAATGCTTTACTTAAGAAATATAAATCAAAATAATTATGCTAAATTAAAAAATTTAAATTAATTGCTAGATCAGTGATAAAAAAAGTTCTTCACATACTAATCTCCACAAATTTTAGCTCATTTGTTTCAATTTGTTTAGATTCATTTGTAATTAGCTTGTGTAAGCTCGACGAGCCGAGCTTGTTTAGGCTCGTTTGGTAAGCTCGTTCGGCTCGTATGTAATGGGCTCGTGTAGGCTCGGCGAGCTTACGAGCTCCAACATTGCAAGCTCGAGCTCGGCTCGGATAACTTTCCAGGCTCGGCTCGTCTCGGCTCGAGTTCGTCACAATCTCGGCTTGGCAAGCTTATACGAGCCGGCTCGCGAGGGCTCGCGAGCCGGCTCGGCTCAGTTACACCCCTAGTTATAACAGAATCTCAAATTGTGTGTTGCAGTTTGTAGCTGACTAGCCATAGTCTGACTATGTCTGAGGATGGTTTACTTTGTGTGGCTGTCTTCTTTAAAATATTGGCATTGAACACCTGTGATTGGCTCTTATTCTAACAGTTATCTAAATTGGAATCCATTTATCTTCTCCAATTCTGCAGCATTCTTGCTTGCTAAGTCCTGGCCCTGTCTCCAAATGCCAGGAAAAAATCTTTTGAATTGATGGTTCAAATAGTTGGACACTCATTTACATCCAGAGTCTTTTATAAAGCAAAAACCAATTATTCTGACTATTTCCTTTTTTCAGGAACCTTTGCGTCCTTTAATTCTAGGTGGTGATCATTCAATATCTTTCCCTGCTGTAAGAGCTGTATCTGAAAAGTTAGGGGGCCTTTGGATATACTACACCTTGATGCCCATCCAGATATCTATCATTGCTTTGAAGGGAACAAGTATTCCCATGCATCTTCATTTGCCCGTATAATGGAAGGTGGCTATGCGCGAAGACTTCTGCAGGTAGTAAAAGCTTTCTTATCCTTGTTTCATATTGAACTTGTTCTATGCCACTACCTACTTTTCATTGACACACCATTTCATTCCTGTGACTTTTAGATGCTTTTAAGTTTAATTTAGGATTTAAAAAACCAATCTTTTTGTAATTCAAGGGTGAGGGGCTCCTACATGTGCTCCCCTTGGCCCCCTCGCGTCCCAACAAAAAAAAAACGCAGCGCCCCTAAACCCTTGGGACTTTCAAGGTATGGATTAGGATTTTAGATGCTTTTGAGTTTTAGTACTGAGTTCCCACAGTGGTTTGCCAAATTTGAAGTTGATGTCTTTGTTGTCATAATCAAATGATTTATATGTCTTTGTTGGAGAGTCTAGAATGACAAAAATGTTCTTATTTCCACATAACTCCTGCTGACCCCCACCCCCGGCAAAACAAAAGTTTTACGCTTATCAACTGCTGGAACTAATGTTGTGGTATCCTTCCAGTTGCCCAATCTATAAGTAGGTGAATAAGTACTGTGAAGTTGATGAAGTTTTACTCGGTACTTGCTGGCTGCTGCAGCTAGTGCTAACACTGCTTTTTTCATCAATAAGTACAATAGCACAAAGAATGCTATGGTAATGTACAAATTTACCAAATTTGAAAAATTACTTACTCAAAAGATTGGGACAGTCTGGGGATTAACCTGTGTGATTTCCACATTAACTCTCCCAAGTTGAACACTATGTCTCTTCCTCCCTCTTTTTTATTCTTTTCCTTTCCTTTCCTTTATGGTTGGGGGACATGGGGAAGGTGTGGTTGGTTTATATGACATTTCTGGCACACTTCAGTGTTTACTTGCTAAACCTAAAACTGACGGATGGTGTGCCAAATGTTCAGGTTGGTATAAGATCTATAACAAAAGAAGGTCGAGAACAAGGAAAGAAATTTGGTGTTGAGCAGTACGAAATGAGAACATTCTCAAGAGATCGCCAATTCTTGGAAAACTTGGTATTTCTATCTTTCCCTGTGCTCCCCTCACCCCTTCCCACCTCCTGTTTTGGCTACTTGTGCCACGTGTATGTGCATTAATGTTGAGATTTACATGATTTAATTCGTTTGCAACTACATGCATTTCACTGTGCCCTTTTTGTCCCCCAAAAAATAGGGGAAAACTTTCCATTGTCCTCTAAAACATGCACTCTGCACAAAAAAAATTTTCTTCCATTTCCTCAGTCAGTTACCTATTACAGGTTTGTGGGAACATTTTACGTTCTCAGGCTCTTAAAATGAATCCTCTCGAGATAGTTTTCTCTCCCTTCCCTTTCCCCTCCTTTTTCTGGACCAAACCTTTGTTTTCATCATAGATGACACTCTACTGGCCTTTCATAGGGATATTCAATTATCAGTCAATAGCATTAAGAAATACCATACCTGCCTTGAGTATTTTGCTTTTCCTTTTATAAAAAGAATTAATTCCATGGATATTGAATAAAAGCATCTTTTTGACCCTCTTTTGCCTTTCTTATGAACTGTCACAGAAACTGGGTGAAGGTGCGAAGGGTGTATACATATCAGTAGATGTGGATTCTCTTGATCCTGCATTCGCACCTGGTGTATCACACATTGAGCCTGGAGGCCTCTCTTTCCGTGATGTTCTCAATATCCTGCATAATCTTCAAGGCAACATCGTGGGTGCGGACGTGGTTGAGTTCAACCCACAGCGTGACACCGTTGACGGAATGACAGCTATGGTTGCAGCCAAGTTGGTGAGAGAACTCACAGCGAAAATATCTAAATAAGAAGTACGTCGGTACAAGTTGGAAAACTCAGGGGATTAATTATATACTTTTTTAGAGCAGATATATCCTTGCAAGGATGGTTTCTTGATCATTCCTACTTCCAAGTGTTGTGTATTCAAAGATGTTAGGTTGAGGTTCTCTTGTAGAACTTGCAGATGTGATTCCACAAATTTGGATATGTTTTCTAGGCCTATGTGGCACAATTGATACTATGAAACAATAATAATAGCAGGAATTTTACCCAATACGAGCTTCTCTTCCTCCACTCCCCCTGCCCCGCCGCCGCCCCTGCCTTCTCCGTTTAATGTGTGCGCCTCGTGGAAGTATTGTCGCCCGGGTTCATCTTCCCAAGATAGGCTTAGCAGTCCCTATGAGGTGATGGCCATGGTAACTCATTAATATATGATTTTCATGTGAGTATTGATTAGATTTTAGTTAGCCTGGTTTTGTCTCCTTTTCCTCCAAGGTTTAGTTATGGCGGGTTCACATAAGGGAAAGTGAGGTCATCGATTTCAAGGGGAAATTATTTGTATAAGAAAATAAAATTAAAATAACTATACACATTATTATCTCTAGCTCACCAAATTAAGCATGAATTAATTTATTTCCTCCAAGGTTTAGTGCGACTTCATGAGCATTTGCTCAACTCAACATAAAATACCATTCACGATCATTAATTCGTCCCCCTTTCTATTTTAAACGCAAATCTAAATATCAATGCCCAAATAAAATTATTACTTGGATTGAAATTTTTTTAAAAAAAAATCAAATTTCAATTATAACCCAATTATGTACATATACAGAAATTTTCAAACTAAAGAATGAATGAATATATCTATCAAGGAATCGAGAAGAATTTTCCAATTATGTACTAAGACGCTGAGATTGTTGTGAACCAGAGGCATTGATTAGGTGACTCGTAGCGACTTGGGAGTTTGACAGCAGCAACTCAGGTTCAGCTCAGTGAGTCCCCAATATCGATGTCATTGACGAACCAAGGATCAATGTCCTTAGCATACTATTCACTATAAGACCCCCTTGGTTTTACAGATTACCTAAACAGAGAGATTATTACAGACTACTTGCAACTGTATTTGCTCCATACAAGTTCTTGGCCAACAGTTACCTTCAACACTAAAAATCTCTCTCAATGCCCCGGGTCAATATTCTGTGTATCATCAATGCATCTTTCGGTAATTCGTAAAGCAACCTCCATTGAGAAGCTCCTCTACGTCCAAATATTCATCCAAAACCATTACATTCGAACCGTAAAGTGAACCAAGTCAACTGGTGCATCGACTGATTCACCTATTAGAAAATTGCTTTGCAACTTGACTGGAATTTGAGCCTCGATTGCAGGTTGATCACTCCTGAAATTAATACCACCTCAATAATGAAGCAAGCATAACATAAACAAGGTTAAAATGAACTCGTGTCTCAGTCTCTTACCCTAAACATTCATTGTCAATGCCAGGCAGCCGGCCTGCACTCCAGAGAAAGTGATGATCTCGACAATATAGAATTTATCTTTTGCGAGTGCTGCATGTGTATATGCACAATTCCCTGATCAATCAAACATAACAATAACCTTCAATCACCACAAAAGTATCAATTATCAAAAATATTTCCCTTGCAATCAGTTATGCAGATCTAGCTTACCAGTGATGTGTCACAATCATACACGATTATGGTTGACGGACCAGCATCATTACACATCCTATCGGGTTTCCTTAAAGTCCCATGTATGCAGCTTTGCCACCTAATAATATATTTGCTTCACGGAGTTCTCATTCTGGACCCTATTTGAAGCCCTTTCAAAAGTGGAATGCCCAAATCATTCATGGAATTTAGGACAACTTCTGATTGGTGGTCATGGCCAGCAGATTTGTAAAAGTGCACAGCAGCACTCATAATAAACCTGTCTGGTTCTATGGATTCTTGAATCTTTTCAAAGAAATATATGCCCTCATCTACACATCCACAGTCCAGGTAACCCCTTAATATAGTCCTGTAACATACTAGATCAGGACTTAAGCCAGATGCCAGCATGTTTTGAAAAACTGTTTCAGCTTCTTTGATCAACCCGGCCTTAGCAAAGGCTGACATTAAGAGATTGAAATGAGCACATGAAGGTCGTATCCCTTCTTTCTGCATGGAAATTATTGTTTTCTCTGCTTCTGGGTACTTCATACTCTCTGTGTATGCTCTGATAAGAGCAAGGTAAGTCAAGGAATCAGGACAGCATCCCTCTTTCCGCATAGCCTGAAAAAGGTCCTCTGCCTTGGTGTAGAGTCCTGCTGCACCATATACATTGATCATGACATTGTAGCTTATCTGCATAAAGTTCAGAAAAAGTTAGTCATCGATATTACTGTTCATAATCAAGACATACAAGTCACGTAACATTTCATCAATTGCTCTTTCTTTTCCCCATAACAAAGGAGGAGGGGCAAAGAAAGTAAATGGTAGGCTATCGAGCCAAGAACAAAGAATGATCTATGCAGCAAACCCATCTAGTACACAAGATGGATTTTCAGAAAGCTAGCAAATAGAAGATAGAAGCATTCACCTTTCCAGGCTTTATGCCCCCTTCTTGCATTTTTGCAAACAGTTCTGATGCCTCCTTAGCCTTCCCTGCAAATTAGTCAGAAAAATATGACAAGATTGTGCAATCATGTGATCACATAAAAAGATTAAAAAATTCTGACACATCATAAGATTAAAAAAAAGGCAGGGTAAGACATACCAGACTTTCCGTATAAGCTGATTAAATTGGTGTATAATTTCTCATCCAGAGGTATATTCATATTCTGTGCCATACTGAACATCTCTTTTGCCTTGTCTAGATTTCTCTGTCTTCCATAGACACTGCAACCAATAATAGTCCAAAAGAACAGAGATATTTATCCATCCAAGTGATCAGGCTTATTGTTTAGAGTAAAATAGGTATAATGCCTCACCTAATCATAGTGCTGTATGTCTGAATCGATGTAGAAACTCCCATGGACATCATGCGATCAAATATTCTGACCGCAAAGTGCAATTTACCTACGCAAGTAAAATATCCGTCATTCTTCTTCCCGGATGGCTGGCTGGCTACAAACTATTAACATAAGGCATAGAAGAAAACTAAAAACCTGCTTCCAACATTGCTTTTATGAATGTATTATAAGCAATAGTGTCAAGCACAGCATTGTCATGGAAACTTCTGTTTATCACATCCTCTGCTTCCTGATGCATCCCTAAATGAATAACCATATCACAGTTAGGAAATAGATCAAGTATATCACCTAAATACATGCCTAGGAGAAATTTGGTAAGAAATAGAAATACAAATCAATTGTGAACAGCTCAAAAGGCCAAATTCAGGAAATTTTTCAGCTTTGATACATCACTAGGCCTATACCCCTTGCTCTACAAGGATTTGAGGTAAAAAAATTTCTTCTAATTTTATTAACATTTTCATATAAAATTTTTAAAAAATATAATAATATTTTTTAAGTTTCTATTATTTTAAGTTCAATTGTTACAATATGAACTTTTTTATGAGCAATTATAAGAGACCTATAGCCAAGTATAATTTTCTTCACATCAAGGAGGATTGTCAAGGATAAGTAAAATGTCGTGTTTCCTTTTCATTCTTGTTAAATAGCAATATATGTATAAAAAATATTAAATCCGTTGATCTTATTATAATTAAAATTGTTTATTTTCAGAAATTTGTATACTTTTACAAATAACAATTTGCTTAATTACTTGTGCATGACACATAATAATTGTTATAGTAGTATTGTAGAGCTCCCTGTAATTCCCTGAATGTTGACCTCAAAAAACTAAAAGAGACATTGATTTAGAAGCAGAATTGCATATCTGAAATGGAACCACTATCGAACTAAAACCTACCATAACTTGTTAGCTTGTTCACAAGAACACTGACAGCAGTTGGACTTGCATCGATTCCTTTATCTCTGCATTCCTTATAAAAATGAAATGCCTCTGCCAGTTCACCACAATTAGCACAGGCTTCGATCATTGAATTGTATATTTCAGCTCCATAGACCGTAGAACCATCCACTACTGGAACCATTTCTTTTAGCTTTTCCAGCTTATGTTGCTTCCCATATAAATTAATTAGGGAAGCCAAGACCTTGTCCTGAGGTCTAGAACCTCTTTTGGTTAATAGGCCATACAGAGTTTCTGATTTAGATGGATCACCTGTAATAAACTCAAAGTCAATAATTAGAAGAGATCAACCAAGCAAATTTTTGCTTTCGGCCAATACCAAGCACTATAAAACTCATATATGCTAAAGTAAATTGACATGCGTTGTAATTTTCAATTGAGGGAGGCAGAGAGCCTACATTGACAAAAAAATTGGAAATTCGGGCATCTTCTACAGAAGTTTACCTTCACGAATAAACTTGCTAATGAGTTGATTTGCAACAGACAAGCCATCAGGAGTCTCTAGCAAGAAATCAAGGGTGTATTCTGCCTTGATGCTGTTATCATTCTCCAAAAACAGAGAAAGCATAAACTCCAAGGCATTAGTATCAGGAAATCCAGGGGCTACCAAAGCATCTTTATCTTTCTCAAACTTTCCAACTTCTGTATGCAAAACAATGGAAACAGTTTGAATGTAGCTGTTATTTTCCAAGGACCCGTTTTTCTCAACTCTTGTAACAACTGCTTAGCTTCTACAAGCATTCCCTCCTTTGAGTACACCTTCATTACTGTTCTTACCAGTTCCTCATCAAATGTAACATTTTCCTTTCTAATCTGAAAAATGATATTCTTAGCCTTCTCAAGCAATCCTTGCCTACTGTACAGTTTGAGCATGTCATTACATGAAACTGAATCAGGAAAGCCAGTCTTGGATAGAGATTGAAATGCTCGTTCAGCTGAAGCTAGATCTCCCTTCATCACATAACATCTCAACAAGATAGTATAGGCAAACCTTGAGAACAATATATTCCGAGACCTCATGAACTCCATACATCTTAACGCTTCAGAAAAATTCCCTGAATTAAGATGCACCTGTGCCATTGTTGTATACGTCTTTTCATCACTAAGTAGACCCAACCGCTCAGCCTCTTCAAAAGTCCTTTCTGCATCTTCATAGAGACCTAGTTTGCCATATATACGTATGAGTAAACCATAAATGTGTTCATCAGCCTGGATTTTGTATCTTTCCATTTCTGAAAACAGAGATAAGGCCTTTGAGTAATCTCCGTTCTTGTAATACAGATTTAGAAGTGAAGCACAAGTAAAATTACTAGGAACTATGCCACAAGATTGCATGTCTTCATAAACTCTCAATGCTATATCCTGCTTGCCTTCTTTGACATTTGATGTGATAAGATGGCTATAAGTTACCTCCTCAGGTACATACCCAAGGCTCTTCATTCTGTTGAATATTGTCAAACCTTCCTCAAGAAGACCTTCTTTAACCATCGAGCAAATTACAACAGTGTAAGTAAAATGATTAGGTACCACTCTCTTATCAGTCATGTCCCTGAATATCTGTACGACATCACGGTGAAGTGATTTCTTTTGCAAAGATGACAGCATGAAATTATAAACTGCAACTGAAAGCACCACATCTCTCTCTTGAATAGCAGAGTAAAATGACAGCATAGCCTTATGACGTCCCCACCGAGCATATGTACACAACATAGTACCACATGCGATTTCATCAGGCTCACATCCAGCATCAAGCATCTCCAAAAAGGTCTCCTCAGCCAGTTTAATCTTCCCAACTTGACCATATGCTCGCAAGACAATAGTATAAGCGATGACACTAGGATGGTAGCACAGCTGCAAAGTTGTGTAAAAAATTTAGCACTGATCCTTAAGTTATCCGGTAACTGAGCTCTATTAAGTACAACCATGCCCTCGTATATTCGAGACTTCCAATGGAGCATGTTCTTACTGTTTCGTCTCACTAACTGAACTTAGTTGTACTGAAATGCAACACTCTCTGCAAATGCAACCACATAATTACCCAACCTACTGTTCATTAACATAAACATTATGTTCAATACCTTTGTTTAAAGCGAATTCAAATACTCCATCATAGCCATATCAAACCTCCTAAACTCTCCATGAACACATGAATTCTCCTACATAAATATTTAAGTAACAAACGCCAGAGACATATTTGAAGGGGGAAGAAGAAGCTTGAAAGAAGCAAAAGGGAACCACAATTTGTGGACACTAAATCAAAAAACGAACCCAAAAATCAAATGGGCAGCTAAAGAATCAAAAACCCAAATTCCAAAATGGGAAATTACCCACCTGCAATTTCATCCAAGCAAAAAGTCCCTAACTTGGCGCCACCCCTTTTGCTCTTTCAACACAACACACATTTCTCTAAAGCTAAGCTTGGCAACAAAAGAACCCATCACCTTCCTCATATCGTAGCTACCCTCAGGCTTCTGGGACAAGCTCCGAACCGCTTTAATCGCGGCGACGACATGTTTCCCGTACAAATGACCGTTGCGATCATCTTGCAAGTACTGAATCATCTGCTCAGGGGAGCGTCGAACCCACTTGGGCGTTTGGGCTCGAGGGCCCTGATTCCGGCGAAGGGCGCTGAGATAGCGAGCTTTAGCGTTGATTATGCGTCGGGCATTGTCATCGGAGAGAGGGTTTTTAGGGTTTTTGGATTTGGGTTTGGGCTTGTCGAAGTTGCCGTCGCTGAGAGTCCATGGGTCAGGGGTGACGGAGCAGTGGACAGTGGTGGCAGGGGGTTTATGGCGGTGGGTCTTGAGAAAGGAGGGGAGAGTGGGATTGGACATAGGAAGGAAGATTTCAGAGACTCCATGGATGGATTTTGGAGTGGATAAAGAGAAGTAATTTAAACTTCGGAAGAATATGTAATGCACTGATGAGATGAGTATATTTTTTGTTTGAATAAATTTTCATTTTTTTTAATATTTAAATAAAAGAAGGATGAGATTTTTTATATATAATAAGAGATTTATTTTTGGAAAGAGAAAAACTAATAAAATTTCTTGTTGCTTTAGAATTAATAATGCTTATATTTTTTAATTTTTTTATATTTAAATAATTTTTATTTTAAAAATATAAATTTAGATATATTTGAAAGGATACTCTCATTTTTATTTCTAAACTCTAAGCCCTTTCTGGTCAAAATATGGTTAGTAAACTTTATCCCTTTTAGACCTTCACTTTCCTTCCTTAAATTGACAACATCCTCCAGTTTTCCATTAGAATTCACCGAGCTAGTAAGGGTCTTTTCATTTCACTTGTTCAAACGAATCGTTATAATGGTTACAGCGGTTAAGAGACTAGTTATGAGTTATTAAAGTTAGTAAGTAGTTTTATGAGTTGTTATAATTAATCATTATAATTGTTATGAATTGTTATATCGATTATGAGCTATTATAAACTTTTATGAAATTTTGAAAAGACCGTTGGTGATATTATTTTTGTATCTTTCGCAAACAACATAAATTGGTCAATAATGAATTTTGGTAACAACCTTTTTTTTTGTTTTTGCTAATCAATTAATTTTATTCGGTTATAAATTTTGGTCATTGCATTTTATATGAATGTTATTTAAGGGAAATATAAGTCATGTTAATGTCTATCTCAAGAAATGACAAAATTGCAATTACAACCTCTATGAATTTTTTATACCGTTCAATGTCAACAACAACAACAACAACAATAATAATAATAATAATAATAATAATGCCTTGAGGAGTCTATCTTCAAGAAAAATCCATGTACATTAATTAATCAAATAAGTTCAGTCCCACAACTAAAACCAAATTTGAACATGTATCATGACCAAATTTAGCCATGGAAGAAACATATTTTATACAAATTGAGATAGGCATTGAGTGTGCATATATATATATATATATATGTAATTTTTGCCTAGTAACAGGAGTTCATGTTGGACTATATTTATACTTGGACAAAAATCTAGCGTAACTTCGTTATCGGGTTAAATTGAACCGAGCCACTCATCCGCAAACCCATGAACCAATTGGCTTTATTGACTAGTTTGACATGGCTTATCCAACTAAACTAGCCCTTTAGTTGGCCATCACTACTTCTTCCAAAGTGTCGGGACTAATTGGTTTAAATCTTCTCGATTTTTATTCAACATTTACACGAGTAACCTTATAAACAATAACATAACATCTTAGCTTTGTCAGGGCCAAATGGGATTTTGGATTTGTCCTTTTATTGGAAACTTCAAAGACGAGCCAACTTGTTATTTGGTTTGTTTAATTAAACTATACTTATACTTTGATTGGGAGTTCCCCCCCAACATACATACATTAAGACAAATTTGTGAGTCAAGGACCACTTGTTGAGTATTGAATCCTCAACCCTAGCTTAAATAGAAAACTAAACATGCCGAATAGGTTAGTCGGTTAAATGTGAATGAAGTTGGTTGGAGTTGATTTAAGATATTTAGGTTAAGTTATTTAAGATCGGGTCAATTTCAAATTTATCGTGTTTTATCTCATGTCATGCGAATATTAGATCGAGTAATAGTGTATCAACTTATATACGAAATCATAATTTTTAACTTTATATTCAAGTACGATACTTATCATCACTCTAGATTATTACAATTAGATCGATGTGATATTATCACGTCATATTTTTGCTCTAACTTTTGATTCAAACCTTATATTCATATTTCCCTATATTTAAAAATCTACTTCAAAGAAATTAACACCTCATAATATAATTACGGGAATGGAAATATAATTAGATTGAAAATTTATATACTATTTGATTAAAAAATAGTAATATTTAGACATTTGAATTTTCCAAAAACCTTCTAATAGTGGCAAACTTGGAGTTAAAGTTTCATTAATATAAGTAATTTTTCTCTCTAAATACAATTTAGAGATTTATTTTTTAAAAATATTTTTTATTTTTCACCGACAATTCAATAAAGACACAGCCGAAAACTTGAGTTCAGGAAAAAGTTTATTTTATTTATAGGACATCATATTCTTCCTTGTGAATGTGATGATGCCTTTTCTGTTGCCCTAAATTAAAAATTATAATAATCAATTTTTAATTTTTAATTTCCTTGTGGCCGGTGGTATATGAATATTTATTTATTTCGATAAAATATATGCTCATAGTAGCCCCCAAATTAGTATTAAACTTCACATATATGCAAGCAAGTTTTCTAAAAATATAATTATTAGAAATTTGAAATAAGCAATAAGTAATAATGCTTCTTTTTTTATTTTTTAATAAACAATTAATCAAAAGATTATTATGATATTGTCGCATATTATATAAACCAACTAATCCAATACCTCTTATGTTTCGTAGACCGTCAATATAAAGCATGTCGAGCCAAATGCAACCCAAACACGACAAAGACCATCAAAAATCGACACTTCTCATAGCCAAGCATCACCTTCGCATTATATTTTCATTTAGCTAAACGACCAATCATATTTATACCATCAAAATTGTTAATATGATCGTTCTTATATTATTTTTCCGATGTTCGAGAGTCATTGCATAAGCATATATTCTTATAGAAGATTTCAAGACTAATATTTAACTTTCTTCTATTTTCTTTTCCCAATTTTTTAGGGTTTATCTTAATTTGTTCCGTGGAAGGTGCATCAAACTTCAGCTTACATTGAATGGATTTTTTAAAAAACTAATATATATATATATATGGAGAACATGGGATGGCCAGGCTATAAAGAATGGGAGACCATAAAACAATGTTTTGCCTTCCAACCCTGTTTTAATAATCACATTTTCACATGGTACAAGTTGGTGATGATGAAATAATATTTCTTAATTATTTCCCTTTTAAAATTTTATTTAATTAATTATTCTCATCTTGACCTAATTTGATTGGTTTTTTTGAATTGGAGTTTGCTTCTCCATATACTTGATCTTTATTATATACCATGATAATATTAATAACATTTTAATTTATAATGTGTAACTAATTTGATGGTAAATTACTTGTTTGATACGATGTCGATTGTATAATCAAGTCTTAATCCAACTATCGTCTTCTTAATACAATGAGTTACGGTAAGAATTAGATCGATAATATAAGATTACGTAAGAGTTGAAACACATTGTTAGTAATAATAAAAGAAGGTTTTTACGGGAAATATTTTTTAAACATATTTTATAATGTTCACTCATAGGAAAACTCACTTATAAGACTATCTTTTATATGTATATATTCTAAATTTTTATTTTTATGTTATTTTGTTTATCGACCTCTTTTCTCTGGAGCTTTAGGATTTTTTTATTTGTTTTAATACATATTTGAATAAAGGGTATTTGAGATATTTTTGAAAGATTATTTTCACAGTAATCGTAAGAAAAAAATTAATAAACTAGAAGTTAAGTAGAAGATATATCATAAAATTGTTTTAGGTGATCAAAATGAAATTAATTAATTTTTCATGAGCATGAATTATATTAACATTATGGTAATTAATCCTAAATTAAAATATTATTGATTGGAATGGAAGATATCCCAAGGAGTAGTATTTTTGGAAATATGCTCATAAGGCTTGTTTTTAGTACCATGTACAACTGCCCACGCCACATCACTAAATTGAGATCCTATTTCACCTCCACATGTTCTTTGTACTCTCTTCTCTAACACAAACAAACAAACCCTAACAAAAATAAAATAAAATAAAATTTTAATAAGTTATCTCAAAAATACTTTTTAGAAAATAAATAATATATTACATAAACCTTAACATTGTTTTTGCCAATTCAGTAATAAATTTATTCTCAACTCGAATTTTATAACTAACGTCATCTTTAGTTCTGTAATTGTGATTATTATTTGAGCATGTGGGAAATAGGGAACTATATATAATTGAGACGATGAAGGCTTTTTATAGTGATATATTAAGTGACTTTAATAATTTACGATTACTACTCTCCCTAATTAAAGAAAATAGTAATTTAGCATGACTTACTTAATACAAGACAATCTAATTACTTAATGTAGGAGAATCGATCCAAATCTCACACTATATTGACCTTTACGCCTCTCTTAAATATTGGTGATAATATAACTTACTTAATACAAGGCAATCTAATTACGACGGGTATTAATTATATATTCGAGTAGTATATAGTATTTTTTTTTTTAGCAAGATGGATTATTTTCGTTGTTTTAATGGCAAGCTTGGAATGAAGCTACCTTATTCCCATTTCCCTTTGATATTTCTCCAAATTTTTTTGGTCCAAATTTATCTAAATTTATATCAACGTTTTTAATTCATTTGTCATGGTCAACCCTTTTATTTTGATTGGAGAAATGAGTTTTTTTTTTGGAATTTTGTTGTTTTAAATTTAATTATAAATCCTTGTTTGATGGCACACTTGAATTAATTATTATGAGATTCTCCATCATTGATAATATAATCCTTCTAAAATTGACTACCTATCTATAAGCATTGAAGTTTCACATTATAAAAATAGGAATGAGGAAAATTTGAAATTAGGTATGCATTTAATTTTTTATAAAAAAATAGTGCATACTTAGAAGTTATTTACATAAAGAAGAATTTTTACCAACTTTTTTAAATTAAAATATAATGGTTTATCTGACTAAAAAAAGATTTTATGTATCAATATATGTGTAAAGAAGTTTATGGGGTTGCAAGTTATATTTTAATCTGAAATCTGTATTTATTTGTCTTGAATGTGTTTTTTAAAAATATTGTATGGTTAATTAATGTATTCTCTTATTATAAAAAGGAAAAAAAAGATTGCATCAAGAAATTACTTTCTAAATTTATTTATTCTTTTTTTTACTTTCTAAATAAGTATTTGTAATATTCCGAGAATCTTTCAAAAATAAGCTTTTGTATTAAAAGTAATTTATATATTACAGTTTTGACTACATAAATTTTTAATCATAGTTATTTTGCGTGATTATCACTAATTTAGTATCACAAAATAAAAAAATAATGGTTTATTAATGTATTCTCTTATTGTAAAACAACCGGGAAAAAAATAATGCATCGATAAGTTGCTTTCTAAATTTATTTATTTATTTATTTTACTTTTTGAATAATAAGCATTTGTAATATTCTTTTTTTTTTTAATATTGAGAGGCTTTCAAAAATAAGCTCTTAAATTTAAATTGATTTATACATTACAGTTCTGACGACATAGATTCTTAATCATAGTTATTTTGCATGATTACCACTAATTTAGTATCACAAAACCTAAAAGTTATCCATAATTAGCCCCAAATCCCATCCCCTCCAACCAAAAAATATATATCGAAGTCCCTCCTTCTCTTCCTCCAAATGGTAAATGAAGAACTCCCTCACAAAAGTTTTGCTGAAAATAGAAAAGCCAAATTTAAAGGCATAATGACCAATGGAATTATCTCCTGGTGGATAAATCAGGATTAGATCCATTAATTTATACTGTTTTTTTCCCATTTATTCACAAGCAATAATTTTGACTTGGAGTTTGTTAAATTTTGGGTAATCATTTTTTTTATCCACCCAAAAAAAAAAAAAGAAAAAAACCCACCTCAATTTTTCCACTGCCCTTTTGACTCTTTATGGAGCAAATCCAAGCATTCCATGAAAATCCTCTGTGTTTAACCATTTACATCAAGAAAAATAGAAAATACCATATAATTTTCACTGTCCTTTGACTCTCTATAGATCTCTATTTTAATCCATATTTTTTAAAAATTCCTTAATTTATCTCTCTCTAACTTCTCCCTCTTGTTTCTCTCTCCTCCATAATCAAAATCAAATCTTCTCCCACCTTTGCCTCTCTGAAACTCCATCCTCAAAAGGCCTTTCTCTCACCACCAACAGCAACAGCTCCAAGAAACCAGAAGATTCCTCACCATTATTCATCCTTTTCCCTTCTCATTCCTTCTCCTATCTTGGACTCAATTCCCTGATTTCTGGGTGTGAGAGAGAGAGAAACAGTAAAGAGAGAAAGAGGGAGAGAGGGGGAGAGCTGGAAAAAAAGAGGAGAAGAAAAAAGTTGCGAATTTGCCCACGAAATCTCACATTCTGAGCAAAACCCAGATACCGAGACTCGGTTTCAAGCCAAACCCAGTAAAATCTCTGGTTGAGATAGAAGATCTGAGTTTGAGGAGGAGAGAGAAAGGCAGAAGAGGGGCTTTTTCTGCCATTGAAGAAGCAAATGCCGCCTCATCTAGATAGCGCTCCATCTACTCCGGGCAAGTTCAAGATGGACAAATCGCCCTTCATTCACCACCGTCTCCGATGGCATTTAAACCCCATTGCCAAGCTCACTTTCTGGTCCTTCATCTTCTTAGGTATTATCTACATGTGCTTCTTCAGATCATCCTCTTCTAACCCATCTTCCATTTCCTCTTCTCTCTCCTCCCAATCCGACCCTTCTCGCCGCTCTCTCCGCACCTTCTCATGGGGCGGACCCGCCTGGGAGAAGCGGGTCAGGAACTCGGCCCGGGTCCGAGCTTCCAATGGCATATCCGTTTTGGTTACCGGGGCAGCCGGTTTCGTGGGTACCCACGTTTCTGCCGCCCTGAAAAGGCGGGGAGATGGGGTTCTTGGGCTTGACAATTTCAATGACTATTATGATCCTTCATTGAAAAGGTCAAGGCAAGCTCTTTTGGAGAGAAGTGGGATTTTCATTGTTGAAGGAGATATCAATGATGAAGCCCTTTTGAAGAAGCTTTTTGAGGTTGTGGCTTTTACCCATGTTATGCATTTGGCTGCTCAAGCTGGGGTTAGGTATGCTATGCAAAACCCTGGCTCTTATGTTCATAGCAATATTGCTGGATTTGTTAATTTGCTTGAAGTTTGTAAATCTGCAAATCCACAACCTTCAATTGTTTGGGCATCTTCTAGTTCTGTATATGGATTGAATTCAAAGGTGCCCTTCTCTGAGAAGGATAGGACAGATCAACCTGCTAGTTTATATGCTGCTACTAAGAAAGCTGGGGAAGAGATTGCTCATACTTATAACCACATTTATGGCCTCTCCCTTACTGGGTTGAGGTTCTTCACTGTTTATGGCCCTTGGGGTAGACCAGATATGGCATACTTCTTCTTCACTAAGGATATTCTGAAGGGTAAATCGATCCCGATCTTTGAGGCTCCAAATCATGGGACTGTTGCTAGGGATTTCACCTACATTGATGACATTGTGAAGGGATGTTTGGGGGCATTGGATACTGCTGAGAAGAGTACTGGGACGGGGGTAAGAAGACTGGCCCAGCTCAGTTGAGGGTGTTCAATTTGGGGAATACCTCGCCCGTGCCTGTCTCTGATCTTGTTTCCATATTGGAGAAGCTCTTGAAGGTGAAGGCAAAGAGGATGGTGATGAAATTGCCAAGGAATGGTGATGTCCAGTATACACATGCCAACATTAGCCTTGCTCAGAGGGAGCTCGGGTATAAGCCCACAACAGATCTTCAAAGCGGGTTGAAGAAGTTTGTTAGATGGTATCAGAATTACTATAAAGAAGGGAAGAAGAGTGCTGAATGAGATGTGATTTTATTTGCACGGTAGGATTTGTTAAATTCTTGTTCATTGATTCGTAAAATTGTTTTGCCCTTTATCTGCTGTTTGCCCACAATCATTTGTATTTGCGTACCTGGACGATGCCTTATAATTAGAACACTCACTTCCCTTTGATGGGGAAGTTTTGGATTACAGGACATCATTCAAGCAATATCATTTGCACTAGAGCCAATCGTTTTTCCCTCCCCATTTTTAGGTCTCTTTCTGGAGATGTAATTTGTTGTAGTCTTAGCAATGTAGAATTCTTGATTTTCAGAGTGCATCCCAATTGGTGAACATGTATTATTTCAATGCGATTTGAATAAAACTAGGACACGATATCTTTATCTGTGCGCTCCCTTTGCTCCCCTCTTGAGAAATTTGACTCTACATCTATATGGGTACATTATATCTATAGATCTTGGTAGATATCTTCAATTGAATGGTCTTGCTCTATCTTCAATAATTTGCTAAGTTGTAATATCATGTTTAGCTTTCAAAAGTGGAAGCTTTAGCTTGCAGTTAGTTTGTTGGTTAATGAAAGTGAAATAGGCTTTTCTTGTTCTGAACACTTTTATTGACCTCGCTATCTCAAGCATAGAGCTTTTGTGTTGCATCTTACCATATTGGTTTGCCGATTCAGAAAATGTTTCAGTCTTTTTTCCCTTTTGTATTCTTGTACGTGCTTTCTAGTGTGAAGGCATCATTCTTGAATTTGCCTTGAATAATGTTCGGAGACTGCTATTGCTATATCTGCTGATTTCCTAAAGATCCTATTTCATCCTTATGTTATGAAAACTTGGCATCCCAATGAAAGATACCACATTTATGCATTAGTTTCTGTTATTGCTTCCCAGAAATTAGCTGTTGCTTAGTAATTTTTTATGTAATAGTGTGTGTAATATTCGTATCCTGCAGAAGAAGATCAGGACTCACTAAGCTATGCTTCAGACATTACATCAGTAGGTCTGACAGTGTCAATTCACAGTTGCTCTGTTTTTGTTTCCTTTTTTCTCTCACTTTGAGCATACGAGGAATGAATTGCACCAAACAACACAATCCAATACGGACCCTGTGCCAAAAGCTTCTTTTTTTTTGCCCCGGGGGGAGAGATTACATAATCTTACCCTTGACAGGAGATCTATATACATAAACATAAATGTCACGTTCTCAGCTAGGTCACTAAAAAAAAGTTTCAAGTAAGTATGATCATAATATTCTTCTTTTGTGATGTAATGTGAATGCTCTGATGCTGATGCATGTGAAACAGTACTTTTGATGGGCTTCATCCAACGAATACAATTGAGAGATTATCTTTCTTGATTTAACTGTCTGGATTGCTTCTTGAAGCAAATTGCCTCCTTTTTCTGCTTGCTTCCATTTCTATCAAAACTCAAAAGCCTCTTTTCTTTGTGTACCCTCTGTTCAAGGAAATTAGGTCCGAGCAAAGTTTTTTTCTTTTTAAATCATCTATCTTGCCTTCAATGTTAACGTCATAATCTTGCGTAACAGGGCAAAAATTGATCTTAACATCTAATCACATTTGGACTATAACCTAGTAACCTAACCTAGCCTCACCAAACCAAACTAATATCCAAAAGTATCCTTTTGACAGGGTGATTTATCCTTGGAAGTGCAGAAGACCTAAATCTTAATCTCAAATATAAAGTGACCCCGATCGTCTCATTTTTGTTTAAACTTAATTCACTCGCAATGAATTGTCTAATATAAAATTTACTGGACTACCTCCATTTCATTGTCTGATATAAAATAAATTGTAAATCGAAAAATCGATACAAAAGTGAAAATAGCTTATGGTTGATGTATTTTAGGTGATGGTGAGAATCAATGCTCCAAGCTGTCATTTTCTTTTTAGTGGGGTTGAGTCAAAGTGATGTTAATACTAGACAATCTAAAGGGGGTGAGGGGGTGGCCATTGAATGCACTACTTGCAAAAATATGCTGGCCTTGCTTTCATGGGAAAGGACATGGACATGCCCTTTTCTCTCTCTGTTCCCCGTGAATTTGTGGTGGGCTTTCCTTCTAAGAGTCTTTGCCTTTATAAAAGGTTCCCCCATTCTCATTAAGGCTTATGAGTCATGACCCAATTCAATGCTCCAAGGACATTCAATGCTGCAACGTTGCCCTATTTCTATATTAGTACATGGGATATTTACATACATTTGTTGAATTAGAACTTTCGTATAATTAAGTGTCATGTCGCATTCCAATAACTGTAATTAAAAAAAAAAGAAATATATTAAAATAAAATTGAAAAACTTGATGTATTTTTTTTTATTCAACATGTCACAGTGAGGAATAGATCTCATAATTTAGGTAATCATCCATTTTACATACATTATACGAGGCAAGAAGACTACATAAGCCCAAGTAATTTGTATCCTCAAAAGTTACAATTCACAAATGACATAGGACATGGACACAAATTTACAAATGACTTATGACATGAACCAAGGGCATGTCCGTCTCAAGAGCTTTTTTATTTTTTAAAAAAGTCTTCAAATGAATTTGCTTTGTGAAATGTGACTCAAACTCTTTCATAATAATTTGTTCTTAAAAGCCTGAAGTTATATAGTGTTTAGGATCTTGTACATTGTTTCGTTAATGGAGCAATGTACTTGTGTTCGACTCTATTGGGCAATTTCAGACAAAATTGATACACCAAAAAGCTACAGTACTTGTAATCTTATACAAGCTTGTCTGACGTTGGAGTTAAAGGCAGTTCAGTTTAGGTAGCTTGGTTAGTGATTTGCTGATTATCACTTCTAATGTTGTAACTTGGTTTTAGTTAGCTCAACTGGTAAAATATGTAAGAATTGATATCAAGGATTTGAATTAAAATGCCACATATATGAACCTTAAACCTCTTTGTAAACCCGCTCCCCCTCCCCTAAAAAAACACCCGAAAAAAATGGTTCAACTGTTCAGAAACTTGAATTTTTCATCCATACGGAATCTGCCTGCACTAACATTAGGCAGTAATATTCTGTCAATATTAGTTCAAACATGGTATCATATCCAAAAGGGAAGTCATCTACTTTTCTATCTTGTAGTGCTTGCTCACAGCTTCAAGCACCTCCCAAGTGATCTTCATTCCTTGAGGGAACACAGCCAAATCACCGGCTCCAATTTCAAAAGAACCCTCATGCCCATCGACAGAAACCTTCACCTTGCCCTCTACTAGGTACATTGTCTCCTTTGTCTCAAATGTCCATGGGATTTTGCTCGGCTCACCGTTCCACCTATTTCCACAATTCCACTTCATCTTAGTGTGAAACAAATTCAAGATAGTTCCTCTCATGAAAGTTCCAATTGACAGCAACCCACTAAATGTCCAATCTAAACAAGCTACAGAGATTGTTGCAGAAAGAGACAACATTTTTGAGAGGCAAGGGACAGTTTATCAAAAACAGCCCTAATACAGTAACACATGCTTGTAAAAATGTCGCAACACGTGGTCAGATTTCATTCTTACAGCCTTACCTGCAAATGCATGAGTTGGAAAACAAGTGCATAGAGCAAACAAGTGAGGAAGGCCATTTGGATATAGGGAAAGAGAGAGGGTTCAAATCGAACTCAGTGCAGGCCCTTCCCGTTGCAACTTTGCAAGTTCTACCCCAAAAGTTAAGAAGCTAAAATCATTGCTTTACCCTTCCCCTTGCAACAGTGCAACCAGAGGCAAAAACAATGACTTTGCAAGTTGGTGCTACATTGACAAATCTCGTCATTTAGGACTTCTGGATGTTTAATAATGACTTCTCCTCTACTTTGTCAATGTACCACCAAAAGTTAAGGCCAAGGGGCCACTCACAAGTCCTAAAGGACGAGCTCAATGAGACTAAACCCCCAACCTCAGGCCCTCAAGGTTCGGGAGGGTTTCCCGATCACTAGGACAAACACGATTCTCAAGCAAAAAAAAAAACTTATTTGTCACAAATTGATCATGTCATAAGTTACCAATCTTAAATCCTTGATCGAAGTATGATAAGTTCGTCCGCCAACATTTTAAATTGAGCCAACTTTGATGATGTGGTGCTGTGACTAGGTTCTCTATGGATCCAAACCATTTGCAACATAAAGACTAGAAGACTGTAATACCATATGCATGTGCATGTCCAATTGATCTCTCTTCAGCAACAAGGGCTAAACAGTAAAAACAAAATATAACATCTTGATCTTGCAGTCACCAAAAAGCTCATTCACCCATCTTATTTGGAATTAGCTGAGGGGCTGAATTGTAACCAATAGCTATTGTTTTGTACTTTGCATTTTGCATATTTCATTTCGGGCTATACCCAACTAATAATCAAGGGGGCGGGGGGAGACAAGCTCATTCAACCTAGCAGTAACATTGATTACAAGCTCATCTTCATGGGCATTTTTCCATAAGGGAAGAATCAACCATCTTATATCCTGGGAGCCTCATGGAAGGCACTAGAGTAACGGAAAGACAAGCAGAAGGAAACCGCTATAGTGTGTACTGACCAGAATTTTCAGCAAGCAGTTCCTATGTTAAACAGTAAGCACCCTCACTATAAAGGGTTTATCAAAGATGGGTATGTCTGAACCAAACAAATCAAACTAAAATCCCCATAATCCCACGGGAGGAAGGGGGTTTCCTTGTATGCAACATACCCCTTACCTTCGAATTGCATAAAGAGTCTTTTGGGTCGGATACCCTCGTCCCCCTTCCCTTCCCTTCCCTTCCCTCCCTTCCCCTCCCCTTCTCTACCCTCGATCCAAACAAAGGGTAAATTACATCAAAAACTCAAAAAGAGTACACACAATCTCTTTCATCTGCTCAAACCAAGTGCTTCACTTGAACCAAATAAATCCATCACATATATTTCAGGTTTCATCTGCCTATTATATTATATACATGATGATGATTGCACGTTTACCCTCAATCACAATTCACAAGCCTCGATCCACAACTAAAAATTAAAACATTATATGTATTCAAATCACTAGCAAACTTACATCTAATCACATTCTGCACTTATAATAATAGCAAGGTTCTCCATTCAAGGATAAAGTCTCCCACCCCAAATTTTCAAATCGTCCATACTTGATTATGATGCAAAAGCAAAAGAAACGAAAGCCAAAAGCCCAAATGCAAAAAAAAGGAGGCTAGGGTGAAAAGATATTTACTTGGGCCAAGTGGTGACTCCGAGCTCATCGAGCTTAGACTGAGGAGGATTCTTCTCTATCTTCACTCCAAAGATTTCGGTGGTGGTGATGGTGGTGGTGGGCATGGCTATTTGCGAAGAAGTTCGAGGTTTTGTGAGGAAAAATGAGGCTACGAAAGAGAGAGAGCTATCAGTGCTAATGATGGCAGTCCTAAGAGTTTCACCATTCGCATTCCTTCCACACCACCATTGATAATGGAGCCTCGTCAAGGTATAATAGGGTTTGGGTCAGTCTTGCGCTTTTTTTCCGTATAGTTTGGTGGCGTGGGGTTCATCACAAAAGATGCCCTTCCTTGAAATAAATTTTTTTTTGATAGAACTTCTTGATATTTTAATAGATTATTAAATTCTAATAATCTTATTTGTTAAATTAGATGTTAATAATTTTTTAAATTATTAAATTAGAGTCAATAGAAGTTAAATTTTAAAATTAAATTTATAAAGAGCTTGTTATTATCTGAGTTCATAATTTCTTTAGTATATAAGTATAGAAATTCATCCCGTATCACTTAAGTTAAAAGAATTTTTTAGAACTCAAGTTGATATATATAATTTTTCCTTTTCATATTCTATAATTACCCTACATAAATTAATTTATTATTAGACAAAATAAAAGATAACACTTATCTTTCACTTAAAAAAACAAATTCATTTTTGACATGCTAATTGATATTGATTATTTAGTGACAAACAAGATAATATATATTAATTTTCGAATTCGATTTTTTTATCTTATCTTTTTTTTTGTTATTTTGATCAGCCTTTTTATTTATGTTTTTTTTTATAGATTTTTTATTTATCTTTTGATAAAGGTTAAATTAAATAGCAATGTTTATTTTTGGATTTTCCCATACGTGGTTTGCTTGGTAATGCCTCTGACGCCGTTGTCAATTGATACGACGTCGTCAGGTCACTAGGGTTTGTTTAGGAGAGAAGCATAAAACCATCGTCACAATGGATTCTGTGTCATCTCCTCTGCTGTGTTGTAAATCTCCGCCCCAGCCACATCCCAGAGCGCAGCCCTCTCCTTCCTTGAGCATTCAACCGAGCTGCAACAATGGTATCTCTCTCTCTCTCTCTCTCTCTCTCTCTCTCTCTCTGTGTGAATACCTAATGGCATGAAGCTGTGATCTAATATATCTCTCTCTCTCCCCTCTCCTAATTTGGTATTGTGAATAGGCGCTGGTGGCGAACGAAGAATTTCAGCACATTTTGCGTCTTCTGAATACCAACGTCGATGGGAAGCAGAAGATCATGTTTGCCATGACTTCCATCAAGGGTATTGGCCGCCGTTACGCCAACATTTGCTGCAAGAAGGCCGATATTGACATGAACAAAAGGTTCGTCATTTATCTATCTTTAGTTCATTTTCCACTCTCGTCTATTGATGCGTTTATCAATCGTGGATTTCTGGGGTGTTTGGCTATCTCTGTTGAATTTATCAAGGGTTTTAGGCTTGCCTTTGCTTGATTCGTAACTGGGGTTTTAGGATTTTCTTTGCTTGATTCGCAGCTGGGATTTTAGGTTTTGTAGAACTGTTCTTTCAATGGAAGGATATGTTTGGAATGTCTTTTGGAGTGCTTTATGGGTTGCACTCGAGTTATAACAGTGGTGCAAATGGGGAAAGGATTTGGTTTCAGGAAAGGGTGTTTGGTAGTCATTGGAAGAATTGCTCATTTAGGGCTTAGTGTTCTGTAGATCTATCATTTTGAAATTATGTACTATTATCTATTTGAAAATTGAAGTATTTGTCATGCTTGTGCTTCAGGTTTGTTAGGTTTGGATTTTTTTGCGGATAATGAGTTCTGATTGCTTTCCTGACAAATTTAAATTTCACAGTTATAATAGAATAGTCTAGATTAGCTAGAGGCTAGAGCAATTAGTATAGGTTTCACTCGGTGAGAGTGGAAAGCGTGGTGAGAATACAGTGAGCCCCATTGTCCAACATGCTTCCATTAGTGTTTGGTTGTGGATATCGTGTTGGTATCATCATAAATCACAACGGTTGCTGAGTGCTGATGCTTTGTAAGAAGCTTGCTTTTGGTGTTTGACTTTCGTTGTGGAAAAGCATGTTGAGCTCCAAAAGCAAGTTACAAATTGGCATGGTTTTCATAGAAATGTACCACGCCGTAGCTGCAATGTCAATTCAACCATAGCTAAAACACATCCATCACCGAGGAGTGATGAAGAGGACGATATCATCTTCTACTTGATAGTAGTCATGTTTGATTATGGAAGTGATCTAGGTTTTTATTGAAGATTAAATTTTTTTGTCTTTATTCGGCCTAAAAATATTGTATCATGTATTATCACTAATTATCATTTATTTGGTGGCATTAGTGCATTGTTTTAGGCCAAATAATGGCAAAAAGATTTGATCTTTATCAAAAATCTATATTAGTGCTCTTAAATTTTAAGGAGAGAAGTTGATACAATAAGCAGTATTTAACAATTTTCTGAAACAATGGTTCTTGTGTGGTTGAGGAAGTTGAGGAACAAGATGAAAGAGTGGACACATGGAAAAATAGAAATATTTTTTTCTGAAATGATGGTATCATCCATAGTCACTCTGTTTACTTCATATGGTTGGATTTGCTTAGAAAAGTTCTTAGATAAGCTTTGGAATTTTGTAGAGGAACTCTGAAATTTGTAGGTAATGTATGAACGTTTTAGATGATGGTATCAAACATTTTAGAAGAGCCCTAGAATTTTGAAGAGCTCTAAACTTTTCAGCAAAACTTTCCTTTTTTTTTCTTGGTTGAGATCTGAATCTTGCCCTGAAATTTTCACGGATGGTTGAAAAATTATAAGATTAAACGAAGAAAGCTTGTATCTGTCCGTGATGGGGAGGTTCATTGTGGTTTATATGATGCTTTTGGGCTGTCTGGAAGTATTGTATTGAACCTGTACGCTTGTCTTCATGTTGTGGAAAAGAAGCAACTTATTTCTTTTTGGCTGTCCACTTAAGCCAAAAGTGTATTTTTAAAAGGTAAAAAGTGGTTTTTATTTTGAACAGTAGGCGGGAGGGATGATACTTCCATCGTGGATAAAAAATTTCATCTTGTGTGTCAACTGAAGAGATAGTAGAGATTAGAGAAAGTTAATTTTTATTTTAAACAGTAGATGGGAGGGATGCTACTTCCATCATAGATAAAAAATTTCATCTTGTGTGTTGATTGAAGAGATAGATATAAGAGAAAGTTGATATAGAGGGGGAAAGATATTTTTGGTGTATTTGCATTCTCTTTGATACTGCCTTGTTGCTCTTATCTCTTGATGTTTTACAATCGCTTTGTTTTAATGATTCTGCTTTATTGTGATTCCCACGACCCATTTAGTTGTCCTGCAGTATATATAAACTCATTCCTTGAACTATGCTGTAGGGCTGGTGAGCTGACTGCTGCAGAGCTTGATAATCTGATGACTGTTGTAGCTAACCCAAGGCAATTCAAGATCCCAGACTATTTTCTCAACAGGCAGAAGGATTACAAAGATGGCAAATACAGTCAGGTGCTTTCCAACCAACTTGACATGAAATTGAGAGATGACCTTGAGCGTCTTAAGAAGATCAGGTGGGTTTGAATTTAATTCTTGCATATAACTTTTACAGTCTGTTAGTTTGTTTTATGCATACTACTGCTTGGTTTTGCTACGCCTTGCAAGGTGATGGTAATTCGGATGAGATGGGAACCTACATCAGACATTTTTTTCTTTTCCAAAACCAAAGTACAATGTCTTTTGCCCTAGGTGTTCAAATGATGAAAAATGTAGGCGTAATTTTGTAAAGGAAAATTGTGAGATGTTGAACTATGGTAAAAATTAGAAGCATGCATTGAACCAAGGCAGAATTTTCATGAATCAGTAATGTTCTTTGAGCACTTTCACCATATCAAGTTAATTATTTGAGTACTTTGGATTTATTTTATCTGATTGGTTACTCATAGTTTTCTTTCCCTTTCTTTATGGCAGAAACCACCGTGGTCTTCGACACTACTGGGGTCTTAGAGTGCGTGGTCAGCACACCAAGACAACTGGACGTAGGGGAAAGACTGTTGGTGTCTCAAAGAAGCGTTAAGTACTCATGTTTCTTAACGGATCTCTTCCATCAATAGCCATGTCTTCTTTTTACTACAGTCGCCATAGGGCGATGAGTTTTTTTTTGGTCAGTATGTCTTTGGTTTTCAATTCACTAAAGCCTTGAGGGGACAAAGGTAGTTTCGTTAAGCCAAAAATGGTTGACTGGATAATATTTTGTAGCTCATGACTTGCAACTTTTGATTCTTTGTGTTGAGAATGTGGTTGCGGGATTAGTGAAAATTGTTGGTTTTTCTGTTTACTTTCTAAGATCATCTTACTCCCCCCCAAAAAAAAACTATTGTGGGAATGTCATGTTCTATATAAGACCATGAGTGAGGATAATATCTAACGCTGGTAATGGAACCTAATATTTTGGATGAGCTTTGGTGCAAATTTTTATGTCCATTTGGGAGCACATACACATACTTTTAGGTGTTATGTCATTATGTTTGGCCTATAAAATTCCTCTATTTTTTCTTTCGTGCAACCATTTGTTGATTATGGGAGTGTAAACTCCTAGGCGTATAATAAATGTGTTGGAGCTTTGGGGTCATGCTGCACCGCTGGAATTTCCAAGAAAATCCTACACCTGAAACTGTAGGATCAGTTGTAAACTATTTGGTAGTTGAGATCCAAAGTTGCCTTGTTTGAAACCATGGGAAAAGTAGTGAAGCATTTTTCAGTTGGGATTTGAGATTGTGCTATGGATGGAGAACGTGCTTAACTATGTATGTTTGGTAGAAGGTACGCTCCAGTTATTTACTTAATTTGCTGGAAGGTACACTTCATATTTAAGCGCAATATCATGATGATTTCTGTTTGTTTTGCATCATTCCTTCGACAAACAACTATATTATGCTTGGTAAGGCTCAATGCGGAGCAATGTAATCAACAAAAGAAAATTGGCTAATTTTACTATTGATTTGCATAACCAAACATGACATCACAATTGCGCATACAACGCGAGCAAAGCCAACCTGACCCGGCAACTATGCTTATGTATATCCCAAGCGAAAACAATGCCATATTCTCAAGGAAAAATAATGAATAAAACTTCACTAAATGAGGCTAAGACCATGTTCAGCAATTAGCATTAGGTAGCTCTCCCAAAAAAAAAAAAAAAGGATTCTCACATAAAAAATGCAAGGAAAAAAAAGAATGCGTACAATCAACCTTGCGGTTCAGCTCTGCTTCATTTACTTGTAGGCTCCAAAAACAGCATTCACATAATTTCATGTCAAGTTCAGGTTATGTTCGGGAGAGGTAGAGTCCAATGAGTTCATCTTGAAAATGCACAATGTTGGTGGGTGCATTTGGGTTCTTTGTTGTCTTTCACCTTATTTTGGATATAGGTTGGGTCTATTTCTGGGTCATTCCAGTTGAGAGACTGGCACAGGTCAGTTTTTCCTAGTCTACCTAGTTTTAGTCCTCGCTCTCCTCTGATTCGCAATCATCTTCACTCACCTCCAAGCTCAGATGGTTAAGATTCCTCTCCAACGGGGGTAGCCCATCATCAGAATTGCAAGAATCTGCCTCTTCATCACTCAATGCCCTCTCTTCAGCTTCATCTTGCAGCACTTCGGAGTTGTCCGGGCTGTTATGTTTTGACAACCACGCATTCTGAATGGAAATTATCTCAGCACTGTCTTTACACTCAGAATAGGCTTTCAAAAGCTCCTTGTTGAGTGACAAAAAGGAGTGCCCCCACTTGAACTTCCCAAGCAATAGATTTGCAGTTTCCTGTTCGCCACAAATCAGTAAAGCCGCAGATAATGCTTCCACACAAGATAGCTGGCATGGCCTGCCATAGTTCACAGGATTTGCTGCTACCAGCCATGGCAATAACCGAGGAGCACCACATCGGAGTTTCACAAATGGAACATCACTCAGCCGGGCCCATGAGCAGTCAACAACAGCCAAACCCCTCTGCTTGATCAGTGAGTAGTCCTCTCTTGAGACACAGTGGGTGCCAACAGGGCTCAAGACGATGCCCCCAAAACCAGCAGTCACACGCAGTTCTTTTAACAAGTTGAATCTGGCCAGTTTCCGGCCAGTGCACCTTTTGCATCACATTGCCCAAAATCCCACATAGCAAGCTGGATTTTTGGACTTGCAGGTTCACTCTCATCATCTAATGAGTATTCAGATGGGAGAGAAGTACCTTCCCCAGAAAGGTCATGATTGGAGCTAGGTTTACCTCGGTGGGAGCAATGTTTTTCTGCCGCCTGGGTTTGTTGTGGCCCATAGGTTATGATAACAAGGCAAAAGGATTGATAAATCTATATGGAGATGTCTTCTACCCTGTAAAAGAAGTCAACTTTAGAACTCTTTCTATCAAAAACCTTCAAAACTTTTTGATCATGCAAGAATTACTGGAGCACAGACTAAATCAGGCATCTAGCAGTCATCAAAATAGTTGACAATAGCAACAAACTCCGAGCCCTTGGTATTGAACTTTGAATGCTTCATTGATTTTTCTTGTACTTTGGATTACAGTTGTGCATTTTACTGCTATTGAATAAAAACTTCCCTTTGGATACTAGATATGTTACTAGGTTTTACGTGATTCCACAACATTATGGACTCGGTTCACGTCAAATTCTGCAATGCATGTGTACAGAGATACATGAAAGGCCGAAATGTCTTCGACATACTTTAGCCAAGAGTAGTAGTCAAAGCAATACATCAACAAATACATTTACATCACCCGGGGACTGTTTTTCCTTTTTATACAATACACTCAGACATGGCCGATTGATCGAACACTCAAAATACAGAGCAGCAAAGTCAGCAAACCCAAATTTCTCAAGGAGACTGGAGAAGCCATAAAATGTGGGTACATGAAACTCTAGTCACTCTTCTACGGATTCAAAAGTCAATCCATGTTATGAAGTAAAAAACTGTAACTAGCAGAATATAGGTCAGTTCATTCCTAATAGAGTCTAGCAATGAAGTACTCATTTAGGCAGCTGATATACTTAACAAGGCCTCATAAATCAAGAAACCAACTTCTACCAAGTTAAAATATGGACCATGATTCTATCAATTCATCTTCTGAACAATCAGATCATAGTTAGAAAGGATGAATCATGAAAGGAGCAAGCTTTTCTCCTAAGATCCATCACCTGCAAAATCTATGGCAAAATTTCAAAACAGCTAGCAAAAACACCGACCGAAACACCACCAATAGTTCAATACCTAAATTTGCTTCCCTCTACAAAAGAAAAGGAAAAACAATCCAGCCATGGAAATTCATTGATCATTCAATCGAAACAGGGTGAAATTTCAATCGACAGGAATTCCAACCACGGAAAAGAAATACAAATCGTTCCCAGCAGAACCATAAATGGCGATAATCAATGATCAACAAAAAAAAAAAGAAAAGAAAAGAGAAACAAAAGAAATTAAGAGTACGGGAAGAAGTATTCACCCGAGAAAATGGTGGAGAGAGAATCTACATCCGGCAAGTGCAACGCGGGGAAGATTGAGAGAGCAAAGCTAACCTCCGGAGACGCGAGGGTTTAATCAGGAGGGGGAGATAGATAGAGAGAGAGAGAGAGAGAGAGAGAGAGAGAGAGAGAAACCCTAAGTTTGTTGCTCTTCTTTCCCTCCCTAGAGTAGTTTGATCACATTCACAAATTAGTCATCAAATCCTCTAGGCAAAATATTTGGAAGCAAAAATGGTAAGAAAGAACACAGAGTTGCCAGGAGAATTTTACTAAATTATGCCTAATGAAAATAGTTAAAAAAATGTCATGATATAATACTCTTATTATGCAAAAAAGGAGAAAGATATAATACTCTTATTACACAAATTCTTATATCCATGGGTGAGCATATATTCATAAAGTAAGACGTCATTATTTTAGGCTCACAAAGCCTCATATATTACCGTTCATCCAACCATTTGTTAATATATATGCGAGGAGTAGATACTTCTTAAATGTATGATTGACGTTGTGCTTCTAATCACATTTATGTATGAGAATAAGAAAAAAAAGTCTCTATTTGACCCATCATATTACTCAATTACCGTAATATATAAATATGATGTAATATGACTACGTCGGTGATGTGGTAAAACTGATCGGTTGCCATAGACAAGTGTTTAAATACATTATGGTGAAAAAACTTTTGCATTTAATCAACTTTGATTAAGGTTTTGTTCTCAAGATATAAAGTTTGACGAGTAGCATAATGCTTCATGGTCCTTCCCCTTACCTGTAAGGCGCTAACTCTTACCACTCCATACCCTATAACTGCTTGTCGAGTTACTGAAATGGTTGAAATTAATGAACACCCAATTGCTTGCCTTTCCTTTTGCTATGTTTTCTGATGCATATTAGGTGCAAAAAAACCCCTAAAATTAAGCACCCAAACTAGGCCCCATGTCCAATCCCACCCAGTGAACACAAACACAGATTTTACAATAAAGGCGCACTGAAAAAAGGGAAAGGAAAAAAACGTAGGCAGTTTCGGTTACCGGTTACTGATTATCCCCCAAACACGATGATTTCGAACTCTTCTGTACACTAGTGGAGTCCTTACCATTCACTCATCTTTGACTACTGTCCTGACTTCTGTCTCTCTCTTTCTCTAGCAAAAGTCTTATTAGTACTTCCACAAGAAAGCACTTATCTTTCTCACTATAACCCAGAAAAATGGAGCTCACCCATTACCTCTTCCTCCTCTCAGTGGCATTCTCTCTCCTATGCCCACCAACCGTTTGTTCAAATGCCGAGCTGAGTACCCTCATTGACATAAAAGCAGCCCTCGACCCTCATGGCGTGTACCTCTCCTCTTGGACTATTGATGGTGAGCCCTGTGGTGGGACGTTTCTGGGTGTTGCTTGTAATGAGCTCGGCCGAGTGGCTAACATTTCTTTGCAGGGAAAGGGGCTCGATGGGTTCATACCTTCCGCCATTGGAGGGCTCAAGAGCTTGTCTGGGTTGTACCTCCATTTTAATAGGTTGAGTGGGGAGATACCCAAAGAGATTGCTGGGTTAACTCAGCTAACGGACCTCTATTTGAATGTCAATAATTTGAGTGGGCGAATTCCTGAAGAGATTCGCAATATGTCTAGCTTGCAAGGTTAGCTGTTCTGGGTTCTAAGTTTTCATTGCTTCCTTCTTAAAGTTTCAAGTTTTGGTTCATTTTCTTCATTCTGTTGTCTTGGTCAGTCTGAGTCTCTTGTGGTCTGGACTGGAAAGGTATATCTAAAATTTACCATTTCTTTGTTTTAGCATATCTTTCGTTTTGCCCCCTCAAATTAGACAAAGTGGTAAGAGAAAAGGCACAAAAGTTTTTTTTTTTTTTTTTTTTTTTTGCAAGTTGAGCCACTACGTAGTAGTAAATTTTACTTTTGATAGCAATATTTATAGATCTGTGACTACTTTTGTGTGCTATAAGGGAGATACAAGTTGATATTTATCATTAAAAGTTTGAATCTTTCATTTATCCTAGTTGAATGATTAAGAGATTGCTTTAGGTTCCTGAAAGTGTTTCAATTGCTTGTTGGTTGTGCAGTTTTGCAGCTGTGTTATAATGAGCTAACTGGAAATGTGCCCACACAGTTAGGGTCTCTCAAGAACCTTAATGTTCTTGCTCTCCAGTATAATCACTTATCTGGGGCTATCCCTGCTAGTTTGGGAGATCTGGACATGTTGACTAGGTTGGACTTAAGCTTCAACCGGTTTTTGGGTTCAATTCCTATCAAGTTAGCTGAAGCACCCTTGCTGCGAATTCTTGATGTTCGAAACAACACCCTTTCTGGCAATGTGCCCTCTGGTAATTTGGCCATCTAACTCTGATTTCCTTGGCTTCTATCACACTTTGCTGAATAATCGTGAAACTAACCAATGTTTTAATTGATGAAGCTTTGCATAGGCTGAATGATGGATTCCAGTATGAGAACAATCCTGGACTTTGTGGAGCTGGGTTTGCCTCCTTGAGAGTTTGCACTGACTCCGACAGCCAAAATCAAAACAAACCTGACCCAGTAGTACCCGGGTCTGATGGAATTGCCAATAAAGAATTACCTGAGTCTGCAAACTTGCCATCAAATTGCAGCCAAACCTGGTGCTTAAATCCTCGTAAGCACTCGCATGCTGGTGTCATTTCAGGCATTGTCATCGTTGCCTTAGTCTCTGTCACTGGGGTGTCCATGTTCTCATGGTATCGCCGTAGGAAGCAAAGATTGGAAGCACCCCTGGTGCTTCTGATAGCCGGCTTAACACTGACCAAGCTGATGAGATCTATAGGAGGAGTGCTTCTCCTCTTATTAGTCTTGAGTATTCAAATGGATGGGATCCTCTAAGTAAAGGTTCACAGGAAGTTCTTGAGAGCTTTATGTTCAATTTGGAGGATGTACAATCTGCTACCCAGCATTTCTCTGAGGTCAACTTCCTGGGAAGGAGCAATTACTCGGCTGTGTACAAGGGAGTTCTGAGAGATGGAACCATTGTTGCCGTCAAGCGCATAGCCAAGACAAGCTGCAAGTCCGATGAATCTGAGTTCTTGAAGGGATTGAAAATTTTGATTTCATTGCAGCATGGAAATCTTGTTAGATTGAGAGGGTTTTGCTGTTCAAAAGGGAATAGAGAGTGCTTTCTTGTTTATGATTTTGTTCCGAATGGGAACTTGCTTCAGTATCTTGATTTAAAGGGTGGTGATGAAATGGTTCTCGAATGGTCTACAAGAGTCTCCATCATCAAGGGGATTGCCAAAGGTTAGTGTGGCCTATTTTCCTTGATTGGTGTTCTCAATTTATTTTTCATACCAACCTCCAGGAAAACCTCAAAAAACTCCAAAAAAGAGCAAGATGGTTATTTTCATGTCGTTATTGAATGTGATAAACAGAGTTTCTAATTTCTCTTTCTACCGTTGTTCTTACTAGGGATCGATTATTTACATACTCCTCAAGGGAGTAAACCCGCATTAGTTCACCAAAATTTATCAGCTGAAAAAGTGCTTATTGACTGGCGGCTTAATCCCCAACTTTTGGGCTCTGGTCTCCACAAGCTCCTAGCTGATGACATTGTCTTCTCTATGCTTAAAGCCAGTGCTGCCATGGGTTACCTGGCTCCCGAGTACACAACAACTGGAAAGTTTACTGACAAGAGTGACATTTATGCATTTGGCATGCTAGTATTCCAAATTCTCTCTGGCAAAACTAAAATTGACCCATTAAATCGTCACGGTGCTGAATTGGGCAGATTTGAAGACTTTATCGATGCAAATCTTAACGGGAGATACACAGAATCTGAGGCTACTAAGCTGGGTAAGATTGCTTTACTCTGCACCCATGAACTCCCTCATCAGAGGCCAACAATAAACGAGGTCAGGCAAGAACTAAGTCTACTCGGTGACAGTTCTTGATCTGGTGAGTTGATGTTAGAATCAGTTCGAAATGGAGAAAGCTGACTTCATGCTAATCTCATTTCCAAAATGTGAAAAGGCAGATTAATCTGTTGTAATCTTAGAAGTTGTTTCTAGACGATGTATGCATCAATGTCGTAATCTAATGGAGGAACATTCACAAACCTCCACAATCTGCATAACGTGATGGTGATCTCGAAGCCTAAATTAAGACCAAATTAAAGAGAATTGCATTCTTGATCGCGATTCACTACCTTGAGATCCACTTTCCTAGTGACCATATGAATGCAAAAGATTGAAACTGAGGTACAACAAGGACTGTAGTCAGGTACGTATGGGTCCCTGGTGCCACGAAGACTGAGTTAAGTTGCTCATATGGGTCCCTTACTGAAGAGAACTAACCGTAACCATCCCAATTACTCTCCATGTGAACTCTGGCTCTTTGCAGTCTGTCCCCAGTTACATAAAATATACTATGCAACTCTTTTGCCTTCATTCTAAAGGTGTGGTACACCATCTATGGTTACCAAGAAAGCCATCAGTTAATCCTTTAGTTTATGTTACTAAATCGAACAATTTCGCAATCTAAATATAATCTAAATTAGGTTTTCGAAATGTCCCGTGGTAGCTATTATTCATTTTTCAGAACTAAAAGTGATTTAGATCACGTCTTCATCATCTATTCACTCCGATTCATTTGGGTTTCCATTTCTCAAGTAGAGAAGTCAGATTTTTTATTAAATGAAATCGTCAATCAAAGTCAAAACATATATCCATACTTAAAAATATCTATAATTGCATTCAATGGTGGTGTTGTAGGACATGATGAACAATTGGAAGAGAGAGAGAGAGAGAGGATGAAATTCCATAAGAATGGACAAAGCCTTGGTTCCTACTGCTATAAAAGTGGAATTGACATATCAGTATGTGTACATGTTCTGATTGCATGGTTCTCATGAGTACATGTGAACAAACTTGACAAAAATAATTCAGATATTCTAATTTTATGGGGACAAGTACATCTCCAAGCCAGGACAAGAACAACTTACTATTACATACATACATGGTTAAAATCTCAACATGTGAATGGACCCAAATATTAATTCCCTCCAACAGAAATGACACACAAGAAAACAATAGTCTGTATGTCTTCTTCAACCTCTGGTTCTGATCTTTTGCAATTGTTCTCTCATTTTCAGTTATGTCACATGTAAACATATATGCACTTATCGGGTTATTTCAGATTTTTCTTAAAACATGAAAATTCAAACATAATTACTTTATTTATGCCTGTTTATGTAATATTTTGAAAAATTTTCCGGAAATATCAACCTCATTTTCGCATAGTTTCAAAATTGGCTACTTTACAGTAGTTCAATAGGAGTTGGATACTTAGAGTTTCATTGAAAATCTTATCTTTAGATTCTATTAAACCTTCTATGGCATAGAAGAAGTTTTTGAATGTACTTCAACAAATAGATGGAGAAAATATATATATGGCGATATTTCATTTAGTTTTAGACTTTAAGTTACAATCTTATAACTTGTTACTACTTCTTATAATTAACTTTATAAGCTATATTATAACAACTCCTTGCAGTTAAATGAAAACAAGGTTATAACTAATATTCCGCCTTAGAAACACGAAACATTTATTAATTAGAAGGGATTTCTCTTTTGCTCCATAGTACTATTATACATTCCCACATGATACTACAGCAAAACATCTAAGCTTTTTCAAAAACAACAAAGCTAGATGTGCATCATAAGCTGCATGCTCTACATGTTTATATCCACAGGCTAAATGGTAAAATGGCCCTAAGAATGGACCACAATCCCAACAGCTAAGCTTGAATCACTTTCTGTTGAGGGCAAGTGACCCTAAACACATGCTCCTCCCCAGTACATTTGTCCACTTTCACTACCCATTTACTCCTCTTTCCTCTTAATCCACCCCCACTGACCTCACTTTTAGCCACTCTGCTGACCAACAACCCGTCCCCAATAGGTAAGAAGTGGCCTCCTAACTTGCCCCACGACGGCACCGTGTGTGGGGCATTATACCCCACAATCAGTGCCCCTCGGACCCCTCCTTTCTGGGCCGTTTTGAAAATCGCACCGTGCCCATTGATGTTACAATCGACGGCCACAAAGTCTGCCCCGTTGTAGTCATTTTTTAACATGGTAAGTGGATCTCCGGTCACTAATTCAACACGATCCAAGTAGCTTGACAGTTCGAACTTTGAAACCCGGAGCTCCTCTGGACCCGGCAAAATGCAGACCACCCGACCGCCAGTTTGGCGAGCCGCCGCCACCAGGGCCAAAGCGGTCGAGCCCACAATGGACCCACACACCTCCACCATTAGTTGGGCGTTATTGCCCCCTGCTAGAGCCGATATAAACTCTGCCACATCCGGCTCTTTACCTCTTTTACCCTACAAAAGGGGGGAATAATCAGAATTGAGACAAATATAGATCAAAAATTATATAAATTTAGTTAATATACATACCATTACTATAGTTCTGAGATAAGCCTTAGTGGCATTTTCAGCAGACCAATGAGAATGCGACATTTTGACGAATAAAATGTGATAATGTGTGTTTTTCTGATAGCTTGAAGAACCTGAGTGATTTAGAACTATATATACACACCCACATCCAAGATTATTTTTTTTTATAAAAAAAACTTGGATTTTGGAAGTAACTGAGGCAGGTTCTTCATTATTAATTATTGATTAATTAATTAATTGATTAACTAATGACTTGATTAAAAAAAGAATGCCACACTCTTACCAACTAGCACTCTGACCAAGAATCATTTATGTAGTTTAATTTTTTTATTCGTTTACTATTACATAAAATACCTTAATTATCTTTAATGTTTTACTCCGTTTCATTTCATATCACTTTAATTAATTTTTATCGCTTTCAGAATCCTAATGATATATATATTAATGACTAATTTATTAATTTTATTTTTATTAATTACTTTTTCTTTTTTTTTGAACTTTTTTCATTTTCAATGAAACCTTAGAAAAACTTAGTATTTTAATATAAATTTTATCATAAATTTTATATATCCTTAGTATTCCCGTATAGTTTTTTGTGGGCTAGTTTTGAATTTGTGATCTAGTGCCACATTCTTTCAGGTGTTCAAGATAAAATTAATATTATTGTGGTTGTGGACTTCCTAGATGCTTAGTCATGTTAGGTTTATTAAAACTCAACTAATCAAACCAAAAAAAAATGCCTTTTATTTTTTATATGCGTGGAATTTGGTATAAGCTGCTCCTCTGCAGCCAAATATTTTGATGTATTAGTTGTAATGTCCATGGTCCAAACCTAACAAAAATATATATATTTTTTAATCCAAACAAAAATATAGTTTTAAAAGAAATATAATACAATGTAAAATAAATAATTATAAAAAGTTACTAAATTTATTTTCGACGAAGACATTGAACTTTATTCCTTTTTAAAAAAATAAATAAGTGCCCCCTTTCTGGATCAAAATAAATAAATAAGTGATAGATGAAGCCTTTGATGGAGATTGGAGACAAAATAACAAAGTTTTATGCCCATGAAATTTCAATTTAATTCGCAATGCATAGATTTTACCATTAATATTTTTCTTTTTTATAGAAAGAGAAATTTCATATGAAATTTACAAAGATAATTTTCTAACTAGAATAAAGTAAAATATCAAAACGAATTATTATTTCGGCAAAATTAATAGTAAATATACTTTCGTTCGACTCTATATTTGTAGCATCAATCCGCCACAAATCGTGTTTTTCGACTTCAATCCGTATTTCTTAAACATCGGCCGGTTATTGTATATCTTCACAAAATAGATCTCTATATGATATAATAGATCCATCCACTCAATTTTTCTGATATTCCTCATTTATTAATTTGTTGAAAAGTGATGAAAATAAAAAAACAAAGGAGGGATATATATATATATATATATATATATATATATATATCCCTTTTATGTTTCATTCATTCACGTTAACACCCAAAAAAAAACCCACTAATTGTAAAGAAAATCCTTAACTTTTACTTCTTTTTATGTGTACATGGATGCTTATGAAAGAAACCTTTTCAAAAATCAATAGAATGTGTGAAATATAAGAAAAGGGCATGGATCGTATAAATCGATTATCGAAAATATAACATACACTTACAAAAATAACTTTAAACTTACTAGATATATTATAAAAGTTGCTCATCAACATATATTTCTCTTTTTTTATTTTTTCTATAATCTTTTTCACACTTGCAATAAGTACATTTCCGATAATTCAGTCATGTATTTTTCTCTTATCATGATAATATCGCTACCACTTTAACTAATATTTTATTAATAATTTTAAAAATATAATTAAATAAACCCTGAAGAAATTTCGTGCGCATACATGAGCCTGAAAAGTAACGTGGTTGCCCGACAATCAACACATTGTTCCAAGAGGAATCAAATGCCCAATATCTTGATATTGAGAGCCAACCCTCCAAAGCCTTGATTATTATTATTATTATTATTAATTTTCTTTTTGGGATTAGATTATTATTATTATTACTATTATTATTATAATTATTGTTATTATTATCAGTAGTACTATTAGTACTTTTTACAGGTTCTTTTTGGGTCATTAACATTTTCTTTTTAGATTTTCTTCAAAAAAGGAGATTCCACCGTCTAAATCTACTTTGATCATTGAAATATTTGCTTCACGGGCAAATGATCTAGTTTGGATTCACTATGTTCCCTTCATGTGCACTTTTTTAATCTTCAAGGAGAGTAGAAGTGGATAAACTTCACTTGTGACAAACAATTTTAAACTTACGTATCATACCGATTGACATTTTATACAATATTATTTTTAAATTTATTAAACACCAAATAAATCTTTAAAAATATACAAATAAACATCTCTATATAAAATTTATAAAGTCACCACATAGCGCGAAAAGAAAGCTTAAATGTATCCAATATTTTTTATTTTACTTTTTTGTTATGTAAGATAAGCAATAGGTGAAGGAGTAAGAAAAATCTTTGAAGTGATTGAAGTTTAAAGCCCTAAATTTTTGTTTCCCCCATGAAAAAATTAATATATACAGATGAAGTACTAAGTGATATGATGATCAAAGTTGATATATTGAGCAGACTAGGCCAGTATCCATGCCACCTTCTCTTTTTTTAAAAAAATCTAAAAATATTTTTGAAAAAATAATAAACATTAATAATTATAAACAGCCTATTCAAGAATTCCAAACGAATTACAACCCTACCTCGGACATTTAATTCCAAAAGAACATGAGCAATTAATGAAAATTTTATCGTAGTTCAGTCCCTAGACTTTTGGATATGGTAGTTTCATAAACTAAGCTTCTTTTTCTGTTCTTTTTATTCTCTAAACACTCCCCATTTTTTCCTTTCGTTTAACCGTCTACTTGACATACGACCCGAAAAAACAATACATCGTATTAACGCTTTTAACTAATCCAAACGCCGAGAAATTGAAGCCAAACAACTGTGTAGCATGTAAACACTAGATTTTAAGTGAAAAAAAGTCTCGGAAGAAGTTAAAAACAACGTATTTTATTTTCAATCTTACACATTTTGTCTTTCAAAATGTCTTTGTATTTCAATCAAGGCAATTTCAAGGGCATGGTTCGAACTTGTATACAATACGCACGTAAGTAGAAAAAACATAAATGAACATAAAAAGTAGAAATGAACACAAACGAACATAAATAAACATAAACGAACGAAATGAGTTGTTAATTAAGAAACGGATGAACGTAAACAAACATAAAAACACATAAACAAACATAAAACATAAATAAAATCTGTTTTTCATGTAAATTCAAACAAACCATTATTATTCCTAGCAATGCTTTATTTATGAATATTTCAATATTTCTCCATTTTTCTTTTCTAGTAATGCTTTATTCCTACTCGAACTTTATTTTCTGCTTTTTTAATTTTTATAATCGAACCGTCTTCATGAGCAAGTGCGATTCCTGCAAGACCTTCCCGCATGTGCTCACCAGCAAGGAAGGACACTGGTTGCAGATGGAAAAAATATTTTTGAAATTTCTGTCAAATTTATATTTGGCAGTAAAACTAATTAAAAATCAGATCAACCCGCCCACTGAGCCCACAGCAATGAGATAACGGATGGAAAATTGGAAACTTCAAATTTAGAATTTCACATTAGGAAAAAAACAAAATGGCCTTCTATAATGGAGGGAGTCCAACAAGAGGCAGCACTTGCCTTGTCTCAATCCTCCCCGCCTCAGGCCGTCATTAGATAGGTAAAACCCAAGATAAATGCCAATCGACATAATAATAATATGAGGAAACAGTTAATCGACAACATCAAATTAGTAAAACGAATAAAAAGGGGCTGTAATTAAATCACAACAAAACAGCGAGCTGATAAATGACTCCCATAAATTCTGAGCAGACAACAGATTTTAGCATGACATAATAGACATAAAATGGGCACAGAAAAGCTTATAAAACTAGCAGTATCTTTAGTTTCAACTAGTTCATAGCAATGAGTAACCTCTTGGAACATCCTCACACATGACAACTCAAGTGTACAAAACTCTATGCAAAGACACTAAAATACCGGGCGAAAGAGACTTTGCTAACACAAAGCTCTTAGAATCAGATAACTACGATTCAGAAAGGAACGGACGATAAGTTCTTCAATAACAGAAACAGTACAACATATATGAATATGCTTCGAAATTGGTATAACTTTAAATGTCTCTAGGTAGGAAAAGCTTCAAGCCTTCACGGAAAGAGGCAGCTACCGAAACTACTCAATTGGGATCCTGACTACATTTCTAGGCCTCCCATTGGATGGATCTGCCCTCACAGATGGAAGAAGTGACCCTCCCCAGTTTGACCTACGATCCACTCCACTGCTAGACCCTGGTTCATCATAAAGATAATACAAATGCAATTCCAAAAGTAAATTCAATCAAGCTAAAGTACCCACAAACCAATGGAGAGATGATACCAACAGGACCAAAAATTTCAAGAGGGAACGTTAGTATTAGCAGCTAGGAATATTTTGAACAGGACAGGGCCAAACTCTCTGTTCTTTACAATGATAATTGAGCAAAATATCAAGCATGACATAGACCAAATGCTGTTTGATTATTATACTGATCAGAAAGGTGCACTGAGCTCAGAAAGGCAACGCCTAGAAAATAAAGCATACATCCAAAATTCCGAATGTGTAATATCTGATCCAAAAACAGTTCCAACACAAACTCACTCACTACAAAAAGAAAGACATTTTTGTTTTCTTCTCACTCACCGAAATCAAGAGATGAACAAGCCCATTTGTTTTTTGAAAGGACCACAAAGGAAAACAAAAAACGACATCCATTCAATTGTCCAGAGAACCATAACTCTCACCATCAATCGAAAAAGCAAGTTGAAACTTGAAACACATAATCCAACACTTGTGTAGTAAACAATCGGCTGAAATAGAAGAGAATTCATGAACGCACCTGTCCAAGGAGGCAGATGCCTTCCGAAGTTACCATTCCAGGCCTCTTCAAAACTTCCAAGTTCATCTGAAAAAGGTTAGAAAAGTTATTTGGGATCACTGCCAGTTGGATGAGCAGTTTAATTAACATAGATGTATTGCAAGTTCACCTTCATTCAGATTGTGCAGTGTCTGCAATGTATCCACTTTGCCATTGGAATTTAGCTTCCTAGTAACAGAATGGCCCTGTAGCAAAATGTTCAGGAAAGGCTTACTTACTACTCAAACATGAGTTATTCAAAGTGAACCTGAACAGATATGCTTTTTATTGTTCACAGTAGCTACAATTGCATGGCAAAATGATTATCAACAAAAAGTCACACAATTATCAAGTTTCCAAACTGAACATAAAGCACCGCAAATGAAACTCTAAAGCCAAAGCCAAAGCCAAATCCATACACCTGTTGATCCTGCTTAGCAGGGTGAGGGTCGTCAGATAGACTGCTCCAATGGACACCGTTGTCTCTTTATCAGAAACTCTTTGGCCGCCCACCATTCCAACCCCCCAAAAAAAAAAAAAAAAAGAAAAAAAGGAGAGGAGACGATCCTGTAAAAGGAAAACCAAGAAATTTCACGCACAAGATTTCAGGAAAATCACTTGAACAAATTAATTTTGAAAGTCATTAAAAGAAGAAGTTAAAATTTCTTGATTACTAGACACAGCATCAGAAAATAATGCAATCAACATTGCCATTGTTCAAGTACTAAGTTCATTGAAGTTAGTGGATGGTGCACAAGCATGGTATACACCAGGTGTTTGCCTCGGAAATACGTTTGAAATTGATTTTGTTGCTACTTAAAGTGGATAAGGGAACATCACAACTCTAAAAAATAGAGTTTTAGATTTCCAGAAAGCACGATAAGTAAAAATCCGTGTTCATTGCCCAAAGCAGAATAGGTAAAAGTGACAAGACTCAGCAGAACTCAAATTTGATCAGAAAATAGAACTTTCACTCAAGCCAAGTAGAGCTTTTCTGCAAAGTATCTCTTCTTTAACAAATAGAAAAAGATTTCCAGCATTAGCACCTTCACCAAACCTTAAAGGCCGTCTAGTTGTACACCTCAGGTCACTACTTCTCAAAGGAAATTCAAAATTCTATTGTATTCTTTGCGTTTTTAATAGCAGTTCATTCTCCTTTTGCCTTTACGACCTCTATGTGTTGAATATAACCCCTACCTAGTAAAAGGTGAAGCAATTAAAGTGGAAATAAAGAATTTAAAAGTTTCCTTTGTCTCTGCAAAGGGATACCACTAAAGGGTACACCCCATACCAAAACTTAAAGCATCAGACCCCAGTATTCAACAAGTCTTGATGCATCAAGAATAGCCAGATAGCGTCCAAAGAATACCTTATTATGCAGTCCCCTGGAGATCCTATGCGTTGCTTCACCTTTTGTCTTGTCTGTTTCCTTGCACTCTTCCATGATCACCTAGACAAAACCACAGCCTCTTACTCAGCTTCAACGATTTGACACGTAAACCATGCTTCCAATGTCGAAATACTTACTCCATCACTGCCCATTTTTCTGGTTGCTGAGGATGAGTAATACACTCCATCAATTCCGCCATATGTAACTTTGCAACTGTGCACTTTAAAAGTCTGAGGCTGTGAAACCTGTGCCTTGCTGTAGTCTGTCCTATCCTTCGATTGTTTATTATGACTGTCTGTCAAATATAAAGAGGGTATCAAGAAGTACTGAAAACAAACCCCACTACCACAAGGGTAAATCAGAAGACATTCAATAATGACATGTCCAAATATACGTAGCCAACTTCACATAAGATTTTACCCATTTGAAATTTGAACAGTTTGATCGGGAAGTCTCTTCCATTAGACGACTTAATACACTATTCAATGTCTTTTAAAGATGCGAGGACTTGGAAGGTAATTACCTTCATTTTCATCATCTGGATGATCAACAAATGGCTCATTATTATGACCCTCCTCCCCATTAGTTTCCATCATTTCTTCATCATCAGAGTCTAGCTCTCGAATAGTTGGTTCATTTTGTGGAATAGGTGGCCGTGATTCGACCACAGGATTGCCATGATCAAGCATACCGCCGAACGGGCGAGTGAAGAATGGATCATCAAAAGGATTTCTTCCAAAAATAGAGCTTCCAAAACCTCCAACGCTTCCAAAACCACCAAACATGCCAAATGGGTCCCTCAAGTCTCCACTCCCTCTTTGATTCTGCATCCTGACCCTAAAACAGTAAATCAAAGATGAGGGTCTGAACCAAAAAGGGAGAAATAAAAATACAATGCAGAAAATTAAGTGCTGACACCATAAAAGTGAACATCCTACAGCTTGAACAGAGCAGGAAAGACCAATACTAAACTTTGGCGTCATCAAAATCAATCAATAACACTGATTCTGAACTGGGATTTCCAAAAATTGATCAAATAATCTTGCTATAAGGACGATCATACAAGGATGATTAGCTATCAATAATCCAAAATGTAGCCAAATGATAAGACCAGCAGACCTCGTATAACAATGGTTTGAAATCCAAATTTCCAATCATATTACCGAACAATAAAACAAAAATAACCGCTAGAAGGAGGGCTTGAACCTCCGACCTTGTGGTTAACAGCCACACGCTCTAACCAACTGAGCTATTCCAGCTTGTTGGTATCGCGAAGCAACAGCATAATGAAAGAATTAAAAACGCAAATTTCGCGCATCTAATGAATCAATTTTGCACTAATTCATAACTTGAAAATTGCTATCAAATTCGTCAACTTATTCAGAAACTCACCCTCAATAATCTTCCCCAATCATCAATGTAACAAACAATTTCCTCCAAAACCTAATGCTATACCATGATCGGAAATTTCAACGAATGAATTTTCAGAAACCCTAACTTTAGAGAGAGAAAGACAAAGAGAAAGAACCTGAAATAATCGGACGAGAAGGGGCAGCGAGAACGGATGTTTCTGGAGAGAGAAGGGACTAGAATTCCAGCTTCAGCGCAGCCAAATCTAATTTTTGGACAAGGTATTTATATATAGCAGATATTCGGAGAGATAAATGGGGACGAAAAAAGCGGGAGAAAACTAGAAAGGGCGGATTTTTATTTTTATGTTTATTTTTATTTTTTCTCTGGGCGGATGGAAATTGTGAATTGGACGGAGGGGTATGTCGAAATGACACGTGTGCTGAGTCTGTAATGGTCTCGTAGCTTGTACTAATTGTGCCCACGTATCGCGTATATTTGTTATAAATTTTACTATAAGTCTTCGTCAATAAATTTAAGCTATTATATTTTTATTAAAAAAATTAATTATTATATATGATATTCAGTATTAATTATTATAAAATTATTTCTCATTTTGAAATTCTTCTTTTACAAAAAACACTGTTTATAAAATTAATTATTATATATGATATCAAGTGTGCTCTTGAGGTGGGTTTCCAAAATGTAGTAATTTTTTTTTGGGTAAGTTAGGGCACCCATTGGGTTCTCTATCTCGGAATAACCTAATGGCCAACAAGCTCAGGGGAAGTGAAACGTCCAAGACAAAGTTCGAGCCAACCACTCACTCATCATATTCTCACAAAAGAGAAATGGAGGCAACAAGGTTTTGAACCCTTGACATGCTCCAACACAAGTGAGTGTCATACCAACCAAACAAATGCTTGATCGGTTCCAAAATGTAGTAATTGAAAGTGACTATTTGCCTCTAGTCCAGAAAATCTAGCGTTAGTAAATATATGATAACTTTGTGGGATTTGTTATTAGTAATATATTGTCTTTTGTTGAGTCTTTCTATTTCGTTTTTGGTCTTTTGTTAAGAGGGGCGGGAACAGATGTAGCGCATGAACTTGTTCATTGACTTCCTCCGAGTTTTGATAGACATATTTGGGTGGACGATATTTCGGATATGATCATCAATAAGGCATCCATGAACATGTACTTGTTTATTGACAACATCTTAATATAATCCCCCTTTTTATATAAAAAAAATACCCAAATTTCTTTTTTTTAAATATGTATATTATGATCAGTAGCCACTATACTAGTAGTATCACGGCTCGAAAATAAGTCCATTTCATCTAATTTTATATATATATATATATATATATATATATATATATATATATATATATATATATGGTAGGTAGATTACCGATGGAGGGCTTGATAAAGGATTATGTATCATTTTATAATTATTAACAAATATAATCTAACATAGAAAGCTTTATTAATATCATATGTAATTTTCACCACCCATTTATTACTCGATTCACCGGATATTCTCATTGATGATGGATTAATGAATATAGATACAATGTTTTATGTATGATAGATGGGTTGGATGAAGCATATAAAATCGGATGATAAAAATAGATGGTACTTTACCCGATCTAACTCTAATCCATTATTATCCCTAACCTTAAGTCGAGTTACTCATAAATCTCCGAATATGATTCGAGAGTTTAACTATATTATAATTTGGTTTGCTCTCATATCATGTGAGATGTTTATCGAGACGAATGATGAAACTAATAGAATTTTGATTTAACTCAATTTGACTAAGTTTATTGATTTATTTTTGAAAAGAAAATAGGTTATATAACGAGCTTATATTGAAGTTATATAGTAATTTCGTCACCATTCTTTAAATGCCTTTACATCAAAGTAAATGGATAATAGATAATGCCATTTAAAAAAAAAGAAGAGAAAACCATAATATAATTGGTGAGGACATTAGCAATCATAATCATTTCTAAAATGTGCTATAATTCCAAAGGAGGGGAAGTTAGTTTAACAAAGAGGAAGTTGGATAGAGAAAATATCGGCTTGAGAATTGAAAAAGAATAAAATTTTGACCATTGTAGTAGAAATAAAAGAGGGTTATAATATAAATTGATTGACACGTACATTCATGAATATTTATATATGTCAAAGGAAGGGAGAGATAGAGATCGAGAGAAAGATGAGGGAGAAAGAGAGACAGAGTCAACGATCCACACAAATTTAAAACATTTATCGTATCCTACCTTGTTTTCCGTTTCTCTTTTGAATATAATTCCTCCAATTTCCATTGTTCTCTCTCTTTTTCTCTTCCTCTCCTCCTCTCTTTTCGATCTCATTACACCAATGCAACATACTCGTGGAAAGCCAATAGGGTAACAAAGATCAATCGCAACCATGTCTTTATCGGAACTTGAGTTCTCTCGGCCTAGGTCGACGCAATGATTATAAATATTTTCGTCAAATAAGTCGCGATAGTGAGTTTTTCCTTCCATTATTTTATTTTCTTTGTCTCTCGTTTTATTATTTAGATACATTTTGTTTTGTGTTTGAAATTTTGATAAACTCACTTGTGAACGTGTCTAATTTTTATCGATAATGCCATTGCACAATTTAGTGTTCTTCGAAGTTCTAATTTGATATTTCTTGTTGTTTATATTAGATGTATTATCTAAGACAATTTTCCTTTATAAATCTTAATCATACAACATTGATACCAAATGTTATGCGACTCGAATTCCTATATTTATTATATGAAATGATCAACAGTTAAAGATTTATTTAAATATGTAAATTATAGATATCTAACTTTGTATTAATGTGCCAATAATATTAATTTGTATAAATGAATTTTTCTGTATAAATTGTACGAAATATTTTAATCAATTGTTATAATTTATTAACAGTTCTTTTTTTTGTATAGAATATTAACTATTTATGATCTGAATTATTCATACCAAAGAAAACGATACTAATGTATTGTATCGACATTCTGATATATATTTTTTTGATAGTAAATTCTAATATATTTTTTTAATCAAAAATTCCGAGACATTAAATAAAATTGCTCACTTGACAAAGCAAGCAATATACTTTTATATTTAATAACAAGCCGATGAACTACTTATGTAAATCTGCTGATGTATGGCCCATCTCTCTCTCCTCTTCTCTCCGACATGCAAGAGGACTTCGGTGGTGTCTCCGCCGATGGAGCGGAGGCGGCGGCGGCGGCCTCCGGGGACGACCCAATTGGATCTTTGCCCTGGGCGGGGACGGGGTTGAACCACCGCTGAGACGTACGAACATGAGAGCGAACGGAGGGTTAGTGGAAGTGGTGCAATAGGGACACGATTGTAGTTTCAATCTACAAAATTTATTGGCGAATTAGGGTTTCACTATTCTGTTTGTTCTTGATTAGCGGTGTAAAGTAGTTGGCCTTAAACTTACTGTCACTGTGGCCTTTTTCGTGTGCGATTTCAGGGTTGCTGAATGAAATGATCAAATCCACCTTTGGAGAATCAAAATCATGGAAGGTCGGTTCGTTTCTCTTAGAGTATAAAACCTATTTATGTACCTTCAACCACGGGTCTTAAACTTTTGATTGAGTCAGTTATTGTATTTGATGTTAGAGCTTTTGTGAGTGAGATGTCTTCGGTTTAAATCCCGACCCCTATATTGAATAATTGCACAAGGTAAGGGGAGGGTTTGTAGGATCCTCAATTTAAGTACAAGGGCATTAATGTGAGGGGGTGTGTTAGAGTATATTAAACTTATTATAGGGCCTTCGACTATTATAGCTTAAGCTTTTGGTTGACTTGAAATGCTCTTCAATATTTCATTGCATCTAACTAAAGGATAATGGACTATCAAACTTAGTATGGCCGAACATAATTTGTCCTTGACAATTAAGGGGGACAGAAGAAAGAAATGCTCATTATCAGCTAGTTCTGACTTCTGACTGAACTTATTACCTTCTAATTCCGACTTAGTTCCGAGTCAATTGGCTGAAGGATGAGTTACTTAAGCACTATGTATAGATTTTACATTGATAATATAGAAGGCATATAAGAAGCTCATGACTTGCATATCTATCTTTCTACTTTTTGGGGTGCAATTTGCACTTGGATTATTAAAAATGCTTCCTTTCTCATATGGAGCATCCCTGGTCTCTAGTCTTGGCGTATGGAGATTCCCAGTTGTGGCATTTGTGTGGAGAAGCAAGCAGGCTCCCCCTCCCTCCCCCCAAAAGAAAAAAAAATTCTTGCTCCATTACTTCGGCACCAAACTGAGGAAATATTTCCTTATATATGAAATATACTTTTGATACAAAATCTTACTGTTTAGGTATTGATCATGGACAAAGTCACTGTCAAAGTTTTGTCTTCTTCATGCAACATGGCAGATATAACTGATGAGGGAATTTCATGTAAGCTTTACTGTCTTTCTCTCTAATGAATCTTTGTGGGGTTAAGTTGCTAACTCTGACCTCTCTTGTGAATCTTTTGAACTGCAACAGATGCTACATCTTTCTTTTCAATCAGCTGATATAGAGACTTCTTATTTGTTGATATTTTCTTCATCCCAGTTTCCCTTTTTTATATATGTATTATTAATATGATTTTTGGATGAAAATAATACCTTTGTGGGGGGAGGGTATTGGACGAAAATAATACAAAATTTTTCCTTGGACGCCATGGGTATGAACTTTAGCCCTATTTAACGTCAGCAGAACACCACCGAGTTAAAGGGTTGTGACTCGGCGGAGTGATGACGTGGCAGGTGAAGTCGCTGACATGGACAACAAAATTGAAGATTTGACTTAAAATTTTTTTTTTGCATTGATACGTAAGCAAACCTTTAGTCAACCAAGAAAAAAAATCAAATTCAAGTCTTCAACTCCGACGTCCACGTCGGTGACTTCACCTACCAACGTTATCGCTCCATCGAGCCACAATTCCTTAACTTGGTGGTGTTCTGTTGGCTTTAAAAAGGGTTAAATTTCATACTACTAGCGTCCAAGAAAAAAAGTTTGTATTATTTTCATTCAATACCCCTAAAGTTCGTATTATTTTCATCAAAAAATCCTTATTATTATTATTATTATTAGTGTGTAAATAATTTTTTGGGCGTTCCAATCAATGTGGTTTTTCAGTTTAATATAATTTCATTGGAATGAATATTCTTTGAGCAGATTTTGTCAAAAGCCTTTCTTGTTTTGCACTGATGACTGCAAATTTATCTTGTAATCTGGATTGCAATATCTAGCATTGTTTATTTGAACTCAAAAATAAAAAATAAGCCAAAATTAAGTGTGCTCCCCCAACTCACGTGTGCAAGTCCTTGTACGTGTGTTTGTACACTCCTGTCTGTGCGCTATTGTGTTGCAATATTTTAAGAGAAGTCGGCTCGTTTACAACTTATATTATTTTTCTGGTGAGTTGTGACCTGTCCAATTTCTTCATGCATGTTAAAGGATTACAATGTTTGTTAGTAAACTAGTATTGATCTCTACAACAATCAGGGCAATCATGTTTTGTTCTTGTATATAGGCCATTATGTGAATATCTTGGAAATAAATGTGACTGCAATCTGCTATTGTTTTATGTGCAGTGGTGGAAGATATTTTCAGGAGGAGGCAACCAATGCCTTCAATGGATGCAATTTATTTCATGCAGCCGATAAAAGAGAAGTAATTTCTTCTGGGTTCAATTTATCATTGCTGCCATTAGTTAGTTTACCTCCCCTGCCCCCTGCCCCCTGCCCCTGGCAAAAAGCTTGGCAGGGGACTTTTAGATTGTATTTGATATGGATCAACAAGAAGTTAAAAGCCTGGAATCCTTGTGGTGCCCTTGCTTGTTAGCCAAATCAGTAGTATTTTCTAAATTATTTTTCTTGTTGCTTTTGCAGCATGATTATGTTCTTGTCTGACATGTCAGGAAGAGAACCTCTGTACAGAAAGTATGTGGATGATTTCATATGCCTGAGGTCTATTTGTATCATATTTCCTGCGATCTAACGGCCGTTGTGGTTATGTTTGCTTTAAATCATCTAATGCTATCTTTTGTTTCTTTTCCAAGGGCATTTGTATTTTTCAGCACTCCTGTTTCAAAGGACTTCGTAAATCACATCAAGTGCGATGTGAGTGTAGTACCGCGTATAGGTGCACTGAGAGAGGTTAGAGGCTTCCGCATTATAATGTTACATAATTCAAAGCATTTATGGTATCAAATAGTAATGATCCTCTCTTTGTGCAAATGTGCAGATGAATTTAGAGTTCTTTCCCGTGGATAGTCAGGTACTAAGCACATATCGTCCTGCCTCTTCATGATAGAACATGTTTGATATGATGTAGATGCTCATTCTTTTGGGCACATGTGAAAGGGAACTGTGAAACTGATCCAGGTCGAGTTAGAGCTGAAAAAATATTTTGTAGACCAGTTACTGTTAGTACAGGTTCTAGAATGACTTCAGCAGAAGGAGGTAGCCTCTATGGATGTGATGGTATTCTTCCTATTTCTGTTGTGAGGCCCTGGCTATTTTGTAGATGATGGTTTTAGTTATTAAGAAACAGTAAATAACACTGTTCTTCTCATAAGTTTCACCCAGTTTTAAGCTAGGGAACCTTAATGACTGAATTTTTGGACTAAAAATACATGAGTGTCTATTGCCAAAAGGATTTTGGAAGTGCATGTCCCACAATTAATCAGAAAATCAAATTATCTTAACAATGTAGAAGGTACAGTAGTCTAGGGTAGAAAGGTTAGTGCTCTTCTTCTTCTTCTTCTTCTTTAAAGGATTGCTCAAGCTGCCAACTGTTCATCAGTCAATCGTGCTGGACATGGCATAAATTGGTCCTTAAAGTTCAGACTTCATAATAGCATATTTTGGGAATGAAACTAAATATCTTCCTTGTCTTATCAATGTCTGCTTCCTTATCCATTGCATTCTTTGTTTGACTGAAACACCTTCTCTTTTCTATCTTCTGATTTCTGCTGCGTTTGATAATTTTGTATTTTTCTGTGAGAATTACTTCTTTCATTCACCCAAGTGCTGCTGGTACAGGTGTTCGTTACTGATCATGAGAATGCATTAGAGGAGCTATGTGGCGAGAGTGCAAAAGATTCTCGGAAGTTTGATGCTTGTTTGCAGACAATCGCAACACGTATTGCCACTGTTTTTGCTTCATTAAAGGTACATAACCTTACTGAAACTGTGCTGTAATGCTTCTGTGGGATAAGATTTATTTTTCATGTTTTTTACCTAACCAATGCAGAATGTAATCCTCTCATAAAGTCACTTTGGTTTGTCTTGATTCTTCTTTCTTTTGCTTGCGATTTGACAACGCTGAAGCTTAGGAATGATTTTGAAAATTAACTCACCATTTCTGGTGTCTGAGGCTTTGTCACTTGCTTTTAAGAGTTCACTGCAATGCGGGCTTCCAATTTTTGAACAGCATCTTTTACCCCCTTTTGCTTCATCCTGTTTTGTGTGAATAACTTTCTCAAAAAATAGTTAGAGGTAGGGAAGTGTAATTGATGAAAGCAGGGAAGGAGTGCTCTAAGTTTAGTTGAAAATTGTTTGTTTACGGTTACTTGATTGTTAATATTAGGTGGACATGGAATATTGGTCAAAATGACCCAACTTAGTTTAGCGGCCATTATAGCCAAGGTGTAAATGTGTGATAGTCATGTCAAAATTAATATCATGGATTCAAAATTCAGTTTGCGATTACAATAACATATGCAGTATCACTTAGTTCCTGGGAGTTGTGGTTGTCATGGAGTGAAGCACGGTTTGCTCAGCTCGAGAACCTTTCTGATGGGGCAATTATTTCATGGAAGGGCCTTGTTTTGAATCTTTGATTGTTGCCCTCATCAATATCCTTAAATGCCTGTGAAATCAGCTGGTAAATTAAGCTGCACCATTTTGATAATCCATGTGCATACCTTGGATTTCCAATTAGCCAGGGTGTGGAACATGAGGCAAAATAAAGCAGCATACTCCTGAATTGGAGAAGCTGTTTCCATTGGACCATAGATTGAAACTTCTAGTTAGCCCTACTCTAGTATTATCTGTATCATCTAAGAACCTTTTGATTGGTGAGATAAATCATTCGTATATCATTTCATTATCCTGTTCCTGACTCTTGTATGCTGTCAGCTGTCTAACTCCTTGTTCTATAACAATTGTCTAGGGTTTAATGTCTGCCATGTTTATTTGATCAATATGGTGCAACTAAGATCTCACTATATATTATTCTTTGCAGGAACTTCCCTATGTGCGATATCGAGCTGCAAGGGATCCTGATACAGCACATGATCGTGAATTAGTTCCTTCAAAGCTCGCAGCTGCCGTTTGGGACTGTCTTGGAAAATATAAATCTACTGTTCCCAATTTTCCTCAAAAGAGAGCTGCGAGCTACTCATTTTGGACAGATCTGTTGATCAGGTTAATTATATGTTTCTGACAAGATTTTGTTGTTTCATGCTGTTAATGCTTACGACTGAAATCTGGAATTTCATGTTTAGATTGCTCCTGTAATACATGAGTGGACTTATGATGCCATGTGCCATGACTTGCTGGAGATGGAGGGAAACAAAGTCATCTTAGAGGTTTCTCCTAAATTTGTTACTTTCTCCTGTGTTCGTGTCTTTGTGTTTGTCTGGAAGCTTTATTGTGAAGCATGATTTGTGCCTTATGATAGACTACCAACAAGTCCACTGGTGAACCTGAGAAAAAGGAGGTCCTTCTTGAAGACAGTGATCCTGTGTGGTTAGAGATCCGTCATTTACATATAGCAGAAGTACGCTTCTTAACCTTGCATGCATGTTATTCACAAAATTTTGGTGTTATATCATCGAATAGTTTATTTGATTATGACGTTTCTCAGGCTAGTGAACGGCTGTCTGACAAAATGAGCAACTTTGCATCAAAGAACAAAGCTGCACAGCTGAGTCAAGCTTCAAGGTTGACTTAATGCCCTGGAACATTCTTTAACAAAAAATGTGGTCATTATCTAATTTTACCTGTTTCTTGTATGCTGATCATGTCCCATGTGGAAATATTTCCTTGCTTTCTTGAAGCCATATATCGGAGTATCTTTGTCCAACACATTATACATTGCTGTTAAATTTGCTTAATCACTTATCCTGTTGTGTCCTTTACCGTTCAACTGTTGTCAGGCATTAATGGAGTTCTGCAGTAACAATGATGTTCATATTATTGCAGAAATCGATTTTTATCTGGGATATTCTCTCATATGCGCCTGAACATAGGACATACGGCTCTGTAAAGAGAGAGGTATATGGGAAAATGGCATTCCCAAAATACAGGATGTTCATGTTTAGTATATAGATATCAAAAAGAATAACTTTGCAGCTTTGAACAGTAAAGTGCTAGAGGAAGCATTTTCATAAGCATAAATAGAAGCAATTGATCACTTCCCAGCATGTCAAAATGAGTAAACAATATGAACCAATTGGATATATATCCACATGCGACCACCACATGTCCTCATTCAAATGTCTCGGACAATCAAATGACAACCCTTTTAGGAGTGTTAATGCATCCCTTCGATTGCATTAACCCTTTCCCTTCTCTCCCCTTCTAAAAAAAGGAACAGTGAGAAAGTAAACAGAAGGGTTCTGTTCTAGATATTGTTGAACATGGTAAGCGAGCTTTATTGCAATTTGTTTAGAGTGATAGCGTGTCAGGAACAGGTTATGATGCATAAGAACCTTTTGCAATTACATCTTAAAGATCTCCATGTGCATATTCTTATTTTGATATGCAAAAGAAGGAAATATATATATATTAATCTCAAAAATTTTGATGTGAAGCTAGCATCTAAAGATAGGCTATACACATCCATGTGCATATTCTGTGTGCTAATGATTTTCTAATACCTTGATAGACTTGTTTCTAGTGATTGTTCAACTAGTCACTGCTCTGACTTCTTATTTTTGATATGAACGCTAGCTGTGAATTATATATTTTTTCCAACAGTTCAACTTGCCAGGAGGGGGAGGGGATGTTCCCTTAATCTGTTGGCCATAGCTGTGAATAGAATTGTTGATTAACTAGCAAAAGCATGAAAATAAATATAAAAAAGATGCAAAGGAAGGGCATGTGCATTCCAAATTCGCAAAATCACTTTGCTATAATGCCTATTGCAGCAGACAGATAGTTTTGACTTATCATTCTTGAGCACTTCCTTACTCCATTCTTGATGTAATTTGGCTGATACTTCCTGGATGCAAACGATCTAAACTGTCATGCATTTATAAAAAGCATATTGATGAAATAATTTGTAGTTTGTATCTTTCAAATTTGCAAGTCGAATTCGCGTTATTGTTCCTCCCCTTCTCTTTCTTTTTGAGTAGTTCATGGAGATTATTGGTTTAATGTAGAGAAGGAGCTGAACTTTCAACACGAGACTTGCAAAAAATGGTTCAAGCTTTGCCCAAGTACACTGAACAGATGGAAAAACTAACTCTTCATGTGGAGGTTGAATTCTTCCAGTTACAAGCATCATATTCTTTTGCTTTAAGATGCATGTGTTTGTGTTTGAAGCCCTTGCGTTTTGAAGTTTGAAATGTCTTATCAAGCAATAATAGGATTCCCTATGTTTGTCTTGTGTCTCCAATCAATGTGAGAGTAGCCTGTCCGAAACATATGCTGGTGACAAACTGTGATCAAGTTGATGTTGGAAGTGAAGGTGGTAGGAAAGTACTTCTAAAAGACTTAATAGATGGCAGTTGAGCTGGATTGGGTCCCTTAAGGTACCATATCTGATTTAGCTAGGGGTGAAAAGGAATTAGCACCCGATTACTAGGTGAAAGATGTAGTTGGCTCAATTTCAAGCATCACTGAGGTTTTCGTTGAAGTATTAAGCTGCTGGTTCTTTACTGTAAAAGCTGGTCCAAAACCTAGTAATAGGTAGTGCCCAAGAAAGAATTAGTTTAACATTATAGTCTAGCCCTTATGGTTTAGATAGAGTTCTGGTCTTCCTGTTTAAGATTATTGTTGGAAACAACAGGTAGTACATTGGTGCACTTAATTGTGAAAGTGATGAAATGTGCTATATCTACAGTAATCATTCTCACACATCCTAAACAAGAAAGAGGACCAATGTACAGTAATCTTTTTAGGTACAGTAATCATTCCACGTCATCACTAACTATCTGAAAGTAGGAAGGGGGACAAAATATATAAAAAAGGAGGTGATATTTTCCAGAAGTGAGGACTGATTGCCTATGATCTATGATTCATCTGGATACCTTATACATACAATCAGAGAACTCTAGGATTATTACCTAATTAATAATAATCCACCAGATTCATGAGCTAAAAAACTTATCCCCTTATTTTTGGTGCAGATTGCTGGAAAAATTAACCAAACTATTAGAGATGATGAACTTCGTGAACTGGGACAGCTGGAGCAGGATATAGTCTTTGGAGAAGCAGGAACAAAGGAGCTTATAACCTATCTAAGGGCGAACCAGGCATTGATCTGAACTTGTGGTTTTGAAAATCAGCACATTCTACATGTTGAATAATAGATCTAACTTTTCCCCCGTAAAATATTCTTTATTCAGTATCAATCTTCTGATAATAAGTTGCGGTTGCTGATGATATATGCGTCAGTGAACCCTGATAAGTTTGAGGCGGACAAGGCCACGAAGTTGATGCAGGTAACTGGAGAACCTCCAATTGATTTCTGTATCTATATTTTTTATTATGGTTTGTCATGCTGGCTGCTTCCTAGTTCCTAGTGATATTACCTCCCTCCCCTCCCCCCCAAAAAAAAGCCAGTTGATTTTACAGGCTAGGAATTTCAGTATAGATATTAACTCAACATTGTAGATGAGTCCCTAAAGGTTTAAACTTTTATTGCAATAAGCCTCTACTGCTCAAAATGGGTATTTGTGATTAGGGGTGTATTCGAGCCGAGCCGAGCCCGAACCTGCCAAGCTCGAAGCTCGGCTCGTGAGTATCGTTTGTAGCTCGAGCTCGGCTCGTGGCTCGCCAAGCTCAGCAAAATCAAGCTCGAGCTCGGCTCGTGGCTCGCCAAGCTCAGCAAAATCAAGCTCGAGCTTGGCTCGTCAAAAGCTCGAGCCTAAGCTCACCTTATTAAAAGCTCGAACTTGAGCTCGGCTCGTTCTTGTCTCGTTAGTTCACTATGCTTATTTAAAATTTTTGTTTTTACATTCAAAGTCACGCTTTATATACTTACTATAAAAACATGAATTTTAACTTAATTGAGGTTCGTTTGCTCGGCTCGTCAGCTCGTTCGTTCGTTCGGCTCGTTTGCAATTGGCTCGTGTAGGCTCGGCGAGCTTACGAGTTCCAAAATTGCAAGCTCGAACTCGGCTCGAAAAACAATCCGGGCTCGGCTCGGGCTCGGGCTCGGTACGAGCTCGGCTTGGCAAGCTTTATGCGAGCCGGCTCGCGAGGGCTCGTGAGCCAGCTCGGTTCAGCTACACCCCTATTTGTGATGTTGGCAGTTGGCACAAAACATTTCAAGTGCTAGGTGTACGTTCATGACTTCCTTTATTTGCTATGCAGAGTCATGTTATCTTGAATGTGTTGGCTCTGAGGACTTGCATGATAAGTATGTATTTTAGTTTATCAAAAATGTCTTATAAAGAAGTTGAAATGGAAGTTTCTTGTATCCGATAGCCTGGATGTCCGCCTTCACTCATTGTTCCGCCTTCTGCAGTTCTCTCTGAGGGAGTCTACTGATACATGGTAACTTAGATTTGTGCTCCCGACAAATCTGTACTCCCTTCTTGAGACTGGCATGTCATATTGTATGCCTGTATTCTCTGTGCATTCCCTTTACATTCATAAACTGAACGAACTCTTTCAAATAACATCAGTGACTGGTACTTACATCTCATCATTGTCGTAGAGATAAGAGCCCACAATGATTCAAAGAAATATTTGTTTTAAATCGGAAAACCTTTCATTTGTTTATTTCCAGTTAGCTAAATTATCAGCGGAAGATATGAAGGCCATACAGAACATGAGACTGCTTACTGGATCATCATTAAATAGTCAGAAGAAATCAAGTGGGAAAATCTCTCTGAAGTTTGATGGGCAGAAGGTATCTTAGTTGAACTTAAGATGCTTTATGAGGAAACTTTGGTTCTTGTTTTCTGTCAGAAATACTCATGTAAATTTGGCCTTTGTTTCACTGTTCACCAGAAAAAAATAATGCTGCAAGAGTAGACAAAACAAACGAAGAGGAGGAAACTTGGGCACTATCCAAATTTTATCCTATGCTAGAGGTAATATTTGTCGCTTAATGAACTGAATTTACATATTTCTTAGATTTTTACAGCTACAAACAAGGTACTGGCTTGTACTATTTTCTTGGCTTTTTCAAAGCGAATGCTTCTCAAATGTTATAGGAATAAATCTATAAGTTGTGACGGATGAAGACAATCAAACCCTTTTCTCTGTAAATCTTTGTTAATGTCATATATTTGGTCACTATCAGTCTCTGAAGCTGGCAATTATTTTTGACTTGTGTAGTTGCAAAAGATCAAAAATTGGAGAGATGATTTCTAGTTAAGACAAGATTTCATTGAAAGAATTGGGAGAATATTCATAAGTAATCTGACAAGGGGTTCACCGATAAGTGAAGGAGGTAGAATCATATGACGATATGTCATCCTCTGTAATCCGAGTGGAAATATTCCCAAAACTGACTCTCAGCTGTCTTGATAGTGAACTTCTGAATAGAGTTACTTGCAAAATGTAAAAATTAGGGGAAGTTGGTTAAAATGGTTTTTCTTTGTAAAGTTTAGCTCTAAAGTACATGTGTTGAAAAAGTGACCAAACCCCCCCAAAAAAAAAAAGAAAAAGGAAAAAAAGGGCCAAAAACTCGTGTCAGTTCCCTTTTATTTATATCCTGTATTCTGCCTTCAAAGCTCTTATTTGAAGACATCCAGTGCATGTTCAATGCTTTGGAACAACTACATTTTGACTATACTGTGAGCCTTGTCAGGTTTCAATTAATGCACAACTAAGATTGAGAGTCTTTGGATGAGTTTTCCCTCCGTCTCAAAAGTATGAATAGATTGGCATGTTTACACATTTTCCTTACTTTTCAGGAATTGATAGAAGGCATTAACAAAGGTCATTTGTCAAAGAGCGAATATCACTACATAAATGAACCAGGTCCAAGTATCAAGGAACGTAGTGTAAGTCAGGGCACATCAGCCAACATTGCTCCAACAGGTGGCGCTCGTTCGGTGAGGTCAAGACGAACAGCTACATGGGCTCGTCCTCATCACTCTGATGATGGAAGCGGGTAAGCCTCCTTTGCTTGGCTCACTTTTCTTCTACCTTAGGTGCATCACACGTTCACCCTTTGTGTTCTGTTTTCAATCTAACAAAAGGATTTCTGAATTTTTTTAAATGGCTCTTAGAATCAGTCTCTCCAGGGGTAAGACTTACATTTGGATCTCCCCATACCTCACAAAAGCAGGACCTACTCTGGGTTTTTGGTTGTTTGTTGTTTAATTTATTAAAAACTTTGTTATCCTTTCAGTGACTCCGTGTTGAGAAGTGCAGCCAATGATTTTAAGATGTTGGGTTCACGTATTTTCATATTTGTCATTGGAGGAATTACTAGATCTGAGGTACACCCTTTCCTTCCTTTTCTACAAGTATAAAGATAGTTGTTAGACTTTTCCATTAGCTAAGGAATTTTTTTAACTTCTTTCAGATGCGAGTTTGTTACAAGCTCACAACAAAGCTGAGGAGGGAAATTGTACTCGGTACAACACATATAGATGAGATTCCACAATATATAACTGTGCGTTTTTTCTCTAACATTCTCTCTCTTATATGATGCTTATTGAATATTGGAGATAATAGAAGTCTTTACTTTGGCTTAGCAAGTGGTGAACTATAATCTGTTTGCTTACACTTACTTGCATACTTACAAGCACAATAACAAGGATAAACTTTCTTACTGATGCTTAAAAAGGAGTATAGTTTGTTTTTTCCCACAAGAGACCTGAATATGGATGACACAGGGTTATATTATATGGCATTGGCAGGACGAGCAATTTCTGTTTAAAAGAACAAGGAAAGAATAATATAAATTTCCCATTTTTTGGCAATGCTATTTTCTTCTAGGTTCAAACTCACTTTTCATTAATAAGTTCATCCGCATTGTCAATGGTCTCTATCTCTTGTGTTATATTGTTTCACTAAGTGACATCGTATTATATTTTTGGATACTGAATGACATTGTATTGTATTTGTATGAGGCTGAACTGGTTGGTTAAGGCTGCATATATTGTCGATAAATGTTTCATCTACATGCTTATGTTTCACGTTATTTCTGCAGAAACTGAAGGAATTCTCAGGAAACTGAAGCTAATTCGAGCATTTGCAACACGAGTGTCAAATATGCTTTTGTTCCATAAACATTTGCAATCTTAGATACATGATTTCTTGATCTTCCCCATTTTTCTCCTACATTCAGCCTTCCACTAGGAATTTTTACAGTGAAAATTTAATGTACAAAAGAGCAACTGCATCAGGAGTTCTTGATAGAGGCAAATACATTAATTAGTTCAGGTACACAGATTTTCATTCAAACTCTCATCCTATCCTTTTGAGGAATAACTCGAATTGGGAAGGTTTTTGATACTTGATCAAGAGTGTTTCTCCATGGAGATGGAAAATTCGTCCCTCCGGTTTTTTCAATTTGCAAATTCTTCCCTATTCAGTTACACCAGTGTTTATCAGTTCGAAAAACATTAAAAAGTTAGTGTTCATAGAATGGTGCTCCTAGCATTACTAAGCTTTTCTTTTCCCATTTTGGGATGTATTAAGCTAAGATCCATGTTGAAGTTGTATCTTGTGATCATTGTCTACGAAGAGTAATGGATGGTACTCGAGTTGGGGTTAAGAAAGCTTTGTATGTTTCAAGCATCATCATTTAGGTATAATTGATTTTTCTCTTCATTCAATTTTTCGGGTTATTTTATGTTGAATATAATTTAATTTTATCTCATTGCTATCAATTAGTGCATAAATTGGAGAATGTGAGGTTATTTGTAAAATCAAGTGAAAATTAACTATTTAATTGATGAAAATATTAAACGGCGTGATAGCGGAAAATTTTTAAGTATGATATCGAACACAATAATAAATATAACTTTTTGGAAAAACATCTTAAACTTTTGGTTGACTTTTGGGGAAAAAAACTTTTCCAATAAAGTTTGAGTATGTTTATGGATAAACAAGAAAAGAAACGAATCATTTTTGAAAAAAAAAAAGGTGTTCATATAAATCACAAGGATTTATGATGGCCAAAAAGGTACATTAAAAAGATGATAATTTAATGTTACTATCCACAACAAAATTTGCCATATAAAATCACAAAGTTTAAAAGTTTTATGAATTTTATATAGAAAATGTATTTTGACATCATAAAGCGATTATATAATATAAGCGGAATTGCTAAACGCCCTATTGCTAGGCCGAGTAGCCAAGACGAAGAGAGAGCATCCGAGATCAAGTGCTAGGCGCGCGTAACTAAAGTCCACAGAAGCTTTTGTACTTTAAATGTGAGTGCCTTGCTACGCCTGAAACGACCATAAAGCACGCCCTCATATAAAGTCAAAGTCGGGCTCATAAACAAGAGTCGGAGTTAGGCGGAGTAGCTAAAATAAAGAGAGAACCAACTCCTAGAGGATTCTTTTCCACGTACGGCACCATCCCACTTAATAGATAAGGTGTTTTTTAAATAAGATTTTATATCCGAGGACAATCCAGTCCCATACTAAAAGAAATATATATATATATATATATATATATATATATATATATATATATATATATTTCAGATGAGCTTATAAAAATTATCATCATTTATGACACAATTATGATACATAGAAGAATAATTTATCAAATAATATCTTATCATACATTAAGTTAACGGTCCCATAAATTCGTTTAATTATTTAATAAAGGCAGATTTTTTTTTAATGAAAGTGGATTTACTGCTAGCAATTTGCAAAAATTGATCATAATATTTGCCGTCATAAGAAAATATCTAACCGCGGATTACACTTTACATTCACTAACGAAGAGAAGCAACGTCTATAGACTGTAATCGAACTACTGGCCGCCATTTCCGGTCCATTTCTCCGACCTTCATTTCTCTCTCTCTCTCTCTCTCTCGCTCTCGCTCTTTGCGCCATTCTCTCTCTTCATCATTCTCTCTCCTCCTGCGTTTTCCCGGCGATCGCCGCCACCGGAGAAGCTCAATTGACGAAGAATGGATCCGATAGTTCCGATCATAGCGTTCTCGGCAATCCTCGGAGGGATAATCGCGTTTCTCATCTTCACCAATTATTTCAGGAAGCAGAAATCTGAGGTTGAATCGCTTGCTAAAGCTGAGCTCGTCAACAATGCGAATGAGAAGAAACCCTCGAAGCCGGCACAATCGAAGAAGTCTCATGTGAAGCACCATTCTCACTCTTCCGATAAGGTAATTTTGTTTGCCTGGGTTTTAACTCGCCGGAAGTTGCTATCTTTATGGTGTTGTTGAGTAGGGTTGACGATTGAACAAAATGCAGGAGCAAAACAAGAAGCATCATCCATTGGATTTGAACACACTGAAAGGTCATGGTGATTCGGTTGGCGGTATATGCTTCTCATCTGATGGACGAAATTTGGCCACAGGTGATTGTTGATTGATTCCCTATATTCTCATTGGTTGCTCTCGGTAATTGCATCTACGTGTGGTGTTATCATGTAATTGATTAATTGTAATTGCCTATCATGGAAGCTTTGGTTTGGTGAATGATTTGCATGGAACTCTTCAACGAATGTGTTTGGCTGCTTGTGTATTGAAGTAGCGGAGGTCATTGTTCTTAGTTGGGCAGATAATTGATTTTTGGATTTCAGTCTCTGTATAGCCTTTTGGAGTGATATTATTAATTTGTTTTTTTCTGTTAGCTTCATATTGTGTTGGTTTCCAAAATGAAATTGATGAATTTGTGTTCAAAACCTTGAGTACATATTAATCGAACTGAACTGAAGGGGTAGTATCGAGATCTTGGAGTGAGTGAGGTAATATCGACTTAATTGAAGCTTTGATCGGTTGTGACTGCTGACTTCTCCAAATAGGCCTCCTGCTTGGAGTTATTTATTTATTGTTGCTAGTGTGGTGTTGTGAGTTTTGTCTCCAACTTTAAAGCCAAAGTTCCGACTCTAGCTCAACCGGGAGAGACTAGAGATTAGAAAGCAATGGTTAACGAATAGCTTCCCATTACATTGTTCTCTTTTCTCAGTCTTTTTCTTTATTATAGTCCATTATTTCTGTCCTTTATTGATACCACCATTATTACTGTTTAATCGTTCTTATATAATGTATAACTAGTACTCTTATTATTGAATCAGATGCGGATAAGACGATTCTGCTTTAAACTAGCATCGTTTGTTTAATTGTGAGGATAGTTTTACCTCATCATAGAAGTGAACAGCTTCTATAAACTCTTAGCCTTGGTCATCTGCTTGATTTTCACGGGATAATCTGGTACTTTATGGATGTGGGATGGTGTTTCCTTTTCGTTTCCCTCAGAACTTGGGGTGTGCAAGTATCAGTTTTTAGATGGTGAAATTACATGTTCTCGCAGAAGTTCTAGTTGTTTCTCTGAAGAAGAAAGAAGAAGTTGGTCCATGATTAATCATTTCCTGCTTTTTCTTAAGGAAGAGGAGAAAGTTGTGAATCATGAACACTACTTTTCTTTGCATGTTTCTTGTCAAACTTAACACTAGGTAGTATTGGCTTCATTTTTATGGGACTAGCCATTCTCTTTCACATAATCTTCTTTCTTTAATGCAGTGTTGTGGTCTTAATATCTGTTCAGTTTACTTGTATTTTGTTTAATGGTTCTGTGTTCTATTTTATATTCGATAAGCACGTTCTTTAGAGGGGCTTGCTTGATGACTCTTTTTCTCTTCTGCAGCCTGTGCAGACGGTGTAGTTCGTGTGTTTAGGCTGGATGATGCTTCAAGTAAAAGCTTCAAGTATGTACTTGTGCATACAATAAGGCCTCTTTGGTAGATATAAAGCCTATCTTCATGTGTTGACGTCAATAGTTCCTTAACTCTTTTCATTTTATATGTTTGTAGGTTTCTTCGTCTTAATATGCCAGCTGGAGGTCATCCAGTAGCTGTTGCATTCTTAGATGATGTGTCATCTGTTGTAGTTGCTACTCAAACGCTCACTGGTTCCTCCCTATACATGTATGGAGAAGAGAATGCTAAACCTTCAGGTGGAAGTAAACCGCAAACAAAGCTTCCTCTTCCTGAAATTAAATGGGAACATCATAAAGTCCACGACAAAAATGCGATCTTGAACCTGTTTGGGACTACAGCAAGCTATGGAAGTGCTGATGGAAGTACTATTATAGCATCGTGTTCAGAAGGTGGTTTTCTTATCCTGATCTGATATTTGATTGTTTCCCTTCCTACTTGTGTGAATCAATTTTAAACGTGTTGATGTTTGTTACTTGTTTTATGTCTGTAGCTTGAAATAATGTCACTGTGGTGGACTCATATAAACATTATTCTCTTTGATGAAACTTGAAAATATGCTGGTGCTTGTGACCTTGGGTGCCTGGTTTTCTGACTGAACTTCATCTGCATTGGTGTTATACTTGGACTCTTCATTTCACCTCAAGTACCCACATTGGAGACTTTGCACTCTGACAGTGGAGATGGACTCTGTCAACCCTTCATTTGGGTTACAATGCCCAAACTTTTAGGTACTTGTTGAGTCTAATGCAATACCTGTGTCAGATTCTCGAGACTCCTGCTGGACATTGCTGAGTCTGAGGAACATTACTTATAACTACTTCAAAGACTGAGCCTTATGTTTACCACTAAAACCTATTTACGTAGCTTGAGAGTTGTCTCATCCGGAAGTTTGTTTGTAAGCTGTGTTCACTGATAATTTTCTTGAAGGATGGCTATCCTATTAGTTTCTTTCTCTGAGCATTTCCATGAAGAATTTTGTGTTCAGGGGTTCCATCTACTAGTTTTTACATTGTTGAGAACTTTAATGATTAATGCTTCTTTTCAGCAACTGAAATCAAACTTTGGCATGGGAAAACTGGAAAGCTATTGGGGACGATAGACACCAGCCAGCTGAAAAACCATATGGCTGCAATATCCCCGAATGGACGGTTTATGGCTGCTGCAGCATTTACTGCAGATGTGAAGGTGCGTTTTCAGAAATATGCTCAATGCATATTCTCGCTGTGTATTTAAGCTCTCAGGCTTTGTCACTGAACTAGTTGCTTTGATCCATTCCTTTTCTGTTATTTTCCTTTGCATAATCGCGGCAGTATGATCAGCTTTCCTTAGTTATCTAGCATACAATGGACATTCCCTACTTCACCTCTATTACCAGGCTGTGGCGCTGATTTTATATATATATATATATATATATATATATATATATATATATATATATATAGAGAGAGAGAGAGAGAGAGAGAGAGAGAGAGAGAGAGAGAGTTTTGGTGTTGTATTATGTCATGGAAGGTGTGTTGGTTCATGCTTACCTTCCCAAAGCAAAAGTTTTATGTCTCGTGGATTGTGTGTGGTGAGCGATATATATATCACCCTTTCTATTGTTGTTGGATTTTTATCCATGCACTGTTAGCGTTGTGATTTCCCTCAATTCCTGAAAATATAACATGAGATCCGTTGCAAAATCTGTACATTTAGTCTGGGGCAAGTGTGAATATAAAGACTCCTGTTTGGGTTTATGGTCTAATCAATCTCTTTTTATTATTTATTGTAAAGATATGGGAGATCATATATTCTAAGGATGGTTCCGTGAAGGAGATTGTGAAGGTTATGCAGCTTAAGGGGCACAAGGTTATTTTCCATCCCTTGCTTTCATATTCATTGTTTTAGTATATTATTTAGGCTGTTTGCACCAAAAAAAATGTTATGTAGGCTGTAGTTCTTGGCGGATGTGCTTAACCGAACCATTCCTGCCTGACCAAACTCACACTGAACCTTATCCAAGCTCATAATAGAGCAACCTGACTTCGGCCTGAACTTAAATTGACGAGCTCAAACCAAACCAAGCACAAGTTTGCTCATATTATTATATATTTTTTGATAAGGGTTTGCTTTATATTATATTATTTTCCTTATATTGAAAAAATGGTTAACCATCAGCAAATTCAAACATGGATAAGGCAGAAATGAACAGTCTGAACTCTATTTGACCTGAATATCGACTCAACCCATTCTGACGCGACCCAGATCAACTGTTCGCAAAGTGAACTGTCTTCTGATGCCTTAATTTGTTGAAGCTTTGATCATCGAACTTTTTAGTTGGCTTTTGAGAGCTGAATCATGAGACGAGACATGAAAAGGCTGTGGGACAAGAATGATAGTAGATACCATTTCTGGCACGTAGAAGGGAAACATTGTTGTTTATCATAGTGATTCCCATAATCAATCCAGTATAGTGCAATGGTCTTGTTTTGTGTAAGCTTCTAAGGTATACTGGCCTATAGGAGATAGTCTTGGGTTCCTCTTATATGTTTTTATGTTTTCAGAGTGCAGTGACCTGGTTATGCTTTATGCCAAACTCTGAGCAAATTTTAACAGCATCCAAGGATGGTACCATGAAAGTGTGGAATATTAATGGTGGGTTCTCTTTAAACTGTGATTAGTTTTGTTGAATTCTGTAGTCTATTTTGGTTTTAATTGTAACAGCATCCTTAAGAATAAAGTTCTTAAGTATTTTGGTTATTAACTGATGTCTCCAGGGATCTCGCTACTGTGAAATTCCATGCATGATCTTTGTATAAGATTTTTATTGTGATGCAGTGTGCCGTCCAGATTTTCTTGTGAGTAGTTTGACTTTATTCTAATTGTCATTGCAGTTCGGTACCAGATGGATGAGGACCCTAAGATTCTGAGAGGATTTCCTATTCCTCTCCATGATTCGAATGGTGCAACTTTGCATTATGATCGCCTTAGTATCTCCCCGATGGGAAGATACTGGCTACCACTCATGGTTCCACATTGCAGTGGCTGTGTACTGAAACTGGAAAGGTGTTGGACACTGCTGAAAAAGCCCATGACAGTAAGTCCATCTCTCGTTATAGACAGGAACAAGTAAATGAAAGGAATGTATACTTAGTGATGCATATAGTCTAATATGACCCTTTGTACTGAGAAATGTGTACGATTTTTTGTTTATTAATCTCTTCCAGTTCAGTAAGGCATACTGTTAAGATATAATGTTGGCATATATTGGTCATTTGCTGGTCTACATCACCCTCTTTTGGGTTGCTAAGTAAATAATTTTTTTTTTGTTGGGTGTGTGTGTTTGGGGGTTGGGGGTTTGGGGTGGGGTGGGGAGGGGTGTTCCCTGTGTAAAAGAAAAAAAAAATGATAATTTGTCTAAAGCCTATATATTGTGAAAATGATTATTCAAATGTCCTTGTGCCACTATGATCAGAGGCAAATCCATGCTCTTGATTGTGAGATTCTGGAATCCCACTGTTAAAGAACTTTATGTATAAGATATTTCCTTTGGGCTCACACTGTGGCTGATGTGACGATACTAGGTTTATGAACTCTGGTAAGTTACTATGGGTTTTGTGCTGTTAGTAGTTGGGGTTTTTACAAGCATGTGGTAGTCTGCACTGGCGGTATAGAGGCTATTGGTTATAATGCTATATCTGTATCGTAAGGATGCATATTGTACGAAGTGCATGAATTATGGCTGGCTCAATATGTGTAGGCCTTACTATTCGTAAGATTGCTTCGTGGAGGGCATGGCAGAAATAGGTGAAATCTGTTTAGTTTTGGCCCCTTTGGATTTCTCGACCTTTTTCTTTGCGATAAGGAGTAATGATCCTGTTATGAGATCGTTTTGGTTCTTAGTTTTTTTCTATGGGTTGTTGCCCCAGAATAGGTCCACATATAGCTCTCTCATTCCTACTCTCGTGCTCAGGCCATGGATCCCCCTCTCAATACTCGCATGCTAATGAGGTGCTAAACTTCTGCCATTGCAGGTGACATAACATGCATTACATGGGCTCCGAAGGCGCTTTCCACTGGTAATTAACTTTATCCTCTTGTTTAATTCAGTTATGCTGGGTGCCAAAGGGCAAGGTTGTATACGTTTGGCATTCTCAACCGTACCCAAGTTATTTTCATTATTTTGGCATGCATTTGTTAAATCCTGCCCTCCTTACATTGCAGGAAATGGAGAAGCCCTAATATTGGCAACATCAAGTTCTGACAAAAAGTGAAGTTATGGCTGGCACCTCCTGTTCAACCATCGTAAAGAGTTCAATAGGGCCAGCATAAGAAATCTAAGGATTTTCTGCATCTTTTCTAAAATCATGCAAAAGGCTCAATGGCACCTGATCATCTCTTCTAGGTAACTTCTTACCTATGTGGGATGTATACAAGAATGAACGATCAGAAGTCGACCGAACTAACTTTTGAGTTGTGTTTTATCTCTAGACAGTTGCATATGTGAGGAACTGATGATTTTGCCTCTTTGAGATATGACTTAGCGGATTGTGTTGTGTCGATTCTGTAAAAAACAGTAATTTGAGTTGCAGTGGTAGAAAATTCTGATGGATTTTATGTACATGATTATGTTTCTTATAACAGCTCATTTGGTTGTTCTAGGATTTGAAGAGTGAAAAGCAGACTAAAATTTCAAGTTACAATTTTCTGATGATAAGTATAACTTGTCAAAAATCTTTTGTTATACATATAAAAAAAATATTACATGCTTCTACACACAAACTAGTGACCTACATATTTGTCCATGGGATTTACAGCTCCCAATTCTAGGGCCTCTGAATTATTTCTCACACACTCGATACAGCGCAATGCATCATACTTTGCATATATGGCGGTTGCATGTACACCTTCTCAGCCCTGACTTATTTTCGCACCAATTTCCACACTAGAATACCTGTGACCCCTGATACTTCATACATGGGTCCCCGAATTTAGCAAGATATACACACAAGTACTTGAAAAATGGTCAGTCAAGCTTGATCATTTGAAGCTTTGGCATATGCTTCACGCGATAAAGTCTACGCTGAGTCTGGATAATCGGGTTGTCTTTCAGGTAGAGATGCTTGGAATTCAGACAAAGTCTTGCATGATTCATGAATTTTGTTTAGTGTAGGAAATTTGAACTGCAAAAGAGCAAATACCATGTTGAATATGAGAAAATATTGGAAATAGAAAGAGCCTTGTGACTTAGAGGGATAACCAGTGTGTGTGTGTGTATAAGCCATTCAACCTTCATTTGTAGAAAACCTTCAAAGATGGACACCAAATTACAATGTTGGTAATTTTGTATTGATACATGATTTTGTTTCAAGCTATGTCCCACTGACCCATCAACGAATTTAAGCAAATACTACCTAGTATATATTCACCCACATTGTGCATACAAAGTTCAAGATATTTAGTCCTAAATAAAATGAATCACCCTTGAATTAAAAAGTGCTTATAAAGCAAATTATTAGTGATTCCAAAGGTTTTTAGAACTCACCTCTAAAGGAGTATAATGGACCATGTCTCTTACGTGACATCATTTTGTACCATATCTCTTATATGAGATCATTTCAATGGCCCAAATATATAGGTTTTCACCTCCTCAATGAACGCAATTTAATGCTATGGCCAAGAGTCATCCTCATCCTTTAGAATTCTTTACAAAAATATCCATACTTCTATACAAGGAACATTATCGAACCTTGTAGACCAAAAATGAAAAATCTAGAGGAATCTAGGTTATTCCGTAGCGTTCTACAACACTTCCCAGGAGTTGTGCCAGCAATAGAAGTTGCTTCCTAAAGACTCGTGGAAAAGGCCAACAACAACAACTACTTCTGTTGTGGATTCCGCTTTCGCGGAGTCCGGAGAGATCCAAATGTAGATAGTTTTACCTCTTCCAACAGTTTTAGTCAACAAAGAGGCTGATTCCAATAAACTCACATTAAAAAATTTTAAAAAACATTTATTAAGTCAAAAAGTTTTGTAAAACACATTTGAAAATAAAACCAAAACTAGTAATATCAAGTAACATCAAATATGAAATAAACATCAATATACCATGAAAAAGGCTACAATAATCAATATACCATCAAGAAGGCCAGCACCAAATATTACAAAATATAAATAAATAAATAAATAACATTACCATGTCAATGTGAAACCTGCTAATTGCTACAGAAATTTGTGGTGCCAGGAAAACATCAGCCTGAAAGTTAAGGGGATGAAAATACAAATCAGTGTAACTAGTAGGGCAAGCCTCATTCTGTTTCAGGACTATTGTTATCATATTATCATATTCTGCATTGTCTACATACTATTGGAGAATGTGAATCTCAGTCACATTATAGATCGGAAACTACAAAGACATAATCAAAGGAGAAGTGGGGAGTTCTAATGAGGTTTCAACATGAAAAGAGGACTGAAATCAATGCTGTTGAACAGTTGGATACACACCATGGACACTTCATCTCCAATAGAATAGCTGCCAGCAAAATCTTTCAGCAACTTTTCAAGAGCTGAAGCAGAGTAAACTGTCAATTAGTGCAGCTATACTAGCAGTTGGGTAAAGGCAAAGCACCTCATGCCCATCTGTGTTACTCAAACTGAATCATACCGATGTAACAGTGTCGGGTACCACTGATCTATGAGTTTCCACTTATTGAAATATACTTGTGCAAGTCCAAAATTAACGGTCTCCGCATTCAATATAGGTTTGTATGGCACGTGACGCACAACTAAAGTGAAATAAAGGGTCCTAGTAACATCTGACAGAAAACTGGAGAAATAAAGGATCCTAGGAACATTCGATGGCAGAAAAAAACCACATATGGGTACAGGAAATATGCAAAGTTCCTTTTACCTATCAAAGGTAACCAAACAAGTCTAAGTAAAGCCTCTTCAACAATATGTTGATAGACTGAGTGGAATTATCCCCTCATTTTACACACTCAGATCAGCAAAAAGAGATTATATCTTCCTCTTTGACTTTCTCAACAAAAATAATTAACCAGAGGATAGTGAAGATAGAGAAGAATGGAGAACACTAACCAGAAAAACCTTTTACTATCACCTGTTGCGCCCATGCAAGACTCTCTTGTTTACCAAGTTTATTCTCAATAGATGCCTGGAAAAGCAAACATGCTAATTCATCAATATACCACAAAACCACAATGCTGTTGGGCGTTGTCAGAACAAATCAAACTTTAACATGACTGGACATACCAGCACTGTTTTCATGTGAAGTGACTGAATGTTGCTGTTAACAATATTTGCAGCCTATTGCAGGCAGAAAATTAAATTGTTAATACAATACATCTTAATATAATAGAAAATTACTCCAAAGTGAAAGCTACCTGATAAAAAAGTTCCTAAATGATTCTCTCGCTCAATAAGTCCTAAAGGACATGAAGTTTATTTACACCAAAAAATCGAGGCCGTTGTCTTTCTAGATTTGCAAAAGACAGTTCCTCAGATATGAGAATTAAACATGGAGGCCAAAGGCTAGATTAATAATAATAAGAAGAAAGGCCATTTATGCAAGTGGGTAATTCTTCATGGGAGTCAGATTTGTTCACTCTGAAGTGACTACAGAAATGCTTTAAAATTTCAGCAATGGAAGCCAACAGACAGGAAAGTTCACATATCTAGAAACTAGGCCTGTGTAGGGCTCTAGAGGTAATTCATAGACAGCCATTTAAAAAGCCACAAATACCAAAAGTGAAATGGAACCAAGTATATTAAGAAATTATCATGGTCAGCTTGGATGATGATCAATGTTGTGAAGATAAATGAGTACTCAAGTTAATATCCCTGATATGCGATAGGATTTAACAAGTACGTGTGTATAAACACCAAGGCCAGTTTTATGGGTTACAAAAACAGATCAAGTGTCCAGATATCGACATTTGAAGGCCCAAACTGAAACAACATGCTTTTTCCAGTCAGTTACCTGAAGATTGACAGCTCTTCGTTGAGGATCAGTTGGCAACAGTTGATTCTGAGGATACTTATCTTCTAAGTACTATCAACACATGAAGAATGCAAAGAAACTATCAAAGAACAAGCAATGTGTCAAATAAAGCCCTATCATAAACCAATTAACTTGATACCGACCATTAGGATAGCCAATGAGTCTGAGACCACGATCCCATCATCAACCAAGACCGGGACATAGCAAAGAGGATTGATCTTCTCAAATTCTACAAATAAACACAGAAGCTACAATAAATAAATAAATTTGTTATTCGGTCTTAATCTCAGATTGAGTATAGAATACCTATAATTGATTCGAAAAGTGTTAAAAGTTCACTGACATGCAAAAGCAAATGATAAAGCTCATGAGATTATAGTTTATATACTCTTAATAGTTCTGATCTTTGTTTCGGTACCAAAACCTTATAACTGGCCTATCCAAATCCAAAATCCATGTCCATACCCCAAGCATCCCACCTAGTAACGTGAACAGGTTTTAAATATAACAACCTCACCCCTAAATCGAAGAAGACCCGAGGTTAAAAACCACTAAGTACTCACTATACTGTATAGATGACAATCTAGGGACGCATTTTGCTTTAGTCTATCACATCAGGGAAATCATTTCTAAGCATTCCTCTAAGTAGATGAGTAATGAACATCTCAACATCTCATTATCTCAAAAATTCCTTCCTTTTTTCAACTGTATATTCTACTGAACATCTCACATTCTCACCTGGACTAAATTGCTCTCCTTTGCGAAGATCAACTGGCTTGTACTCGTATGGTAGCCCTAATCAAAACACCAAAAAAGAAACAATTATTTCAGCAATTACGCCAAAAATTAACAACAAATTGTTTCGAAATTCGTGAGTTTAAATAATCAATTAATGAATCAATCAGCTCCGAACCTTTCAATTTTAAAGCAAAGCGAACGCGCCAAGAGCAGGAGCTCTCCCAGTAAGAATAAAGCGTCAATCTCAAAGCTGACGATGATGATGATGATGATGATGAATCGTTCTCCATTTTCTATCAAACTTCTGAAAATCGAAGCCTTATCGACCTCAATTTGCGGAATTCGCCATTCGCCGAGTGTTTCTTGATCTCAGACACAGAGAGAGAGAGAGAGAGAGAGAGAAGGACAACAGTCAACGAGCTGTCGAATATTATACGGTCTGAAATCAGAATGGCAGAATTTTACGTATCAGCACCAATAAATAATAAACCATAAAATACAATTGTTTCGTTGAATTTGGTTTAGACTTCAAGCATTGACTTCAGTTGACCTAACACATCGTTTTTTTGGCAAAAAAATAATCCACAATAATTAATAATAATAATAATAATAATAATAATAATAAAAATAATAATAATAATACTGAGGCAATGTTTGTCAAATGATTATTATGCATTATTTTAACTATGTCGTCTTTGATCAAATACAAAAATTTAGGCTTTGGATTAGAAGCTATATTTAGAAATCTTATTGCTTTATAAATACTAGTTAGAATGTAAAACTGACAAAGAACAATATGCATCCACTTTAAGTAAAAATCTGCTGTCGTGATCGTGCCAATTTTGAGAGGAGAGGTTTTAAAAAGATAAAATTGGAAGATTCAAAGATGTATATGAATAATGTGTATACCGTAAAATAAATTTTATATCTTCAACTTACCTATAACATGAGAGGTTCTCTGAAAATGCAACAAAAAGTCTAAAAGAGCTCATAATTTATAATATGAATAACCTCTATTATTTAACTTCACAAAAAAAAAATTACATCATAAACCAAATCATACCTTGGAATATTGCTAAATTAAAAATTCAGAGAGGTTAAATTAAAAATTAAAAAAATTGTAATATGAATAAAAAAATTAAAAGAGGAAAGAGGCTAACCTAACAAAGTAACTACAACTAAGTTGACTACGTACGAAAATCAATTGCACTCAAAAACAAAAAACAGCTTAGGAATATAAATTGATTACTGTGCTATCTGCCCGTTGTTTCCCAGCTCGAGGTCAGCAGCTCCATCATCGGGAATGTACTTGCCCCAGAATGGATGCTTCTTCCAAACTATGCTCATTTCTTCGATGGGGACGCCCTTGGTCTCGGGGAGGAAGAAGTAGATGAAGATGGACATGACGATAACAAAGAAGGCGAAGAAGAGGAAGAGGCCGAACTTGAAGTGGCATAGCATGGTTAGGAAGATCTGGGCAACGATGAAGGTGAACAACATGTTGACTGATACAGTAATGCTCTGGGCAGCTGATCTGATCTCCAATGGGAATATCTCACTTGGTACGAGCCAACCCAATGGGCCCCACGACCATGCAAAGGCTGCGACATAGATGCATATGAAGAGAACCACCACTATGGCGTACCATTGGGGCAGCTCCGATGGGTTTCCGCTTATGCCAAACTTCACTCCAATGAGAATGGCCACCACTACCTGCATTCCATCGAACCGTTACATGAAAGGCATTAATAATACTTGTGATAAGTAAGGATGTTTAAGTACTAATAATGTTGGCATATGAACAACTGAAGAATAAAATTATTACCTGACAAATGAGCATCTGAATGGCGCCTTCAAGGAAGAGAAGCCTTCTTCCCCACCGATCAACTCCATAGATGGACACAAAAGTAGCCAAGACATTAACTCCACCGGTGATGACAGCTGACATAAGTGAAGCATCATCCTTGAACCCAATGGTCTTAAATAGTACAGGAGCATAAAACATAATCACATTGATCCCGGTAAATTGCTGAAAGAAG